>CM076577.1:396689318-397332023 GCA_034641835.2 Pinus albicaulis | reverse complement strand
CCCAACCAGGCATCATTTTGGAGAGAGCACTAATCACTTCATCCCCTTTCCCCATGATATCCTGTAGCATAATGACATCTGGATTTTGGGATCGAGTAAGTTCTCTAAGAGCTAGCTTTTTCGGTTGGCTAGCTAGGCCCCTACAGTTGAAAGAGAGAAAGATCATTGTATACCTTGGGGTGGCGGCGGCTCTGCTCTAAGTGTAGAAATTTGCTGAATAATGATTAATTATCCATCGAGACTATCTTGATCACATATCAATTCGAATTCATATGCAACACATAATCTCTTCCACTCAGATCATCACACATGTGGAAATAAAAACAAGCGATAGCACATCAAATCATCATACACATTAACACAGTATGTATGGGGAAAGCTTATAGCTGAAAACCCTGCAGCTATTATGTATATTATAATGGAGAAAACATGTAACAAACTCAGTACAATACTCCTCACAAGTACTCAGTACTGTCTCATGAAGTTACACACAAACTAGCTTGGTTTTGAACAAGTCACGGGTTCAAAACACATCCACTAATTGCCTGCCTCTATTGCACAATCATGGCTTGTCTAAATAGAGATCCAAGGTTTGAATCTCCTTGGCTTGACAGTGCAATCATCATGGGCAATTGCCTCCAAGTGTGGTGCAAATCTCATGCACAACTGATGTCACAACTGATAGTTGTACTCACCCTTTCATCTACCTCTTTCACTGGTCTCCACTGAACTGTCCATGCACTGTAGTGAACTGATGTGTTCTTGAGTTGAATAATGAGTTACTAATTAATGAATTAAATAATATTTAATTCAATCCACTCATTACTAGTTTATTAGCTAGTTAAACTAATCTCAACTAGTTCAACTAAGTTAAACCGAACACAACTCCACCAACTGTCTCATCAACTCCACCAAACTTCTGCCACTGAAGTCCTAACTGAAGTCAACCATGCATGAGCTCACCCCACCCCTAGGAATAGCGTAATTCCTCTGTTAGATGCATGAGCCACTTCTGTAGCTCGAACTGAAGTGCTCCAAGAGAGTAAACTGAAGTTTAGAGTCCAAATATTATTAAGGGTAAATAATATTTGACTTCCCTATTTTTAGGATAGGCAGTCTAAAAATAGACTTCAACCTATAGGTCCAAAAATAGAGGTCCATATATTTTTACCAACATGACCAATACTCCAAGAATAACATACTGCAACCCCTGGACCATGCTCCATATGTCTAAAAATAGACATAGTCTAAAAATAGACTTTGCGCCAGAATTTGCCTGCGGGCCCACTTAGTGAAGGCGACTTCATTTCACTAAGCTCCATCATCTTGCTGCATTTTCAACACTCCCTCTCAGCAAGATATGGATTATCTGCAACCCCTATCCTGCCTTTTTGGAATTCAAACATGCTCCTGGTGAGCACCTTCGTCAGGATGTCGGCATCCTGATCCTCCGTGGGAACATATGAAAGCATCATGATTCTCCGCTGAACACAATCTCTGATATGATGGTACCTGATGTCAATATGTTTGGATCTATCATGAAATACTGGATTAGCCAAGAGTTTAATGAAACTTTGGTTATCACAGTAAATCACTGTAGGCTCCAAATGCAACCCGAACAATCCAACGAGGATCTTCCTCATCCAAATAGCCTCGCATGCAGCCAAGCTAGCTGCCATGTACTCGGCCTCTGCTGAACTGAGTGCCACGGATCTCTGCTTCTTGCTGTACCAGGAAACTGCTGTCGACCCAATGCTGAAAACTCCTCCAGATGTGCTCTTCCGGTCCGTTGGGCTTCCTGCCCAATCTGCATCAGTGAAGCCAGAAAGCTTCGCTCCATCCTCCTGTCTGTACCATAGACCATATCCCGATGTGCCACTAATATAACGCAATACATGCTTGCCTGCCTTCCAGAAGAGCTTGGTAGGCTTAACCATAGCTTGCGAAAGCTGGTTAACAGCATAGCATATATCGGGTCGTGTTTTGACCAGATACATAAGCGACCCCACCAACTGTCGATAGACAGTGGCATCCACTACCTCCGCTGAAGTAGCATCCTCCTTCCTCCAACCACCCGGAAGAGGAGTGTCAACAGGCTTGCAGCCTTGCATGTTGAACCTCTCCAGAATCTCCCGGGCATACTTGCCCTGAGAAACAAACAGTCCTCCGCTGCGCTGCCAAATCTCCAATCCCAGGAAATAATGAAGGATGCCCAAGTCCTTCATCTCAAACTCTCGTGCAAGATCTTCCTTGCATGAAAGTATCAACTGCTCATCGCCAGTCAAAATCAGATCATCTACATACAGTACGATGATCAACAGCTTCCCCTCCACCACAATCTGGTACAGGTTAGGATCCGCCTCACTCTTGGAGAATCCAAGCCCGGTGAAGTAGCTGTCTATGCGAGTGTACCAAGCACGAGGTGCTTGCTTCAGCTCGTACAGTGCTCTCTTGAGTCGGCACACATGCGACTCACTGCTAAAGATCTTGAAACCTTCAGGCTGCTCTATGTACACCTCCTCCTCAATAACTCCATTGAGGAATGCAGTCTTCACATCCATATGATGGATGTGCCATCCCATCTGCGTTGAGAGAGCAAGGATCATCCGTATGGAAGAGTACCTTGCGATAGGTGCAAAGGTCTCCTCATAATCGATCCCCTCGATCTGTGAGAAGCCATGGGCGAAAAATCTCCCCTTGTACTTCTCCACACTCCCGTCAGCTTCCTGCTTCACTTTGTAGATCCATCGTGAACCCACCACTGATTTTCCCTCCGGTCTTGGGACAATCTCCCATGCACTGTTTCTGACGATCGAATCATATTCTTCGATCATGGCATCTACCCATGCGGGTTCCTCCACAGCTTCCTCAAAATAGGATGGCTCCGTCACGACACATTGAATCAAAAGAGCCATGTATCCAGTGTACCGATCCGGTGACTGCCTCTGTCTGCGCTGTGCTGTAGGTGGTCCTACAACCTTCTCTGCATCTCGAGCCAGTCGCTCAGCTTCTGTAGTGCACATGCGCCCTCTGATGGTTGGCGCTGCCTGGGTGGTTTCTTCCACCTCCTGAACCTCCTCTTGTGGCTGATCCACATCCGGAAGCTCCTCCTTAGGAACTAACAGCTCCTCATCTGCATGCAAGTGTAGCTCCCTCTCAAGCGGACACTGCATGGCTTTCTCCTCCTGAAATTTTATATCCCGTCGCACAACAGTCTTGCGACTGTCTGGCACATACACCCGATAGTTGTGAGGTGTATCGGTGTACCCCACAAATATTCCAACTTCAGCAGTTGGATCCAGCTTCCTCCTTGCATCCTTCGTCACATGCATGTAGACAGGAGATCCGAAAATCCGCAAATGGGAAATATCAGGCCTCTTGCCAGAATAAGCCTCCTCTGGTGTACTCATGCCCAGAACCTTGTGAGGACAACGGTTCTGCACATACACTGCTGTATTGCATGCCTCAGCCCACAAGTGAAGGGGTAGGCCCTGATCATGCAACATCGCCCGTGCAGCACCCACGATCGTTCTGTTCTTCCGCTTAGCCACCCCGTTCTGCTGTGGGTTATGGGGCGCGATGAGCTCTCTCCGAATCCATTCTGCGCTGCAGAACTCCTTGAATTCAGCCGAGATGAATTCACCACCATTGTCGCTCCTTAGAGAAATCACCTTCTTCCCTAACTCCTTCTCGACCAGTGCTTTAAACTCATAGAACTTCGCGAATGTATCGCTCTTCTTCTGCATGAAGAAGATCCAGCACTTTCGAGAGAAATCATCAACAAAGATCACGTAGTACTTGTGCTTTGCTGTCGAAGCAACTGAGAAAGGACCACACACGTCTGTGTGAACTCTCCCAAGGATCATCGTGGCGCGACTATCCTTCTCGTGAAAGGCGGCTTTCACATACTTCCCCAAGGTACACCCCTTTCACTGATCTGACTGCGCAAGAGTGCCCTTAGGAAGTCTAGTAGAAATCTGCTGCAGGATCTTCAAAGCTCCATGGTGAAGGTGGCCCAATCTCTTGTGCCACAGTTCGCCCTCATCATCCCGGCTCACCACTTCTCCCGCCTTGCATGCCATTGCTGCGCAGCCATCTACCTGCAATTGATAAAGGTTCTTGGTTCGAACCCCTATCTTCCGGGTCTCTCCAGTAGTCTTACTGCGCAGGAAGGCTTTTCCTTCGCTGAAGACCACATCATACCCCTTATCTTCCAACATCGCCACAGAGATCAAGTTTTTCTTCAATCCAGGTACATGCATGACATCCTTCAACACGAAGGGTTTACCAGACTCCCTCTGAAAGGATATGGTACCGATACCAGTTGCATTGTATCTACCATCATCGCCCATCTCGATGTGCACACCCAGATCTTTGTCCTCCAGATCTGAGAACAAATCTCGATCTCCCGTCATATGAAATGACGCACCGCTGTCCAAGAACCATACCGATCCCATCACACTTGAAACCAAGCATGCGATCAGTGAAAAGTCAAGCTCGAACTGTGAAGCCAAAGCTTCTCCATCTGCGGATCTTCCCGCTTGCTTGTTCTTCTTCTTCTTTGGACAATTGGTAGCATAATGTCCATGATCATGGCAGTGAAAACACTTCACTTTCGCCATATCCTGCTTCTTGCCCTTTGCACCAGAATGAGAGGTTTTCTTACCCTTCCCCTTCTTTGCTTTGGCCACCAAAGCGCAATTTTCTTCATCGGCTCCCTTTGATGAAGATCCATCTCGAGTAGTCCTCCTTATCTCCTCCTGCATGAGATACGCCCAAAGGCGCTCCCATCCCGGCAGCTTCTCCCGACCATTGACACTATCTTGATATGAGTGCCAAGCCTTCGGAAGACCAAGGAGAGCCAGGTCGACCATGTCCTCGTCTTAGACAGTCACCCCCACACTTCCCAGCTCATCTCTGCATTGAGTGAACTTCGTGAGGTATTTGACGATACTGTCGCCTTTCTCCATCTTGATGTTCCTGAGCTTATCTTTGAGCGCCAGCTTCCTTTGGTCGCTCTTACTCTGGAATAGATCTGTCAAAGCTTTGCACATTAAATATGGAGAAGCCTTTCCATGCAGGCTGGATACAATATGATCCTTGACGCCCTCCAACAGGATCCTTCGACATTTCGCCATCTTCTTTTGCCATGCTTCGACTTCAGCAGGATCAGTGGGCCTTTGGACATATGTATCCATGAAATCCTTTAGTCCATTATCTTCTAATACTGCCTCCATGCGATCCTTCCATGCAACATAATTCAAACTGCCTTCAAGAGCATATTCGAGTCGCAAACCGTTGAAAGTCATTTTCAACTCCGGCACCAAGAAAACAAAACTGCTGCAAAATTCGAATTCCAACTCAAAGCTCAACCGCTCTTGATCTGTGAGAACAAATTATTTCTAGCACAGAGATCGACTGCAGGAAATTTACTGGATATATCACCTTTCAAAGGAAAGGATGGATCCAGAGGCTACCTGGCCCGCATGCAGACTCTGCCTACCGAAATAAGTTTGTAATCACTGTGATGATCAATCTCTGCTTCAATAGCTCTGATACCATGTAAAAATTTGCTGAATAATGATTAATTATCCACCGAGACTATCCTGATCACATATCAATTCGAATTCATATGCAACACATAATCTCTTCCACTCAGATCATCACACATGTGGAAATAAAAACAAGCGATAGCACATCAAATCATCATACACATTAACACAGTATGTATCGGGAAAGCTTATAGCTGAAAAACCCGCAGCTATTGTGTATATTATAATGGAGAAAACATGTAACAAACTTAGTACAATACTCCTCACAAGTACTCAGTACTGTCTCATGAAGTTACACACAAACTAGCTTGGTTTTGAACAAGTCACGGGTTCAAAACACATCCACTAATTGCCTGCCTCTATTGCGCAATCATGGCTTGTCTAAATAGAGATCCAAGGTTTGAATCTCCTTGGCTTGACAGTGCAATAATCATGGGCAATTTCCTCCAAGTGTGGTGCAAATCTCATGCACAACTGATAGCTGTACTCACCCTTTCATCTACCTCTTTCACTGGTCTCCACTGAACTGTCCATGCACTGTAGTGAACTGATGTGTTCTTGAGTTGAATAATGAGTTACTAATTAATGAATTAAATAATATTTAATTCACTCCACTCATTACTATTTGATTAGCTAGTTAAACTAATCTCAACTAGTTCAACTAAGTTAAACCGAACACAACTCCACTAGCTGTCTCATTAACTCCACCAAACTTCTGCCATTGAAGTCCTAACTGAAGTCAACTATGAATGTGCTCACCAAACCCTTAGGAATAGCGTAATTCCTCTGTCATATGCATGAGCCACTTCCAAGGCTCGAACTGAAGTGCTCCAAGAGAGTAAACTGCTATTTAGAGTCCAAATATTATTAAGGGTAAATAATATTTGACTTCCCTATTTTAAGGAGAGGCAGTCTAAAAATAGACTTCGACCTATAGGTCCAAAAAAATAGAGTCCCATCTATTTTTACCAACATTACCAATACTCCAAGAATAACATACTGCAATCCCCGGACCATGCTCCATATGTCTAAAAATAGACATAGTCTAAAAATAGATTTTGCGCCAGAATTTGCCTGCGGGCCCACTTAGTGAAGGCGACTTCATTTCACTAAACTCCATCATCTTGCTGCATTTTCAAGACTCCCTCTCAGCAAGATATGGATTATCTGCAACCCCTATCCTGCCTCTGTGGAATTCGAACTTGCTCCTGGTGAGCGCCTTCGTCGGGATGTCGGCATCCTGATCCTCCGTGGGAACATATGAAAGCATCATGATTCTCCGCTGAACACAATCTCTGATATGATGGTACCTGATGTCGATGTGTTTGGATCTATCATGAAATACTGGATTATCTGAGAGTTTAATGCAACTCTGGTTATCAACGATGTAGATCACTTTAACGCCAGGCTCCAAATGCAGCCGAACAATCCAACGAGGATCTTCCTCATCCAAATAGCCTCGCATGCGGCCAAGCTAGCTGCATGTACTCGGCCTCTGCTTGGGCGAGTGCACGGATCTTTTGCTTCCTCTTGTGCGGGAAACTCTTAACATTGACCCAATGCTGAAAACTTCTCCAGAAGTGCTCTTCCGGTCCGTTGGGCTCCCTGCCCATTCTGCATCAGTGAAGCCAGAAAGCTTCACTCCATCCTCCTGTCTGTACCATAGACCATATCCCGATGTGCCTCTAATATAGCGTAATACATGCTTGCCTGCCTTCCAAAAGAGCTTGGTAGGCTTAACCATAGCTTGCGAAAGCTGGTTAACTGCATAGCATATATCGGGTCGTGTATTGACCAGACACATAAGCGACCCCACCAACTGTCGATAGACAGTGGCATCCACTACCTCCGCTGAAGTAGCATCCTCCTTCCTCCAACCACCAGGAAGAGGAGTGTCAACAGGCTTGCGGCCTTGCATGTTGAACCTCTCCAGAATCTCCCGGGCATACTTGCCCTGAGAAACAAACAGTCCTCCACTGCGCTGCCAAATCTCCAATCCCAGGAAATAATGAAGGATGCCCAGGTCCTTCATCTCAAACTCTCGTGCAAGATCATCCTTGCATGAAAGTATCAACTGCTCATCGCCAGTCAAAATCAGATCATCTACATACAGTACGATGATCAACAGCTTCCCCTCCACCACAATCTGGTACAGGTTAGGATTCGCCTCACTCTTGGAGAATCCAAGCCCGGTGAAGTAGTTGTCTATCCGAGTGTACCAAGCACGAGGTGCTTGCTTCAGCCCGTACAGTGCTCTCTTGAGTCGGCACACATGCGACTCACTGCTGAAGATCTCGAAACATTCAGGCTGCTCTATGTACACCTCCTCCTCAATAACTCCATTGAGGAACACAGTCTTCACATCCATCTGATGAATGTGCCACCCCATCTGCGTTGAGAGAGCAAGGATCGTCCGTATGGAAGAGTACCTTGCGACAGGTGCAAAAGTCTCCTCATAATCGATCCCCTCGATCTGTGAGAAGCCACGGGCGACAAATCTCGCCTTGTACTTCTCCACACTCCCGTCAGCCGCCTGCTTCACTTTGTAGATCCATCACGAACCCACCACTGATTTCCCCTCCAGTCTTGGGACAATCTCCCATGCACTGTTCCTGACGATCGAATCATATTCTTCGATCATGGCATCAACCCATGCGGGTTCCTCCACAGCTTCCTCAAAAGAGGATGGCTCCGTCGCAACACATTGACTCACAAGAGCCATGTATCCAGTGTACCGATCCGGTGACTGTCTCTGTCTGCGCTGTGATGTAGGTGGTCCTACAACCTTCTCTACATCTCGAGCCAGTCGCTCAGCTTCTGTAGTGCGCATGCGCCCTCTGATGGTTGGCGCTGCCTGGGTGGTTTCTTCCACCTCCTGAACCTCCTCTTGTGGCTGATCCACATCAGGAAGCTCCTCCTTAGGAACTAACAGCTCCTCATCTGCATGCAAGTGTAGCTCCCTCTCAAGCGAACACTGCATGGCTTTCTCCTTCTGAAATTTTATATCCCGTCGCACAACAGTCTTGCGACTGTCTGGCACATACACTCGATAGTTATGAGGTGTATCAGTGTACCCCACAAATATTCCAACCTCAGCAGTTGGATCCAACTTCCTTCTCGCATCCTTCGTCACATGCATGTAGACAGGAGAACCAAAGATCCGCAAATGGGAAATATCAGGCCTCTTGCCAGAATAAGCCTCCTCCGGTGTACTCATGCCAAGAACCTTGTGAGGACAACGGTTCTGCACATACACTGCTGTATTGCATGCCTCAGCCCAGAAGTGAAGGGGTAGGCCCTGATCATGCAACATCGCCCGTGCAGCACCCACGATCGTTCTGTTCTTCCGCTCAGCCACCCCGTTCTGCTGTGGGTTATGGGGTGCGATGAGCTCTCTCAGAATCCCTTCTGCGCTGCAGAACTCCTTGAATTCAGCCGAGATGAATTCACCACCGTTATCACTCCTTAGAGCAATCACCTTCTTCCCAGACTCCTTCTCGACCAGTGCTTTAAACTCACAGAACTTCGCGAATGTATCGCTCTTCTTCTGCATGAAGAAGATCCAGCACTTTCGAGAGAAATCATCAACAAAGATCACATAATACCTGTGCTTTTCTGTCGAAGCAACTGAGAAAGGACCACACACGTCTGTGTGAGCTCTCTCAAGGATCGTCGTGGCGCGACTATCCTTCTCGTGAAAGGTGGCTTTCACATACTTCCCTAAAGTACACCCCTTGCACTGATCTGACTGCGCAAGAGTGCCCTTAGGAAGCCCAGTAGAAATCTGCTGTAGGATCTTCAAAGCTCCATGGTGAAGGTGGCCCAATCTCCTGTGCCACAATTCACCCTCATCATCCCTGCTCACCACTTCTCCTGCCTTACATGCCATTGCTGCGCAGCCATCTACCTGCAACTGATAAAGGTTCTTGGTTCGAACCCCTATCTTCCGGGTCTCTCCAGTAGCCTTACTACGTAGGAAGGCTTGTCCTTCGCTGAAGACCACATCATACCCCTTATCCTCCAACATCACCATAGAGATCAAGTTCTTCTTCAATCCAGATACATGCATGAAATCCCTCAATACAAAGGGTTTACCAGAATCCCTCTGAAAGGATATGGTACCGATACCAGTCGCATTGTATCTACCATCATCGCCCATCTCGATGTGCACACCCAAATCTTTGTCCTCCAGATCTGAGAACAAATACCGATCTCCCGTCATATGAAATGACGCACCGCTGTCCAATAACCACACCGATCCCATCACACTTGAAACCAAGCATGCGATCAATGAAAAGTCAAGCTCGAACTGTGAAGCCAAAGCTTCTCCATCTGCAGATCTTCCCGCTTGCTTGTTTTTCTTCTTCTTTGGACAATTGGTAGCATAATGTCAGTGATCATGGCAGTGAAAACACTTCACTTTCGCCATATCCTGCTTCTTTCCCTTTGCACCAGAATGAGAGGTTTTCTTACCCTTCCCCTTCTTTGCTTTGGCAACCAAAGCGCAGTTTTCTTCATCAGCTCCCTTTGATGAAGATCCATCTCGAGTAGTCCTCATTATCTCCTCCTGCATGAGATCCGCCCAAAGGCGCTCCCATCCCGGCAGCTTCTCCCGACCATTGACACTATCTTGATATGAGTGCCAAGCCTTCGGAAGACCAAGGAGAGCCAGGTCGACCATGTCCTCATCTTCGACGGTCACCCCCACACTTCCCAGCTCATCTCTGCACTGAGTGAACTTCGTGAGGTATTTGGCGATACTGTCGCCCTTCTCCATCTTGATGTTCTTGAGCTTATCTTTGAGCGCCAGCTTCCTTTGGTCGCTCTTACTCTGGAATAGATCCGTCAAAGCTTTCCACATTAAATATGGAGAAGCCTTTCCATGCAGGCTGGATACAATATGATCCTTGACGCCCTCCAACAGGATCCTTCGACATTTCACCATATTCTCTTGCCATGCTTCGACTTCAGCAAGATCAGTGGGCTTTTGGACATCCATATCTACGAACTCCTTCAGACCATTATCTTCTAATACTGCCTCCATGAGATCCTTCCATGCAACATAATTCAAACTGCCTTCAAGAGCATATTCGAGTTGCAAACCGTTGAAAGACATTTTCAACACTGGCACCAAGAAAACAAAGCGCTACAACTAGCACTTGCTCCCTCAAAGCTCAACCGCTCTAGATGCTGTGAACAAATTATTTCCTTACAGAGATTAATTTGCCAAGGAGTCATTTCTTTGGATATATCACCTTTCAAGAAAGGATGGATCCCGAGCTACACAAACGCATACGGACTACGCTCTCACACAGAAATAAGTTTGTAATCACTGTGATGATCAATATCTTCTTCAATAGCTCTGATACCATGTAGAAATTTTCTTAATAATGATTAATTATCCACCGAGACTATCCTGATCACATACAATTCGAATTTATATGCAACACATAATCTCTTCCACTCAGATCATCAAACATGCGGAAATAAAATCAAGCGATAACACATCAAATCATCATACACATTAACACAGTATGTATGGGGAAAGCTTATAGCTGAAAACCCCATAGATATTGTGTATATTATAATGAAGAAATCAATTCACAAGCTCAGTACAATACTCCTCACAAGTACTCAGTACTTTCTCATACAGTTACTCACAATCTAGCTCAGTTTTGAACAGGTTACTGGTTCAAAACTCACCGCCAATTGCCTTGCCTCTCTTGCGTGTTTCAATGCTATGGGATGGCCTCCTTATATAGATAAACCACCAGCCTGAACTGCGCAATCCTCATGGGCTTACTCCACCTATCTGTGTGTTGGAAATAGCAACAGTATAGTCACAACCGATAGCTAACTCCACCCTTTCATCTACCTCTTTCACTGGTCTCCACTGAACTGATCATACACTGTAGTGAACTGATGTGTTCTTGAGTTGAATAATGAGTTAATAATTAATGAATTAAATCATATTTAATTCACTCCACTCATTACTAGTTGATTAGCTAGCTAAACTAATCTCAACTAGTTCAACTAAATTAAACCGAACACAACTCCACTAGCTGTCTCATTAACTCCACCAAACTTCTGCCACTGAAGTCCTAACTGAAGTCAACCATGCATGTGCTCACCAAACCCTTAGGAATAGTGTAATTCCTCTGTCAGATGCATGAGCCACTTCCAAGGCTCGAACTGAAGTGCTCCAAGAGAGTAAACTGAAGTTTATATTCCAAATATTATTAAGGGTAAATAATATTTGACTTCCCTATTTTTAGGATAGGCAGTCTAAAAATAGACATCGACCTATAGGTCAAAAAATAGAGGTCCATCTTTTTTTACCAACATGACCAATAATCCAAGAATAACATGTTGCAACCCCTGGACCATGCTCCATATGTCTAAAAATAGACATAGTCTAAAAATAGACTTTGCGCCAGAATTTGCCTACGGGCCCACTTAGTGAAGGCGACTTCATTTCACTAAGCTCCATCATCTTGCTGCATTTTCAACACCCAACAGGCCAAAAATGGAACCAGTCAGGTCTGATATTGAAGAATGTAACATAGGAACAAATGAAAAACCAAAAATGATCAAATTGTCAAAATCCTTACCATCAGAAGAAAAGGTTAAATATATAGAAATTTTGAAAGAATATGACGATGTTTTTGCATGGGGTTATGAAGATCTAAAAAATTACAACAAAGACATAATTCAACATAATATTCCTTTGAAAGAAAATCAAAAACCTTTTCAGCAAAAATTAAGAAGGATTAATCCAATTTTGTTACCTTTAATCGAAAAAGAGGTTAAAAGAATGTTTGATGCACAAATAATTTCACCAGTCAGGTATTCTGATTGGATTTCTAACTTAGTGCCCACCAGAAATAAAACAAGAGAAATTTGACTGTGTATAGACTTTAGAAATCTCAATAAAGTGTCTTTGAAAGACAATTACCCCTTGCCTAAAATGGACCATATTTTGAAGAGGGTTTCAGTTTCTTCAAGGATTTCTTTATTAGCTGGTTTCTATGGTTATAACCAAATTCTAGTTCATAAAGATGATCAAACTAAAACTGCCTTTACTACTCCTTGGGGCACTTTCATGTATGTGAAAATTCCTTTTGGATTGAAAAATGTAGGTGCTACCTTTGAGAGGGCCATGGATATTTCCTTCGCCAAGAAAATCCATGAATTTTTAGTTATCTATCTTGATGATATTACTGTATTTTCAAAAAAAAATGATGAACATTTGGATCACCTCAGACAAGTCTTTATCAAGTGTAGAAAATATGGTATATCCTTAAATCCTAAAAAGACTCTTTTCAGACTAGAAGAAGGAAAACTATTAGGACACATAATCTCCAAGGAAGGCATTAGGATAGACCTTGCAAGAATTGAAGCTATTTTGAACATTCAACCACCAAGAAACATTAAAGAACTTCAAGCATTCTTGGGTAAAATCAATTTTTTGAGAAGATTCATCTCTAACCTGGCTGAAATCATAAAAGAACTCAACAATATGCTTAAAAATGACTCTTCAATAAAATGTAATGTTAAAGCCAAACAATCTTTTTGAATCCATAAAACAAGCCTTGACAAAAGCACCAATCTTAATCAGCCCAGATTATACAAAGGATTTCATAATCTTTTCATTTGTCTTATAACATACCATAGTTGCAGTTCTACTGCAGAAAAACAATCAAGGTTTTGAACAGCCAATGCATTTTTTAGTAAATCCCTTAGAGATGCGCCTCTAAAGTACAATATAATGGAAAATAAATCTTTAGCCTTAGTCAAAGCCCTAAAAGATTTCATAGTTTACATACTCCATTCCCATATCATTGCATATGTCCCCAATACCATAGTCAAAGATATTTTAACACAAGAAGGATCTGATGGTAGGAGAGGAAAGTGGATTGCCACTATCCTTGAGTATGATATGGAAATTAAGCCAACAAAGCTCATTAAAGGACAGGGTTTTGCCAGATTGATGGCTGAATCTAATTGTAATTCTCTAGACATAAATTTCATTGCACAAATAGATGACCAGGAAGAGATGGCGACTCCATTGATTAGTGAGGCCTATCTAGACTCTGATATTATCTTTGTACTCATGAATTTACAAGCTCCTCCTGGATTAACTAAAACCAAAGCCAGATTCATCAAACAAAAAGTAATGAGGTTTTGTATATTAAATAATGCACTTTATTGGAAAGAAAGTAGTGGGATTTTACTAAATTGTTTATTAAAATCAGAGGCTAACAAAATTCTCGAGGAATTTCATGCAGGTGACTGTGGAGGCCACTTATACTGGAAGAGTACAGTAGACAAAATACTGAGAGCTGGTTTCTACTGGCCAACTTTATTTTCTGAGGTCAAGAAATTTGTTACCTCCTGTCACAAATCTCAGATTTTTGAAGGGAAAAAGAAACTATTTCCCTTACCTCTTAAGCCTACATCTGCTGAAAGCCATTTCAACAATGGGGGTTAGACTTCATTGGTGAAATCCACCCTCCATCCTCAATCCAACATAAATGGATTTTAACTGCTACAGATTATTTTACCAAGTGGATATAAGATGTTCCCACTAGGCAAGCCACTGATTCAGTTATAATCTCGTTTATAGAAAGTAATATTTTGTCAAGATTTGGATGCCCACATAAGATTATTACTGACAATGCAGTTGCATTCAAATCCAAGAAAATGATTTCTTTCTGTCACAAATACCGTATTACCTTGGGACATTCTACTGCTTATTATCCCCAGGGTAATGGTTTAGCTAAATCTTCAAACAAAAGCTTAGTCAATATCATTAAAAATTACTTCAAGATAACAAAAAGACCTAGAACAGAAAGCTAGTTTATGCCTTATGGGCTAATAGACTTACCACTAAGAAGTCTATTGGCACTTCACCTTATCAGATTGTTTATGGAATGCATGCAATTTTCCCCTCTTCCTTGGGTGTACCAGTCATGAAGATCATTCAAGAATTACAGGTGGAAACAAATGATATTCAACGAAGAATTAATGAAACCATACATCTCCAACAAACAAGGGAGGAAATTTATGAAAGATCACAAGTTTTACATGATAAAATTAAAAATATTTTTGACAAAAGGAGTAAAGAAGATGATTTTTTCATTGGAGATTAAGTTTTGAGATGGGATTCAAGAAGAGAGGACAAAGGTAAACATGGAAAATTGGACTTTCTATGGCAAGGACATTATGTGATATATGGTTACAGAGGTAACAATTCTTTTTTCATCAAGAATTTGGATGGAACTGAACTTCAAGAAGGACCAGTGAATGGTAGGATGCTGAAACACTACTATTCTTCTAAATCAATCACCAGTTAGTTCCATTGACTTTTATCAGTGTAAATATTCATTGCAAGTGTGTAGATTTAATTGGAGATTTTATCTACAAAGTTGAAGCCCGAAGAGAAGGCCCTAAGCTTTGCAGTATAAAATATCATAGTATAAATTGTTGCAGAAATTAGAGGACAATTATAGGATCATCAAGGTTAAAGTTGAAGGCTAATGATCTCAAAGTTCTTGACATTTCACCAGGAAATTACATCCCCAAGTGAAGCTGATGTTAGCAACCTATAAATATAGGATTCATAATTTTGACTTGACTGATGATAGTTGTGTAAATATGTACAAACTTTGCTTTCTGCTAAGTGTTTTCCCATATTTTGTAAAAAAATAAAAAAATCAAAAAGAGGGTAAAAGTCCTAAAAGAAAAATCAAAGGACTTAGAAAAAATGATATACCCCAAAAGGAAAAAGATGAATAAAACATGAAAGTGTGCAAGTCTAAATGCCACTACTTTTACTTTTTGCAGATGATTATGGCAGAGTGTCAATAAATTCCATAATCCATGATGAGTTGAACAATTTAATCTTGACTTATCATGTTTCAATTTTACTTGTTTTAGATAGAGAATGAAGAACTATAATATAGTTTAATCATGAAAATTTAGTAGTTAGGTAGAAGAAGGCAGGAAATCCATTGTAAATATATTTCACCAGGCTACAATAACTAATTTCCCCTCCCCATAGCTATTTGACATTCTAGACTATTAGTCAAAGAGGCTCAGGGCATTTCCCTGACTTCTGTTGGGACCGGACCCAAGGCTCAATGATTGACTAGTTGAAAGTGTTAAGTTTCTATATTAATCCCAAAAATCACATCATTTTCCATTCATGCATTCATTACCATGAAAAATCATAAGTAAAGACCCCATGTTTACTTAATTATGCTTAAGACCCATTTGGTTAACTCCCTCCACTTTACAAAGCATAAAACCCTCAAAAGACATGATATACTAAGTAAAAGTGAGTGAGTTATGAAAATGAAACTTTACTCTAATTTTCACTTTCCTTAGTTTTATTTATGAATTTTTGAGTATTCATTGTCCCTTTTCATATTAACACCTAATTTATTTTATTAACTCCCTACATAAAGTCCTAGTCCTATTAATATAACTCCTTTTTATTAATTATCCCAAAAAACCCCTTATTATAAGCTTTTTATGTCAAAGTTATTATTCACATGTTTAAATTAAATCCCGAAACTATCCCTTTGACATAAAAACTATCCATAATGAAATATCATGATCCCTTATAGTTTTGGACTTTCAAATAATCTAAAACTATATAATAAAATAAAATACGAAAATCAAAGTTCAAACCTTGGTTAAAACTTGCATTAACCCGCCCCCATACATTTTAAACCTATATAAAAACTCCTTTTATATATAAAAAACTAATTATCCAATACATAAACCCGACGCCCTCGCATTCATCCATCACCCTTTGATCATCTTTATATTCTTAATCCAACGGTCCACACTAGGTGCGATGAACCAGCCTCATGCCCACCATTCTCCGTCGCGTTAAGCCATGACCGTTGATAATCTCTATCAAATCAACAGCCCATCTTAAAGACCGGTCCCACCTTACTTTTCCCCGCAGCTCCCCAAGACATCCTGACCATTTGCATCGTCCATCTTAATCCGACAGTGCGTGTTCCATATCATGTGCCGAAAGTGATCGAATGAGCTTTGTCAAAATATACACAATAAAAGTTGTTTTATTAAACTGCCCATTACTACGTGTCCAATTTCAATTGGATCGCATTCCAAAAGTTAAAAATAGCTTACGGCCCAAAAGTAACGCGATAACCACCGATGGTTTCGCATTCAAAGCAAAACTGCCTCCCGCCATTAACTTTGACCTACAATAAATGATATGCATATTAATAAAAACAAAGGTTTAAACTTTAGTTTTTCATTGTTTTGCGTATCATTTTCCCCCTCGCCTATTGAGAAAATATGCCTAGACTCCAATTTTTACCTTTGCTAGTCAATTTGTCCTCCTGAAGCAGAATTTCACCGCAGATATTGTATTTATAAAAATCCTGACGCTTCCCACTGAGCCACAGTGACCAATTTGAAGATTGATACAACCTGAAACCCTTCTCGACCGCCACAACACCTGCATAAGGTATTTTTCAGTATTCCAAACCTTCAAGTTTACAAATTTAAAAGAAAAATTAAACAAATTTGACTATAGAAATAGAAAATTTCCAATCTGAGAATGCCCAAACCTTGAAAAAACAGGGCAAACCCTGTCAAATTTTTCTCAGAATTTGCCATTTCCATCAAATCTCAGTTTTTAAGAATTTTCCGTCCATCAAAAGACAATTTCCACAATTCAAAAGTTTTAAAAACACACTGAGAGCCATTGAATCCCTTTTTCAGTCCTCTACATCTAGAAAACCTGTGTTTTCTATCCCAAAACCCTTGCCCAGATTTCCAAAATTCTCCTAGATCTGCTCAATTAGCCTTTATTTTCAAATTAACTAAGCAAATAGTTTAATCTTGCTTAGTTTTCACCAAAATGACAAGAAAACAGATAACTCCTAAAACTGGAGGTCCAAAAGCCCAAAAATCTGCCTCAAGCAAGCTTCCACTTCCTCAACCTTCAAAGATAAGTAAGCCTACCCTAGCCTTAACAGCAGATTCAACCGAAGTAGTTAGACCTCTACAACCACCTATTACTACTGAAGAAAGCAGTTCCCTAATTAATCTAGATTACAGGATTAATGATGCAGCGTTAGAATTCAATATGCTTGAAGTCTGTAACTGGTGTTATGAGAAATTTGTGAAGAAAATTGGAAATGACATAGCTATATGGGAGTCAAATTTTCCTAAGGATGTGATCCCAATCACTCATCCAACTCAAGACCTAATTATACTATGCCAATTACATTATGTCCCTGACCAGAGATGTATTGTAAACAAGGATAGGGAAGTTCTATTTTCTATAACAACAGAATCCATTAATGAGATACTCCAGATTAAACATGATCCAACAGTAGTCTCTTTATCCATTGAATATTTTACTCAACTGTATTTAGATTTTGATTTTCCTAAAAGATTTATGATTTTCCAAAATTTCGGGCCTACTCATATAGATGTTCCAAAAGTCAATCCACCTTATTCTACCTCTGATTTCCCTAAAGCTTCTAGGCAAATCATCTCTATCCTTTCCTTCATTCTAGGTTATTCTAATGATGAGTTCACTGATGCATCAATTCTAGGTTTCCTTTCTACTTTATCCCCAGGGAAACCTCCTACAATGATATTTAATTTTGCTAGATTCATTGCTGACAATATGCACTATCAGTTGACCAAGTTGCCTGAAGAAGGAGTGTTTAGATATTCATCATATCTATTTCACCTCTTCCTATTTTTCCAAGAAAAAAAGTTTCCAGTTGCATTACATAAATGGATGTTGAAGGCAATCCTCTCTCAGTAGTATTTTGGACTTCATTGCCCAGAAAATATGGAAGTGAATTGAACTATAAGGACTTCACTGATTTTTTTTTCAGACCAAACATGAGTTCATTGTGCAAAGCAGAATAGCCAAGAATCAGTGAGGAAATTAAAATAATTCTACAGTTATCTGAACACTATAAAGTAGGTGACTGGTACCTATATGAAAATCATATAGAACTAAGGATATTTGGAGCAAACCTGGCCCCTTATAAGCTGCCCAAATTTCTAACCATCAGTTTTTTTGCTTTGGAATACTTGAGGCAAGTCCTAAATGCAGATGCTATAAAATTTATGGCTACTAAGAAAAAGACACAGTTTAAGATGAAGAATCAGATAGGTCCCTTCATAGTAAACAACAGGGATGCCTTAAAAGAAATAGCCATGAAATTGTCAGAGTTAAAATTCCAACAAAGTTTTTATTGGAACTATGATCCACAGGGCATTCTAAGTAACATAAGGATCAAATGTAAATTAACACCATTCATGCATAAGTCTAAACCAAAAATTGAGAAATTTTCAAATCAAATGGAATGGGGAGAAAATACATTGATTGATCCTACTGCCAATATAGAGAAGGAGAGACAGACAGATAATTCATAGGAAATAACAGTCACTAAGCAGACAAAAGCTTCAAACAAAAGGACCAGGAATGAAGAAGGCTATTCAGCAGAGACCATTGCAGAAAATAAATTCAAGATTATTTACAACAAAAGGGAAAAAATGACTGCTATTGAGAAAGACAAGGCTATTGAAATCATTGATATAGATGATCAACAGATAAATAATGATGAAGCCACTATAATTGTAAATGAGACTCTAGCAGAAATTCAGAAAGAGCAGGTGCTAACACAGGAACAGGGAAGGGAAATGGTTGAAAAGCAGGTGAATTCAGAAGCTCCCTCCTCTTCCAAAGGAACAGAGGGAAAAGACTCTGACATTCAGAAAAAATACAAACAGATCAAAGAGAAAAATGAGGAGATTAAAAATGAATTTTATTCCCAATTTCTCAAATAAAAGCCAGGGAATAAAGACAGGTTGTTGACAGCTTTTGACTACTCCACAAATAAGATGATCATGTAATTCCTTAAACCAACAGTTGCAGATCCAAAATCAGTTTGAGATTACACCAAAACAAATGTAGAAGTGGATGCAGATAAAATACATGAGTTGGATCAAATAGAATTTCATAGAAGCACCACAGAAATGCTTTATTCTAAAGTAGTAACCAAAACTATGAGTGCAACTATGCTGCAAAAAACTGTGTCTAACTTGTAGAATTAGATGAGTCTAGACAAAGCCTCTTTACATGCTAAGGATCTAAGGATCAAGTCCTTGGAAGACTTGGTTATACAGACTGGAGTAGATCCTTCAAGCATTCAGGTTGCTCAAGCACTCATAAATCAAAAGAATGAAGACATTGTAGCCTTAAGAAAGCAATTGAAACTTCCATAGAATGAACATCCAGAAGCCAAGGAAATCCTACAACAACAAAAAGAAAAGGATGAGATGATGCAGTTAGTACTGAAAATGACTGCTCAAATCAAAGATATGGAGAATCAGATAGAGACCCTCATAAAAGAAAAAGAAACATTGAAAGAAACAAATATTTCTCCTATTCCTACAGTCATTCCAATGGTGAGTACAGTTGTTTCTTCTACACTGATAGAGCACTTGGCACCAAAAAGAGAATTGGAAACTGCAGTGTCAGTACAATCTATAGATGCCTTAGCCACAAAATCATCAACAACACAGGTACAACAAGAAACAGGTACAATAGACATAGTTAAATCTATGGAAGAAATGTCCCTTAAGAAAAATGAGATCAATAATTTAAAGAAAGCAAATAAAGATCTCGAATCCTCATACAAGAATGCTTTAATAACATCTAAGGGACATGAATAGAGAGCAAAGGCCTTAGAAGAACAAGTGAAGAGTTTACAGAAAGAAGTAAACATTAGTGAATAGGTAGCATACATCAAAAACTACCTATGGAATAATATAATTCAAGCTATTCATTTATAGTGGCCCTCAATACAGATTATCTATGAGAAAAGAGATTTATTGCAAGCAGCATTGGAAGAAATTCAGAAAACTAAAATAGAGCTTGTAGATAAATCGTCACAAGCTATAAGACTTATTAGATTCTTGAACAACAAGAATAGAGTTGTATTGGAGGCATTAAACATTCATGAAAGGACTGAAATAATTTTGCAAATCAGGAAATTCCTAACCAAAAGAAATATCATGAACAACTTAGAAGAAAAATGTGAAGCCATGAACTTATCAATCACAAAATTCATGACCAAATACACAATGCTAAGCCAAGCAGGTCTTCCAGATATACATAGTTTCCATGAAAAGTTAATGATCCAGATTGATTATGACAAAAAGATCAGAGCACATGCCAAAGAACACGTGAATAAAACTTTACCACAAGGCTCCCCAACTGGTAAGGTGGTTTTACAATATTTTGAAGATTTTTTCTTTTTACAGAATGAGATCAAAAACATGTTTGTTATAAAACCAAACTTTGCAAAATACACTGATGTTGATGAGAGTTACAAGAAGTTGAAAGGTATGCAAATATCTAGTGTAGAGCAGTGGCAGGAATTTACTGATTGGATATAACAGTATGCAAACGGAGCAGAACAAGTGCAGTCATGTTTTTTATTTTTTATAGTTATCAAAGGGTAAATATTGCAGTGAAAGTGTATCAGGTGAATAAGCAGAGTCAAAGAGTATCCAAGAATAAAAAAGAAAACTCAATTTTTACTATTGTATTTCTTCATTTTACAGCAGTGGATTAATAAATGGATAGCGTAAAAGAGTATCAGAAGTGAAGCACAGGTTGAAGAGTGTAATTAGAAAGATTGTCTTCCAAGCTATCTTCTAAAAAGATATTTTTCCAAGTGCCAGCAAGCATCTACAACAATGCAACAATCAGTTTTGATTAGATAGATTAGTTCTATTTTTTCTAGATAAGAGGACAGCTTGCTATGTTTTTAAGCAACTATCCCTCTTAATGTGTAAAGATATTTTTTATTTCCTAGAGTTATTCCTAGAATTCTCTAGGATATTTTGTAATAAAAATTTTGTATAAATACTTCAGTTTATGAAGTGTTTATGGTGGAATAAAATTTGTCAAGGCTACTATAGACATTTTTTATGAATACATTGGGAGTTTATGTGAGTCGATTTGTAAAGCAGTAGACTGGAACTAAGTCAAATAGACATCATAACTCAGGATTCTTGTGCTGATCAGATAAGTCAAGTATTTCCCTGTTTTCACTGTTAATCTTTCTAAAGTTCCATTCATACATTTACATTTTCTCTGTCTTAAATGATTAACTAGGAAAGTTTATACAGGATTAGTGTCAAAAGCTCCCTATTTTTTACTAGTTATTCATTGATATGTTTTCTGCTGATATCCAGACTTAAGAATCCTTAACTGCTCTTAATCCCTTTTGACCCCTTTCTTTCATATTCTTTTCTATAACTTAAGGATCCTTCATTGCCCTTTTGTTTAGATCTTACCATTTCATCAAAAATCCTATTTCCAAACCCTTTGAAGGTCATCTACCCTACCCTTTAGTACATTTTCTCTTTTGAACTTATTTCCTAGCTCTGCTTTCCAAGAAATTGACTCCATAGCCCAATGGTCTGGTAGATCCCTCTATGTTTTACCTTGAAGTACCTTTTATTCCCACCAAACATTCAAACCAAATCAATTGTCCAATTATAACTAGCTTAAAATATTATAACAAAATCAAGCTAAATCTTGAGGAGAGATCCCTCTCCAGAATTTAGGAAGGCTAGATCCTGAATTTCAAAAGTATGTTCTTGGTTACCCCTGTTTTTCTTCAACTATAAATCCTCATCCCAGAACCTGAGAATTACTAGGGTGATAACAGAAATGACCACAGGAAGCGAGCATTGAAAGACAAGCTCAGGAATATCAAAATGGAGAAGGGTGACACTATCCAAAAATAATTGAAAAAACTCACTCAATATCGAGATGAGCTTGGAAATGTGAGGATAAATGTTGCCTCGAATGATTTGGTGAGTGTATCTCTTCTAGGACTTCCCAATATCTAGCATAGCTATCATGACTCTGTTAATGGGAGGGAGAAGCTATCGGATTGGGAGTGACTATGGTCCGATCTCACAGAAGAATAAATTTGGTGGAGCACCAGAGATGGATCCTCATCAAAGACTGATGATGAGGAGAAATGTGCCTTGGATGGAAAGGAGAAGAAAGGAAAAGGGAAGCTGTCCCATTCCAAATCTAGGTCTCTCAAGGTAGGAAAGAAGTGATACTTGTCAAAGGTAAAATGTTTCAACTTTCATGAGCATGAACACTATGCCACAAATTGTCCACAAAAGAAGACCATTAAATAAGGCCTTAGGAGGAGTAGCAGGTGAAGTACTGGCTTCACAGTTTGAGTTGGAATTCACTCTCATCACATGCATGGTGTCATCAATGATGGGTTCGATGTGGTACTTGGGTTATAGAGCTTCATTCCATATGACTGGCAACAAATAATTCTTAGTAGCTTGGAGGAGAAGGATCTCCAGATGCACATCAAGATGGGTGACGATAGGAGGTATAGTGCTACCAGTGTAGGTATAGTTACCTTTTAGAGGGAGTTAGTTACCTTTCAGAGGGAGTTAGGTAATTCACTCACATTAAAATATGTAATGTATGTTCCTAATTTAAAGAAGAATTTGTTTTTTGTTGCTATGTTGGAAGATCATGGTTATGATATGATCTTCAGGGAAGGAAAGGTGTTCTGTCAGAAAAAAGACATGGGATAGGTAAAAAATATTGGGGTTTGAGTAAAGAGTCTCTAAAAATTGGATGTGGAAGATTGCACAAAATTGACCAGTAAGTTAGACAAGGTGGAGAGCCAAGAAATCGATGAGTTATGGCACAGGAGGTTTGGCTATCTACACCACATCGCTTTGAATATCATTAATCAGATTTCTACAGGACTTCCCAAGGGTGCACTTGCACAGAGAGATACATGCAAAGGGTGTACATTGGGGAAGTATACCAAAGCCACCTTTCACGATAAGGAAATTTGAGAAAAGGTGATCCTTGAGAAAGTTCAATCAAATGTGTGTGGACCTTTCTCGACAACTTCCAAAACAAAGAAAAGGTATTATGTGATTTTTGTTGATGATTTTTCAAGAAAGTGTTGGATTTTCTTCATGCAGAAGAAAGATCAGGTGTTCTCCAAGTTTTGTGAGTTCAAGGAACTTGTCGAGAAAGATACAGGGAAGAATGTTAAGGCTCCGAGGAGAAAAAATGGAGAAGAATACATATCTAACGAATTAGATAACTTATGTGCCTCAAAATGAATTCGAAGAGAATTTATTTCACCTCATAACCCACAAAAAAATGGGGTTACAGAAAGGAAGAACAAAATGATTATGGGAGAAGCATGAGCTATGTTTCATGATTAGGGCCTACCATTGCATCTGTGGGTCAAAGTATGCAATACAAAGATATTTGTGCAGAACAAAAGTCATCATCGGATGCTTGCGATTAGTACACCAGAGGATTTTTCAGGTAAGAGACTAGATTTGTCATATTTTTTAATTTTTGTTTCATATGTATTTTTCGATGTGACTGAAGATGTCATGAAGAATCTATATGGAAACAAAATATTTGGGGATATTTGTGGGGTACATTGATACACCTCACAACTATTGAGTGTACTTTCTAGCACATAGGATAAAAATGGCTACAAGAGATGTGAAATTTGATGAAGATAGATCCATGTGATTGTCCCTTGAGAGGGAGCTCGAGTTGCATGCAGTTGAGGAGATCTTGGCTCCAAATAATGAACCTCAGGATGTGTATTAAAAACGAGTAGAGGAACATAGAGTGGTAGAAACCACTCATGTAGAGCTTTCCACCTGATATGGAAGGAAGAATAATAGAGAGGTTGACATATTTGTTGGCAATATGATGCAGAAGTGTTGTCCTTGATGGCAACCCACTTGATGAAGATGATGGAAACCTACTTGATGAAGTTGTCCTTGATGGAAATCTATTCGATGAGTTGCCTATGATAAGTAACCTATGTGCTAAAGATGTAAGAATGATGTATCTTCAGATCAGTTCAGATGTGGCAGAGAAAAGAATTCCAGTAAGTGCCAGAAAAATGATAAATATAATATGTCACAATGTATACGCTACTTTTGTGAAGGAAACCCGCGTATATACGCTACTTTTGTGAAGGGAACCCGCGTATACATTCAGGGTTAGCATATACGCATATTTTATGAGGCTAAGTTGCGTATACACGCAGAAAAGAACGCTAAAAGTTGCGTATGCCCTTTTGCGCTCTAAAAGTATGATACCAAGGGGCTTTACCATGGTATTGACCCATTGTATTGAGCGCTGGATTATCTATTTGATCCCGTCTAGGAATACCATTGGAAATAATGTGGTTTTGGTTCATGGTATTGAAAAAGGGTAAACGTATATAAGGAGAAGAAAATCATTGTGCAAACGGTGTGCATGAGTCTGGGTTTGAATGAGTACTTCATTATGAAGTATATATGTATGGAAAGGGTAACAGTTTGATGATCTAAATCTGTGATGCACCTATGAAGAAAATGATGAAGAAGTGATTTAGATCTGAAATGTATTTGTATCTTTTATATCTGTTTATGGAATGTTCTGATCTGAGATGAGGCGAACATGTTTTTGAAGTAAAGGGTAATATCTGAGCTATGCATCTGTTCTGAAGAATTGCGCTGAAATGTCTGAAGAAGTATACGCTGGTTCGTTTCGGTAAAAGCGCGTGTATACGCGAATCCCGATGAAGGAAAAGCGCGTATGTCGAGTTAGGGTTTCGAAGTATGTGCGGGGAGAGGTATACGCGGGTTTATATGCATGAAGGCGTGTATGTACACAGGGGGGGGTCAGTGAAAGGAAAGCGCGTATGATAAACTAGGGTTTCTTTGATTGTGAGATGTCTAACTTTTTGTTATATTTGTCTTCTTGATATTTGTTTTCGATTGGTCTTGCTCTCTGTCAATGATGATCTGGGTTGTTCGAATATTGATTATGCTGCTATAGAGCAAGTTGTTGGTTTGATGAAAGTTCCTTGAGCTTAATTGTATGGGTTGGATCCAGTATGAAAATTGATGAAATGTGGTCCATGGTGGTGCTGAGGGTTGTAGCCTTCAGTCAGGGGGTTGTAGCTCCCTTCCAGGTGAGGCTGGTAAACGAGATCAGGGGGTCGTAGCTCCCTTCCAGGAGAGGCTGGTAAACGAGAGCAGAGGGTCGTAGCTCCCTTCCAGGAGAGGCTGGTAAACGAGCGCAGGTGGGTGCACACAACGTCTTTGAGTATGGAGTCTGTGCCGGTACATTGTTGTAAATTTTTCTCTATAATAAAATATTGAAGGCTGAGACAACGACGGCGGTGGTTTTCTCCCGACTTGGGTTTCCACCTAAAATCCTGGTTTTCATGTGTGTTGCTTATGTGTGATGATTTATTCTGTTCTTACTGCACATGTTTACAGTTTATTGAACATCTAATGAATGAATGATGGAATGATATAAGTGAAAAATTAATGGCATAATTAGATCTCTGTGTATACGCGAGTTTTATGAAGGATATCTGCGTGTATACGCTAGTTGGCTTCAACAAGGTAGCGTATGGGTTTTAGAGAGTGGAAAAGTAAAAAGACTTGAGTAATGCCTAAATACTGATTCACCCCCCCCCCCCCTCTCAGTATTTTTCCCAACAATTGGTTTCAGAGCAGGTCCTTCTGTAGAAGCTTGATCGCTTGAAGGAGATCTGTCGCAATGGGAAGTCACGAAGGAGTAATGTCTATAAGGCCACCTCTATTCAATGGAGATAATCTATTATTCTAGAAGATACAAACAAAATCATATCTGCAAAGTCTTGGTGCAGAAGTATGGGCAATCGTGGAAGAAGGTTATCAATATCCGACAAGTATTCCCTCTGATGCAGCAGAAAGGAAGAAGTATGAAATCAATTCCAAAGCAGTCAATGTCCTGTTAGGAAGCATGTCTGAACCAGAATTTGCTAAATTGATGCATCTAAATTCAGCAAAAGAAATATGGGACAAAATCATCCTAAGCTATGAAGGAGATACAAAGGTAAAAAGTGCCAAACTCCAAACCCTCATAATTGAATATGAAAATTTGAAGATGCATAGTCATGAGAGTATTGCCAATTTCTTTTTACGTCTAGATGATATTGTAAATCGTATGAGAAGTTTGGGTGAAACCATAATTGATACTACTCTTGTTGAAAAATTCTTAAGATCTTTGACTTCAAAATTTGAGTCAAAAGTAGCAGCTATTGAAGAAAGGAAAGATCTTCAAACTCTTAATATTGTTCAATTGCATGGTATCCTAACTAATTATGAAATGAGACAAGGAGGTCCTTCCCAAATTAAAGAAGCTGCTTTTAAAGCATGTGCAAAAGGAAAAGAAAAGAAAGATGTCAAGGAATCAAATTATATATCAGAAGAAGAAGAAGCAAATTTTGTGAGAAAACTCCAACTGGGAACTGGAAGATTCAAAGGTAAGCTCCCCTTCAAATTTTTTGGTTGTGGAAGAGTTGGTCATTATGCTGCTAAATGTCCTTATAAAGAAAATCATGATAAAGGGAAACAATTTGAAAAGGGAAAGAGTTATTATGAAAATGAAGATAATGATGAAATGTCAAGTGAAGATGAAGAAGATTCTGACCAAGATCTGCTAGTGCTCATGGAAAATAAGCAAAAGAAGAAGGCTACTCAAGGAAAGGAGATATCTCAGAAAACATGTGCAGCAGAAAATGAAGAAGATAAAACAGGTACTGATTGTTGTTCTTGTGATTCACCTTCTTGTGCATGTAATAGTGAAGATAGTGAAAGGAATGTTATGGATCTAGAAGAAGCTCTTAAGATTAAAGTTGAAGAACTACAAATATCATCTAATAAGCAAGAAACTATCTACAAAGAGTTGATCTCTCAAATGAAAGGACATATAGAAATACTGAATGAACAGGTAGACAAGCATCAAAGGTTGTACAATTATGGAAGCAATCGAAATAAAAGACTTGAAGTAGAAATCAATGATCTAAGTGAAGATCTGGAAAAATCAAACAAAAGGAATGAAGTACTTGAAGCAGAAGTCATCTCTCTGAAAGAAGATCTCGAAGCATCGAATAAGAAGAATGAAGAACCCATATCATTTGAAAAGGAAGGACTTGAAGCAGAAATTATCTCTCTCAAAGAAGATCTGGAAAAATCAAATAAGAAGAATGAAGAGCTGCTACAAACATGTGAAGAAAACGAAAATTGGTTGAAGGAAGAAATTCTAAAATTGAATGATCAAATTGAAGAAGGAAAAAGGGTTAAAGAAAGTATGAAGAAGAAATGCTAAAAATTGGAAGTTGAGGTAAACATTCTCACAGGTAAATTAGAAGAAAAGGATAAACTCTTGAGATTTCAAGATAGTACTAAGATTCTAGACAATATTCTTAGTAATCAAAGATCTCCTGCTATTAAACTTGGTTTTGGTTTTCATGAAACTGTTAAAGGAGAATCTAGTTCACAAGGAAGTGCTAAAGATTCAAAGGATGTCAATACAAAATCTGAAGTGTTGAAAGAAGCAAAGGGTCAAACGAAAATCATGAACTCTCAAAAGAAACCATTCCCTCCTAACTATAGAAGCATCAATAATTTTGAATGCTTTAATTGTCATAATTATGGGCATGTTGCAGCAAATTGTAGAAGCAGATTGTTTCAGTCACAAACAAGCAGATTCTACACAGATAGGTATTCTGGTTTCTTTAAGGGATATTGTTTTTCATGCAGCAGGTTTGGTCATAAAGCAGCTGATTGTAATAGAGGAAAGAATAGAAGAACACAGTATGATTCTTATGCTTACTTTTCTGGTCATGCAAGATGTTATGCTTGTAACAAATATGGACATGTTGAAAAAGAATGCAGGATGAATAGATCTGAGAAATTGGACAATTTCCAGCCCACAATAAGAAGTTTTAAGCAAAGCTGGAGAAAGAAGGAGGACCGGTCAGAAACGTAGGGAATATTGACCCTACTGCAGTCATCAGCTTCTGAAGCTTACTTATCTTAATGACTGCATAAGTGATGTGAGATACATTATGGAGCTTAGTAATGTATCGTCATAGGGGGAGAGATGTATGGTGATTCCCATGGTTGTTTTGGTGATTCTGGTTATATTTATTTCTGACAGTGCATCTGATGTGAAGAAGACAGGTACAGGAGGCATAAGTTCAGGGGGAGATGAAGGAAAGTGAAATTTTCAATGTGTCACTTTCCATAAGCGGGTTAGATGAACTAAAGTCGCGTATACACGCGAGTTACAGCAGACACAGTCGCGTATGCATTGATGTTAAGATAATTGGTATGACAGCTGAAGAATCAGGAGTAGAGGTTCAGGGGGAGCATCAGTCCGACTGTTAATAACTGTGTTATTGACTCTGTATCTGCTTATTTCTCAGTTCTAAATGATAAATGACATGATACATGGTTTCTTATGATAAATTTTATGAATGAGCCCGGATTGCTATTTGATGAAGAGTATTTTTTGGATGAGATGGAAGTCATATGTTTCAGAGACATGGACAGATCATGCAGGGATTGTTGCTGTAGGTGTTCAAAGTTTCACAAGCTAAGGAGTAGCCCTAGTCATATGGAAAGGATCTTTGGATGCACACTTCCAGGGGGAGCCCTAGCCTTGCTGAGTATAATGCATTGTTGGCATTATGATGGTTCTGATTTGTGATCTCTCTCTTGAGGTCTTTCTAGTATTGGTCATAAAAAGTCATACTTGTAATTTGATAAAAGGGTCTGGTTGAGACCCATGATGTAAAATTGTAATATTCAGTCATGTAAGGACTTTTCAAAATTTGTAAACCCACTTGGTTGGGTAGTTGAGTTGAGATGTGTAAACCCACTTGGTTGGGTATTTGAGTCTCATATGTAAATCCACTTGGATGGATCTTTGATGTACTTCATTGGTGATAGGAAGATCATAGATTCATGTACTTCATTGAAAAATATGTTTATGGGTTCAGCATGAACTCAGGGGGAGCATGGTCACTTCAATGTACATCAGATCTACAACGCTCTTCTGTCTACATGAGGAGAAAAACCTTGTGTTGGTTTTGGTTCGCCCTTTGCCCTTGATGTCAAAGGGGGAGAGTGACATGGTGTTTGAATAAGGGGAGAATATCATTATGCTTAATGTATACATCTGTTGTGGTGATCAAACACCATCGTGGTTGCCATCAAGTCCAAAGGGGGAGATTGTTGGCAATATGATGCAGAAGTGTTGTCCTTGATGGCAACCCACTTGATGAAGATGATGGCAACCTACTTGATGAAGTTGTCCATGATGGTAATCTACTCGATGAGTTGCCTATGATAAGCAACCTATGTGCTAAAGATGTAAGAATGATGTATCTTCAGATCAGTTTAGATGTGACAGAGAAAAGAATTCCAGTAAGTGCCAGAAAAATGATAAATATAATATGTCACAATGTATACGCTACTTTTGTGAAGGCAACCCGCGTATATACTCTACTTTTGTGAAGGGAACCCGCATATACATTCAGGGTTAGCATATACACATCTTTTATGAGGCTAAGTTGCGTATACACGCGGAAAATAACGCTAAAAGTCATGTATGCCCTTTTGCACTCTAAAAGTATGATACCAAGGGGCTTTACCATGGTATTGACCCATTGTATTGAGCGCTGGATTATCTATTTGATCCCGTCTAGGAATACCATTGAAAATAATGTGGTTTTGGCTCATGGTATTGAAAAAGGGTAAACCTATATAAGGAGAAGAAAATCATTGTGCAAAGTGTGTGCATGAGTCTAGGTTTGAATGAGTACTTCATTATGAAGTATATATGTATGGAAAGGGTAACAGTTTGATGATCTAAATCTGTGATGCACCTATGAAGAAAATGATGAAGAAGTGAATCTAGATCTGAAATGTATTTGTATCTTCTATATCTTTTTATGGAATGTTCTGATCTGAGATGAGGTGAACATGTTTCTGAAGTAAAGGGTAATATCTGAGCTATGCATTTGTTCTGAAGAATTGCGCTGAAATGTCTGAAGAAGTATACGCTGGTTCGTTTCAGTAAAAGCGCGTGTATACGCAGATCTGATGAAGGAAAAGCGCGTATGTCCAGTTAGGGTTTTCTGAAGTATGTGTAGAGGTATACGCGGGTTTATATGCATGAAGGCGCGTATGTATGCAGGATCAGTGAAAGGAAAGCGCGTATGATAAACTAGGGTTTGCTGAAGTTGTGAGATGTCTGATCTGTTCTGTTGTCTTGCTGATATCTGTTTCTGATGTGTACTGCTATCTATCAATGTTGATCTGGGTAGTTCGAATATTGATTATGCTGCTATAGAGAAAGTTGTTGAATTGATGAATGTTCCTTGAGCTTAATTGTGTGGATTAGATCCAGTGTGAAAATTGATGAAACGTGGTCCATAGAGGTGCTGAGGGTTGTAGCCTTCAGTCAGGGGGTTGTAGCTCCCTTCCAGGTAAGGCTGGTAAACGAGAGCAGGGGGTCGTAGCTCCCTTCATGGAGAGGCTGGTAAACGAGCGCAGGTAGGTGCCTGCGTGCTGGTAGGAGTCTGCGCCAGCACATTGTTGTAAGATGTTTTCTCTATAATAAAATATTGAAGGCTGAGACAACGACAGCGGTGGTTTTCTCCCGACTTGGGTTTCCACCTAAAAATCCTGGTGTTGATGTGTGTTTCTTATGTGTGATGATTTATTCTGTTCTTACTACACATGTTTAATGTTTATTGAACATCTAATGAATGAATGATGGAATGATATAAGTGAAGAATTATTGGCATAATTAGATCTCTGTGTATACGCGAGTTTTATGAAGGATATCCACGTGTATACGCTAGTTGTCTTCAGCAAAGTAGCGTATGGGTTTTAGAGAGTGGAAAAGTAAAAAGACTTGAGTAATTCCTAAATACTGATTCACCCCCCCCCCCCTCTCAGTATTTTTCCCAACAATTGGTATCAGAGCCAAGTTTTTTCAGAAGCTTGATCGCTTGAAGGAGATCCATCACAATGGGAAGTCATGAAGGGATAATGTCTATAAGGCCACCTCTATTCAATGGAAATAATCTGTTATTCTGGAAGATACGAACAAAAGCATATCTGCAGAGTCTTGGTGCAGAAGTATGGGCAATCGTGGAAGAAGGTTATCAATATCCGGCAAGTATTCCTACTGATGCAGCAGAAAGGAAAAAGTATGAAATCAATGCCAAAGCAGTCAATGTCTTGTTAGGAAGCATGTCTGAACCAGAATTTGCTAAAGTGATGCAGCTAAATTCAGCAAAAGAAATATGGGACAAAATCATCCTAAGCTATGAAGGAGATACAAAGTTAAAAAGTGCCAAACTCCAAACCCTCAGAATTGAATATGAAAATTTGAAGATGCATAGTGATGAGAGTATTGCCAATTTCTTTTTACGTCTAGATAATATTGTGAATTGTATGAGAAGTTTCGGTGAAACCATAACTGATACTACTCTAGTTGAAAAAGTCTTAAGATCTTTGACTTCAAAATTTGAGTCAAAAGTAGCAGCTATGGAAGAAAGGCAAGATCTGCAAACTCTTACTATTGTTCAATTGCATGGTATCCTAACTGCTTATGAAATGAGACAAGGAGGTCCCTCCCAAATTAAAGAAGCTGCTTTTAAGGCATGTGCAAAAGGAAAATAAAAGAAAGATGTCAAGGAATCAAATTATATATCAGAAGAAGAAGAAGAAAATTTTGTAAGAAAAATCCAACTCGGAACTGGAAGATTCAAAGGTAAGCTCCCCTTCAAATGTTTTGGTTGTGGAAGAGTTGGTCATTATGCTGCTAAATGTCCTTATAGAGAAAATCGTGATAAAGAGAAACAATCTGCAAAGGGAAAGAGTTATTATGCAAATGAAGATGATACGTCAAGTGAAGATGAAGAAGATTCTGATCAAGATCTAAAAGTGCTCATGGCAAAGAAGCAAAAGAAGAAGGCTACTCAAAAGGAGATGTCTCAGAAAACATGCGCAACAGAAAATGAAGAAGATAAAATAGGTACTGATTGTTGTTCTTGTGATTCACCTTCTTGTGCATGTAATAGTGAAGATAGTGAAAGAAATGTTATGGATCTAGAAGAAGCTCTCAAGAATAAAGTTGAAGAACAACAAAGAGCATCTAATAAGCAAGAATTTATCTGCAATGAGATGATCGCTCAAATGAAAGGACAGATAGAAATACTGAATGAACAGATAGACAAGTATCAAAAGTTGTTCAATTATGCAACCATTCGAAATAAAAGACTTGAAGCAGAAATCGTCGATCTAAATGAAGATCTCGAAATATCCAAAAATAAGAATGAAGGACTTGAAGCTGGAATCATCTCTCTGCAAGCATATCTTGAAGAATCAAGTAAGAAGAATGAAGAACTGGAAGCAGAAATGATGATTTCTTGAAGCAGAAATCATCTCCCTCAAAGAAGATCTGGAAAAATCAAATAAGAAGAATGAAGAACTGCTACAAACATGTGAAGAACAAGAAAATTGTTTGAAGGAAGAAATTCTAAAATTGAATGATCAAGTTGAAGAAGGAAAAAGGGTTGAAGAAAGTATGAAGAAGGAATGCCAAAAATTAGAGGTTGAGGTAAACATTCTCACAGGTAAATTAGAAGAAAAGGATAAACTCTTGAGGTTTCAAGAAAGTACTAAGATTTTGGACAATATTCTTAGTAATCAAAGATCTCCTTCTATTAAACTTGGTCTTGGTTTTCATGAAATTGTTAAAGGAGAATCTAGTTCACAAGGAGGTGCTAAAGAGTCAAAGGATGTCAATACAAAATCTGAAGTGTTGAAAGAAGAAAAGGGTCAACCAACAATCATGAACTCTCAAAAGAAACCATTCCCTCCTAACTATAGAAGCATCAATAATGTTGAATGCTTTAATTGTCATAATTATGGGCATGTTGCAGCAAATTGCAGAAGAAGATTGTTTCAGTTACAAACAAATAGATTCTACTCAGAAAGGTACTCTAGTTTCTTTAGGGGATATTGTTTTTCATGCAGCAAGTTTGGTCATAAAGCAGCTGATTGCAATAGAAGGAAGAATAGAGAAACACACTATGATCCTTATGCTTACTTTTCTGGTCATGCAAGATGTTATGCCCGTAAAATATGGACATGTTGAAAAACAATGCAGATGAATAGATATGAGAAATCGACAAATTTCCAGTGCAATAAGAAGTTTCAAGCAAGCCGGAGAAAGAAGGAGGACCTATTTAAACGTAGGGAATATTGACCATCGTTACTAATACGCCTTCCGGTTTACTTATCTTAATGACTGCATAAGTGATGTGAGATACATTATGGAGCTTAGTAATGTATCGTCACAGGGGGAGCGATGTATGGTGATTCCCATGGTTGTTTTGGTGATTCTGGTTATATTTATTTCTGACAGTGCATCTTATGTGAAGAAGACAGGTACAGGAGGCATAAGTTCAGGGGGAGATGAAGGAAAGTGAAATTTTCAATGTGTCACTTTCCATACATGGGTTAGATGAACTAAAGTCGCGTATACACGCGAGTTACAGCAGACACAGTCGCGTATGCATTGATGTTAAGATAATTGGTATGACAGCTGAAGAATCAGGAGCAGAGGTTCAGGGGGAGCATCAGTATGACTGTTAATAACTGTGTTATTGACTCTGTATCTGCTTATTTCTCAGTTCTAAATGATAAATTACATGAATGAGCCCAGATTTCTATTTGATGAAGAGTATCTTTTGGATGAGATGGAAGTCATATGTTTCAGAGACATGGACATGCAGAGATTGTTGTTGATGACTTGTTGCTGTAGGTGTTCAAAGTTGCACAAGCTAAGGATTAGCCCTAGTCATATGGAAAGGATATTTGGATGCACATTTCCAGGGGGAGCCCTAGCCTTGCTGAGTATAATGCATTGTTGGCATTATGATGGTTCTGATTTGTGATCTCTCTCTTGAGGTCTTTCTGGTATTGGTCATAAAAAGTCATACTTGTAATTTGATAAAAAGGTCTTGTTGAGACCCATGATGTAAAATTCAGCCATGTAAGGACTTGTCAAATTTGTAAACCCACTTGGTTGGGTAGCTAAGTTGAAATGTGTAAACCCACTTGGTTGGGTATTTGAGTCTCTTATGTAAATCCACTTGGTTGGATCTTTGATGTAAGTATGAGCCTTTGGTGATAGGAAAGTCATAGAGTCATGTACTTCATTGAAAAATATGTTTGAAGATTCAGCATGAGCTCAGGGGGAGCTTGGTCACTTCAGTGTACATCAGATCTGCAGAACGCTTCCTTCTACATGAGGAGAAAAACCTTGTGTTGGTTTTGGTCCGCCCTTTGCCCTTGATGTCAAAGGGGGAGAGTGACATGGTGTTTGAATAAGGGGAGAATATCATTATGCTTAATGTATACATCTGTTGTGGTGATCAAACACCATCGTGGTTGCCATCAAGTCCAAATAGGGAGATTGTTGGAAATATGATGCAGAAGTGTTTTCCTTGATGGCAACCCACTTGATGAAGATGATGGCAACCTACTTTATGAAGTTGTCCTTGATGGAAATATACTCGATGAGTTGCCTATGATAAGCAACCTACGTGCTAAAGATGTAAGAATGATGTATCTTCAGATCAGTTCAGATGTGGCAGAGAAAAGAATTCCAGTAAGTGCCAGAAAAATGATAAATATAATATGTCACAATGTATACGCTACTTTTTTGAAGGCAACCCGCGTATATACTCTACTTTTGTGAAGGGAACCCGCGTATACATTCAGGGTTAGCATATACGCATCTTTTATGAGGCTAAGTTGCGTATACACGCGGAAAAGAACGCTAAAAGTCGCGTATGCCCTTTTGCGCTCTAAAAGTATGATACCAAGGGGCTTTACCATGGTATTGACCCATTGTATTGAGTGCTGGATTATCTATTTGATCCCGTCTAGGAATACCATTGGAAATAATGTGGTTTTGGCTCATGGTATTGAAAAAGGGTAAACCTATATAAGGAGAAGAAAATCATTGTGCAAAGTGTGTGCATGAGTCTGGGTTTGAATGAGTACTTCATTATGAAGTATATATGTATGGAAAGGGTAATAGTTTGATGATCTAAATCTGTGATGCACCTATGAAGAAAATGATGAAGAAGTGAATCTAGATCTGAAATGTATTTGTATCTTCTATATCTGTTTATGGAATGTTCTGATCTAAGATGAGGCGAACATGTTTATGAAGTAAAGGGTAATATCTGAGCTATGCATCTGTTCTGAAGAATTGCGTTGAAATGTCTGAAGAAGTATACGCAGATTCGTTTCGGTAAAAGCATGTGTATACGCGGATCTGATGAAGGAAAAGCGCGTATGTCCAGTTAGGGTTTTCTGAAGTATGTGCAGAAGTATACGTGGGTTTATATGCATGAAGGCATGTATGTATGCAGGATCAGTGAAAGGAAAGCGCGTATGATAAACTAGGGTTTGCTGAAGTTGTGAGATGTCTGATTTGTTCTGCTGTCTTGCTGATATATGTTTCTGATGTGTACTACTGTTTGTCAATGTTGATCTGGGTAGTTCGAATATTGATTATGCTGCTATAGAGCAAGTTGTTGAATTGATGGATGTTCCTTGAGCTTAATTGTGTGGATTGGATCCAGTGTGAAAATTGATGAAACGTGGTCCATAGAGGTGCTGAGGGTTGTAGCCTTTAGTCAGGGGGTTGTAGCTCCCTTCCAGGTAAGGCTGGTAAACGAGAGCAGGGGGTCGTAGCTCCCTTCCAGGAGAGACTGGTAAATGAGCGCAGGTGGGTGCCTGCATTCTGGTATGAGTCTGCACTAGTACATTGTTGTAAGATGTTTTCTCTATAATAAAATATTGAAGGCTGAGACAACGGCAGCGATGGTTTTCTCCCGACTTGGGTTTCCACCTAAAAATCCTAGTGTTCATGTCTCTTGCTTATGTGTGATGATTTATTCTGTTCTTACTGCACATGTTTAATGTTTATTGAACATCTAATGAATGAATGATGGAATGATAGAAGTGAAGAATTATTGGCATAATTAGATCTCTGTGTATACGCGAGTTTTATGAAGGATATCCGCGTGTATACGCTAGTTGGCTTCAACAAAGTAGCGTATGTTTTAAGAAAGTGACAAAAGAATGCCTAAATCTTGATTCTCCCCTACAGTGTTTATGGTGGTATAGACCAAGTTCTTACGCCAAAGCTTATTCATGAGAGGTCCGTTGCAATGAGATGTGAAAGGCTAATATATAAAACCCACCTCCTATTGATAGAATGTCACATTGTCACAGAATACGAACAAAAGCATATCTGCAAAGTCTTGGTGCAGAAGTATGGGCAATTGTGGAAGAAGGTTATCAAGATCCGGCAAGTATTCCTACTAATGCAGCAGAAAGGAAGAAGTATGAAATCAATGCCAAAGCAGTCAATGTATTGTTAGGAAGCATGTATGAACCAGAATTTGCTAAAGTGATGCAGCTAAATTCAGCAAAAGAAATTTGGGACAAAATCATCCTAAGCTATGAAGGAGATACAAAGGTAAAAAGTGCCAAACTCCAAACCCTCAGAATTGAATATGAAATTTTGAAGATGCATAGTGATGAGAGTATTGCCAGTTTATTTTTACGTCTAGATGATATTGTGAATCGTATGAGAAGTTTGGGTGAAACCATAACGGATACTACTCTGGTTGAAAAAGTCTTCAGATCTTTGACTTCAAAATTTGAGTCAAAAGTAGCAGCTATTGAAGAAAGGCAATATCTGCAAACTCTTACTATTGTTCAATTGCATGGTATCCTAACTGCTTATGAAATGAGACAAGGAGGTCCCTCCCAGATTAAAGAAGGTGCTTTTAATGCATGTGCAAAAGGAAAAGAAAATAAATATGTCAAGGAATCAAACTATATATCAGAAGAAGAAGAAGCAAATTTTGTGAGAAAACTCCAACTCGGAACTGGAAGATTCAAAGGTAAGCTCCCCTTCAAATGTTTTGGTTGTGGAAGAGTTGGTCATTATGCTGCTAAATGTCCTTATAAAGAAAATCATGATAAAGGGAAACAATTTGAAAAGGGAAAGAGTTATTATGCAAATGAAGATAATGATGAAATGTCAAGTGAAGATGAAGAAGATTGACGAATCACTAGTGTAACAGCAAGCAGAAAATACTCAAGGAAAGTATCGAGCTGTATGCAATGAGAAAATGAAGAAATAACAGTCTTGATTATTTGATGCTAATTCACTATTGTGCATGTAATAGTGAAGATAGTGAAAGGAATAACATGGATAGAAGAAGCTCTTAGAATTAAAGTTGAAAGGAACTACAAATATCATCCTAGCAAAGCAATAAGCTATCTCTGAGACGTCCTCTCAAATGAAGAATGGATAAATCTTTAGATAGCGACAATTGATAACGAAAACCAAGGTTGTACGATTATGGAAGCAATCAAATAAAAGACTTGGTAAATCAATGGTCTAAGTGAAGATCTGGAAAAATCCAACAAAAAGTTTGCAGTACTTGAAGCGAAGTCATCGCAGTGGCTTATCGAATAAGAAAAAGGAATGAAAGACCCATATCATTTGAAAAGCGTTGGCCATTATCTCCGTCAAAGAAGATCTGGAAAAATCAAATAAGAAGAATGAAGAACTGCTACAAACATGTCAAGAACAAGAAAATTGGTTGAAGGAAGAAATTCTAAAATTGAATGATCAAGTTGAAGAAGGAAAAAGGGTTGAAGAAAGTATGAAGAAGCAATGCCAAAAATTAGAGGTTGAGGTAAACATTCTCACAGGTAAATTAGAAGAAAATGATAAACTCTTGAGGTTTCAAGAAACTACTAAGATTTTGGACAATATTCTTAGTAATCAGATCGGATATATAATGATGTAGTTTTCTTAAACATTGGAAAATCCCCTGGATTCTGAAGTGCTAAAGATTCAAAGGATGTCAATACAAAATCTGAAGTGTTGAAAACGAGGTCAGCGGAACAATCATGAACTCTCAAAAGCCATTACCTCCTAACTATAGAACATCGATAATGGCCAAATGCTTTAATTATTATGGGCATGTTGCGGCCAAGTGCGAAGCGGTGTTTAGTGCAAACAAGCGATTCTACATAGATAGGTACTTTCTGGTTTCTTTGAGGATATTTCCTTGTGGTTGGTCTCAGTGCGATTACGAAATGTAGAATAGAAGAACGATTATGATTCTGCTTACTTTTCTGGTCATGCAAGATGTTATGCCTGTAACAAATATGGACATGTGGAAAAAGAATGCAGGATGAATAGATCTGAGAAATTGGACAATTTCCGGCCCACAATAAGAAGTTTCAAGCAAAGCTGGAGAAAGAAGGAGGACGGTGAAAACTGAGAATATTATTATCATGCGATCCTCCAACTAAACTACTTATGTAATAGTACCGAAGTGATGTGAGATACATTGGAGCTCCTGGAATTGACTGAAGGCGATGGTGATTCCCGGGTTGCTTTTTGGCGGTCTGGTTATATTTATTTCGGCGATTGCATGCGATGTAGAAGAGGCAATTACGAGGAGGCACAAGTTGAAGTGAAGGAAAGTGAAATTTTCAATATCCTTTCCATGCATTAGGTTAGGCGGAACTGGAGTCCATTATACATGCGGGGATACAGCCAGTCTGATCCAGTATGCATTAGTATTAGATAATTATTATGGTAAATCGGGAGAGTTGGAGAACATCGGTAAATAATTAATAAGCGTATTTATTGACTCTGTATCTGCTTATTTCTCAGTTCTAAATGATAAATGACATGATACATGGTTTCTTATGATAAATTTTATGAATGAGCCCGGATTGCTATTTGATGAAGAGTATCTTTTGGATGAGATGGAAGTCATATGTTTCAGAGACATGGAAAGATCATGCAGAGATTTTTGTTGATGACTTGTTGCTGTAGGTGTTCAAATTTGCACAAGCTAAGGAGGAGCCTTAGTCATATGGAAAGGATCTTTGGATGCACATTTTCAGGGGGAGCCCTAGCCTTGCTGAGTATAATGCATTGTTGTGGCATTATGATGATTCTGAAATATGATCTCTCTCTTGAGGTCTTTCTGGTATTGGTCATAAAAAGTCATACTTGTAATTTGATAAAAAGGTCTTGTTGAGACCCATGATGTAAAATTGTAATTTACAGTCATGTAAGGACTTGTCAAAATTTGTAAACCCACTTGGTTGGGTAGCTGAGTCAAATTTGTAAACCCACTTGGTTGGGTATTTGAGTCTCATAAGTAAATCCACTTGGTTGGATCTTTGTTGTAAGTATGAGTCCTTGGTGATAGGAAGATCATAGAGTCATGTACTTCATTGAAAAATATGTTTGAAGATTCAGCATGAACTCAGGGGGAGCATGGTAACTTCAGTACACTTCAGATATGCAGAGCTCTTATGTCTACATGAGGAGAAAAACCTTGTGTTGGTTTTTGTCCGCCCTTTGCCCTTGATGTCAAAGGGGGAGAGTGACATGGTGTTTGAATAAGGGGAGAATATAATTATGCTTAATGTATACATCTGTTGTGGTGATCAAACACCATTGTGGTTGCCATCAAGTCCAAAGGGGCAGATTGTTGGCAATATGAAGCAGAAGTGTTGTCCTTGATGGCAACCCACTTGATGAAGATGATGGAAACCCACTTGATGAAGTTTTCCTTGATGGAAATCTACTCGATGAGTTGCCTATGATAAGCAACCTATGTGCTAAAGATGTAAGAATGATGTATCTTCAGATCAGTTTAGTCATGGCGAAAAGAATTCGGTAAGTGCCAGAAAAATGATAAATATAATATGTCATAATGTATACGCTACTTTTGTGAAGGCAACCCGCGTATATACTCTACTTTTGTGAAGGGAACCCACGTATACATTCAGGGTTAGCATATACGTAGTTTTTATGAGGCGAATTTGCGTATACACGCGGAAGCGAACGCTCCAAGTCGTGTATGCCCTTTTGCGCTCTAAAATTATGATACCAAGGGGAATTACCATGGTATTGGCCCATTGTATTGAGTGCTGGATTATCTAATTGATCCCATCCAGGAATACCATCGGAGGTTGAGTGGTTTTGACTCATGGTATTGAAAAAGGCTAATCTATATAAGGAGAAGAAGATCATTGTCGCGAAGTGGTACATGCATGAGTCTAGGTTGAATGATATGAGTACTTAAATTCAGTATATATGAAGAACAACAAGTTGATGCATTGTGATGCACCTATGAAGAAAATGATGAAGAAGTGAATCTAGATCTGAAATGTATTTGTATCTTCTATATCTGTTTATGGAATGTTCTGATCTGAGATGAGGCGAACATGTTTCTGAAGTAAAGGGTAATATATGAGCTATGCATCTGTTCTGAAGAATTGCGCTGAAATGTCTGAAGAAGTATACGCTGGTTCGTTTCGGTAAAAGCGCGTGTATACGCGGATCTGATGAAGGAAAAGCGCATATGTCCAGTTAGGGTTTTCTGAAGTATGTGCAGAGGTATACGCGGGTTTATATGCATGAAGGTGCGTATGTACGCAGGATCAGTGAAAGGAAAGCGCGTATGATAAACTAGGGTTTGCTGAAGTTGTGAGATGTCTGATTTGTTCTGCTGTCTTGCTGATATCTGTTTCTGATGTGTACTACTATCTGTCAATGTTGATCTGGGTAGTTCGAATATTGATTATGCTGCTATAGAGCAAGTTGTTGAATTGATAAATGTTCCTTGAGCTTAATTGTGTGGATTGGATCCAGTGTGAAAATTGATGAAACGTGGTCAATAGAGGTGCTGAGGGTTGTAGCCTTCAGTCAGGGGGTTGTAGCTCCCTTCCAGGTAAGGCTGGTAAACGAGAGCAGGGGGTCGTAGCTCCCTTCCATGAGAGACTGGTAAATGAGCGCAGGTGGGTGCCTGCGTGCTGGTATGAGTCTGCACCAGTACATTGTTGTAAGATGTTTTCTCTATAATAAAATATTGAAGGCTGAGACAACGGTAGCGGTGGTTTTCTCCCGACTTGGGTTTCCACCTAAAAATCCTGGTGTTCATGTGTGTTGCTTATGTGTGATGATTTATTCTGTTCTTACTGCACATGTTTAATGTTTATTGAACATCTAATGAATGAATGATGGAATGATATAACTAAAGAATTATTGGCATAATTAGATCTCTGTGTATACGCGAGTTTTATGAAGGATATCCGCGTGTATACGCTAGTTGGCTTCAGGAATGTAGCGTATGGGTTTTAGAGAGTGGAAAAGTAAAAAGACTTGAGTAATGCCTAAATACTGATTCACCCCGCCCCTCTCAGTATTTTTCCCAACAGTTGATGTATTAATGTGATTACACTTAGAGGCTAAAGTATATTCATTTATATAGCTCCAATAGAAACAATTTTTTTATTTGGCATTCAAATCATATATCAAATTCGATGAAAAACAATTTGCAATGCATCATTGTTCACGACCTCTATTTTAAACCTATACCGACTCTTTTGAGTACACATTCTTCATCATGTATCTGATTGAGATGATTCCAATGGGATATTAAAATGGAATTAGTTATCTATACCCCATTTAAAAAACCTTTAAAAATGTGATGATTTGGTATCTCAAAATTGCTAGTGAACAAACCTATGAGACAAAGTTTAACAAATCAAATTGTATGACCAACATTACTAATTTGGATGTAAAATTTTCATTGACACCCAAATGAAGTGATTAAAATAGGGCTGGAAATTATATTCCAAGGAATATCATCCTTAGTAATAGGTTTTAAAAATATGAGCATTAGATACCTCAAATCATGACTATCCTAACTATGTTTTTAGAATTTTGTTGAAGTCAATTTTGGTACAAAATTTCAAAAATGACTAATTTCTCCTAAAACTGTGATAGGGGTAAATGATTTTTTGGTGAATGTATTAATCATTATTTAATGAGTCCCCCCCCTAAAAAAAAAATCTAATACCCATTTCATAAATCTTGTAATATGGTCGTTATAAAATTTTTGTGGCTAAATACATTTGTAGCAATTTACATTATTTCTTTATCTTGCAAAATGTTATTGATGTATAAGTTTTACAATAAAACTATTCAATTAAATTTCAGTGGAAAAATGAATGCATAATAAAATAACAATTTCATGAAAAAATGTTGTTGATTGAAAATTTTGTAAGCCTAAATGAAGAAATCTTTCATGCAAAACTGAATACATCACTAAAATATGAGTTGTAGGATTAGAAATTGAAATTCAAACTCAATACCATTCCATGAATTACCTTAAGTGTTCGATTTTCCTTTAGTGATGTTTGTACTTACCATTTTTAACTATTTTAGATGCATTCCTTCTTCTATAGATCTTTCTTGTTAATAGATTATTGGTTGACATGGTTCTTATTGCACCACAAATTGGAAATGGTTAGAATAGTTTACTTAGAAAATCTATCCTATTATTCTTATTTTTATCAAAGCATTCTTAAACTACCATTCTTTAAATTTAATGGAACAGAGAATCACTATAGAATTTCTGTAGTGAATCCACAAGGAATTGTCATCTTAGCATTTTTGTTTCCATTGTATTCAAAGTGCTTTCTACATTATGCAAATAAATTTATATGCTTATAAAATAATATATTAAAAATTTTCTAATTTATTTAGAATTTCCCTGACAAGAAGACAAAATTTTTTAGGAAAATTATATGAATAAGTCATATTACATTTAATCATCAATTCAAAGTACATAAACTTGTGAAATGGAAACATTGTATGTGCATAATTAGACTATTTGTAGTATGATCAACCTAAAATGCTTAGTGCTTAGTATACTATTTATTAAACTTTTGAAATGAAATAAATGAAACAAAATAAAAATACATTAATTATACCTTACTTTTTCCAAAAATGTAATTATACCTTAATTTATCCAAAAATGTTGCAAATCGGGTTGTAGTTACAGTTTCAGTCTTCAAGATATCAATATTATACAAAAATACTCCATTCAATATATTTTAGGATATAATTTAATAAATAAATACTAGCTACGAAAATAAAACACATCACACATCATCAATCAAAAGAAAAATTAATCATTCCTAGCAATGATCATGCACTTGAACATTGATCGTGATACTAGGACCCTGTTGTGACCAAGTTATCTCTTGATACGAGTTGGGCACTTCTTGTTTTCATGAATCATTTCTAAAATAAAACTAATCTAACTTGCAAAAGAAAATGACTTTTCATGAAATCAAATTGTAGAGTTAAATTAAACAAAATATCACCTCGATCTATTTGGAGTGAGCTTAATCTCCCATGAATAATGTAGCAAATTAACTATAACATCCTAAAGTAAATCAAAACAACTACATCTAAAACTAGAGAATACAAATCTCTCAAATAAAATATTGGAAAGTTTTATTCTATTCCATCATAAGTTGGACATGTGCTCCAAGAGTCCTCCTTTGGAATGGAGAAGGTGCTCTTTTTATACATAAACTTGCTTTGAAACTGAGATATCCAATAAAAAATTTCTCTCCACAAGTCGCAGACATGGTTATAATCATTTGCAAATAACTAGCAAGTAAATATTGCTAAATATCTTCTTCTGAATATCTCCAAGATATTTGATAATAAAATTTATCTAAAGCTCCAAGATTCTCTTCATGTCCAAGATAATTCATTAATGATCCAAAATCCATGAAATATATTTAATAGTTGAAGAGGAAATTTGAATTTGGAGAAAGTGGTAAAAGATTGCATTATTACAAGATCCACCTATTCATGTAATCACCAACAAACTAACCCAATTTTGCAAGATAAGTTAAAATATGTTATTTTTCTAATATTTAGTCATATATTCACTTTAAATACTAAAACATGTGCATTAGAAAGTATTGAGTCTAATCCCACATATAGGCATTAAAATGGAGTAAAATAAGGTTACGAAAAAGTGAAAAAACGTTGAAATTCAAGAGAAATGTTGTGAAAAGATGGTAATTTTCATGATTTAAAAACTAAAATTTGGAAATATTAGAAGAGCTAAACTTTCATTTTGAGTTGAGAGCTATTGTGACAAGGCTGTATGAGAACAATATTTCCAAGTTTAGGAACATTGAGGTTTGGTAAGAAGAATTGGATTGTGACATAGGAGTTAAGGAAGGTTGTCCCATGGTCTCTATCATTTTGGAAATATATATTGATACGTTAGAGGGTTGTTTGAAGGAAGCAAGTTGTGATGGTCCAACTTTAGCTAGTATAGTCATTGTCCTTCTTTGTGATGATGATATTTTTCTTATGGTGAGGAGTACCTATGAAATTGACAAACCATTAAAATTCACAAGGATTTTTTCTCTAGTATAGGTATGGGTATTAAAACTAATAAAAAAACGTTATGATAAAAAATATAAAAATATCACTTACACTAATTTAATGTATGAAAAAAAATATTGGAGGAAGTGACTTCATGTAAATATTTTGGCATTTATCTTCATCACATGCTTAACTGAAACTGCAGTATCGAAAAAATAATTAATTTAAGGTAGAACTCATACTATGAGCTTCAAAACAATTGTAAATCAATGGAAAATGTTCTATAGGAATAAAAAAGCTCCCCTTTTAGACTGTTATTTATTTTGTTATCTTATATGGTTATGAAGTTTGTAGCTACAACATCTCTAAAGAATTTTTGAGAAAGATAGAGAAAATTCAAAAGTTTTTTATAGATTAGAATCTCAAAATTAAAGGCAATACACCCTATCTTGTCATCTTCAATGTTCATATAAGTAACTTCCCACTCCCCCCCCCCCCCCCCCCTGCTCCCATTAAGAACATGGCTATGAATAGGTACTTAAAATAGAAGAATAAGATAAAAAATTTGGAATACAAGTGGCTTCATAATATTTCTTAAAACTCTAGTCAATAGTACCTATAACTAAAGTAGGGTTGGCATAAAGATTCCATGTCTTGGCTAGTTTATTGGAGAATACTTGGAAGATATCATCGTGAAAAATGACAATAATATTAAAAATATTATTAAATACATATATTTAAGGAGAAATTTTGGTGCAATAGATAGAATAAAGTTAGGATACTATAAGGAGGTGATAAACCATAATCTATATTATTAAAAGTGTCTCTTTATTTTGACTAGATAAAGAATAAAATAAACATTGTTAAGATGTGAATGAGTCGATGGGTTTAAATAGGGTTTTTTACAATTCCTAAAATGTCACGAGTCAAAATATTTTTTTAACTTTGGTACAGTAGGAATGTTGAAGACTAAAAACACTATCTCCTAAAATGTCCTACATACACCCACATTGGATCACAATCTTCAAATATTTGTTATGGTGCACACCATCCCTAACACTTTAACTCATCAAAACTATGGTGATATAAGATTGATTCTATTAACACATTTTGAGAACAAAATTAAATTTACAGATAAAAAAAAGTAATTCTTTGCCTTTATTAAGGTCCAATAGACCAAAATTGGTTTCAGTGGATGTTTTAATATTCATCACCATTATGCTCGACACACACATTATCTTATTTTAATTAGTTATTCTCAAAATTTTCAACTCTAGTATGATTATGACTGCTAACACTCGCAAAATGAAGATTATGATAATTAAAAAAAATTCCACTTACACTAATCTTGTGTATGAAAACAAAAACTTGGAGGAAGTGACATATTGAAAATATATTAGAATATATCTTCAACAAAAGCTTAACTAGAACTATAACATTGAGAAAATGATAAATGGAGCATGAAAAAGTTACTATGGAATTGAAAATAGTTTTAAATCAATAGAATTTTGGCTAAGGGATAAGAATAAAATCCACTTTGCTCACTTTGATACTTTCATTTCTCATGTTATTTATATGGTTATGAAGTTACAACCAACAAAATCTCTAAAGAACCATAGACAAAGAAAGATCAAATACAATAATATTTTATAACTTACAATCTCAAAATTAAAATAAATACACAATATTCTATCCTCCCCATAGAAGCAAGTATCTCTCCTAGGACCATGTAATTGACTAGGTACTTAATTTACAAGAAGAAGATAAGAAACATGGATGACAAGAGGATCCCTAAGATTACTTCAAACTCTAGTCAAATCCACCCATGGATCAAACAAAATTGGCATAAAGATGCCAAGCCTTGGCTAATTTATTGGGAATAAAGGAAGAGGTCATTCTATTGGATAACGATATTATTAAAAATAGTAATAAGTTTAAAATTAAGGAAAAATTGTGGTGTAATAGAGATCTAGAGGATAAAATAAAATTAAGATACTATAAGGATGCGAACAACCCTAATCTAAAAATTCGAAAGTATGTTTCTATTTTGACTAGTGTAAAGATGTGTTGATGGTGTTGGACCCACCAACATTTAGGGGATCTCCCTGATATGAAGTCCCAATTAGAACTCACACCATTTAGTATAGGAGTCCCATCTGAAATGCAACCCATTTTCCGAAATGGTTGGGTTTAGTAGTATGCCTTGGATACAATACACATAGAATGATGTATTTGTGACTTTTGTGAAACAAGCATGTGACTCTACGGAGGGTCAAGTGAGATGCATGAAAGGTTCTAAAAAATGAAGGGAAATTGAGTGGCCCCTTAGAAGCCTGTAATAGTAGGCAACTTTAAAGCAACACACAAGCGTAAAATAGATCATAAGTTAGCCTGAAAAATCATTAACAAGTTAACCATGATTCAAATATACAACAACACACATTCAACAAGATACATACTAATGCAAACAAAATAGTTAATAAGAGTTAGCGTAAATTAAATAACATATATTGCAAACTTAAAAATAATAGTACTACTATATTCACAACATATGCATGAAAACGTGTCAGCTCTGAGCTTCAATAAGTGAAAGTTCCAAGCATACATATACAATCGACGAACTGCTAGCCCCAAAAGTGGAACATGAATCCAACACCTGCTCCTCCAAAGAAATATACTCCCTTTATGCTATGGAGAAGCCAAGTATCTCAACAAAAATCCCAAGCTTTTGATCTCAGGACAAAAGCCCAAATAAAATCCTTTTACATGACTCATGAGGGTATATTTATAACAAAAGGGGCGACTATTCACCTCCCTTTGTGACTCTTTGAATCCCCTCATGACTGTTTTACTTCCTACAAACATGAACTTTGGACTTCATTACAAACAGATCTTCACATTCCACAACTCACACTCGGAATTTCACTAATTAATTACAAAATAATATTACAATATTTCTCATACCCATATAATAAAAAATAGGGTAGAGTTGTCACTAGATATCCTAATAAGAAAATACATGTTAAGCTTGAGTTTGGGGAAACTCTAGCTCAACCACCTCCAATTTTAGTTCCTTTTTAATATAATTATGCCAAGATTTGTATTGTGCAATGAATTGCCCAAACTATGCGATGGGATTAGGGTGGAAGTGAACTCTAGCCTCGATTGCTTCCAACTAGACTGATTTGGAATCAGTCTGAATGTCCTTCTTCAATAGGAGCATCATAGTGTTGATCTGGATAGGGCCACTAATTTACTTCTACATATTACTCCATTTCACCTCCAAATATTTCTTAGTGGTGATCTATCTCATCTGGTCCAAGTATTTGTCTACCTCCTACCTAAATTGATTTATGCATTTGGCCTCAATGAGTGATCCAACCAAAGGGATATCATATGATTTCACCATTAAATCCACCTTGTTGTATAATCATGCATATGAGGCATGAATGTTGAAAATGAATGAGGTGAGTGGTTTATTTCTTTGGATGATCATCCGCACTTGTGCTTTCTCCAGCTTTACCTATTGCCTCGTTTTCTTTCCCAATTCGGATGGTGCCCCTTTCTGTTTCATTGTACACTCATGCACAATAGCAATGGGTGCGTGAAAAAACTTGATGTATTTAGCATTATCATTGCACTTCTACGACATGTCGTGCAAGTGGACAACTAATTTATGCACGGTGACCAACTCCTCATAAAGGCTCTGCATGGTCTCTCCTAGTGCTGATACTTCTCCAAGTAGGTCTACCTTAAGTTCTTTGAGACATTCTTGTGTGGAGGCTGCTTTCCAGACTTCCTTTGGGAGTTGTTCTACTTCTTGCCTTACATCCTGTAATTTCTTCGCCATTTTTTTGTTCTCGTCCATGAGATACTATTTGTTTGATTTGGAAGCACCTAGAAAGGCCAAGTTGGCTGGAGAAATGTTTAACAGATTCCTTCTAGTGTCTATCACAATGACCCTTTATCTGATGAATGCAGGAGACGTGAGTTCATCTGGAAAGTGTTTCTTTCACACTTGTAAAATATTCTTATGAAGTTCATCGTAAGTCAGATTGTATGTATCCATGACTGAACCATCATTGAGAGGAACCATTTCCTCTTCTTTTCTTGGAGCTTGCTTTGCGATCAGAGGAGGGGGAGACTTAACGGTGACCGACTAAGTGCTCAGAAAAAGGTCAAGATATTATTTTTTGTGGTTCTGGCTCCATCTTTGTGTCTTGGATTATGATCAAGTCTTCTATCTCTTGAGAAAGTTCCTTCTCCTACAACTGTCTACTCTCCTCTTCTAGTTGTTGGTTCTGCTCTTGCTCTTTCACTTGTTTCCATGCTACTGCTTCTTCCTCCATATTCCACCTTTGTTATTCTTCTCGTATTTTTATTTCTTCTTCTTCTTTCTTTTTCCTTTATTCTTCCAATATTTTATGATCACGTCCATCCTTTTTATATTCTTCTTCCATCTTCCTATGCTTCCTCCTCTTTTCTACTGCTATGGATGCTTTCAAGATTATTGGATCTACTTTCATCTTGCGGCTATGCTCTTTTGCTAGTCTATGCACAACCTTCCTATTGCTTTTCTCAAAAACAGGGTTGCGCCATTCTATTCGTTCTGCCTCTAGGGTGGATTCCTTCTGTGAAGTAACTTGTGACGTTCCAACAAAGTTGACTGGTTCACGAAACCTAGAGACATTGTAAAAATTCTTCATATTTTCCTCCTCGAGCCTGTAGAATGTCTCGCTTGTCCACTGGAATGAATCCTCACACAATTTTCTTTGGAAATGTTTCACAGACTGTAAATATTGAAGTTAGAATGACCAAATTTGAAGTTCTCTATCTCCTTGCCTTTAGTGTCAACAACATTGATATTCTTGATTTTGTACAATCCAATTTGCAAAGGAAGGGAGGCTCAAGGTGCTTTCTTATTTGTTTGAAATAATTCTTACAACCTTGTGGGGATATGATACACGACTTATTGCATTACCATATTGTCAATGGCATACCTCGGTAATTGATGTGGAGGCATCTGTCCGCCAAAAACTCTAAGGTACGTGCCATTGGGTGAAGAAAACCAATCCGGTATTTCTGAAACTTCTTACATTGCTTCATGGGACATGCAAGGTGGGTCTTCCTTGAAGATCAACTTGTATAGTGGAATGAGAAAGTGATCAGTCAAGGTTTCCATTAATCCCTTGAAGCTTTACTCCGAAAGAAGTTTTCACAGGTTCCCGTGGTGACCAGGTCTAACTCATGTCACGGAATGAATACTGAGCACAGATTGCATCTAGAAATATGAATACATGTATAATCTGGCTTTCTCACCCTTGGGAGGGTTCTTGGAATTTGTCACATGGATTCTCAAATGTTGAGCCAATAGATTTTACTAGTTGAACGATTTCCCTTTGTTCACAACTTGATTAAGCAAGAATTCCCAACCTTATGGGAAGGTCTCAGTATTTATTTGACCGTAAATTTGGCAACAAAGGATGATCACGTAATTATAGGGCTTCATGAGAGATTTGGTCTTTTCAGTATTGTCGAGTGTCTGACAGAATTTTGAAGACTCTTTCACCCAATCTTTGATGACATCCTTTGTACTCAGGTAGTTGGCGACAATGTAAAAATGTGAATCCATGTATGAATCTGGCATCGGTAAATGATACATTAGGTGGTAATCATGTGCCATGAAATAAGCACACCTTTGTTCACTGGTATTGGTAAGAGTCATATTCTGGTTATCTATATGCGATAGTATCCAGGTGATAATGTATGCACATGGGAAAATTGGGTACCTGTATGAAACCTTGTGTAGCCCTGATCTTTGGACATTGACATACACCTGTTGGTTTCAAGATCTTATTTGAAGCTTTTTGCTTAAAACACTTCATTCACCTTATTCCATGCTTGAATATTTCTCTATGAACATTTGAGTGTCTGAGTAATCTAGCAAGTTCATTGGAGTACTCTCAATTTCTTCTCTAGTGCTACTTTCCATGGTGTCCTTTGAGATATTTCTCCTGGGAACCATAGTGATAGTAATTGAACAAGAGAAGACCTCAAAAACTACAGTACATGCAAGAGAGAAATGCACTCATGGAAAACACAAATTAGCTCAAGGAAATTAAATTACAATGCAAGATGCAGGAAAAAACCATCATACCGAGGGGAAAAACTACAAAATATCTAAGTTTGAGGGAAGAGGTTGGATTCGTGAAATTTACATTGCATAGTCTTAAACACCAAGGAGGAGGCTTGAGACTGTGCAATGCGCAGTCTTAACTTGGGTAGACTGAGGGAGAAGCTGCAAATTATGCAGTCTCAGTGGCCAAGGGGTTAAGCATAAGCCCTAGAACTGTTAAATGCGCAGTTGGGAAAGCTAGGTACTACACATTGCGCAGTCTCAAAGGCCAATCATGAGGCTTGAGCCTTGGAATTGCACAATGCCCAGTTGGACATGGCAACTGTTGGCCAAGTGACATACAAATATTCCTGGGAAGAGGGTGAAAAGTGTTAGATATTGAGTGAAGGTGCAAATAAGAGTGCAAATATAAGTAAGTGAATATAAATAAGTTCAAATCAAGTGCAAAATATCAACATGCAAAAGGAACAAAAAACATGCATAGGAAGTCGTCGAAACGATGATCACTAGTGGGAAAAAAAGAAGAAGCTAATGCAGCACTTGTGAAAAGTGAATGATATGCTGAAACAACACTTCTATAAGATAATATAAGGTGAAACACCAAAAAATATGAAAATAAAAAATAAAAACAGGAATCACAAAAGCGAAACAACAAAAATAACATAAAAAACAACAAAAGATGACAAAAGAGAATCTTACCTAGAACAACACTGCAAACGCCACCAAAATCTCTCCTCGATCTCCTTGGGAATGTTAGAGCTCCAAGATTAAATGTATAAATGGGCTCTAGAGGTGTGCATTTTATAGATCTATGCTAGCTAGGGTTTATGATGCGCATGCCTAAAATCAAGGAAAAAGCGACACTTGATAGATCAGTCCAAAATAACAACTTGTGTCATTATTTAGGAACTTGGTAATCCAATCCCTATTTTCTAGGAGTTGTTTTTTATTTTATTTTCCAAGAATATAGCTTCCCACACTTCCAAGAAATATTGCACAATTCCTAATCAAAAGGAACTAGGCCGTTCCTTAGCTTAGTGTATTGTGCAATTTCAAAGGGTAGGGAAGCTTTTGCACAATTTCTGAGGTCAAGGCAGCTTGTCCCTTAGAATTGCAAAGTTTCTAAGCTCAAAGTTGGCTTGCCTCTGAGGTCTATGCAATTCATCTCTTCAAGGCTGGCTTTCTTTCCAATATTGTGCAATTACTGAAGGGAAGACCAACAAATCTGCACAGTTAAGTCAAAGCTAGCTTGTGACTAAAAAGGTTCAGATTGGGATCGAAACAAGGTATCATAAGCTCTGCATGAAAATATAAATCTTTGACATACATGAATACTTGACGACAACGAAGGATGATAACCTAGGATATAAGAGAGTCACCGAAATCTAAGCATTGGAAAAATTTTGGAGGGTAGTTGTAGCAACTACAACACTTGGTGACACATTAGTAGAACTCTAACTCTCTCTATGGGTCTTAACTAATGTAAAACAAGTCTAACTCTTCAAGAAGTACTGTAAATTTTATTTATCGTTGTGGATTCTTTACTTAGATTGAGTTAAATATATAGTCCCTACCATTCTCTTCATTGGAAACACACTTAAAAAAACCAAATCAAACTCAATTGTTTCAATTGGGGATGAGGAGTATATAGATATACAAGCGGAAACAAATTATCAAAGTCTTGGTTTTCATCTCTGGTGATGGTCCACTGCCAACAAGCCTGGATAGTATCCTGGTGGAGTCACTTCAGGTACAGAAACATTGATCCACTACCAATGAGCCTGGATAGTACCCCCGACATAGTTTCTTGATTCACCTCCCCATGCAGGAAGCCTTTATATTCTTTCACCCTTTATTTTATTTTTCTTTTCATTTTTTTTTCATAGAACTATGCATAAGAACTCATTGGTTTCATGGGGTAGAAGTGAGATCCCTAATTATTGAGAGAATAATAGGTTGTCCCTTTAGAGAAGGATATTTATACACCTCTAAATATAGTTCACTTGTTAAAGTTTCCTCCCCTTCCTTCTCTATTTGACTTAGTTGACAAGGCAAAACCGAAAATCATAAAAGACCGATTAGAGCAGGTGGTACTAGTTATAGATTCAAGTGTCGTAATTCCACTAGGGATTTCTCCTATAAATAACATATTTTCCATCAGAGTACCATCGAATAAAATTTGCAAGACCCGCACAAAGAGAGGGAATAAAAAAATAACCAAGAATTGATAATAGGAAAACTTCTCTTGGAATTCACCATGATTTCTTCGGAACCAAACACGGTCTCATGCAGAAATTATCCTACAAAGAAAAGGAAATAAAAGAGCAGGGAATAACATAAATCAAAATGAAACAAAACAAGGAAAAAAAACAAAGTAATCCTACTCCTAAACTAACCAAGAAAAGGCCAGGCTTACGTAAAATGAAACTTCCAGTGCAACCATTGATGCATGCTATGAACAAAACAAGTGAGGGAATCCATATTAAGAAAGATATTCGAGAATAAAAACAAACAAGAAAGATAAACTGATACATGCTACATCATTCAAATATTAGAAATGCATATATAAAAATACAACATAAAATCACATGTGAAACACTTTGCAAATGACTTATGATGTTCACACACATCACAACCAGATGACATGCAAAAAAATTCTTCTAAACTTTGGAAATTGGAAAACATAAAGAAATTAGAAAACTTGCATTTCACAAAGGGTATTGCTAGCTATGACTCCTCCAATGATTGAGCTATGGGGTCATGTAAAACAAAAGGAGGATGTGTAGATTTCGAAATATATTTATTTTCAGTTTGATTGATCAACTGATGAGGATTCCTATGAGATAAAATATTATCCTAATCATGATTGGAACCAACATCAAGGCTACGAGAACTTGACATAACCATCAGCGCGAGATGAAGTGCATTGATATCTTGTGGTAGTTCCAAAACATCAAAACGTAGATCATCAAAAATTGGTGGTTTAGAAATATAAAAAATAGAAAACATAGAGTCGTGATTAGATGAATTGAAGAAAATATCACCACAACCATGATTACAAATACCATTTTTAGAAACTGATTCATCTGCATGATTGGATGAATCGTAGAGAGGAGGAGATTGAAAAAAATAAATTTCACTCTCTATTTCTCCATAAAGATTGGATGATAGATTGGAGAGATGAGTGTTGGAAATATTGAGGGGGGGAATGAATAAACGTTCCTTTCAATTAGTATTATTATTAATATTTTGGAGCATTAGTTAATCTTCAATTATTATTAGTGTTTGTACAATGATAGCAGTAAACAAAAGGAACACAAATACACACAATTTTTAAGGTGGAAACCCCCTCCAGGAGAAAAACCACCTGAATTGTTTTATAAAATTCTTTAACCTTCAACTCTAATTGAAAAGAAAACTCCAACTTCCTATAATCTATAAAATCATTATTCTCCATCTCTCACTGGATGGATGCTCCAACGCCCGAGATTCTTCAGTATTCAATTGAATGGATGCACCAGTACCCAATGAGCTACAACTCACCCTAGCACCACCCTACCACCCTAAATTTCTCACAAGCTTGAACATGTTGGTGACTTCATGAACCAGCCTAGCACCTCCCTACCACCCTATAGAAGAATAAAAGAAGAATGGACTCCCTTACCAGGGAAAATGGTCCACTTTACAATGAGATAGAATGATGTAGAAGAAGAAGACACACTAGACCATAACCCAAACTATGACAAAACCACCTAATGATGATCCTAGACCTCTCGAGACTGCCTCTTCAACTCTTGGTAGATAGACTCTTGTACATATTTTACAATGATGCTTTTACAATGAATCACTACAATGATACTTTTACAATGGCTGTATGCAGTGTTGCCCACTTGAATACTTCATGTGGTCAACTTCTTATTGTTATGCACCTTGATTGCTGCTCTTGTCATGCTACCCTTTCTCACTCTTCATAACATTAGATCATGCATTGAGTCTTATCTTGATGAATATATAATATCTTCAAAAAGTATTCAAGGAAATACTCATGACATGATAATAGAAAAACTTACCTAATCCTGTAGAGCATATTGTTGGAAATACTTGGGGGGGGCGGGGGGTGGTGAATCAATATTTCTTTCAATCAGAGCATTATTTAATCTTTAATTATGATCAATGTTTGTACAATGAAAGCAGTAAACAAAATGAACACAAATGCACATAGTTTTTAAGGTGGAAACCCACTCTGGGACAAAAAAACACCTAATTCTTTTCTAATAATTCTTTAATATTCAACTTGAATTGAAAATAAAGCTCCAACTTCCTAGAATCTAGAAAAGCATTCTTCTCCAGGTCCCACTGGATGGACGCTCCAATGCCCGAGATTCTTCAGTAGTCAACTGAATGGATGCCACAACACCCAATGAGCTACAAATCACCCTAGCACCACCCTAACACCCTAAAGTTTTCACAGGCTTTAACCTATTAGTGACTTCATGCACCATCCTAGCACCACCCTACCACCCTATAGAAGAATAAAAGAAGAATGGATTCCCGTACGAGGGAAAATGTCCCACTTTACAATGATATAGAATGATGTAGAAGAAGAAGACACACTTGACCATAACCCCAACTATGACATAAAAACCTAATGATGATCCTAGACCTCCCAACACTGCCTCTTCGACTCTTGGCAGATAGACACTTGTACAATTTTTTATAATGATGCATTTACAATGACTTAGTACAATGATACCTTTACAATGACTGTATGCAATGCTAGCCACTTGAAGACTTCATGTGGTTAACTTCTTGTTGTTGTTCTGAACCTTGGTTTCTGCTCTTGTCATGCTACCCTCTGCTGCACCTTGCTTTGCTTTGCTGCCCTACAAATTCTGGTCCTTTGCATCCCTTTACAACACATGATCTAGCTTTTTCTTGCCTTCTAGGAGCTCAATATTGAATCTGGTGTATCTTTGTTATTTAACATCCCAAATATGTGATTCTTAGCCCTTTAGTAGTCCTCTGAGTCATATTTTCAATGCCATAGGTCTGACTCAATTTGGATTCTTCAAGAGAGAGTTATGCTCAATCTCTCACAATGCCCTAATTATGGACTGTTTTAGTGGAGAGAAATTGTACGACATGCCACATGTCACTGTTTCTTCATTAGGCTCTAAAATTGATACTGAGAAAACAAAATCCCATGCACTATCTTCCAATTTTTACATAATTTGAATCCGATACTCAGAGAGATATTTATGACGATTTTCCCAAGGTCACTTCTTTGAGATGAATTTCAGGAGCCTGCAAAAACACTGACTTCCACAGATCATATCTCCGAAAATGTTGCGCACCTTGATCTGAAATTTTTACAGGAGCTTCCTTAGGATTTTTTCTTTTTGTCATAACAATTTAAGCTTTTTAACCTTCATATAAAAAAAGTTAGAGTGAAAATTCCATGATGACCTGTTTCAGATAGCGAAATCCCTACATAAGGAGGATATGAGGATCACAATTTATATAAATGCTTAGGTTGAGAGGGGCTTCAACAAGTGAATGTGGGAGGGATTTTAGGAGCTTAAAAATTATTAATTATTTACTTTTCAATAACCCATGCCACAACCCCATGGGGTTTTAGCCCACTAACTGGGGTTACAAACTTCAAACATGAATATCTCTCAAACCGTGAAGAATTACATGGCGTGCCATATATCAACGGAAACATATTGACAAGTAGAAACCGTATAAATAATTATTGACCCAAAATATAGTAATTTTGTAGGTCAAAATTCCCATGCAATATTGGGGTAGCTCCTGGTGCTGCTTGGGTTGACATCAATGACAACCGTTGATCAACACATATGTCAGTGCTAAAAAAACCAACAAATTAGAATATAAAGAACCTATTGAAATTAAGAGATGAACATGCATATACAGAAGATACTTACTTGGAGCTTACCTCTACTGCATCATTTTGCTACACCTTACTTTGACTTGCTACCCTAGAAATTCTGGTCCTTTGCAGCCCTTGCCAACACATGATATATATTTTTCTTGCCTTCTAGGAGCTCGATATTGAATCTAATGTATCTTTGTGATTTTAGATCCAAAATATGTGATATTTGGTCCTATAGTATGCCTTTGAGTCTTCTTTCCAATGCCAAAGGTATGACCTGATTTGGATTCTTCAAGCCAAAGCTATGCCCAATCTCTCACAATGACATAAATATGGAATAGTTCATTAGAGAGAACTTGTATGGTGTGCCATGTGTCATTGTTTGCTCCTTCGGCTATGAAATTTATACACTGAAAACTACAATCTGTGAAATATCCTCCACTTTTCACATAATTCCAATCTGCTTCCAAGAGAGAGAGTTATGACGATTTTCCCAAGGTCACCTCCTTGAGATGAAATTCAGAAGCCTGCAAAACCCTAACTTCCATAGATCATATCTCCAAAAATAGAACGAACCAAGATCTAAAATTCAGACACGAGCTTCATCAGGATTTCTCCCAATTGGGATTTTTGTTTTAGTATCTAAATCTTCGCAGAAAAAAAATTATAGTGAAAATTCCATGATGACCTATTTTTAGTAGCGAAATCCTTACTTGAGGAGGATATGAGGATCACAATTTGTATAAATGCTTAGGTTGAAAGCGTCTTCAACAAGTGAACATTGGAGGTATTTTATGAGCTTAAAAAATTATTAATTATTGACTATTCAATGACCACAACCGATTATTAGTGTCATGCCACAACCCCATGGGGTTTTAGGCCACTAACTAGGGTTACTAACTTCAAACACGAATATCTCTCAAACGGTGAAGAATTACATGGTGTGCCATATATAAATGGAAACATATCGACAAGTAGAAACCATAAAAACTATTGTTGACTCAGAATATAGTAATTTTGTAGGTCAAAATTCGCATGCAAGATCGGGGTAGCCCTTGGTACTGATTGCGTTGAAATTAATGACAACTACTGATCAAAAATCTCCCCCTTTAGCATTGATGGCAACATAAGTAATCCCCCTGCGATCATGACACCTCTTCTTACAAAATTCTCTCCACCTTTAACATCAATGGAAAAGCGTAACTCCCCCTGACACACAACCATCCTGCGGACCTATACACACTTCCAATCCCCCTTTATTTTCCAAATAAGGAAAATATAATGAGAAATTTGGAGAATCCTAAGCTTCTGGAACTGATATTCAGATTCTTCATGAGGTAAAGGTTTAGTGAAGATATCAACGATTTGATCTTTTGTACCAACATATTCATGTTTTATATTATTTTTAGTGACTTTTTCTCTAACAAAATGATAATTTATTGGAATGTGCTTTGTTTTTTAATGCATGATAGGATTCTTGGAGATGCTGATGGCACTGGTGTTATCACAGAAGATGGGAATAGGCTCACTAAATTTTACTTGAAGATCTTGCAAATTTTGTTTCATCCAAAGTACTTGAGTACAACAAGCTACCACTGCAATATATTCTGCTTCCATTGTAGATAACAAGATTGAGGTTTTCTTTTTTCTCAAGCATGATACGAGAAAACCACCTAGATAAAATGCTCCTCCACTAGCACTCTTACGATAATCGATGCTTGCTTCCAAATCTTCATCTGTAAAGGCTTGAATAATGAGATTGTTACCCTTGGGATAACACAAGTCATATTCTGTTGTGCCCTTTAGATATCGAAGAATTATTTTGACGACAATAATATTTCATTCTTTTGGTGCTGCTTGGAATCTTGCTACTTTTCCAACTGCTTGCATAAAATTTGGCCGGGAGGCTGTTACATATAGAAGACTACTAATCATATATCTATACAACTTGTGACACACATCCTTAGATGAGTCGTCTATGCTCAATTTGGAACTTGTTACCATTAGAGTAAGGACGGGTTAGCAATATTCCATTTTGAATTTCTTGAGCATTTGCTTGATGTACTTGGCTTGACATATAAATATTCCTTTCACTTGTCGAGATATTTGAAGCCCTAATAAGTATGTCATCTCACCAAGTAAAGACATATCGAACTCATTTTTCATCTTTGTAGAAAATTTATTGCTTAGTTGATCATCATTGCTACCAAAGATTATATCATCCACATATACCTCAACGATTGTTAAATTATCTTTATCTATTTGTACATAAATATTGCTATTAGTAGTACCTTTCTTTAACCCTTGTTGATGTAGATATCCATCAAGACGAGCATACCATGCTCTGGGAGCCTGCTTGAGACCATATAGAGCCTTCTTTAACCTACAAACATAATCTTATTTTTTTTATAGTAGAAAACCTTTAGGTTTTTCGATGTAAACTTCTTCTTCTAATTCACCATTCAGAAATGCTGACTTAACATCCATTTGGTAGACTTTGATTTTTCTTGCACATGCATAGGAGAGAAACATTCGGATGGATTCCATTCTGGCAACTGGTGCAAAAGTTTCATTGAAATCAATTCCTTCCAGTTGTGCATAGCCTTTGCAAACCAATCTTGCTTTGTTCCTGGTAACCTACCCATATTCATTCAATTTTTTCCTGAACACCCATTTAGTCCAAATGACATTTTTATCTTTTGGTCGTGGAACTAATTCCCAGGTGTTATTCTTCTTGATTTGATCCTGTTGGTGATGGAATCAGCACTTGGAGTACATCAAGCTCCTGACCAGAACATCCTAAACTCTAAGGTAATTTAATGATTTGTTTTATGAGATTGGTAGGTGGTTTAAACTATCATCCACTGAAAAGAGATTTTAGTCAAATCCACAGTTCTACTAATGAGGGTATTGGAGCCTGATGTGGTATCAAAGAGTGAATTTGTAGCCTATGAGGAGAAGAAAATGTAAAATGAGAGAAGAAACAGTAGGTCTACAAAGCAGAAATCTATTGAATTTGGTAGAATTAACACAAGTAGCAGTTCAACAATATTTCATCAAGAGAAGTTATTTCTAGTCTTACAATATTCTCATTGATACTCTTCCCACTGTTATTATATATATTTTACCAAGAAGGCTCATTGTGTGAGACTAACAAAAATTGTTAAAACACATGAACATGTCAAGAGGCTGATAAAAACTCATAACAACATGAGGAATTGCAAACTGCAACTGAAGATAATAAGATATGGAAACACAAGTGGAAATTTACAATACACACACCGGATTGGTAATAATTCCTTAGAAGTTTCTATCCATTTCATTCACTAAAAAGAGTATTGATCATATGATTCAACATTCTAAAATCACGAACCCTTACTTCATAATAATTTTTCACATGTATACATAAATATGAAACTATCATCCCCACAAAAGGAGTTAATTTGTTCCTAAAAGTAATTACCATCTCGTGCAAGAGATGAGGCTTATCCAAAAACTTTAATACAAAGTGCTGTGAAAAAATCAAAATAAAAAACATCAGGGATAAAAATTTGAAGTGGTTGTATAATGTTGCAGTCTATAAGAAGACTCCTCCTCTGTTCTGGTGCAACCATCTCCACAAAAAGTATAATCAGCAGTGAAAGTGACGTGTGGTTGTTCCTTGAATGTTGCCTAGTCCCTTGCGGAAACATGTTGATGCTGAGAGTAATGGTAGAAATCTATTTCAGAGAAAATTTGCCGATGTTCCTTTCCTTTGGTTTCTTCTTTGTTGTGATAGGGATGGAGGCATATTAAAAGAGATAGCGGAGTTTCATTTTATTAGTGGGAGGGATCATTAAATAAATGATGAGCAAGAGGAGAAAACCCTTTGTAAATATATCACAATCGTAGATCGGGGTCTGAACGTTTAAACATAAGACGCAAGCAGGAGGGAACATGATTTGCGATGGGGGTGATGACGTGGCAAGGAGGTGGGCCCACTTCACAAATCGCAAATCGAGATTTTTGTTATGAGGAATGGGAGTTAAAGGTTAAGATTCATGAAATGTGATGTGCGATGAGAATGAAGGTGACATGGCATGATAGAAAGTGGGGCCCATTTACATCGCAATAAGGGAATCAAGAGTTTTGTTAAGATAAATAGGAGGTATGTGTTAAAAATTGTGAAGTGCATGTGCAATGAACGGAGGGTGACGTGGCAGGATGGAGATGGGGCCCATTTAATGCCACAAATCGCAAATCAGGATTTTTTTTATGAGGAATGGGAGGTAAGTGTTAAAACTTGTGAAGTGCGATGTGCGATGAACAGAGGTTGACATGGAAGGATGGAGATGGGGCCCATTTAATACCGCAATCACAAATTGAGAGTTTTGTTATGAGGAATGGGAGGTAAGTGTTAAAACTTGCGAAGTACGATGTGCGATGAATAGAGGGTGACATGGAAGAACGGAGATGGGGCCCATTTAGTAAGAAAATAAAAAATCTGGAGTTTTATTATGAGGAATGGGAGGTAAGTGTTAAAAATTGCGAAGTGCGATGTCTGATGAAACAAGAGTTGACGTGGGAGGTAAAGGTCTCACTTTAATATTGCAATCAGGGCTTTTGTAGGAGATGACAATTGTAACATGAATGAAAGTTAAAACTGCGAAAAGCCAATTACAATGAAAGGGTAAGGGGTCCACCATGATTAAGTGCGGTAAGTTATATCATATAATATATGATATTACAAAGTTTTGATGTGGTGCGGGTAGAGCTTTTAATTAACTATAAAAAATGGATTTTAATAGTTAAAAAAAGGTTTCGAAAGAAATGAAATGCTGGACTTTGGGTTTTTAGAAAAATGAAAGTTAAAAGAGTGAAAATGAAATGAATGAAGGTAGAAATGAAATTTTCTCACCACTACACTTTGACAGCGACACTTTCGTCTTACAACCAAACTAAAAAGGCAGGTTGATTCCTTGGAGAATGATGACCAGACTTTGAAAATATTTGAAAAATGGAGGTGAAATGTGGCAAGGATGTGGGGCCACTTCGAAAATTGCAAATCGGGAGTTTTGATATGAGGACCAAGAGTTAAAGTTTAATATTCGCGAAGTGTGATGTGCAATGAGAACGGAGGTGATGTGACATGATAGACGATGGGGCCCATTTAAATTGCAATTGGGGAATTAAGAGTTTTATTAAGAGAAACGAGAGGTAAGTGTTAAAACTTTCCAAGTGCGATGTGTGATGAATAGATGGTGACGTGGAAAGACATAGATGGGGCCCATTTAATACCGCAAATTGTAAATCGGGAGTTTTTTTATGAGGAACAAGAGGTAAGTGTTAAAAATTGCGAAGTGGGATGTGCGATGAACAGAGGGTGACATGGAAGGATAGAGATGGGTCCCATTTAATACCGCAAATCAAAAATCAGGAGTTTTGTTATGAGGAATGAGAGGTAAGTGTTAAAAATTGCGAAGTGCGATGTGTGATGAGACAAGAGTTGACGTGGGAGGGAAAGGTCTCACTTTAACATCGCAAATGGGGGTTTTGTAGGAGATGACAGTTGTAACATGAATGAAAGTTAAAACTGTGATAAGTCGATTGCGATGAAAGGGTAAGGGGTCCACCATGATTAAGTGCGGTAATTTATATCATATAATATATGTTATTACAAAGGTTTGTTGTGGTGCAGGTAGAGCTATTTTTTAACTATGAAAAATGGATTTTAATAGTTAAAAAGGGGTTTCAAAATAAATGAAAAGTTGGACTTTGGGTTTTTATAAAAATGAAAGGTAAAAGAGGGAAAATTAAGTGAATGAAGGTAGAAATAAAATTTTCTCACGAATACACTTTGACAGCAACACTTTCATCTTACAACTGAACTGAAAAGTCAGGTTGATTCCTTGGAGAATGACGACCAGACTTTGAAAATATTTGAAAAGTTGCAGTGCTAACAGTGGCTCCTATTGGGGATGAAGTTATCCCTATGAGGCTTCAAGGACTGTAGAATAAATTGCTCAAAAATTCTTTAAACTCAGAAGACTTCTCGGAAATTATGACTAGGACTGACCATTGACTGATTATACTCAAGACTGACCATATATACAGACACAAGTACCATTGGGCATGGAGTTTTATTGACACATCACATTGGATATTTACAATGGAATGACTCAACTGACTTACTACAGAAATAAATTCTTGAGAAAATGACCATTGATTAGGCCTCCAGTCAGTTGATCATCATCCACATGTTTGAGCAGAAAAGTATTGTTTTCCAAAACTTCAACAATTCTAAATGGTCCAAACCACAAATTGTCAAACTTACCATGATTTCCATGGTCTTATCTCCTGGCATCCCAGCGCAATGCCAAATCATTCTCTTGAAACAACTGCTGGTTGGCTCTTTTGTCAAAAATAGATTTGACTTTATTCTGATACTTATGTGTTTTATCTATCAATGATTCTCTAATTTGGTGTGCCTCTATCAACTACAACATTCTCATTTGGATTGGATTTTCATCATCAAGTTCATATTGCAGGAAATTCATCACAGGAAGAGCTAATTGCAAAGGCATTATGGCATCAGTACCATATACAAGCTGAAATGGAGACATTCCAATTGAGTTTTTACCACTTACTCTATTTTCCCAAAGAGCATGTACTAGTTGAGTGTTCCAATTTCTTTTATTTTCAGGCAGCATTTTCTTAATGATCCTCACCAAAATTTTATTGGATGAATCAGCTAATCCATTACCTTGAGGGTAATAAGGCATGGAATGTGTCAATTCAATTCCATATTGCTGAAAAAAGTTGTACATATTAGTAGACTTAAAGGCCATTGCATTATCAGTTACTAACTTCTCTGGAAAACCAAATCTGGACATAATGTTTTCCAACAGAAATTTGATAATTACTGTATCACTAGCATTCCTGGTTGGTACAACTTAATCCATTTAGTAAAATATTCTGTAGCTCTGAGAATCCATCTATGTTGTCCTGATGAAGGTGGATGAATTTCACCGATGAAGTCTAACCCCCACTGCTGGAAAGGAACATCTGCTGAAATAGGAATAAGAGGTAATGGTAGCAATTTCTGTTTACCAACAAATTTTTGACATTTGAAATAGCTCCTGACTTTTTCAAAAACGTCATAGAAAAGAGTTGGCCAATAATAGCCAGCTCTTAAGATTTAGTTTTCAGTGGCTTTCCAATACAAATTCCATCCACACACTCCTGCATGTATCTTTTTCATAATCTCTTCAGATTCAGCTTCATCTACACATCTTAATAATACTCCAATAGGGACCTTCCAATAAATATGGTCTTCCAAAATGCAATACTTAACAACTCTCAATTTGAAAGCTCTTATCTTTAACTTCTCCATTTCAAGGGGACAGTTTAAATTTAACAAAAGGTATACCATATCCTTGTACCAATATGAATGAAAGATTTAATGATAATTAGAAATACCTTCTTCATCTTCTCCTTCACCTACCTCTACGTTCAGATTTAAAGCCTTGCAGTTAGATTCAGCCATCAAGCGAGCCAAGCCTTAACCTTTTATCAATTTAGTTATTCTAATCTCAATATCAAATTCAAAAATTTTCGTCAGCCACCGTCCCCTTCTTCCATTTGTATCTAGCTCAATAAAACATATTTAACAGTGATATTGGGCACAAAATCAACTATTTTTGAATGCAACACATAAACTCGAAAAGAATTCAAAGCCTTAACTAGTGCATATGCTTGTTTTTCAGTAAAGTTGTACTTTAATTCAACATCCCTTAAAGCATGACTGAAAAATGAAATAGGCTGCTCTAAACCTTCTTTGTTCTTCTGTAACAAGACAACTGCAATTGTTTCTTTTGAAGCATATGAAAAAATCAGATTTTTTTTTCGAAATTGGGACTAATAAAAAATGGAGCTTCAATCAAGGTAGAATTGATTGCTGAAAATGAATTCTTTGCTTCATCTCACCATTTAAATTCTGCTTATTTTTTTAGCAAAACATTTATGTGTTTGATCAGCTCTGCAAAATTAGGAACAAAACACCTCAATTTTTTTTTTTCCCTAAAATTGACCGCAATTATTTTTTATTCCTTGGCAAACCAATCTTTTGAATAGCTTCTACTCTTTTCGGATCAATATAGATGCCACTTTCTGTTACAATATGTCCTAATAATTTCCCTTATTGGACAACAAAGGATGAATTTTTTGGGTTCAAGGACAAACAAAACTTTTTGCATTTGTCAAAAACTTGTTTCAAATGTTTCAAGTGGTCTTCATCAGATTTGAATAGACTGTGATGTCATCCACATAGATGACTACAAATATGTATTTTTCTCCCGCAAAGGCAATATCCATTTCCCACTGAAAATTTTCACCTGCATTCATTAGAAAAAATGGCATTTTGTTGTACATGAATGTACCCCAGTGTGTGGTAAATGATTTCTTTTCTATATCTTGCCTATCAACTGAAATCTGATTATAGCCTGAAAATCCATAAATCATTGACAATTTTTTGGATCCTACAACCTTCTGCAAAATATAATCCATCTTGGGTAGTGGATAGTTATCTTTCAATGAACACCGATTTAGGTTGAGAAAATCAACACAAATACTTATCTCTCCATTCTTTTTCCGAACTGGGACTATATTAGCTACCTAATTAGAAACTCTCAAAGGCAGAATTATTTTTTCTTCCCATAATTTTCTGATTTCTTTCTCAATGATTGTGAGAAGCATGGGATTGATATGTCTGATTTTTTGTGCTATAGGCTTTGCATCCGTTTTCAAAGGAATCTTGTGCTCCATAATGCTTCTATCATAAGTTTTCAACTCACTATAATACCATGCCAAAACATCAGCAAATTCTTTCAACATCTTGATATATTTTGTTTTGGTTTCAAAAGAAAGGAATTTGGACACTTTGACTAATTTTGGCTGATATGCTGTGCCAATGTTACATTCTATTGTACTCTCTCCATCAAATTTACTTATAGGCTTGAGAAAAACATCATTATTATCAAACAATATTTCTAAAGGAACTAAGCCTTTAGGAATATAATTAGTTTTCATATCTATAATGTTCTTCCCAACCATGGTTTTCTTAAAAGGCTTGCTATTTTGATTTTCAACAATGTCCTGCTCATCATCAATTTGTGTGTCTGTAAAATCTTCAACGCACTCTAAAAATTTCTGAATTTCCTTGTCATCCTCAAATACTTGCCAGTATTTGACGTTATCAAGAATTGAAGGTCTGCTTTTGATTTGAACATCATAGGTTTCCTTCACATCTATAGGAACTTTGAAATTACTAGCAGAAATAACTAGTGAATTAGCCATTTGATTTTCCTCTCTAGTGACAAAATTTATATTAAATGTTGAAAAATAATGCTTAATCAAGTCCCATAATTCATTCCTATAATTTTTCAACTTGGAATTTTTCACTTGGTAGTTGTTTCTCACCTGCTTTGTCACCAACTCTAAATCACCAAAAGCAATTAGCTGCTCCGCTCCCAAATCTTTCATTGCCTTCATTCCCATTACAAGCGCCTCATATTCAACAGTGTTGTTAGTGGTAGAAAATTGCATTTTATATGATAAAGTTACCATTTTCTAAGTAGGAGAAAAGAGGACTACACCGGCTTCTGATCCTTCTCTTGATGAGGCTCCATCAAAGTACAATTTCCAAATCTGTCCTCCCTCTAAATGCTGCTCATTTGTACCTTGAAAGTGTTGTTTTTCACTTATTTTAGACTGGAAATTTTTATTATCAGCAACAAGGTACAATATTGATGACCCCAATTTATTTTCTTCAGCATATATGGGATGGTTTGAAGGATTATGTTGATCACTAATGATGTAGGCCATTTGGGTTTCCCTATACAACCTTTTGAATTCCCCTCCAAACACTGGGATGGTGGCAAATGACATGTCCATATGAAGGGTACCTCCCATTTTTTAAGACCAAGATCTAGAAAGTAGCATCCCAAATCTAGAAGGAATGTTCGCAACTACAATGTGCATCACTAATATTTTCATAGATAGTTGGGTAAGAGAAACAACCAAGTCACTAATTACTAGAGGGCACTTGACCTTTTTGGAATCAAAGGTATAGAGGTCATGGTATTTCCTGGTGATCTCTAATCCCAATTCATTCATCACTTTCTTTGGCCAAATTGTTAGAAGCCCCAAAATCTAACAGACAATTGTGCAGTAATTTTTCATGTATATGAGTGACAGATAGAAAGGTGGTGAGTTGTCATCATTTTAATCTTGGACATTACAACCTAGATAAATAGTGGGATGTTCATCCTCAAGGTTGACTAAATTAGAAGCGAGAGGTGGTTGTAGAAGACTTTTAAAAGACTCTTTATATTCTGGATTTTTCAACAATTCCAGAAGTGGGACCAGAATTTTGATTTTATTTAATTCAGATTTGAAATTGAAATGAATTGGAACTAATTCCTTATTTTCTGCGGTAATTTTGAAAATTGGGGCAGAATTTTGGAGTGGAGGAACCTCATTGACTTTGGCCTTCTTTTTGGCAGCTTGTTTCTCCGAATCTGATTTTTGTTGAGGTTGTTGAACATGGCCTTTAGACCTCAGAGCATAATTTCTATTTTGAGTTTCTTGCTCTTTTTTATCATTTTGTGTATAAATTTGAATATTCTCATCATCTAAAAACAAATAAATCATTGACTGGTCTTCATATTCTTGCAAATTTAAACAAGTTGACTGTGAGGTTTCTCCTACAAGGTTTATCTCTTCATTTTATTCCTCATGTTCTTGCTACTCTTCTTTAGCAAAATTATTCAAAGGAGGCTGAACATTTTGATTATCAACATTCCTTCTTGGGTGATGTAATATTTGTTGAGGTTGAGAAGGCCTCCTGAAGGAAAACTGATTTCTATTTGCCTCATTTTGATTAGCTCTAGTAGCTGGTTTGTTTTCTAGCTCTAATTATGTCATCTTAGAGGAAAGTTCCTTGATAAAATTAAACATTTGATCAATCTTTTCTTCTGATGTAAGAGAATTATAAGAAGAAGGTTTTTCTTATTTCATCTTCCTTTTGTCTTTTGCTACCTTTTCTCCCTCCATTTTTAATTTATTAGAAGACATGAGATTAGAATGCACTCCAATTGCAACCTCTTGCATATCCATCAATGTTTGTGATTTCTCATCCCTTAGCCATAAAGAAAACTCATAATATAGAGAATTTTCAAAAGTTATCATAGTTGTATTCTCAGGAGGCTTAATTTCTTCGAGAATTTCTTGATAAATCTTATTAAAACTTTTTGTAAAATCAGCCAATGACTCATCTAGTTTCTTCTTCGGAGTTCCAAATTATGTAAGGTAGTACACATAGTCTTTCCTATCTCCCCATTTCTTTACAAATATTTACTCCAATTCATCAATTTCTGTTATTGAGTTTGGAGGTAGACTTCTAAACCATTTACGAGCTTCACCATCCAAGTTCTGAACAAAGATTATTTACCGGACATCTTCATGTTCAACATTCTGGTTGTTAGCATAACTATAGAAAGCCACTAAATTTTCCTCAGAAGAAACACCTTCTCCCTCCCCAATATATTTCAGAAGATATTTCAAGTAATCTCCTTGAGGGAGTGGATGCAAAGGACGAGGAAGAGAAAGTGGAGCATATCTTGCAGCCACTATCTGCTACATCCTTGTAAGGGCAGGCTGAGCCATATTTTTCTGATGTACAATTGATGGATGACTGGTTGATGTAGCTTTTTGGGAAATAGGAATTAAAATTTATGGATTCTGAATCTGTTTTAGGACAGTATAAAATTAGAAATCTTGAGTTGATTCTCCAGGCTTGGGGACTGAAAATAGTGGATTCTCAAAGATATTAACAAATGATGCATTGAATTCACCTTATACATAAGAATCAACTTCAAAAGTTGTCTCTTGAGTGGATGAGGTTAGTTCAACTTTATTTTGTTGAGCTAGGAAGTCAGATAATTTGAATGCGAGGCCTTCATGAACACTCTCTTCTAGTGGATGATAAGAGGATGACCCAACAACTAGATTTATAGATAAAGGAAAATATTCTTGCTAAGGAGTAATGAAATATTGGCATTCAGGATGAGTTTGGAGGAAATTTAAAATGGTCTTAAAATATTCTTTAGTCAAAACATCCCTATCAAGAAAAGGTGCATTTGCCAATACTTGCTCTAACTCTCCTTCAGTTAGCACAAACTCTTATGTTTCCTTATTGACACTTAATAACTCGGTTTTTTCCTCTTAGACTGAAATGGTACTTACTTTAGATTTACTAATTTTAGATTTATCAATTAAGGAATGAGGAAAACCTTCAGCTGAGCTTAGGTTAACAACATCTACTTTATCTTCTAGGGAAGCAGTTTCAATTTTATATTTTTCAGCAAGATATTTTGAAACTGAAACTTCTTTTGAATATAAAGTAGATGAAAGTACCTTTTGCTTTGGAATGTATTTTTTGTCTTCACTAACTTAGATGTGGCCTCAACTGATCTCTATTTTCCTTTTGCATCTTTAATGATCTTCTCTAGGTCTGCAGCTAAGGTCACAGTAGATGATCTATGATTTATCCTTGTAGTTGGGGGTTTTTAAACCCCTGTTCCTCTCTGTGGAGTCGCCAGGTGAAATAATTTGCAGTCTTCTTCAAGTCATAAATTCTTAATCACCATTAAGAATTAACATTCAACAATTCAAAACAAGAGACATCGGGAGAATACTTCGTTTCAAGGCCTTCGTCTCCCGACAGATGCACCAAAATATGTTGGCGGTGGAATCAACACTTGGACCACATCAAGCGCCTGACTAGACACATCCTAAAATCTAAGGTAATTTAATGATTTTTTTTATGAGATTGGTAGGTGGTTTAAACTCTCATCTACTGAAAATATATTTTAGACAAATCCACAGTTCTATTAATGAGGGTATTGGAGCCTGATGTGGTAGCAACGAGTGAGTTTGTAGCCTATGAGGAGAGGAAAATGTAAAATGAAAGAAGAAATAATACATTTTCAAAGAATAAATCTATTGAATTTGGTAGAAAATTACACAAGTAGCAGTTCAACAATATTTCATCAAGATAAAGCTATTTCTAATCTTACAATATTCTCACTGAAATATTATAAAAGATAATTGTCATGATTGATGCTCTTCCCACTATTATTATATATATTTTACCAAGAAGGCTCATTGTGTGAGACTAACAAAAATTGATAAAACAAATGAACATGTCAAGAGACTGATAAAAACTCACAACAGCATGAGGGATTACAAACTACAACTAAAGATAATAAGATATGGAAACACAAGTGGAAATTGAAAATACAGACACTAGATTGGTAATAAGTCCTCAGAAGTTTTTGTCCATTTCATTCTCTAAAAAGAGTACTGATCATATGAGTCAAGATTCTAAAACCACGAACCCTTACTTCATAGTAGTTTGTCACATATATACAAAAATATGAAAATGTCATCCCAAAAAAAGGATTAAATATGTTCCTAAAATTTATTACCATCTTGTGCAAGAGATGAGGCTTATCCAAAAAATTTAATACACATTGCTATGACATAATCAAAATAAACATCATCAAGGCTAACAATTCGAAGTGGTTGTATAATGTGGCAGTCTATAGGAAGATTCCTCCTCTATTCTGGTGAAACCAACTCCATAACAAGTGTAATTAGTAGTGAAAGTGATGTGTGGTTGTTCCTTAAATGCTACCTAGTGCCTCGCGAAAACATGTTGGTGCTGAGAGTAATGGTAGAAATTTGTTTCAAAGAAACTCTGTCGCTGTCCCTTTCCTTTGGTTTCTTATTTGTCGTGATAGGGATGGAGGCATATTAAAAGAGATAATAGAGTTTCATTTTATTAGCGGGACAGATCATTAAATAAATGATGAGAGGGAGAAGAAAATCCTTTGTAAATATATCATAATTGCAGATCAGGGTCGGAACATTTAAACATAAGACACAAACGGGAGGGAACATGATTTTCTCTATGGGTGATGACGTGGCAAGGAGGTGGGGCCGCTTTTCAAATAAAAAATTAGTAGTTTTGTTATGAGGAACGGGAGTTAAAGGTTAATATTCACGAAGTGCGATGTGCGATGAGAACAGAGGTGATGTGGAATGATAGACGGTGGGGCCCATTTACATCACAATTGGGGAATCAGGAGTTTTTTTAAGAGAAACGGGAGGTAAGTGTTAAAACTTGCGAAGTGCAATGCGCGATGAACAAAGGGTGACGTGGTAGGATAGAGATGGGGCCCATTTAATATGACAAATCGAAAATCGGGAGTTTTGTTATGAGGAACAGGAGGTAATTTTTAAAACTTGCGAAGTGCATGTGCCATGAATAGAGGGTGACGTGGCAGGATGGAAATGGGTCCCATTTAATACCACAAATCGCAAATCAGGAGTTTTTTTAATGAGGAATGGGAGGTAAGTGTTAAAACTTGTGAAGTGTGATGTGCGATGAATAGAGGTTGATGTGGTAGGATGGATATGGGGCCCATTTAATACCGCAAATCACAAATTGAGAGTTTTGTTATGAGGAACGGGAGGTAAGTGTTAAAACTTGCGAAGTGCGATGTGCGATGAATAGAGGGTGGCATGGTAGAATGGAGATGGGGCCCATTTAATACCGCAAATAAAAAATCTGGAGTTTTGTTATGAGGAATGGGATGTAAGTGTTAAAACTTGCAAAGTGTGATGTGCGATGAGACAAGAGTTGACGTGAGAGGGAAAGGTCTCACTTTAATATCGCAATCAGGGGTTTTGTAGGAGACGACAATTGTAACATGAATGAAATTTAAAACTACGTTAAACCAATTGTAATGAAAGGGTAAGGGTTCCACCATGATTAAGTGCGGTAAGTTATATCATATGATATATTATATTACAAAGGTTTGTTGTGGTGCGGGTAGAGCTGCTTTTTAACTATAAAAAATGGATTTTAATAGTTAAAGAGGGGTTTCAAAAGAAATGAAATGCTGGACTTTGGGTTTCTAGAAAAATGAAAGGTAAAAGAGGGAGAAAGAAATGAATTAAGGTAGAAATTAATTTTTCTCACCACTACACTTTGACAACGACATTTTCATCATACAACTGAACTGAAAAGGTAGGGTGATTCCTTGGAGAATGATGACTAGACTTTGAAAATATTTGAAAAATTATAGTGCTAACAGATCCAATTCTTCATTCATAGCTACTACCCAATGTTCATTCTAGATGGCTTCCTCAAAACTACTAGGCTCAAGGGTTGCTAGAAAAGAAATGTGAGCTTGTTGTGATGAACGATGTTGTCGACCTTCATTTATGTCACCAATGACTTGATTTGATGGATGGTTATTTTGAATCCATTCTTTTGTTCTCTTTGGAGGAGCTTCTTGTTGTTGTTCTTGTATATCTTGATGATCATTATTTACTTCTTCCTAGTTGACAGTTTCTTCTTGTTCTAGAATTTTCTCTGTGTCTTTTTCAACCTTTGTCTTAAGTTTCAAAGATTCTAGATCCTCATCATTATTCGTTAGAACACCATCTTCGTCAAATGTAACATTTATTCTCTCCACTATCTGTTTTCGACTTATATTATAGCATTTATAGGCCTTTCTTTTGTGTGAGTAACCAACAAAGATACCTTTGTCAAAACTTGATTCAAACTTACCCAAATTTTTATCTTCTCTTTTGACATAACATTTTCTTCTGAAGATTCTGAAATATTTTACATTAGCTAATTTTCCTTTCCATAATTCATATGGGGTATTGATGCAATTATTTCTGAGAAGACTTCAGTTGATAATGAAGACTGTCGTATCAATTTCTTGCACCCATAATTTTTCATCCAATTTTGAGTCCTTCAGTATTGTTCTACCCATTTCCTATATGGTTATGTTCTTTCTTTCAGCAACTCCATTTTGCTGAGGTGTTCATGTTGTTGAAAATTTTCTTTTTATCCCATTTTTGTCACTGTATTTCTGAAATAATTTGGAAGTGAATTCTTTGCCATTATCTGATCTTAGACACTTTATTTTCAAATCATTTTCATTTTCGACCAACTCCTTGTAGATCTTAAAGCACTCAAATTCTTTATATTTTTTCTTTAGGAAACTGGCAACTATCATCTTGGTATAATCATCTACGATTAACATGAAATATAATTCTCCATCTAAGCCTTTTGTTCTCACATGACCACATAGATCAGTATGTATCAATTCCAATGGATGTGATGCAAAGTGTTCTTTTGTTTTAAATTCAACTTTTTTCTGCTTCCCGTGCCGACATGCCTCACATAGTGTGTTGGAAGGTTTTGAGATTTTCAACATTTCTCATATTACCTTTTTTCTTATCCTGACAAGATTGTCAAAGTTTATTTGACCCATTCATTTCTGCCATAATGAGCTTTCATATTCTTTAGCTAGTAGACATGCTTTAGTTGCTTCATCCACAGCATATATGTCATTTGGATATCGACTTGCTGTAGCCACAATTTTACCATACCTGCTGTTGGTCGCTTTAATTGTTTTCACAATTCAAGCTCCACATAAATTGTCAACCCGAGGAAGTCTTTTTATTCCAAAGACAATCACGCACTGGATATGCTCAATTTCAAAAGTAAAAACAATGTTGTAGTAAAAAGCCACACAATTATCAATCATACAAATCTAATTATTCACACTCTGTTTAATCAAAGCTGAAGTCATTTATGTTATAGCAGAAGTAATTCCTATGTTGCAGTTTAGAATCCAAATAAAGGGAAATCAATCTGCAGGAAAGGAAACCAATCAACCATAACAGGAACAGGACCCTACTCCTTAATTAGGAACTTCAGCACCTGCTGCCTGACACTAATCACTCTGTAGAAAAGATAACTCAAGAGACCAAGACCCTATTCCCATGAACAGGAACCTTCAGCACTTGTCTCCTGTTTCTAATCACACTGCAGGAAATGAAAGGCAATTAGTGGGAGCAGGACCCTATTCCTTTGTACAGGAACCTTCAGCACCTGCTTCCCAGCATTATACATTCAAACATATAACAGAAATAGATTTCTCAACTTCTTAAGAATGAATGTACTGAACACATGCAGCGTTAAGGAAACAGAATATTCAATAAACTACAGAACTGTGTAACTGGTGTCTCAGCAACAGAATTGAAGTAAAGTGAAAACAACATAAAGAAATTAAACAAACTACAGGGACGGTTGGGTGAATCTTGTGAGGAAGGCGGGCCCTTTCCCTCTCACAAGATTCCCCAGGGAAAGAATTAAATTGGAGCGCTCAAAAGGAAATTTTATTCATCTGTCAAAAGAAATGATACATTACAAATGGAGTCTAGCTCCAGTCTCTCAAACACAATGTTCTCCTGTAGCTTTCAAACTCGAACTCTAATCCCCCTCTAATGATGATGTCTCCTCTTTTTAAAGAGGAGACATCTCTTACAATTACATGAGAGCAAATCTACATTTATCCCAAATCTGTTCTTGTTTCTTAAAACAGGCTATTCTGTTCTTCCATAGAAAGATATTGTTACAACAGATACCAAAAGAGTACTATCTTCAGAATAATCCGTGTAACCACGTCTTCATGTTGTTGCCATTGTTCCACAAAACGCTCTTCCAGAATCGCAAACTACGAATAGTGGCAGAATTTGCGTGCCTGCTGGCTGTTTCAGCAACGGAGTCGACTGTTTCAGCAACGGAGTCGACTGTTTCAGCAACGAAGTTTGACTGTTTCAGCAATGGCCGATTGTTCCAGCACAGCATATAAATTATGTGCGATCTTTTATACTTATGTTAGCAACAATCTACTTCGATTAATGATAAAATATAAGATTAATATGGAATTATATGTAAACAGATAAAACATATAATAAAGAAGAGGATTTTATATACCTTGGGATAAAGTAAATGAAAATGATGATGGAATCCTTTTTAAACATGGTTATAAAAGGCAAGGTGGTGTCAAAATATATAGTAAAAATGATACATAGTGAGGTCCTAACATCCCCCCCAGCTGAAAATGTTGCATGTCCTCAGGCAACTCCTAGTCTGAGTCAGAGTCTGAGTACTGACTCTGTGCATGCAAGTTGCTCAAGCAGTAGCTGGAGAAGGTGGCATCTGTAGGAGCTCGGAATCCTCTATTGTTCTGCAATTGCTGCCATGCTAAAGCTTCATCTCTGCCAGCCAATTGGTAGTGACACTGATATTTCTCTGAAGGCAACCATAAAATTGGAAAATGAAAATGGTAGCCAATCCATTTTTCTCCACAATGTCGAATGCATTTGATATAAGTAGGTACCCTGGAAAGTGTAGCTTGGAGATTGTCAGAGTTAAAAGGGTGATAATCTTGTCTTTCTTTACATGACTGCTGCCAAAACATAGTGTTGGCCTTCAATGCAACAGTCCCCTTTACTCTGATTTGCTGTTGACACTTCAAAAGTGTTGAAGCCTGTAGTTGTTGCATGTACCTATGCATTCCTGGCTTCTGTAAGAATTGGTGATATTGTGCTATAAACATGGCTAGACTTAAAGGTTCTGGTCTAATCCAAAGGAGCCTATTCTCCTCATTATGACTGCTTGCAATAAACGCAGTTTGCCAAGTGAGCTGATTGGCCAAAAATGAAACAAATGCCCTTATTTGTATATCACCTGCAATTGGAATGAGATTGATTCTTCTATTGTCGGGAATGGCCTCATTATGAAGGTAAAGTTCACATAGCAAATGCTGGTCACTTTCAGGGGCCTCAGCAAAAGTCTCAACAAATTGTTCTGAAGTAAGCAATCGATGCGGTCTGCCATCCTTTATTGCTTTTAATTGAAAATAAATTAAACGTTCAGAAAGGAAAAGAGAGTAATTTACAGAGGGTTTGCGGGTAGCCATAAACTTTTGCACTAATGAAAACATCAAGGCCATCTTTTCCTTTGATTCCTTGACTTCCTTCTTGAAATCCCTGAGTTGTTGCAATGTCTGTTCCCAACTATCCCAGTTGGCGTACATGTGATTCTGCCATGCTAACTTGTGCTGTTGTAATATTGTATCTTGTTCTTCAGCATACTGTTTCTTCCATTTGTTCATCAGTTCTAATTGATTCCATGGCAGGGTCTGTGTCCTGGCATTAGAAGTACTAGGTTGGGACAGTGTTTGAGTGGTTGCACTGACTAACTCAGGGGAAGATATCTGTGATTGTGATACTGTCTGAGTGGCTGAGCTGACTAGCTCAGGACAAGATATCTGTGGTTGTGTTTCTGTCTGAGTGGCTGCACTAACTAGCACAGGGCGAGATATCTGAGGTTTAGTTTCTTTTTCTACATTTATTGAGAGCCCTACTGGTTCTTGTGGAGCAGTAGGGCATTCCTCTTTTATTGCAGCTGATGTAGATACCTCAGATACTTGAATTTTAACTAGTTTGTAGCCTGCCTGCTGGTAAATATTACCACACTCATGGCACATGTATTCCCTGCATGGCTCCCTATTTTGTGATGATGCTGTGTGTGCTAGCATATAGAGATTCAATTCTCTATCGAAGGCTTCTCGTGCCATGATTAACTCATTCTTATAGGCTTCTAACTCAGACTTCAAAAACTGATTTTCTTCCAATAAAGATGCCATAGTATATGAACCCTGTGTGTTGGTTAATTCTTCTGGGGTTGTCTGTTGATGCACAGCCGTAGCTGGTTCTTGTGGAGAAGCTACGGCTGGTCTCCCTGTGTCATCGTGCTTGGTGTATGATTTTGGTACCACAGTGGCTGGTTCTTGTGTTTCAGCCTCTCGGTAAGTGACTGGTTCTTGTGTGATAGTCACTGTTTGAGCCATAAACAATGTCGCATTATCCCGGGGCACTGGTTCTTGTGTTTCAGCCTCTCGGTAAGTGACTGGTTCTTGTGTGACAGTCACTGTTTGAGCCATAAACAATGTCGCATTATCCCGGGGCACTGGTTCTTGTGTGGCAGTGCCACCGGACGAGACGGGTTGGGGGATTTGAAATGGGGGTGAAGATTGGAGTTTTAACAGAATAGTGGCGGGGTCAGGGGAAATGGGAGTAACTCCTGTTTCAACAGTCATCTTCATTTTCCTTTTTGGTAGGAAAGTAGAAAAATCACTGTCTTTCGCAGGGGAAGATTCTTTTCTGGGGGAAGGGCTTTCGGAAGAAGTAAAAATTTGGAATTTGGCCCTTGTTCGACGTTTTGAGACAGAGACTGCTGGGGTTCTTTTCTTCCTTTTTCGAGTAGGTGGGGATGGGGGTGTTAGAGAGTCATCGCTAGGGATAGAAATAGTGGGAATGGTTGACTCTACTAAGTGGGATGAACTTGGGGTTGGGTCAACTGGCTCTGAGGATGGAATTACTGGGGAGTCTAGGATATCATCCAGTTGCCCTTCATAAGGAATCTCGGGAGTTTCTTGGGAGCTTTCAGCTTGTTGGGGGATTTGGACCTGCTGCGGAATTTCAGCCTGCTGGAGAAGAGGGAGTGGATTATTCAGAGGGAGGTTTTGCTGAGCAAAACCCCTCTGAATTAACAATTGGCATAAACGATGATGGGTGAGGGATAACAATGGGAATTTAGCCCGTCTGCAATAATAAGACATGTTTTTGATACAACCAAGCAGATAATATGGAATATTAACTAATCGACCATTCCTTAAATGATTCATCAAAACGAAGTCGTGCTGGTAGACTACCTGGTAGCGCCCTTCGCATGTCAAGTAGTGTTTGATGAATTCTGCTACTGTTGGCCATGGTCGAGGAAGTGAATGCAGACTTACACCGCGGCCTTTAAGTTCAACTGGTTCATCTGGACGAAGAAAATCTTGTTGTGCATTTAAAATCACTTGCTTCCTACTGAACCAGCGAGTCCCAATAGCCGGCAGACCTAAAACTTGAACTATGTCCTCCTCTGTAACTGAAATGCGGACGCCTTGAACCACTGAGAAATTCCCCTGAAGATTTTGTGCAAACTCTAAAACCTGCTCCTGGTCAAATTCTCCTAACCGTTCAAAGTATGCTGTCCATCCTGCTTGTTGGAAAATTTGATAGGCTTCCGGGAACATTTGAAGAAGATTTATCAAACCAGGCTCGTGTCTGATAGCCGACCCTCCCATGGCTACTGGCTTGAGTTACATGCAGAGGCACAGAAGACAGAAACACAGGCTGTGGTCAAGCTAGTTGTTGCAACAGAGTATGCGGAGTCTCAATGACGGCGGAAGTGGATATGAAGAATGATAGAGGATTGGTTAATGTGAAATGATTATTCAGTTTTCGAAATCCCCCCCCCCCCTACGTATGGTGCAATGATGATTGGGCGTGTAGAGATTGCAATCATTATGAGCCGAGATCCTCTCTTTAATATATAATTTAACTGCATTACATTAAAACCACATACCTTACATTTTTACCTTTGGTGTAATAATTCGAAGTGTAGAGTGCTTCAGAATGACTTAATATACATGGAAGAATCTATAGATTTCTCTGAAATTTAGAACAGGAGTGTAACAGGATCTGCTCAGTGCTGAATAATTTTCACCCAAAGGATCTGAAGCGTAAACGTGGAGAACTAAAAAGCTTGTATAGCAGGAAAGAAATGATGTTTTAATGATGAAAAGATAAAATGACAGGTTGCTGAAACTGGTGTTTCAGCAACGGAAAAATGAATGACGCGTTGCTGAAACTGGTGTTTCAGCAACGGGAAAAATCAGGAAAATGGGATAAATGACTTGGGTTTGAAACAAGTGGGGGAAATGTTTGATAAGGGATAATTCCAGTAGTAAGGGATAGGAAATACTAGCTGAAGGATGATATTTCAGGAATCGTAGAAGTGGGAAAAATGGGAAAAAGGGCAATAATGTAGAAATGGGGTGAAGGGATTTTCTAGGAAATGAGTTGAAATAAAGGGAACAAGCTTCTGTGATTGAAGCTTCAGATCTTCTCATGATGGATCTGTCCTCCTTAATGAGCTTTTCCAGAATCTGCAAAATTGAATTATAATATGCCAACCCTTGACAGGGATTATTAGTCTTAAATCTAATCTAATCTAATACTAAAAAAACAGTGCAGAAAATTAAATGCTGTGAGGAGTAGAAGACTCCCCTAGAAAAAGATAATGAATATCAGTCATGCAAGCATTCTTGAAATCCTCTTTAGAAACAGGGCGTTGGTATAGACGGAGCCTATGACCATTGACTAGTAGAGGTGTTTTAGAATCATCAATTGTTAAAAGTCTTACCGTTCCATTAGGAAAAACAGCATCTACCTCATATGGTCCAAGCCAGCGTGTACGTAGCTTACCCTGAAAATTTTCAAACCGAGAGTCATACAACAAGGCCCAATTACCTTTTTGGAACTGCTTGTGTTTGATAATTTTGTCATGCCACTTCATTCTCTGTTGTTGAATCATTGTTGTTTGGTGAATGGCATCTAATCTCTTTTCATCCAACTCAAGAAGTTGCTGCAACCTAGCTGTCTGCACATCATTCAAATCAAGATTAACAACTAAAGCAATTCTTAGAGTTTTGATTTCAAATTCCACAGGAAAAACAACATTTTTACCATAGACCAATTCATAGGGAGAAAAACCTGTAGTGTTTCTCCAAGTAGTTCTGTAAGCCCATAATGCTTCAGGCAGCCTTTGAGACCAATCCTTCCGGTTGTCCTTCACTGTTTTAGTTAGAATGGCTTCTAATACTTTGTTTGTGCTTTCCACCTACCCATTGGCCTGGGGGTGGTATGGTGTAGTCATTCTATGTTGAATATGATATTTCTGAAGGGTAGACTTAAAACCATGAGAATTGAATGAGGTCCTCCATCTGTAACTAGCTCTCTAGGAATTCCAAATCTAGTGAAGATTTCTTCAAATAAGAAAGCTAGGACAGCCTCTTCATTGGCTCTAATAAGTGCTTTGGCCTCCACCCATTTAGTCATATAGTCTGTACAGACTAATATATAAGTTCTCTGATTGGATGGAGTATTAATGGGTCCTATGAAATCCAAGGCCCATCTTTCAAATGGTTCAGAAACTACCTGGGGGTTTAATGGCATTTGGTCTCTATGATTGGGTTGACCCATTCTCTGGAAGCTGTCACAAGCCCTTACATATTTCTTTGCATCCTTAAATAATGAGGGCCAATAGTAAACCATCCTCAAAATTTTGTGTGTTGTTCTCTTATCAGAAAAATTCCCTCCACAAGGGCCATCATGACAAGCTTTCAGTATATCATACACTTCATCTTCCCTAATGCATCTTCGGATTTCCTGATCAAGCCCTGTGTAGAAAAGACACCCACTTATCCAGCTATACCTGGCACTTTGTTGAACAATTCTTCTCTTTTCTCTGTATGACAGGTGTGATGGTAATTTTCCTGCAACCAAATAGTTAGCAATATCTGCATACCATGGAGAGTGAGCAGAAACTGCAAACAAATACTCATCAGGAAAAGAATCATCTACCGGAATATCATTGTCAGTTTTTAACCGTGAAAGGAAATCAGCCACCACATTTTCTTTACCAGGCCGATCTACAATTGTGATATCAAATTCCTGCAGTAATAATAGCCATCTGGTAACTCTAGCATTTGTAACAGATTTTTTCATTAAATACTTGATAGCTGAGTGGTCAGTGTGCACAAAAGTAGAATAACCAATGATATAGTGTCGAAATTTATTAATGGCATAAATTACTGCAAGAAACTCCTTTTCGGTAACTGTATAATTAAGCTCAGCAGGGGTCATATTCTTACTAATAAAGTAGATAGCATAAGGAAGATGATTTTCCTCTTGTCCCAAGACAGCTCCAATTGCAGTGTCTGAAGCATCAGAAGATATATGAAAAGGGAGGGCCCAATCAGGCCCCCTCAAAATAGGAGCAGTAGATAACTGATGCTTGAGTTCTTCAAAAGCTTTTTGACAAGAGTTAGTCCACCTAAATTCAGCATTTTTCATAAGCAACACAAATAATGGAGAAGCTATCTTAGAAAAATCTTTAATAAATCTTCTGTAGTATCCAGCATGTCCTAGAAAACTTCTCACATCAGTTTGTGTTTTAGGAACAGAAAGATTCTGAATGACCAATATTTTAGATGGATCTACCTGAATACCTTGAGATGAAATAAATTGTCCAAGCACCACTCCTTCACTCATCATCATATGGCATTTTTCTGTACTTAGGGAGAGGTGAGCTTGTATACATCGTTTAAGTACCTTCTCAAGATTTTGTAATGCATCTTCAAAAGACACACCATAAGGAGTAAAATCATCCATAAATATTTCCATAGAATCATTCAGCATATCAGAAAAGATTCCTATAACAACTCTTTGAAAAGTTGCTGGTGCATTACATAGCCCAAATGGAAGAACTCTATAAGCAAAAGTTCCCCAAGGGCTAGTGAAAGTGGTCTTGTCTTGGTTTTGGGGTGCAATTCTTATCTGATTATACCCACTGAATCCATCTAAAAAAGAAAAAGAATTTCTTCCCTGCCAGACTATCCAACACCTGATCAATGAAGGGTAAAGGAAAGTGATCCTTTTGAGTAGCTTTGTTCAAGGCTCTGTAGTCAACACATACTCTCCATTTCCCGTTTTTCTTAGGGACAATTACCAATGGGGAAACCCATTCACTGTTAGATATAGGGTATATAAATCCTGCATTGAGCAATTTCTGAAGTTCTTCTTTAACAATTTCTCATAAATTAGGATTCATTCGTCTTTGGGGTTGACAAACAGGCCGGCATCCCTCTTTAATGTAAATTCGATGAGTACATAATTAAGAAGAAATACCTTTCATGTCCGTATAATCCCATGCAAATGCTTCCTTATATTCATGCAATAACTTCATTAACTACTGTGTTTCATCAACTGTTAGATCAGGATTTATGTTTAATGTCTTGCCAGGTTCAATTTCAACTGTTATGCTTTTAGATGAGATGGTGGTTAATGTCTGAGATAAGTCTTCAGATTCAATATTTTCTTGGGTATCCGTTTCAAAAATTGCAGTCAATTGATTGTGTGTTTCGGAAATTACAGAAGAAGGTTCACAAATAAAATTATTAATTACCTCATCCTCTGTATTGTCTTTAAGAGTTAAAGCTTGTCCAATAGTTAGAATAGGCTGAACAGCATTATCATCATAATCCATCCACATAGAATCTTCATTACTAATTATTGGTGTAGCATGAGGATAAAGAGTAAGCTATTTTGTTTCATAACCATTAGAAATTGTCATTGAACCAGATCTACAACTGATAAAAGCATCAGTTGTAGCCAGCCATGGCCTTCCTAGAATTAAGGGATGTCCCCCCAGCTTTGTTTTAGTCTGCAATACAACAAAATCAGCTGGGTATTTCCAGGATTCAACTGAAATAAGTAGATCCTCAACAACTCCTTCAGGTTTAATTGTAGAACGATCAGCCAACTCTATAATGGTGGGTGTATCTCTGATTGTGTTATTCAGCTGTAACAATTGTGAAGTTTCAAGAGTCATTATGTTAATTGCAGCACCTAAATCTACCAGAACTTGGGGAATCATTGTTTTACCAATCTGAACTGTCACAGTAGGATGGCCGGGATCACCATATTTCACAGGAGGAGCTTTTCCGGACATTAATGCAGACAAGTCACCCATCACATGTACTGTAAGGGGATCTTTAGTTTTCCTACCAGGCTTCTTAACACAAATATCCCTTATTGTTCTGGCATAAATTGGTACATCTCTTAATGCTTGTAACAGTGGAATTTTAACATACAAATTTTGCAATTCCCCTAAAAGATTAAAAGCAGGTGTTTCAGGCGTTCTAGTTAAAACCAAACGCTCGGGGAATGGTGGTTCTGTTATTTCAACATTTTTGTTAGAAGGTGGTTGTGATTTCTTATGTTTCTCAGTTTCATCTTTATCAGAATCAGAAGAAGTTATGTCATCAATAATAGGCTCTACTATTTTCCCAGATCTTAAATGAATATCATTACATTGCATAGTAGGAAATATGGACTGATTCTGAATATCAATGACTTGCACAACTTTATTATTGGGGTTAGGATTTGGTTGCACAGGTAGTTGGGGTCTCATTTGGTTATTTGGCGGAGCATTTGATGGCAGAGGAAGTGGTTGTTGAAATTGAGGAAATTGATTTGGATACGGGAGTTGTTGGCTTCTCCAATTTGAATTCCAAGGGTTAAAAGAAGATGGCTGCTGTGGGGGCCAAGGAGTCCACATTGAAGGATCAACAAAGGGAGGGTTTGATTGCTGCATGGGTGGGAAATTCATTTGATTGAAGGGTGGGTATTGCATTTGATTAAAGGGAGGGTAATTTTTTTGACCGAAAGCAGAATAATTATTCCAACGATTAAATGGCATACTAGAGTTCATACCTTGTCCTTTTGGTTGCCATTGTCTTCTTTGAGTTAGCAGGTAAACTGCTTCAGCTTCTTCTTCCGTTGGCTGCAATGTTGCCTTTATTCCTGGTAGAGATGGACATTGTTTTGTTTCATGGTCTTTCTCACAAAGGGTGCAAATTGGTATTTTGTCCATTGGGAACTCCCTTAGTGGGTGTTTGTCTCTGCACTTCGGGCAAAAGACAGCCAGAGTTGCTTCTGCTTCAGCCTGCTTCTTCTTAACCTGCAAAGTGTCAATTTGTGAAGCAAAAGAACTTAACATCTCAGTTTTAAATTCTTCAAGTAAATTACCTATTTCACCTCTTGTTGCTCCTCCACTGGCTGATTTCTGCACTCTTGAATAGGTGGAATCTCTATTACTTACTCTGTTCCTTGCAGCTCCCCTTGAACACCTCTTAGAAAGTTCAACAATCTCATCATATGATTCCTTAGATATATCTCCTTTGCCAAGCATGTTTAACATATCTAAACAATCATCCCTTAAACCTCTAAGTAATATTGTTTTGCGAATTTCCTTACTTATATTCGGATGATCAAATCTCTGTATATTGTACTGCAGCCTTTCTATATAGTCCTCCAGATTCTCGTCCGGATTTTGTGCCATATTGAATAGTTCATCCTTATTTTCTCTCATCCGGCAGTAATCTTGATATTTAAGCAGAAATTTCTGTTTCATCTGCTCCCATGTTGTGATTACCTGACTTCCAAGGCTCATGAACCATCTTAAAGCATTTCCTTTCAAGGTGGCTGGAAACAGTTTCAACTTTTGAGCATTAGTAACATAATCATAACTTCTTCATAATATATCAAATTCAAAAAGAAATTCATCCGGATCTTCAGAGGATAAACCATGGAAGTTAGGTAAAGCAGACAATGGAATATTTTTCATAGGAGTTGTTCCTGCAGGGAGATCACTGATAGGAAATCCCAAGGTAGAGAGGGAATTTTCATCCCTTCCTTCTCCTTCAGGATCTACACGTCCTCCACCAAAGAAATCATCATTGTTTCCTTCCATTGTTGGCTCTCCTACTGCGCTTGCTCGATCGTCAAGATCTTCTACTGGCTCCTCAATGTTTTCTACTGGTCGTCCAACACTCTCTATTATTTCCTCAATGTGCTCTGCTGATTTACTAACACTTTCTTCTGACTCTCCAGCACTGACTGCTGGTTCTTTAATCACTGGCTCTTCTATATTTTCAGGACCCACAACTTCCTCTGTTTTGTAATCTGATTGAGGGGAGTGCTGAAGTTTTGGTCTTCGAGAACTTAATCTCTGTGATGATTCAACCTTTGATACAATCTCGTCAATAAAAGTCTTTCTTCCTCCCCTTCCTTTGCCTTTGCCACCTATGGGGTTATTTTTCTTCTGGTTTCCGCGTCCTCTCATACAATCTGCACATTTAAAAAGAAAAGATTAATGCTTTTGAAATCTATAATTGCCTTCCCCGGCAACGGCGCCAAAATGTTGGTCACTTTAATTGTTTTCACAATTCAAGCTCCACATAAATTGTCAACCCGAGGAAGTCTTTTTATTCCAAAGACAATCACGCACTGGATATGCTCAATTTCAAAAGCAAAAACAATGTTGTAGTAAAAACCACACAATTATCAATCACACAAATCTAATTATTCACACTCTGTTTAATCAAAGCTGAAGTCATTTATGTTATAGCAGAAGTAATTCCTAGGTTGCAGTTTAGAATTTAAATAGAGGGAAATCAATCTGCAGGAAAGGAAACCAATCAACCATAACAGGAACAGGACCCTATTCCTTAATTAGGAACTTCAGCACCTGGTGCCTGACACTAATCACTCTGTAGCAAAGATAACTCAAGAGACCAAGACCCTATTCCCATGAACAGGAACCTTCAGCACTTGTCTCCTGTTTCTAATCACACTGCAGGAAAAGAAAGGCAATTAGTGGGAGCAGGACCCTATTCCTTTGTACAGGAACCTTCAGCACCTGCTTCCTAGCATTATACATTCAAACATATAATAGAAATAGATTTCTCAACTTCTTAAGAATGAATGTACTGAACACATGCAGCGTTAAGGAAACAGAATATTCAATAAACTACCGAATTATGTAACTGGTGTCTCAGCAACAAAATTAAAGTAAAGTGCAAACAGCATAAGGAAATTAAATAAACTACAGGTACAGAAGGGTGAATCTTGTGAGGAAGGCGGGCCCTTTCCCTCTCACAAGATTCCCCAGGGAAAGAATTAAATTGGAGTGCTCAAAAGAAGATTTTATTCATCTGTCAAAAGAAATGATACATTACAAATGGAGTCTAGCTCCAATCTCTCGAATACAATGTTCTCCTGTAGCTTTCAAACTCGAACTCCCTTCTAATGATGATGTCTCCTCTTTTTAAAGAGGAGACATCTCTTACAATTACATGAGAGAGAATCTGTGTTTATCCCAATTCTGTTCTTCTTTCTTAAAACAGGACTATTCTATTCTTCCATAAAAAGATATTGTTACAACAGATACAACAAAAATGCTATCTTCAGAATAATCCGTGTAACCACGTCTTCATGCTGTTGCCATTGTTCCACAAAATACTCTTCCAGAATCGCAAATTACGAGTGATGGAATTTGCGTGCTTGCTGGCTGTTTCAGCAACGAAGTCAACTGTTTCAGCAACGGAGTCGGTTGTTTCAGCAACGAAGTTTGACTGTTTCAGCAACGGCCGATTGCTCCAGCACAACACATAGATTATCTGCGATCTTTTAGACTTATGTTAGCGACAATCCACTTCGATTAATGATAAAATATAAGAGTATTATGGAATTATATGTAAACAGATTAAACATATAATAAAGAAGAGGATTTTATATACCTTGGGATAAAGTAAATGAAAATGATAATGGAATCCTTTTTAACATGGTTATAAAGGTAAAATGGTGTCAAAGTATATAGTAAAAATGCTACATAATGGAGTCCTAACACCTGCCTTTCCTGATTTCACATTTTGTGGAGTTGAATAGAATTGTGTGTCCTTGATTACACATTTGTCCAACACTGAGTAGATTGTGATTCATGCTTTCAACCAATAGAACATTCTTGGCTAGAGCATCTTTTCTTCCAAGAGTGACGGTACCTGATCCTATAACATTTGAAGATCCATCATTTCCAAAGGACATGGTTCCATCCTTCTTCTCTTTTAGAGATATGAATTTCTTTCTATCTCCAACCATATGCGTTGAGAGACTGCTATCAACATACCACACATCTTTGTTGATTTGAGCCTTGAGAGCGAGAGAACAATTATCAATCTTCTTCTTCTTCCATGTTCGTTCATTCTGTGGCTTCAAATATTCTTCTAGAGGATTTTCAAGTTTGCAGTCTATGGCTATGTGTCCAAAGTTTTGACATTTGTAACATTCAATATTATTTCTTAAATTTTCAAATATATTGATGTTTTGTTGAGCCTTGGGAGGTTTATATTTGACAGATCTCCTGGAATTGTATTGTTTCCTAGGGTACGTGCGACATTCTACAAATTTATGACCAAATTTTCCACATGAATAACAATAGCCATGAAAAATATGTTAGTACTTGGATGGAAATATTTGTCGGGGAATTGTGTTCCAAGGTTGTTCTTGTGAATATTGTGCAATGAAGTCTACATGCCTATCAGATCTCATAGGTTCATTGTATTTTATTGTATAAGGTCCTGCCTCTTCTTCTTTGTAACCGAGGGCAGTTCAGTTGTTGTAAGATCGTTGATTGTTTATGATTTATTCCAATTCCCTTGAGTTTTTGGCATAGTTTTGGACACTTTTTCCCTTCTTCGCTTCCTTACGCAGTGAAACTACTTCAGCTTCTAATGCTTTCCTTTCTTGGTTTCTTTCTTCCAACTTATTTTGAAGTGACTCTTCAATACATTTGTGTTCTTCAACTTCAATTTTGAGATCTTAAACTTGTTCTTCAAGAGTATTGGAACGGATCTTCTCAGCCTTGAGCTCTTTTATAAGCTTGATTTCCTCCTTAGAAAATTATTCTATTCTCAACCCTTATTCTTCATTGTTTGATACCTCATGTTTATTGTGCTTGGCCATAAACAATACTCTCTCATTGGCTTCTTCTTCGTTTTGACTGTCTTCATCAGATTATGAGCTATCTTCTTTAGAGAGAAAGTTCCTTTTGAATCCTTTCTTCTTGCCTTTCTTGTTGAATTTCTTAAAGCCTTTCTTTCATTTTGAGTTGCCATCACTTCTGTTCGGACATTTTGCTGCAAAATGCTCAACCTCACCATAGATGAAACATATAAATGGAAGTTTACCTTTGCATTTTCCCTTACCAATTTTTATTTTTCTCGTAAAGTAAGCATATTCTCCATCTGAAAGACCTTCTTCATCATATTCCTTTTCTTCATACTTGCAGGTGCAGGTATTTGAATTTGAATGTTGTTTGTCCTTATTGGTTTTATTAGATGCAATGAACGTATTTTCTAGATGCGAATTACCCTCTTATTCATCAAGTCTCATTTCATATGCCATGAGAACTACATGTAATTCCTCTTTGCTAAGTTTGTCCAGATTTTCACTATATTCTAATACCAATACCTTTGGATTGAATCTTCCTGGTAACGTTTGTTGGTATGAATTGTGAATTACAGATAAAACACGCTTCCCTAGACAGTTGCTTATCTAGAACAACTGGTTAAATACTATATGACTACTTTTCCTAACTAAGAAGAGACACATATAATGGATTAGATGCTTACTTGGAATCCAAGCACTTCCAAATGATTCCTTCTGTCGCTTCTATTGTAGCTTCAAATTCCAGCCGGCTGTGCTGAATATTTCCTGCAAGAATGAACACTAAAAAACAAAGGATAGCAATAATATAAATGTCTATTCAAGTTATTTTTCTAAATCAGTAAAGCATAAACCATATACGTCATCAACTAAGATCTTGCAATATGGAAAATTAAAGCCAATACAGATGCATATAGGGAAAAGTAAGTTGTATTCTTTATTAATTATAGAAGGGGAGGTTACAACCAAATGACTGATTTTGTGTCACCATCTCCAGCAGCATCCCAAACTCATCACAATGCAGATATCTCCAAAAAACTGTCACTCAAATCAATCTCCTCAATGTAAAATCAACCAGCATTTCTCTACACAAATTATTCCTTATCAAACACTAATATCTATGCTCAATTTATAGAGAGGCTGAGTTAGTTTTAAAATCAATGACTTTCCAATAATAGGCAAGACATGTTCCCAATATTGTAGATGTCAAATGGACACATGGATTCGAAGTTTGACACATGTGAACTCTTCTAGAAGGCACTGGCCAAGTGGAGATTCTGGAACAACGAGAATTTCACTCCCAATGTGACCAACACACCCATAGATGTCGAGAAGTGCTTTGCATAGAAGCCTTGCATGGGGCTACCTGCATGTGCAACGCACTTAGTCCCTTTAGAGGCAGCATTGATGAGCTCTCATATGATATATTATAAACTTCAAACCTTGGAAACCTTTGCAGATGAAAGTCCTTGACTGATCTATCTTGTTCTTTGTCTTAGGGCATATAGCAATTGAAATGTTAGGGGATGATAGACCCTATACATTGGTCCTGGAGATGATGCCCAATTAACCAGGTCATTGGGAATGATGCCCAAATTGACCTATAACAATTTCCCCCTAAAGCATGAAGTCAGAATAATAACCACAAAACTTTGATTGATATGCTTTACACTGTGATGAGTTGGAGATGAAGTGGAGTGGTGACCTGCGTCAATCTTACAATACATTACATCATGATATATCCTCTTGATCATAATTCCTGAGGGTATGAATTCCCATGTTCAACACATAAACAATCTAATAACATGTACATAATTCAGAAATTCATCGACATTGGAATGTTGCCCAAAGTAGACATGCATATAGATATAGGCCCATGTTCAGATGATGATCTGTATGTAAGGTCACCATACATATGATTTTTACAACAATCCTGAAATCGCAGCATGGATGGTTGAAACTAGATCTAGGGTATTCTTATCTCGTTCACTCGATCATTCGGGTACAAGTCTAGCCATGCAAATATATGATTTGTTGTCGAACATGGAAAGACATCGTTTGATTAGCAGCCAATGATGTGAGCTAATAATAAATATGAGAGAACAACCATTAATGAAAATGGCCCTCAAGGTACTGTAGTACATTTCGTAAGGCATGAATAGATGATTTGATTTCGAACGCCAAAAAAAATCTTTCGGTCAAAGGTCCAGAAGAGAGGATCTTGTTGATGCTGTAACAAGCCTCATGGTACTGGAATTTGATGTTTCTAAGTGAACTTCCTGGATATTGATTTGTTGCCAACAGGAAGTCACCTTATTGTGAAACGAGAGTTACTGATTTCGGAGACAAGGGTATGACTTGATATAGCAATTTTTAGGGATGACAGTCATGAGAATGAAGGTTTATGAGTATTGTAGAAGGATGAGTTTATTCACTGAATGACTTCTCTTAAACATATCGGCGACACTGTGATGATTTGGCAGCATTGACCCAAAACTGAAGTGAAGGTATGACAAACCATCGGTCTGAATGAATCGTCAAGATGATTACCCAACCCAAACAGTCACAGACATGGAGTGAAGGAAGTGTCATGTTCAAGAGTGACTCGCTACCATAAAGAAATTTTGCTCACTTTTCCCAAATTTTCCCTAGTCATTTGTTGACCATTACCTCCTTATTTTTTAACAAGCTTGAGGAGGATAACATTTTCTTGATCTATAATTCAACCCTTCGGGCGAATAAAGTATCGCTATTTAATAATTTAACGAGTCGAGCGATGAATGAAACTTGATTCTTGCCATGATTGATAAGCCCATCAATATTTTATGTTTTAATGAGCTTAACGTCAGTGACAGCCTGGTCCTTTTTCATATTTAGAGAGTTCGAAAAAGAGGATGAAAGAAAACTCCATAAGTACTTTTTCGTAAATTTGTCACTCAGATTCGAAAAAGTGTAAAATAATATCTGAGAGAACCTCTTTGGTCATGTTTAACCAAGGTATTCGTTTTTTGTAAATAATATATCTCAGTCCGGAAAAGGGTTAAACTTGTACTGAGAAAATATCAATTCATTTACTTTTACGAGCTCGAAAAGACAAGTGCTCGACAATATTTTCACATTATTAGAGTCGGAAAAGAACTGAAATAAGACTCGAGGGGTTCATTTTTCTCTACTAGAAGGTGCTCAGTGGGGTGCAATAGGTAAGAATGTTTTGACCATGTTTTTATTTTCCTAAGGTTTATAAAATGTTTTTGTATTTTGATGTTTTCCCAAGACTAAACTAAATGTTTGATGTAATGCATATGCTGGTCGTGTTCAACTAGTAGTGGAACCGAAGCATGAGGCAGATGCGCCAGTAGAGAGGGTTTTCGGGAGAGCAGTCCTTCAGGATCTTGATATGGTTGAGACTCTGACTAAGATTCAGAAGCACATAGAGGGTTTGACTTTTGGGGTTCTTGATTTTTGGATCGAGGAGCTTCCTATGCGACTACAACAACATATTACCATGAGCACCACTAGTTTACTAGTGACATTTTGCATACATTTTGAGGTCAGATGACCAACGTGTCTTGGGCACAAATTTTGTAAAAACCTCTAACTATTTATCTATATGATTTCAGTGTTTTCCTATGTTTATTCTGCAATCCTATTCAATGATGTGAATTTTTTCTTTACATATGTTGCAAATTTATATCTAAAACTTTATTAGCTAATGAATCAGTCAATTTTTTCAAATTTCTGGAAATGTGTTGATATTGAATAAAATCAAAGTGTCTTTCCAAAATTTGAACTCTAAGGAACAATCTATGCAATGTTGTATTTATAACAGTATAAACACTAGTAAGTTGTAACACCACAAGTTGTGAGTCTAACCTTAGGATGATATGTTTAATACCAAATTAAATGGCATCAGAGAGAAGTTCGATCAACGCACTATACTCAACGATATTTTTCGTCGATCTACCAATACAAATCCCTTGAAAACTCACTAACTCGCCATTCAGAGAAAAAAAGGCCCACGCTGCAGAGGATAGATTCTGCGTACTACGACTAGCACCATCAGCATATCCAAAAAAGGGTTCCGAAGATTCAGACATCTGCGATGAAATGTACGTCAAATTACTAACATCATGAAAACTCTAAAAACAAATTAAGATAGTGAATGCAAATCAACAGCATATATATACAATATAATATAAAAAGTTACTATGTTCATGATTAAGCATAGTAATGTTTCAAATACAACCCATTTCTAGGCTGTGCCAACAGAATTCCATCTTAATCAACCAACTCATAGGCACCCTTAGTAAGAACTCTTTTGACAATATAGGGGCCATGCCATATTGGCTCAAACTTTCCTGTTCCTATAACATCAGCTTCTTGATCATAAAGAAGGACCAAGTCACCCTCTGAGAAAATGTGAGGCTGGACATTTTTGTCGTATTGCACATTTATACTTCTCTTATGTGCTTTGTTGGCCAATTGGGCTTCACAATGCATTTCATCAAGATGGATGAGGTTAAGGAGACACGCTTATTCTTCTGAGGTGTTAGGTAACAAGTCAATCGCGAGTTTTAACGATGGTATTTCACATTGGATTGGTAAGATAGCTTCCAAACCATACACCAATTGAAAAGGAGTAAAGTCAGTTGTGTTTCTCACCGAGGTTTGATACGCCCACAAGCAGAGTACAGGATCAACTTCCAGTTTATTTTACAAACTCCTATCATTTTTTGAAGCATACGTTTAATAATTTTGTTGATAGCTTCAACTTGTCCATTTGATTGTGGATAATAAGGAGTAGAATTATCATGTGACAATACTAACTTGGAATTCAATTCAAACATCATGTGGTTGCGAAAATACTTCCCATGATCTATAACTATAGCCTGTGGGACCCCAAACCGTGCAATAACATGATTAAAGAAAAACAATGTAGCTGTGTGTCCCATGTTGTTGAATGTAGGAATCGCTTGGACCCATTTGGTAAAATAGTTGACTGTGACAATAATATAATCGTTCCCCCCAGAAGAACAAGGGTTATAGGTCATGAAGTCAATACCCCATTTCTAAAATGGTCCCACAGAGACAACATGATGCATTAGCACTGGCGGTTTGCGGATTTTACGATAAAAAATTTGGCATGCATGACAACTTCTGACCATGAGGATGCAATCTCGAAAAATAGTAGGGAAAAAGTAACTTAGTAAGATAGATTCCCCACTGGAGTCACCAATTTTTTGGACAAAATTGTGAATTACGGATAAAACATGCTTCCCTAGGCAGGTGCTAATCTAGAACAATAGGTTAAAGACAATACGACTACTTTTCCTAACTAAGAATAGACACACAGAATGGATTAGATGCTTCCTTGGAATCCAAGTGCTTCCAAATGATTCCTTCTGTTGCTTCCATTGTAGCTTCAAATTCCAGCCAGCTGTGAAAAATATTTCCTGCAAGAATGAACACTAAACAACAGAATATAGCAATAATCCATATGTCTATTCAAGTTATTTTTCTAAATCATTAAATCATAAACCATACACATCAACTAAGATATTTGAATATAGAAAATCAAAGACAATACATATGCATATAGGGATAAGTAAGTTGTATTCTTTATTAATGATAGAAGGGGAGGTTACAACCAAATGACTGATTTTGTGTCACCATCTCCAGTAGCATCCCAACCTCATCACAATGTAGATATCTCCAAAAAACTGTCACTCAAATCAATCTCCTCAATGTAAAATCCACCAACATTTCTCTACGCAAATTCTTCCTTCTCAAACAATAAGATCTGTGCTCAATTTATAGAAGAGCTAAAGGTAGTTCTATAATCAATGACTTTCCAATAATAGGAAAGACATGTTCCCAATCTTGTAGATGTCAAATAGACACATGGATTCAAAGTTTGACACATGTGAACTCTTCTAGAAGGCACTGGCCCAGTGGAGATTCATGAACAATGAGAATTTCACTCCTAATGTGACCAACGCACCCATAGATGTCGGAAAGTTCTTTGCAGAGCAACCTTTCATGGGGCTACCTACATATGCAAGGAACTTAGTCCCTTTAGAGGCAGCGTTGATGAGATCTCATATGATATATTATCAACTTCAAACCTTGTAAACCTTTGTAGATGAAAGTACTTGATTGATATGTCTTGTTATTTTTCTTAGGGAATATAGCAATTGAAATGTTAGGGGATGACAGACCCTATACATTTATCCTAGAGATGATGGCCAGTTAACCAGGTCATTGGGAATGATTCCCAACTTTGACCTATAAAAATTGCCCCCTAAAGCAATTTAGTTAGAAAAATATCAACGAAATTTTGATTGATATGATTTACACTGTGATGAGTTGGAGTTGAAGCGGAGTGGCGACTTGCATCAATCTTAAAATACATTACATCATGATATATCCTCTTGATCATAATTTCTGAGTGTAGGCATTCCCATGTTCAACACATAAACAATCTAATATCATGTACGTAATTTAGAAAGTCGTCGACATTGGAATGTTGCCCAATGCAGACATGCCTACAGATATAGGCCCATGTTTAGATGACGATCTATATGTAAGGTTAATGTACAGATAATTTGTACAAAAATCGTAAAATTGTAGCCTCGTTGGCTGAAACTAGATCCGGGGTCTTCTTATCTTGTTCACTGGATCATTTGGGTACAAGTCTAGCCATGCGAATATGTGATTTTTCGTTGAACATGGAAAGGCATCATTTGATTAGAAACCAATGATGTGAGATGTTCATAAATGCGAGAGAACCACCATTAATTAAAATGGCCCTCAAGGTACTGCAGTACATTTCATAAGGCATGAATAGATGATTTGATGTCGAATTCCAAACAAAATCTTTCGGTCAAAGGTCCGGAAGAGAGGATCTTGTTGATGCTGTAACAAGCCTCATGGTACTGGAATCTGATGTTTCTAAGTGAACGTCCTGGATATTGATTTGTTGTTGACATGAAGTCACCTTATTTTGAAATGGGAGTTACTTATTTCGGAGACAAGGGTATGACATGATATAGCAATTTTCAAGGATGACAGTCATGAGAATGAAGGTTTATGAGTATTGTAGAAGGATGAGTTTATTCACTGGATGAATTGTCTTGAACATATCAGTGAAACTGTGATGAGTTGGCAGCATTGACCGAAAAACAAAGCGAAGGTATGATGAACCATAGTTATGAATGAACCATCAAGATGATTACCAAACCCAAAAAATGAGGGACATGGAGTGAAGGAAGTGTCATGTTCAAGAGCGACTTGCTACCATAAAGAAAGTTTTCTCAATTTTCCCAAATTTTCCCTAGTCATTTGTCGACCAGTACCTCTTTATTTTTTAACAAGCCTTAGGAGGATAAAATTTGCTTGATCTATAATTCAACACTTCGGGCAAATAAAGTATCGCTATTTAATAATTTAACGAGTCTAGAGATGAATGAAACTCGATTATTGCCATGATCGACAAGCCTGTCAGTATTTTATGTTTTAACGAGCTTAAAAATAGTGACAACCTGATCCTTTTTCATATTTAGAGAGTTTGAAAAAGAGGACAAAAAAAAACTCCATAAGTACTTTTTCGTAAATTTGTCACTCAGATCTGAAAAAGTGTAAAATAATATCTTGTTGGCAATATGATGCAATGAGTTGTCCTTGATGGAAACCTACTTGATGAAGTTGTCCTTGATGGAAATTGACTTGTTGAATTGTCTTTGGATAGCAACCTATGTATTACAGATGTAAGAATGATGTATCTACAGTTCAGTTCAGATGTGACAGAGAAAAGAATTCTAGTAAATGCCAGAGAAATGATAAATATAATATGTCACAATGTATACACGAGTTTTTAAAGGCCAAGTCATGTATGCACGCAGATAAGTACGTCCCAAGTCGCGTATGCCCTTTTGCGCTCCAAAATTATATACCAAGGGGCATTACCATGGTTTTGGCACACAGTATTGAGCGTTGTATGGTTTATTTGATTTCGTCCAAGAATACCATCGAAAGTTATGTGGTTTTGGCTCATGGTATTGGTAAAGGCTAAAACTATATAAGGAGAAGAGGATCATAGTGCAAGGTGTGCATGTGTAAGGGTTGTTGATGAATAAATTCCTCTAAGGAATATCTGCATGGTTGAAATCTGTTCTTAATTGATAGATCTGAATATATGATGCACCTATGGATATGATGAAGGTTCAAGATCTCTAGATCTAGAAATGATGAATCTCTAGGATGATTTGCAAAAGAAATGATGAAGACCTAGCGCAAGTCTGATGAAGAAATTGAAGAAATCTGGGTAAGTTTATAGATCTGGTCTGTTCTGCAAAATTTATCTTTTACAGATCTATAGGCTAGTTTTTCTCAGTAAAAGTGCATATATACGCGAGTTCGCTTCATTAAAAGCACGTATGGAAGTTAGGCTTTCTGAAGCTTATTTACAGATATTACTTTTGTGATTCTATTTTCTCTCTACTGTCGGTCAATGAAGTCTACTTGAAGTTTTGGGTTGATTGAATATGGAGTATGCTGCTGATTTGATAGTGAACAAATCTAATCAATGATTGAGAAAACATGGTTAAATTTGACTGATTGTCTAAAAGTTCTGCATTGCTGAGAAGGTGTCTGACTGAAAGCCTCAGATTTGAATCTGAGATTGATCACATTCTGAAAATCAGTATTCTCAGAAGTATACGCAGGTTGATACGAAGAAAAGCGTGTATACACGCAGCTTCGGTGAATAGAAGTGGCGTATGCATTTCATGTTATGAAAAACAATATTCACAGAGGCATACGCATGTTGGTGAGCAGGAAAGTGCATATACATGCGGCTTCAGTGAATAAAAGTAGCGTATGCTATTTGAATTAATGAATGTTCAGGGTTGAGTTTGTATCTTCATATCTATTCTGAAGTCTGGGTTATTTCTGATATTCTGGTTACAGTGGTCTCACTGTTTTGTTTGAAGTATTGGGCAAAATATGTTTGTTGATGTTAAGTGAAGGGTTGTGTTGAAGCTGTTTGATCCAGTATGAAAATTGATGAAACGTGGTCTGCAGTGGGACTGAAGGTTGAAGCCTTCAGTATGGCAGTAGAAGCTTTCAGCCAGTAGAAGCTGGTGTTGAAATCAGGGGGTTGAAGCTCCCTTTCCAGGAGAGGCTGGTAAACGAGATCAGGGGGTTGGAGCTCCCTTCCAGTTGTAGCTGGAAAATGAGAGAAGGTTGCAGCCTTCTGCAGGTAGAAGCCTGCGTACTGGTATAATTCTGCATCAGTACAATGTTGTAAAAGGTTTTCTATATAATAAATATTGAAGACAGAGATGACAACAACGGTGGTTTTCTCCCGATTTGGGTTTCCACCTTAAATCTTGGTGTTCATGTGTGTGATGCTTTAAACTGTTGTTTATTGTTTATAACTTCTGATTATCTAGCCTTATTCATAACTGATAAATCTGTTTAAAAGACTGATTTGTAGAAATTTGCTGAATAATGAATAATTATCCACCGAGACTATCCTGATCACATATCAATTCGAATTCATATGCAACACATAATCTCTTCCACTCAAATCATCACACATGCGGAAATAAAACAAGCGATAACACATCAAATCATCATACACATTAACACAGTATGTATGGGGAAAGCTTATAGCTGAAAACCCCGCAGCTATTGTGTATATTATAATGGAGAAATCATGTAACAAACTCAGTACAATACTCCTCACAAGTACTCAGTATTATCTCATGAAGTTACACACAAACTAGCTCAGTTTTGAACAGGTTACTGGTTCAAAACTCACCGCCAATTGCCTTGCCTCTATTGCGCAATCCAGGCCTGTCTATATAGAGATCCAAGGTTCGAATCTCCTTGGCTTGACATCACAATCATCATGGGAAATTCCTCCAAGTGTGGTGCAAATCTCATGCACAACTGATGTCGCCACTGATAGCTAACTCCACCCTTTCATCTACCTCTTTCACTGGTCTCCACTGAACTGTCCATGCACCGTAGTGAACTGATGTGTTCTTGAGTTGAATAATGAGTTACTAATTAATGAATTAAATAATATTTAATTCACTCCACTCATTACTAGTTGATTAGCTAGTTAAACTAATCTCAACTAGTTCAACCAAGTTAAACCGAACACAACTCCACTAGCTGTCTCATTAACTCCACCAAACTTCTGCCACTGAAGTCCTAACTGAAGTCAACCATGCATGTGCTCACCAAACCCTAGGAATAGCATAATTCCTCTATCAGATGCATGAGCCACTTCCAAGGCTCGAACTGAAGTGCTCCAAGAGAGTAAACTGAAGTTTAGAGTCCAAATATTATTAAGGGTAAATAATATTTGACTTCCCCATTTTTAGGATAGGCAGTCTAAAAATAGACTTCGACCTATAGGTCCAAAAAATAGAGGTCCATCTATTTTTACCAACATGACCAATACTCCAAGAATAACATACTGCAACCCCTGGACCATGCTCCATATGTCTAAAAATAGACATAGTCTAAAAATAGACTTTGCGCCAGAATTTGCCTGTGGGCCCACTTAGTGAAGGCGACTTCATTTCACTAAGCTCCATCATCTTGCTGCATTTTCAACATGATTCTCTAAATCTGAAAGATAATTAGTATACGCTATTTTCCTTCTATATTTCTACGTGCATACGCTAGTTAAGTTCATAAAAACCACGTATGGAAATCTGCTCAAAGAAAAAGTAAAAAGTTTTCAGACAGCTCTAAATACTGATTCACTCCCCGTCTTAGTATTTTTCCCAACAATTGGAATCAGTGTAGGTCCTTCTGAAAAAGCTTAGCCGCTAGAAGGAAGATCAAACAAGATGAGCAATCAAGATGGAATAGCATCTATCAGGCCTCCGCTCTTCAACGGAAACAATTTAATCTTCTGGAAAACAAGGGTGAGATCCTATATTCAGTCTTTGGGAGCAGATGTATGGGCTATTGTTGAAGGAGGATATCAATATCCAGCCGCAACACCAACAGATCCGACGGAAAGAAAGAATTATGAAACAAATGCAAAGGCGGTCAATGCTCTATTGGGAAGTCTAACTGAATCAGAATTTGTCAAATTCATGCAGCTGGATATAGCAAAGGAAATATGGGACAAAATCATTCTAAGTTATGAAGGTGATGCAAAGGTAAAAAGTGCTAAACTCCAAACTCTCAAAATTCAATATGAGAATCTAAAAATGCATAATGAGGACAGCATTGCCAATTTATTTTTACGTCTTGATGATATTGTAAATTGTATGAGAAATCTAGGAGAAAAAATAACCAAATCTACTTTGGTTGAGAAAGCTTTAAGATCACTAACGACAAAATTTGAGTCAAAATTTTCTGCTCTTGAAGAAAAGCAGGATCTTCAAAATCTTACTGTGGTGCAACTTCATGGCATACTAACTGCATGTGAAATGAGAAGAGGAGGATAATCTAAAGTCAAATAAGCCATCTTTAGAGCTTCGACAAAATGAAAAGAAGTACAAGAGACAGAAGGATCAGGGTACATCTCAGAAGAAGATGAGGTAAATTTTGTAAAGAAACTCCAACTTGGCACAGGACGGTTCAGAGGTAAGCTTCCTTTCAAATGTTTTACTTGTGGAAGAGTTGGTCATTATGCTGCTAAGTGTCCTCATAAAGAAACACATGAAAAAGGGAAGGAAGTAGCAAGAAGAAATAAGAATCGGTTTAGCACTAGAAAAAGTTACTATACTCATGAAGACAGTGATGGGTTATTTGACAGTGAGGAAGAATGTGAACAAGATCTTAGACTTCTCATGGCATTTGAAAAAGAATCCAGAGAAGAAAAAGATAATTTTATGGATGCTTTAGAGGACAATGATTTTCTTGATGAATTCAATAAACTCAAAAAATTCTTAGAAGAAAGTAAAATATGCATATAAGAAAGTAAAATATCCATAGAAACTCTGAAAAATCAGCTTGAAGAAAAGGAGAAACACAATGAGAAATTAGAATGTGAAATAGTAAGTCTAAGAAAATAAATTGAGAAAGTGAAGACTTTGAATCTTAGATTTGCTAAAGGATCTGAAACCTTAGATGAAATTATCAAGGTACAACGGTCTCCTCTTATAAAGACAGGTCTTGGATATATTGGAGAATCTTCTCAGGCTTCAGCACCAAATTATCTAAAAGCAGCTACAGCTAGTATACAACATTCTGCCACTCAGCAAGGGAATAAAGAATCTTTACAGGTAAAGCATGACCATCTCAATTCAAAGAACACTAACAGGAATACCTTTCAAAGAAACATCAATCAACAGGTAAATTCAAGTAGAAGACTTCATGATCGCAGAAATTTCTTCTTCAATGGACAATGTTTCTCATGTCACAATTTTGGTCATAAAGTTGTTCAATGTGTTGCATATAAAACCATCATGACAAGAGAAGAAAGAAAGAAAAGGATTGATATTGGAACCAAGAATAATACCTATAACAACTTTTCTCCTCTTCAAAATGAAGTTGAATGTGCTTATTGCAATAACTTTGGCTATGAAGAATCTGAATGCAGGAGCAAAGTCTAGCCAAAAAAGCAGTTTCCTTCAAGCTTCAAAGTGTGGAAAAAGAAGGAATTACAGGTTGAAAATTGTGGCATAGCTTTATTTGCAGAAGGTGAAGAAAATCAATGGTACATTGATAGTGGATGCTCAAAACATATGACAGGTGACAAAAACAAACTTCTTGCATATAGTGCCCTAGAAAAGGAAAAGAATGTTACATTTGGAAATGATACTCCTGTTGTCATTAAGGGAAAAGGGTCTATTTTTCTAAAAGAAAAGGTGAAAGATAATAATGTCATGTATGTGGATGGATTACGGCATAACCTGTTATGTGTAAGTCAAATGTGTGATCAAGGAATTGAAGTTGTATTTAGTTCAAAAGAATGTGTGGTACGTGATCTTGATACAGGTAAAACAATTGTAAAAGGAAAAAGAACTCCAAGCAACCTGTATGTATTGAAGAAATGCAAAGAACAATGTTACTTGAGTAAATCTTTAGCAAACTGGCTATGGCATAGAAGGTTGGGGAATCTAAGCTTCTCTCAAATCAACAAATCAAGCAGACCTAAAGCTGTTCGTGATCTTCCCAATATTACTCTACCTGAAAGTATCATATGCAAATCTTGCCAATTCGGTAAGAAAACCAGAGTGCAATTTAATGCCAAGGAAGGATCATCAAGTAAGCCTCTTGAACTCATTCATACTGACATATGTGGACCTATGAGGAAAAAGTCACCACGTGGAGAACAATACTATATCTTATTTATTGATGATTTCTCTAGAATGTGTTGGATTGGGTTGATTAAACACAAAGATGAAGCATTTGAGAAATTTCAGATCTTCAAAGCACTGGTTGAAAATGAATTAGATCTAAAAATAAAGTGTCTTAGATCTGATCAAGGAGGAGAATATACATCAGATGAATTCCTTGAATTTTGTGAAAAACAAGGCATAAAAAGACAGTTTTCTATAGCTGGCACTCCACAACAAAATGGCATAGCATAAAGAATGAATAGAACAATTCAAAAAATGGCTAGAGCTATGCTTGATGATTCCGGAACACCTGACACAATTTGGGGAGAAGCAGCACATACAACGGTAAATATTCTTAGCAAGGCACATGTTCGTGTAAATAGTGATAAAACTCCATATGAACTCTGGTATGGTAATCCTCCCACTGTGAAGCATTTTAGAGTTTTTGGAAGCAAATGCTTTATCAAAAATAATGATGAAAAACTTGGAAAGTTTGAACCCAGTGTAAATGAAGGAATACTTCTTGGTTACTCCTCTGGGAGTAGAGCATATAAATGTTACAATAAAAGACTTCGGAAGATTGTTGAATGTATTAATTTTGTTATTGATGAGTCTCCTGCAGCTCCAAAAGAAGAAAAATAAACAACAGGTGAAGACGAAGATGACACATATCCTTCTACATCAAATAGAAATGATATAGACAGTGAACCCAATGAAGAACCCGGAGATGATTTATCTGAAAAAGCTCCATCCAGATATGTTCAAAATAATCACCCAGAATCTCAAATTTTGGGAGAAAAGGAATCAGGTGTACAAACAAGGAGGACTCTTGTGGCATCTTCTAGCTATCTGGCATTTCTATCCACTATTGAACCACATAATGTCAATCAAGGTGGCAAAGATGAATGTTGGATTCAAGCCATGAATAAAGAGCTTGATCAAATTGAAAAGAATCACACTTGGGAATTAGTACCAAGACCTCATGACAAAAATGTCATTGGAACTAAATGGATATTCAAAAACAAGTTAAATGAGAATGGGGATGTTATAAGAAATAAATTTAGACTTGTTTGCAAGGGGTATGCTCAACAAGAAGGTATAGACTTTGAAGAAACTTTTGCTCTTGTAGCTAGACTTGAAGCCATAAGAATTTTTCTTGCTTTTTCAAGCTTCCAACAAATCAAAGTTTATCAAATGGATGTTAAATCTGCTTTTCTCAATGGTGATCTAGAAGAAGAAGTTTATATAGAACAACCAGAAGGATTCATTTTGGGAAATGACGAAAAACTTGTTTGTAGACTTAAAAAGGCTCTATATGGTCTCAAAAAAGCTCCAAGGGCATGGTACTATCGTCTTGACAAATATCTTCATCAACAAGGATTTTCAAAGGGGTCTGCTGATAGCAACTTATACACAAAAACTAAAAATGATAAACTATTGATTGTGGTTGTATATGTTGATGATATCATTTTTGGAAGTAATGAAGAGTCTATGAGTCAGAAATTTGCTTCTGTTATGCAACAAGAATTTGAAATGTCTTTACTTGGGGAACTAACATTCTTTCTTGGCTTGCAAGTGCAACAAGCAACATATGGCATATTCTTATCACAAGCAAAATATCTTAAGCAAATTCTGAAGAAGTATGGCATGGAAGAGTGCAAACCTGTAAGTACACCAATGATAACCAGATGTAATCTCATTTCTCATGATGATTCTCCCGCGGTGAATCAACCAGAATACAGATCTATGATAGGAAGTCTACTTTATCTCACTGGGACTAGACCAGACATTATGCATGCAGTTGGGATTGTTGGACGATTCCAAGCTAATTCAAAAGAGTCTCACCTTCAGGCTGTCAAAAGAATATTCAAATATCTACAAGGAACTCAAGACTTTGGACTATGGTATCCAAAGAATGCTGATCTTACTCTTCATGCTTACACTGATGCAGATTGGGCTGGAAATGTTGATGATCGGAAAAGCACAAGTGGTGGTGCATTCTATATGGGGCCCCGGTTGGTATCTTGGTTCGGCAAGAAGCAAAGCTCTATTTCCTTATCTACAACAAAAGAAGAATATGTGGCTGCCGCATCATGTTGCACTCAACTTCTCTGGATGATGCAAACCATACAAGACATTCAAATCAAATGTTCACCTCCTATCTCCATTATGTGCCATAATACAAGTGCCATCAGTATTTCAAAGAATCGTGTTATGCATTCCAAGACCAAGCACATTCCCATCAAGTATCACTTCTTACGTGAACAAGTGCTTGAACAAAAGGTGAAGTTGGAGTATGTTCCCTCCAAAGAACAAGTGCTGATATATTTACCAAACCTTTACCCAGGGAAGCGTTCAAATATCTCAGACAGAAGCTGGGAGTTGTCTCTGCCTCTCAAAATATCAGATCTGCTTAAATTCATAAGATTAAATTGGATACGCGGATTTCCTGAAGGACAGTCGCGTATATACACGAGTTTATACATAGAAAACCATGTATGGGTGTTTGCTGACAATTTTTTTTTTTTTGGGTCAGCATTCTTCAGCACAGCTATGGTGCTGTTGGGTATCTCTGGTGATGTTCTAGCTCTCATACTTCTGTTTCATTCTCTAATGCTTCTGATGAATATGCCTTGATGATTTGCTGTTCAGGATGCATAGGCTAAGGGGGAGCATTGGTCATGTGGAAAGGATGCATTGTTGGCATTCTATTTATTTGTTGTAGTCTGATCTTGATTGTATAAGTCATTTCTGTAATTTGATGAAAAAGGTCATGTTGAGACCTATGATATAAAATTGTAATATTCAGTCATGTAAGGACTTGTTCAAATTTGTAAATACACTTGGTTGGATCATTGATGTAAGTATGAGTCCTTGGTGATAGGAAAGGTCATAGAGTCATGTACTTCATTGAAAATTATGTTTGAAGATGCAGCATGATCTCAGGGGGAGCATGGTATTATCGGTACAAAGGATCTTGATCTACCCTTTGCCCTTGATGTCAAAGGCGGAGAATTTTGTTACTAAATGTATTTCTGGTCATGGTTTCCATCAAGTCCAAAGGGGGAGATTGTTGGCAATATGATGCAATGAGTTGTACTTGATGGCAACCTACTTGATGAAGTTTTCCTTGATAGAAACTGACTTGCTGAATTGTCTTTGGATAGCAACCTATGTATTACAGATGTAAGAATGATGTATCTACATTTCAGTTTAGATGTGACAGAGAAAATAATTCCAGTAAATGCCGGAGAAATGATAAATATAATATGTCACAATGTATACGCGAGTTTTTAAAGGCTAAGTTGTGTATGCACGTGGATAAGTACGTCCCAAGTTGCGTATGCCCTTTTGCGCTCCAAAATTATAATACCAAGGGGCATTACCATGGTTTTGGCACACAGTATTGAGCGCTGTATGGTTTATTTGATTCCGTCCAAGAATACCATCGAAAGTTGTGTGGTTTTGGCTCATGGTATTGGTAAAGGCTAAAACTATATAAGGAGAAGAGGATCATAGTGCAAGGTGTGCATGTGTAAGGGTTGTTGATGAATAAATTCCTCTAAGGAATATCTGCATGGTTGAACTCTGTTCTTAATTGATAGATCTGAATCTATGATGCACCTATGGATATGATGAAGGTTCAAGATCTCTAGATCTATAAATGATGAATCTCTAGGAAGATCTGCAAAAGAAATGATGAAGACCTGGTGCAAGTCTGATGAAGAAATTGAAGAAATCTGGGTAATTTTATAGATCTGGTCTATTCTGCAAAATTTATCTTTTACAGATCTATACGCTAGTTTGTCTCGGTAAAAGCGCGTATATACACGGGTTCGCTTCATTAAAAGCGCGTATGGAAGTTAGGGTTTCTGAAGCTTATTTATAGATATTACTTTTGTGATTTCTATTTTCTCTCTGTTGTCGGTCAATGAAGTCTACTTGAAGTTTTGGGTTGATTGAATATGGATTATGTTGTTGATTTGATAGTGAACAAATATAATCAATGAGTGAGAAAACATGGTTGAATCTGACTGACTGTCTAAAGGTTCTGCATTGCTGAGAAGGTGCCTGACTGAAAGCCTTAGATCTAAATCTGAAATTGATCACATTCTGAAAATCAGTATTCTTAGAAGTATACGCAGGTTGATACGAAGAAAAGCGCATATACACGCAGCATTGGTGAATAGAAGTGGCGTATGCATTTCATGTTATGAAAAACAATATGCACAGAGGCATACGCAGGTTGGTGAGTAGGAAAGCGCGTATACACGCGGCTTCAGTGAATAAAAGTAGCGTATGCTATTTGAATTAATGAATTTTTAGGGTTGAGTTTGTATCTGCATATCTATTTTGAAGTCTGGGTTATTTCTGATATTCTGGTTATAGTGGTCTCATTGTTCTGTTTGAAGTATTGGGGAAAATATGTTTGTTGATGTTAAGTGAAGGGTTGTGTTAAAGCTGTTTGATCCAATATGAAAATTGATGAAACGTGGTCTGCAGTGGGTCTGAAGGTTGAAGCCTTCATTATGGCAGTAGAATCTTTCAGCCAGTAGAAGCTGGTGTTGAAATCAGGGGGTTGAAGCTCCCTTTCTAGGAGAGGCTGGAAAACGATATCAGGGGGTTGGAGCTCCCTTCCAGTTGTAGCTGGAAAACGAGAGAAGGTTGCAGCCTTCTGCAGGTAGAAGCCTGCGTACTGGTATAAGTCTGCATCAGTACAATGTTGTAAAAGGTTTTCTATATAATAAATATTGAAGACAGAGACGACAGCAGCGGTGGTTTTCTCCCGATTTGGGTTTCCACCTTAAATCTTGGTGTTCATGTGTGTGATGCTTTATACTGTTGTTTACTGCTCATAACTTATGATTATCTAGCCTTATTCATAACTGATAAATCTGTTTAAAAGATTGATTCTCTAAATATGAAAGATAAATCAGTATACGCTAGTTTCCTTCTATATTTCCATGTGCATACGCTAGTTAAGTTCATAAAAACCGCGTATGGAAATCTGCTCAAAGAAAAAGAAAAAAGTTTGTAGTCATCTCTAAATACTGATTCCCCCCCCCTCTCAGTATTTTTTGCAACATATCTAAGAGAACTTCGTTGGTCATGTTTAACCAAGGTATTCATTTTTCGTAAATAATCTATCTCAGTTCGGAAAAGGGTTAAACTTATACTAAGTAGATATCAATTCATTTACTTTTATGAGCTCGAAAAGACAAGTGCTCGGAAAAATTTTCACATTATCGGAGTCTGAAAAGAGCAGAAAGAAGACTCCAGGGGTTCCTTTTTCGTTGTTATCGAAGCTCGAAAAAGAGATAGAAGTGCGCTTCAAATCCTTTTTCATTTTTAACAAAGCTCGAAAAATAAGGAGAGAAAGTATGCTTTGTGGTCAAGTCATTCTTTGAAATAAATCTTCACAACTAATCTATTCATTAGTTGTATATCCTATTCAGAACAACATGAAATGGATTAAAAATACCTGTTTCATGATAAAAACATAATAAAACTATAGTCATAGCAATAATTTTAATCTGAAAGTAATTAAATGACTATTAAAAGTAGTTTCACTACTCATTTTTACCATTTGCATTTTGCAGCTCTGAACCTGATTTTGCCCCTGAACTTCAGCTGATGATTTTGATCTTTTCTATGGATGGTTTTCGTCACCATTTGATCCAATTCTTTTTACGATCATGAAACTTGCCATCACCGTTACACTACATGTAGCTAATAGATTGTATATGCAGTATGCGCTAGAGTGTATGAAGCCAACAATCTTCAAATAGTCTGAAGTTGTTCTCTCTCAGATAAAGGAACAACTGAATAAAGAAAAGGGAGGAAGGAAGAAATTTTTTAGTTATGGTTCTATCCTTATATCCTTCCCCTTGGAACAGATTCCACTTATGTAGCCACAACATGTGACACCGGATATAGCTAGTCCTATAGATCCTCGGGTGCAGAGATGGGTAGAACTCATGAGTTGGCATGCAGGCTGATCTACTATTGTGTTCTCGACTGCAATATTCTCCTGGTTTCGGCAACAAATTGTCGCCATTGATGAGTATGCATACGCAGGCGTCGATTTTCGAGGGGACCTAGATTTAGCATTACCAGAAGGTGCTCAGTGGGGTGCAATAGGTAAGAATGTTTTGACCATGTTTTTTATTTTCCTAAGGTTTATACAATGTTTTTGTATTTTTGTGTTTTCCCAAGACTAAACTAAATGTTTGATGTAATGCAGATGTTGGTTGTGTTCAACCAGTAGTGGAATCAGAGCGCGAAGTAGATGTGCCAGCAGAGAGGGTTGTTGGGAAAGAAGTCCTTCAGGATCTTGATATGGCTAAGACTCTAACTAATCTTCAGCAGCACATAGAGGGTTTGACTTTCGGGATTCCGGATTGTCAGATCGAAGAGCTTCCTATGCGACTGCAGCGACACACTATTGGGGTTGCTAATCGTTGGATGTGTTTACTTCGTAGGATAGCTAGATCTATAGCATGTTACCACGAACACCACTAGTTTACTTGTGACATTTTTCATACATTTTGAGGTCATATGACCAATGTGTGTTAGGCACAAATTTTGTAAAAAATTATAACTATCTATCTATATGATTTCAGTTTTTTCCTATGTTTATTATGCAATCCTATTCAATGATGTGAATGTTTTATATACATATGTTGCAAATGTATGTCTGAAACTTGATTAGCTAATGAATCAGTCAATGTGTTCAAATTTCTGGAAATGTGTTGATATTGAATAAAATCAAAGTGTCTTTCCAAAAGTCGAACTCTAAGGAACAATCTATGCAATGTTGGATTTCTAACAGTATAAACAATAGTAAGTTTTAATACCACAAGTGGTGAGTCTAACCTTATGATGATACGGGTAATACCAAATGAAATGGCATCAGAGAGAAGTTCTATCAACATGCTATACTCAGCGATTGTTCATTGATATACCAATACAAATCCCTTCAAAACTCACTAACTCGCAGTTCGGAGCAAAAATGGCCCACGCTGCAGAGGATAGATTTTGCATACTACGACTCGCACCATCAGCATATCCAACAAAGGGTTTCGAATATTCAGACATCTGCGATGAAATGTAAAGTGAATTACTAACATCAAGAAAACTCTAAAAAGAAATTAAGATAGTGAATGCAAATCAAAAACATATATATACAATATAATACAAAAAATTACTATGCTCATGATTAAGCATAGTAATGTTTCAAATACAACCCATTTCTAGGCTGCGCCAATGAAATTCCATCGTAATCAACCAACTCATAGGCACCCTTAGCAAGAGCTCTTTTGAAAATATAGGGGCCATGCCATAATGGCTCAAAATTTCCTGTTCCAATAACATTAGCTTCTTGATCGTAAAGAAGGACCAAGTCGCCCTCTAAGAAAATGCGAGGCTGGACATTTTTGTCGTATTGCACCTTTATACGTCTCTTATGTGCTTTGTTGGCCAAATGGGATTCACGACGTGTTTCATCATTATGGATGAGGTTAAGGAGACTCAATTCTTCTTCTGAGGTGTCAGGTAACAAGTCAATCGTGAGTTTTAACGATGGTATTTCACATTGGATCGGTAAGATAGCTTCCAAACCATACACCAATTGAAAAGGAGTAAAACCAGTTGCGTTTCTCACCGAGGTTTGATACGCCCACAATGTGGAGTACCTGATCAAATTCCAGTTTCTTTTATGAACTCCTATCATTCATTGAAACATACATTTAAGAATTTTGTTAATAGCTTCAACTTGTCCATTTGATTGTGGATAATAAGGAGTAGAATTATTATGTGACAATCCTAACTTGGCAGTCAATTCAGACATCAAGTGGTTATGAAAATGCTTCCCATGATCTGTAAATATAGCCTGTGGGACCCCAAACTGTGCAATAACATAATTAAATAAAAATAATGTAGTTTTCTGTCCCATGTTGTTAAATGTAGGCATCGCTTCAGCCGATTTGGTAAAATAGTCGACTGCGAAAATAATATAACCGTGCCCCCCAGATGAATGAGGGTTATAGGTCATGAAGTCAATACCCCATTTCAAAAATGATCCCATAGAGACAAAAGGATGCATTGGCACTGGCAGTTTACAAATTTTACGATAAAAAATATGGCATGCATGACAACTTCTGACCGCGAGGATGTAATCTCGAAAAATAGTAGGCCAAAAGTAACCGACATGGAGTATCTTCGGCGCGGTAGCATATCCAGATAAATTTCCACCACATGCCCCAGCATGACAATCATTTAATACTTTTTTGGCCTCCTCACGAGTGAGGCACCTCCTTAAAATGGTATCAACACCATGACGATAAAGTGTATCGCCGATGATTAGATAATCTTTGGCTTGGTATCGAATACGTCATTGTTCAGAGCGAGAGGTATTAGGTCAAAAAGTTTGGGTTTGGAGATAAATTATTAAATCCCCATACCAAGGATCAGATGATTTGATCAGAAACAGAGACCTGTCTGGAATTGATGATTCCGACGTAGTTGTAGTACTATCAAAGGGAAGGTCACAGAGAAGCTTAGCCAAAACTAAAGACTTTTTTGACTTGGATTGGATGAATTCCAAATCAAATTCCTACAAAATGACAATCCATTTTGAATATTTCCCCACCAATAATTTATGTGATAAGATATAAGTCATGGGATTGCAATCCAAACCTGTAAAATCAATCTCCACATGTAATCAAATCAATCTCCTCAATGTAAAATCCACTAGCATTTCTCTACACAAAATATTCCTTCTCAAACATTAATATATGTGCTCAATTTATAGAGAGGTTGAGGTAGTTTTACAATGAAGGAGTTTCCAATAATAGGAAATACATGTTCCCAATCTTGTAGATGTCAAATGGACACATGGATTCAAATTTTGACACATGTGAACTCTTCTAGAAGGCACTGGCCAAGTGGAGATTCTGGAACAATGAGAATTTCACTCCCAATGTGACCAATGCATCCATAGATGTCAGGAAGTGCTTTACAGAGAAGCCTTGCATGGGGCTACCTGCATATGCAATGCAATTAGTCCCTTTAGAGGCAGCGTTGGTGAGCTCTCATATGATATATTATAAACTTCAAACCTTGGAAACCTTTGCAGATGAAAGTCCTCGATTGATCTGTCTTGTTCTTTGTCTTAGGGCATATAGCAATTGAAATGTTAGGGGATGATAGACCGTATAAATTTGTCCTAGAGATGATGCTCAGTTAACCAGGTCATTGGGAATGATGCTCAAATTGACCTATAACAATCTCCCCCTAAAGCATGAAGTCAGAATAATAACAACAACATTTTTATTGATATGCTTTACACTGTGATGAGTTGGAGATGAAGCGGAGTGGTGACCTGCATCAATATTACAATACATTACATCATGATATATCCTTTTGATCATAACTGCTGAGGGTAGGCATTCCCATGTTCAACACATAAAAAATATAATAACATGTACATAATTCAGAAAGTCATTGACATTAGAATCTTGCCCAATGCAGACATGCCTACAGATATAGGCCATGTTCGGATGATGATCTTTATGTAAGGTCACTGTATAGATGATGTGTACAACAATCCTAAAATCGCAGCCTAGATGGCTAAAACTAGATCTGGGGTCTTCTTATCTCGTTCACTCAATCATTCAGATACAAGTCTAGCCATGTGAATATATGATTTGTCGTCGAGCATTGAATGACATATTTTGATTAGCAGCCAATGATGTGAGTTTTTAATAAACGTGAGAGAACCACCATTAATGAAAATGACCCTCAAGGTACTGCAGTACATTTTTTAAGGCATGAATAAATGATTTGATGTTGAACGCTAAACAAAATATTTCGGTCAAAGGTCTGGAAGCGAGGATCTTGTCGATACTGTAACAAGCCTCATGGTAATGGAATTTGATGTTTCTAAGCGAACTTCCTGGATATTGATTTTTTGTCAACAGGAAGTCACCTTATTGCGAAATGAGATTTACTGATTTCAGAGACAAGGGTATGACTTGATATAGCGATTTTCAGGGATGACGGTCATGAGAATGAAGGTTTATGAGTATTGCAGAAGGATGAGTTTATTCACTAGATGAATTCTCTTGAAAATATCAATGACACTGTGATGAGTTAGCAGCATTGACCCAAACTCTCTAAATATGAAAAAGGATCGGGTTGTCACTATTGTTAAGCTCGTTAAAACATAAAATAGAGACGAGCTTGTCGATCATGGCAAGAATCGAGTTTCATTCATCGCTAGACTCGTTAAATTATTAAATAGAGATACTTTATTCGCTCGAAGGTTGAATTATAGATCAAGAAAATGTTATCCTCCTCAAGCTTGTTAAAAAATAAAGAGGTACTGGTCGACAAATGACCGGGGAAAATTTGGGAAAAGTGAGCAAAATTTCTTTATGGTAGCAAGTCCCTCTTGAACATGACACTTCCTTCACTCCATGTTCGTGACTGTTTGGGTTGGGTAATCATCTTGACGGTTCATTCATACCTATGCTTCATCATACCTTCACTTCAGTTTTGGGTCAATGCTGCCAACTCATCACAGTGTCACCGATATGTTCAAGAGAAGTCATCTAGAGAATAAACTCATCCTTCTGCAATACTCATAAACCTTCATTCTCATGACCGTCATCCCTGAAAAAATGCTATATCAAGTCATACCCTTGTCTCCGAAATCAGTAACTCCTATTTCAAAATAAGGTGACTTCCTGTCGACAAAAAATCAATATCTAGGAAGTTCACTTAGAAACATCAGCTTCCAGTACCATGAGGCTTGTTACAACATCGACAAGATCCTTGCTTCTGGACTTTTGACAAAACGATTTTCTTTGGCGTTCGACATCAAATCATATATTCACGCGTTCCAAAATGTACTACAGTACCTTGAGGGCCATTGACATCAATGGTGCTTCTCTCGCGTTTTTTAACAGCTCACATCATTGGCTGGTAATCAAACGATGTATTTCCATGTTCGATGAATAATCATATATTCGCATGGCTAAAATTGTACCCGAATGATCGAGTGAACGAGATAAGAAGACCCCGGATCTAGTTTCAGCCATCCGAGCTATGATTTCAGGATTTTTGTACACATCATCTGTACAGTGACCTTACATATAGATCATCATCCGAATATGGGCCTATATCTGTAGGCATGTCTACATTGGGAAACATTCCAATGTAGATGACTTTATGAATTATGTACATGTTAATATATTGTTTTTCTGATGAACATGGGAATGCCTACCCTCAACAATTATGATCAAGAGGATATATCATGATGTAATGTATTGTAAGATTGATGCAGGTCGCCACTCCGCTTCATCTCCAACTCATCATAGTGTAAATCATATCAATCAAAATGTTGTTGTTATTATTCTGACTTCATGCTTCAGGGGAAAATTATTATAGGTCAAAGTTGGGCATCATTCCCAATGACATGGTTAATTGGGCATCATCTATAGGATCAATGTATAGGGTCTATCATCCCCTAACATTTCAATTTCTATATGCCCTAAGGCAAAGAAAAAGACAAATCAATCAAGGACTTTCATCTGCAAAGGTTTCCAAGGTTTCAAGTCTATAATATATCATATGAGAGCTCATCAATGTTGCCTCTAAAGGGACTAAGTGCCTTGCTTATGCAGGTAGCCCCATGCAAGGCTACTCTGCAAAGCACTTCCCGACATCTATGGGTGTGTTGGTCACATTGGGAGAGAAGTTTTCATTGTTTCAGAATCTCCACTAAGCCAATGCCTTCTAGAAGAGTTAACATATGTCAAACTTCGAATCCGTGTGTCCACTTGACATATACAATATTGGGAACATGTATTTGATATTATTGGAAAGTCATTGATTGTAAAAATACCTTTAGCTCCTCTATAAATTGAGCACAGATCTTAGTGTTTGAGAAGGAAGAATTTGTGTAGAGAAATGCTGGTGGAATTTACATTGAGGAGATTGACTTGAGTGACAGTTTTCTGGAGATATCTTCATTGTGATGAGGTTGGGATGCTGCTGGAGATGGTGATACAAAATTAGTAATTTGGTTGTAACCTCCCCTTCTATCATTAATAAATAATACAACTTACTTTTCCCTATATGAATTTGTATTGGCTTTGATTTTCCATATTGAAAGATCTTAGTTGATGTCTACTCAACTTTACGAAAAAGTAACCGGAAATTTCATCAGCACCTAAATCACATAGTAAATTTGATTGACTGCACATGATGTACTTTTTCATAATTCTGTCCCCAGTGGAGTCGCCATTTTTTTGGAGAAAATTGTGAATTACAGATAAAACATGCTTCCCTAGACAGGTGCTAATCTAGAACAACAGGTTAAACTATACAACTACTTTTCCTAACTAAGAAAAAACACACAGAATGGATTAGATGCTTACTTGGAATCCAATTGCTTTCAAATGATTCCTTCTGTCGCTTCCGTTGTAGCTTCAATTTCTAGTCGGATGTGAAAAATATTTCTTGCAAGAATGAACACTAAAAAACATAAGATAGCAATAATACAGAGAGTCTATTCAAGTTATTTTGCTAAATCAGTAAAGCATAAACCATATACATCAACTAAGATATTTCAATATGGAAAATCAAAGCCAATACAGATGCATATAGGGAAAAGTAAGTTGTATTCTTTATTAATGATAGAAGGGGAGGTTACAACCAAATGACTGATTTTGTGTCACCATCTCCAGCAGCATCCCAACCTCATCACAATGCAGATATCTCGAGAAAACTGTCACTCAAATCAATCTCCTCAATGTAAAATCCACCAGCATTTCTCTACACAAATTCTTCCTTATCAAACATTAAGATTTGTGCTCAATTTATAGAGAGGCTGAGGTAGTTTTACAATCAAAGACTTTCCAATAATAGGCAAGACATGTTCCCAATATTGTAGATGTCAAATGGACACATGGATTCGAATTTTGACACGTGAACTCTTCTAGAAGGCACTGGCCAAGTGGAGATTCCGGCACAATGAGAATTTTGCTCCCAATGTGACCGACACGCCCATAGATGTCAGGAAGTGCTTTGTAGAGCAACCTTGAATGGGGCTACCTACATATGAAACACACTTAGTCCCTTTAGAGGCAGCGTTGATGAGCTCTCATATGATATATTATAAACTTCAAACCTTGGAAACCTTTGTAGATGAAAGTCCTTGATTGATCTGTCTTGTTCTTTGTCTTAGGGAATATAGAAATTGAAATGTTAGGGGATGTTAGGCCCTATACATTGGTCCTGGAGATGATGCCCAGTTAACCAGGTCATTGGGAATGATGCCCAAATTGACCTATAACAATTTCCCCCTAAAACATGAAGTCAGAATAATAACAACAACATTTTGATTGATATGATTTACATTGTGATGAGTTGGAGATGAAGCGAAGTGGTGACCTGCATCAATATTACAATAAATTACATCATGATATATCCTCTTGATCATAATTGCTGAGGGTAGGCATTCCCACGTTCAACACATATTATCTCGTTCAATCGATCATTGCTGAGGGTATGCATTCCCACGTTCAATACATATTATCTCGTTCAATCGATCATTCGGATACAAGTCTAGCCATGCGAACATATTATTTTTCGTTAAACATGGAAAGACATTGTTTGATTTGCAACCAATGATGTGAGTTGTTAATAAATGAAAGAAAACCACCATTAATGAAAACGGCCCTCAAGGTACTGCATTACATTTCATAAGGCGTGAATAGATGATTTGATTTCGAACGCCAAACAAAATATTTTGGTCAAAAGTCCAGAAGCGAGGATATTGTCGATGCTGTAGCAAGCCTCATGGTACTGGAATCTAATGTTTCTAAGTGAACTTCTTGGATATTTATTTGTTGTCAACAGGAAGTCACCTTATTGTGAAACTGGAGTTACTGATTTTGGAGACAAGGGATGATGGTCATGAGAATGAAGGTTTATGAGTATAACAGAAGGATGAGTTTATTCACTCGATGACTTCTCTTGAACATATTGGCGACATTGTGATGTGTTGGGTACATTGACCTAAAACTGAAGTGAAGGTATGATGAACCATAAGTATAAATGAACTGTCAAGATGATTACCCATCCCAAATAGTCATGGACATGGAGTGAAGGAAGTGTCATGTTCAAGAACGACTTGCTACCATAAATAAATTTTGCTCACTTTTCCCAAATTTTCCCTGGTCATTTTTCAACTAGTACCTCTTTATTTTTTAACAAGCTCGAGGAGGATAACATTTTCTTGATCTATAATTCAACCCTTCAGGCAAATAAAGTATTTCTATTTAATAATATAACGATTCTAGCGATGAATGAAACTAGATTCTTGCCATGATTGACAAGCCTGTCACTATTTTATGTTTTAATGAGCTTAACGATAGTGACAGCCCGATCCTTTTTCATATTTAGAGAGTTTGAAAAAGAGGACGAAAGAAAAATCCATAAGTAATTTTTCGTAAATTTGGCATTCAAATCCGAAAAAGTGTAAAATAATATCTGAGAGAACCTCTTTGGTCATGTTTAACTAAGGTATTCCTTTTTCATAAATAATCTATCTCAGTCCGGAAAAGTGTTAAACTTATAGTGAGTAGATATCAATTCATTTACTTTTACGAGCTCGAAAAGTCAAGTGCTCGGCAATCTTTTCACATTATCGGAGTCTGAAAAGAGTTGAAAGAAGACTCCAATGGTTCCTTTTTTTGCTGTTATCAAAGCTTGAAAAAGAGATAAAAGTGCGCCTCAAATCCTTTTTCGTTTTTAACAAAGCTCGAAAAATAAGGAGAAAATGTATGCTTTGTGGTCAAGTCATTCTTTGAAATAAATCTACACGACTAATCTATTCATAAATTGTATATCCTGTTCAGAACAACATCAAATGGATTAAAAATACCTATTTCATGATAAAAACATAATAAAACTATAGTCATAACAATAACTTTAACTTGCAAGTAATTAAATGACTATTAAAAGTAGTTTCACTATTCATTTTTACCATTCCATAGTTACCATTTGCATTTTGGAGCTCTGAACTTGATTTTTCCCCCGAACTTTAACTACTAATTGTGATCGTTTCTATGGACTATTTTTGTCACCGTTTGATCCAATATTTTTTACGATCGCGAAAATTGCTAGCACCATTACACTACATGTAACGAATAGATCATATATGCAGTATGCACTAGAGTGTATGGAGCCAATAGTCTTCAACTGATCTGAAGTTGTTCTATCTCAAATAAAGGAATAACTAAATAAAGCAAAGGGAAGAAGGAAAACAAATTCCAGTTATGGTTCTATCCTTATATCCTTCGCCTTGGAATGGATTCCAATGATGCAGCCACAACATGTGACATTGGATATAGCTAGTCCTAGAGATCCTCGGATGTAGATATGGGTAGAAATCATGAGTTGGAATGCAGGCCAATCTACTGTTCTATTCTCAACTGCGTTCTTCGCCTAGTTCTAGCGACATATTGTCGCCATCGATGAGTATGCATACGCAGGCATCGATTTTCAAGGGGACCCGGATTTTTCATTACCAGAAGGTGCTTAGTGGGGTGCAATAGGTAAGAATTTTTTTACCATGTTTTTTATTTTCCTAAGGTTTATACAATGTTTTCATATTTTGATGTTTTCCCAATACTAAACTAAATTTTTGATGTAATGCAGATGTTGGTCGTGTTCAACCAGTAGTGGAATCGGAGCACGAAGTAGATGCACCAGTAGAGAGGGCTGTCGAGAGAGTAGTCCTTCAGGATCTTGATATGGCTGAGACCTTGACTAAGCTTCAACATCACATAGAGGGTTTTACTTTCGGGATTTCGGATTGTCGGATCGAAGAGCTTCCTATGCAACTACAACGACACACTATTGGGGTTCCTAATCGTTGGATGTCGTTACTTCATAGGATAGCTAGATCTATAGCATGTTACCACGAGCACCACTAGTTTACTTGTGACATTTTGCATACATTTTGAGGTTAGATGACCAATGTGTCTTGGGCACAAATTTTGTAAAAAACTATAACTATCTATTTATATGATTTTAGTGTTTTCCTATGTTTATTCTGTAATCCTATTCAATGATGTGAATGTTTTCTTTACATATGTTGCAAATTTCTGTCTAAAACTTGATTAGCTAATGAATCATTCAATGTGTTCAAAGTTCTGGAAATGTGTTGATATTGAATAAAATCAAAGTGTTTTTCCAAAAGTCGAACTCTAAGGAACAATCTATGCAATGTTGGATTTCTAACAGTATAAACACTAGTAAGTTGTAATACCACAAGTTTTGAGTCTAACCTTATGATGATACAGTTAATACCAAATTAAATGGAATCAGAGAGAAGTTTGATCAACGCACTATAATCAACGATATTTTTCGTCGATCTACCAATACAATCCCTTGAAGACTCACTATCTCGTCGTTTGGAGAAAAAATGGCCCACACTGCAGAGGATAGATTCTGCATACTACGACTAGAACCATCAGCATATCCAACAAAGTGTTCCGAAGATTCAGACATCTGCGATGAAATGTAAAGTGGATTACTAACATCAAGAAAACTCTAAAAACAAATTAAGATAGTGAACGCAAATCAACAGCATATATATACAATATAATACAAAAAATTACTATGCTCATGATTAAGCATAGTAACGTTTCAAATACAACCCATTTCTAGGTTGCGCCAACAGAATTCCATCGTAATCAACCAACTCATAGGCACCCTTAGCAAGAACTCTTTTGACAATATAGGGGCCATGCCATAATGGCTCAAACTTTCCTATTCCTATAACATCAGCTTCTTGATCGTAAATAAGGTCCAAGTTTTCCTATGAGAAAATGCGAGGCTGGACATTTTTGTCGTATTGCACCTTTATATCTCTCTTATGCACTTCATTTGCCAATTGGGCTTCACGGCGTGTTTCATCAAGATGGATGAGGTTAAGGAGACATGCTTCTTCTTATGAGGTGTTAGGTAACAATTTAATCACGAGTTTTAACGACGATATTTCACATTGGATCGATAAGATAGCTTCCAAATCATACACCAATTGAAAAGGAGTAAAGCCAGTTGTGTTTCTCACCGAGGTTCGACACGCCCACAAGGTGGAGTACAAGATCAACTTCTAGTTTCTTTTACAAACTCCTATCATTCATTGAAGCATATGTTTAAGAATTTTGTTGATAGCTTCAACTTGTCCATTTGATTGTGGATAATAAAGAGTAGAATTATCATGTGACAATCCTAACTTGGCAGTGAATTAAGACATCACGTGGTTGTGAAAATGCTTCCCATGACCAGTAACTATAGCCTGTGAGACCCCAAACCTTGCAATAACATGATTAAAGAAAAACAATGCAGTTGTCTGTCCTGCGTTGTTGAATGTAGGCATCGCTTCGGCCCATTTGGTAAAATAGTCGATTGTGACAATAATATAACCATGCCCCCCAGAAGAATGAGGGTTACAAGTCACGAAGTCAATACCCCATTTAAAAAATGGTCCCACAGAGACAACATGATGCATTGGCGCTCGCGGTTTACGGATTTTACGATAAAATATCTGGCATGCATGAAAAATTTTAACCACGAGGATGCAATATCGAAAAATAGTATGCCAAAAGTAACTTAGTAAGATAGATTCCCTAGTGGAGTCGCCAATTTGTTGGACAAAATTGTGAATTATAGATAAAACACGCTTCCCTAGATGGGTGCTAATCTAGAACAACAGGTTAAAGACTATAAAAATAATTTTCCTAACTAAGAACAAACACACAGAATGGATTAGATGCTTACTTGGAATCCAAGCGCTTCCAAATGATTCCTTCTATCGCTTCCGTTGTAGCTTCAAATCCTAGCCAGATGTGCAAAATATTTCCTGCAATAATGAACACTAAACAATAGAAGATATAAATAATATAGATATCTATTCAAGTTAGTTTGCTAAATCAGTAAGGCATAAACCATATACATCAACTAAGATCTTGCAATATGGAAAATCAAAGCCAATACAGATGCATATAAGGAAAAGTAAGTTGTATTCTTTATTCATGATAGAAGGGGAGGTGACAACCAAATGACTAATTTTGTGTCACCATCTCTAGCAGCATCCCAACCTCAGCATAATGCAGATATCTCTAGAAAAATGTCACTCAAATCAATCTGCTCAATGTAAAATCGACCAGCATTTCTCTACATAAATTCTTCCTTATCAAACACTAAGATCTGTGCTCAATTTATAGAGAGGCTGAGGTAGTTTTACAATCAATGACTTTCCAATAATAGGAAAGATATGTTCCCAATATTGTAGATGTAAAATGGACACATGGATTTGAAGTTTGACACATTTGAACTCTTCTAGAAGGCACTCGCCAAGTGGATATTCCAGAACAATGAGAATTTCTCTCCTAATGTGACCAACGCACCCATAGATGTCGGGAAGTGCTTTGTAGAGTAGCCTTGCATGGGGCTAACTACATATGCAACACACTTAGTCCCTTTAGAGGCAGCATTGATGAGCTCTCATATGATATTTTATAAACTTAAAACCTTGGAAACCTTTGTAGATGAAAGTCCTTGATTGATCTGTCTTGTTCTTTGTCTTAGGGCATATAGCAATTGAAATGTTAGGGGATGATGGAACCTATACATTGGTCCTGGAGATGATGCGGAGTTAATCAGTTCATTGGGAATGATGCCCAAATTGACCTATAACAATTCCCCCCTAAAGCATGAAGTCAAAATAATAACAACAATATTTTGTTTGATATGCTTTACACTGTGATGAGTTGGAGATAAAGTCGAGTGGCGACCTGCATCAATATTACAATACATTACATCATGATATATCCTCTTGATCATAATTTCTGAGGGTAGGCATTCCCATGTTCAACACATAAACAATCTAATAACATGTAAATAATTTAGAAAGTCGTCAAGATTGGAATGTTTCCCAATGTAGACATGCCTACAGATATAGGCCCATGTTCAAATGACGATCTGTATGTAAGGTCACCGTATATGTGATGTGTACAAAAATCCTAAAATCGCAGCCCAGATGACCGAAACTAGATTTGGGGTCTTCTAATCTTGTTCACTCGGTCATTCGGGTACAAGTCTAGCCATGCAAATATATGATTTTTCGTCGAACATGGAAAGACATCATTTGATTAGCAGCCAATGATGTGAGCTGTTAATAAATGTGAGAGAACCATCATTAATGAAAATGGCCCTCAAGGTATTACTAAACATTTCGTAAGGCGTGAATAGATGATTTGATGTCAAATGCCAAACAAAATCTTTCAGTCAAAGGTTCGGAAGTGAGGATCTTGTCGATGCTGTGACAAGCCTCATGGTACTTGAATCTGATGTTTCTAAGTGAAATTCCTAGATATTGATTTATTGTCGACAGGAAGTCACCTTATTGTGAAATGAGAGTTACTGATTTCAGAGACAAGGGTATAACTTGATATAGCAATTTTCAGGGATGACGATCATGAGAATGAAGGTTTATGAGTATTGCAGAAGGATGAGTTTATTCACTGGATGACTTCTCTTGAACATATCGGTGACATTGTGATGAGTTGGCAGCATTGACCCAAAACCGAAGTGAAGGTATGATGAACCATAGGTATGAATGAATCGTCAAGCTTATTACCCAACCCAAACAGTCACAGACATGGAGTGAAGGAAGTGTCATGTTCAAGAGAGGCTTGCTACCATCAAGAAATTTTTCTCACTTTTCCCAAATTTTCCCTTGTCATTTGTCAACCAATACCTCTTTATTTTTTAAAAAGCTTGAGGAGGATAACATTTTCTTGATCTATAATTCAACCCTTCAGGTGAATAAATTATCGCTATTTAATAATTTAACGATTCTAGCGATGAATGAAACTCGATTCTTTCCATGATCGAAAAGCCCTTCACTATTTTATGTTTTATCGAGCTTAAAAATAGTGACAACCCGGTCCTTTTTCATATTTAGAGAGTTTGAAAAAGAGGACGAAAGAAAAATCCATAAGTACTTTTTCGTAAATTTGTCACTCAGATCCGTAAAAGTATAAAATAATATCTGAGAGAACCTCTTTGGTCATGTTTAACCAAGGTATTCCTTTTTCGTAAATAATTTATCTCAGTCCGGAAAAGGGTTAAACTTATACTGAGTAGAGATCAATTCATTTACTTTTACGAGCTCGAAAAGACAAGTGCTCGGAAATATTTTCACGTTATCGGAGTCTGAAAAGAGTTGAAAGAAGACTATAGGGTTTCCTTTTTCGCTGTTATCGAAGCTCAAAAAGAGATAAAAGTGCGCTTCAAATCCTTTTTGGTTTTTAACAAAGCTCGAAAAATAATGAGAAAAAGTATGCTTTGTGGTCAAGTCATTCTTTGAAATAAATTTGTATGACTAATCTGTTCATCAGTTGTATATCCTGTTTAGAACAACATCCAATGGATTAAAAATACATGTTTCATGATAAAAACATAATAAAACTATATTCATAGCAATAATTTTAACTTGCAAGTAATTAAATGACTAATAAATGTAGTTTCACTATTCATTTTTACCATTCCATCGTTACCATTTGCATTTTGGAGCTCTGAACATAATTTTTCCCCCAAAATTCAGCTGCTAATTGTGATCGTTTCTGTGGACGGATTTCGTCGCTGTTTGGTCCAAGTTAGTGATATGAACCTCCTCTTTCCTTTATTACGCATTTCATTTCCAATTTTTGCAAATTTTTAGGGTTTTAAGGCCCCTAGGGTAAATTATGTCCAAAAAGAGGGAAACACACCCTTGAATGTCGAAACCTGCGTTGCATAGCAGGTAAAATGAAGGGTACTTGCATATGCAAAGCACTGTCTCTTGCTAGGGGGTGCGTTGGGCACAATTTTCTCATTATGCCTAAAATTGACCTAGTTTTTTGCAATGAATGGAATCTAATGGATCTTATGGATGTATTTCAAGTTTCCATCATATTACAATGATGATTACATGGAGGGAAAGAGAATGATCCGAGTATTGTAAGAGCCCTAAGATATTGTGGACTTCTTAAGTACTTCAAATTTTCTGGGATGAGGAAACAAATAGAACTATTGGAGTTCTTAGTTCGAGCATGGGATCTAGCTATAGAGGCATTTCATATTAAGAACCAAGTGGTTCCTATAATAGTCGAGGACATGTACTTTCTCACAGGTTTGTCAAGGAGAGGCCTACCCATTTCACTCTCAGGGTCCGTAGTAGGAGGAGAGACAGTGAGAGATTATATTTTTCAACATTGCTATCCAGGGTTAGAGCCAAGAAAATATGGAAAGATTAACATTCGGGATGTTAGATAGTTACCCTTGAGACCTATCCTTTTTATGATCGCGAAACTTGCCGGCACCATTACACTACATGTAGCAAATGGATCGTATATGCAGTATGCGCTAGAGTGTGTGGAACCAAAAATCTTCAACTGGTCTGAAGTTTCTCTATCTGAGATAAAGGAACAACTGAATAAAGAAAAGGGAGGAAGGAAGAAAAATTTCAGTTATGGTTCTATCCTTATATCCTTCACCTTCGAACGGATTCCACTGATGTAGCCACAACATGTGACACTGGATATAGCTAGTCTTAAAGATCCTCGGATGTAAAGATGGGTAGAAATCATGAGTTGGCATGCAGGCCAATCTACTGTTCTGTTCTCGACTATGTGCTTTGCCTAGTTCCAGTGACAAATTGTCGCCATCGATGAGTATGCATATGCAGGCGTCGATTTTTGAGGGGACCCAGATTTAGCATCACCAAAAGGTGCCCAGTGGGGTGCAATAGGTAAGAATTTTTTGACCATGTTTTTTATTTTCCTAAGGTTTATACAATGTTTTTGTATTTTTATATTTTCCCAAGACTAAACTAAATGTTTGATGTAATGCAGATGTTGGTCGTGTTCAACCGGTAGTGGAACCGGAGCACGAAGTAGATGCACCAGTAGAGAGGGCTGTCGAGAGAGTAGTCCTTCAGGATCTTTATATGGCTGAGACCCTGACTAAGCTTCAACAGCACATACAGGGTTTTACTTTTGGGATTCTAGATTGTCGAATCGAAGACGCTCCTATGCGATTGTAGCAACACACTATTGGGGTTCCTAACCACTGGATGTGGCTACTTCATAGGATAGCTAGATCTATAGCATGTTACCATGAGCACCACTAGTTTACTTGTGGCATTTTGCATACATTTTGAGGTCAGATGACCAATGTGTCTTGGGCACAAATTCTATAAAAACCTATAACTATCTATCTATAGGATTTCAGTGTTTTCCTATGTTTATTGTGCAATACTATTCAATGATGTGAATTTTTTCTTTACATATGTTGCAAATATCTGTTTAAAACTTGATTAGCTAATGAATCAATCAATGTGTTCAAATTTCTAGAAATGTGTTGATATTGAATAAAATCAAAGTGTCTTTCCAAAAGTCAAACTTTAAGGAAAAATCTATGCAATGTTGGATTTCTAACAGTATAAACACTAGTAAGTTGTAATACCACAAGTTGTGAGCCTAACCTTATGATGATACGGTTAATACCAAATGAAATGGCATCAGAGAGAAGTTCGATCAATGCGCTATACTCAGAGATATTGTTCGTCGGTCTACCAATACAAATCCCTTGAAAACTCACTAACTCTCCGTTTGGAGAAAAAATGGCCCACGCTACAAAGGATAGATTCTGCGTACTACGACTAGCACCATCAACATATCCAACAAAGGGTTCCGAAGATTTATATAAAGCGGATTACTAACATCAAGAGAACTCAGAAAACAAATTAAGATAGTGAATGCAAATCAACAACATATATATACAATATAATACAAAAAATTACTATGCTCATGATTAAGCATAGTAACGTTTCAAATAGAACCCATTTCTAGGCTGCACCAACGAAATTCCATCGTAATCAACCAATTCATAGGCACCCTTAGCAAGAAATCCTTTAACAATATAGGGGCCATGCCCTAATGGCTCAAACTTTCATGTTCCTATAACATCAGCTTCTTGATCGTAAAGAAGGACCAAGTCACCCTCTAAGAAAATGTGAGTCTGGACATTTTTGTCGTATTGTGCCTTTATACGTTTCTTATGCACTTCATTGGCCAATCAGTCTTCATGATGTATTTCATCAAGATAGATGAGGTTAAGGAGACACGCTTCTTCTTCTGAGGTGTCAGGTAACAAGTCAATCACGATTTTTAATGATGGTATTTCACAATGGATTGGTAAGATAGCTTCCAAACCATACACCAATTGAAAAGGAGTAAATCTAGTTGCATTTCTCACCGAGGTTCGATATGCCCACAAGGCCGAGTATAGGATCAAATGCTAGTTTCTTTTACGAATTCCTATCATTCATTCAAGCATATGTTTAAGAATTTTGTTGATAGATTCAGCTTTTCCATTTGATTGTGGATGATAAGGAGTAGAATTATCATGTGACAATCCTAACTTGGCAATAAATTCAGACATCATGTCGTTGCAAAAATGCTTCCTATGATCTGTAACTATAGACTGTGGGACCCCAAACCGTGCAATAACATGATTAAAGAAAAATAATGCAACTGTCTGTCTCATGTTGTTGAATGCAGGCATTGTTTCGGCCCATTTGGTAAAATAGTCGATTGCGACAATAATATAACCGTGCCCCCCAAACAAATGAGGGTTACAGGTCATGAAGTCAATATCCCATTTTTAAAATGGTCCCATAGAGATAACAGGATGCATTGGCACTGGTGGTTTTCGTATTTTACGATCAAAAATCTGGTATGCATGACAACTTCTGACCGTGAGGATGAAATCTCGAAAAATAGTAGGCCAAAAGTAACTGGCGCGGAGTATCTTCTGCGCGGTAGCATATCCAGATAAATTTCCACGACATGCCCCAGCATGACAATAATTTAATACTTTTCCGGCCTCCTCATGAGTGAGGCACCTCCTTAAAATGGTATCGAAACCATGACAATAAAGTGTATCGCTGATGATCAGTTAATCTTTGGCTTGGTATCAAATACGTCACTGTACAGAGCGAGAGGTATTAGTTCGAAAAGTTTGGGTTTGGAGATAAATGATGAAATTCCCATACCAAGGATCAGATGATCGGATCAGAAACACAGACTCGTCTCGAATTGATGGTTCTAACGTAGTTGCAGTACTATCAGAGGGAAGGTCATAGAGAAGCTCAACCAAAACTAAAGACTTCTTTGACTTGGATTTGATGAATTCGAAATCAAATTCCTGCAAAATTATAATCCATTTTGAATATTTTCCCCCCAAAAATTGATGTGATAAGATATAAGTCATGGGGTTGCAATCTGAACCTATAAAATTAATCTCCACATGTAATCAAATCAATCTCCTCAATGTAAAATTCACCCACATTTCTCTACACAAATTCTTCCTTCTCAAATACTAAGATCTGTGCTCAATTTATACAGAGGCTGAGGTAGTTTTATAATCAATGAATTTCCAATAATAGGCAAGACATGTTCCCAATATTGTAGATGTCAAATGGACACATGGATTCGAAGTTTGACACATGTGAACTCTTCTAGAAGGCACTGGCCAAGTGGAGATTCCAGAACAATGAGAATTTCCCTCCCAATGTGACCAACGCACCCATAGATGTCAGGAAGTGACTTTCAGAGTAGCCTTGCATGGGGCTACCTACATATGCAATGCAATTAGTCCCTTTAGAGGTAGCATTGATGAGCTCTCATATGATATATTATAAACTTCAAACCTTGGAAACCTTTGTAGATGAAATTCCTTGATTTATCTGTCTTGTTCTTTGTCTTAGGGCATATAGCAATTGAAATGTTAAGGGATGATATAACCTATACATTGGTCCTGGAGATGATGCTCAGTTAACCAGGTCATTGGGAATGATGCCCAAATTGACCTATAACAATTGCCCCCTAAAGCATGAAGTTAGAATAATAACAACAACATTTTGATTGATATTCTTTACTCTGTGATGACTTGGAGATGAAGCGGAGTGGAAAACTACATCAATATTCCAATACATTACATCGTGATATATCATCTTGATCATAATTGTTGAGGGTAGGCATTCCCATGTTCAACACATAAACAATCTAATAACATGTACATAATTCAGAAAGTCGTCAACATTGGAATGTTTCCCAATGAAGACATGCCTATAGATATAGGTCCATGTTCGGATGACGATCTATATGTAAGGTCACCATACATATGATGTGTACAACAATCCTAAAATCGCAGCCTGGATGGATGAAACTAGATTCGGGGTCTTCTTATCTTGTTCACTCGATCATTAGGGTACAAGTATAGCCATGCGAATATATGATTTGTCGTCGAATATGGAAAGAAATCATTTGATTAGTAGCCAATGATGTGAGCTGTTAATAAACGCGATAAAACCACCATTACTAAAAATGGTCCTCAAGGTACTGCAGTACATTTGGTAAGGCGTGAATAGATGATTTGATGTCGAACGCCAAACAAAGTCTTTCGGTCAAAGGTCCGGAAGCGAGGATCTTGTCGATGATGTAACAAGCCTCATGGTACTGTAATCTGATGTTTCCAAGTGAACTTCCTAGATATTGATTTGTTTTCTACAGGAATTCACCTTATTGCAAAATGGGAGTTACTGATTTCAGAGACAAGGGTATAACTTGATATAGCAATTTTCAGGGATGACAGTCATGAGAATGAAGGTTTATGAGTATTGCAGAAGGATGAGTTTATTCACTGGACGACTTCTCTTGAACATATCAGCGACACTGTGATGAGTTGGAAACATTGACCCAAACTCTCTAAATATGAAAAAGGACCTAGTTTTCACTGTCGTTAAGCTCGTTAAAACATAAAATAGCGACGGGCTTGTCGATCATGGTAAGAATTGAGTTTCATTCATTTCTAGACTCGTTAAATTATTAAATAACGATACTTTATTCGGCCGAAGGGTTTAATTATAGATCAAGAAAATGTTATCCTCCTCAAGCTTGTTAAAAAATAAAGAGGTACTAGTCGACAAATGACCGGAGAAAATTTGGGAAAAGTGAGAAAAATTTCTTTATGGTAGCAAGTCGCTTTTGAACATTACACTTCCTTCACTCCATGTCTATGATTGTTTGGGTTGGGTAATCATCTTGACGGTTCATTCATACTTGTGGTTCATCATACTTTCACTTCAGTTTTGGGTCAATGTTGCCAACTCATCACAATGTCGCCAATATGTTCAAGAGAATTCATCCAGTGAATAAAATCATCCTTCTACAATACTCATAAACCTTCATTCTCATGACCGTCATCCCTGAAAATTGCTATATCAATTCATACCTTTGTCTCCGAAATCAGTAACTCCCATTTCACAATAAGGTGACTTCTTATCGACAACAAATCAATATCCAGGAAGTTCACTTAGAAACATTAGATTCCAGTACCATGAGGCTTGTTACAGCATCGATAAGATCCTCACTTCCGAACTTTCGACCGAAAGATTTTGTTTGGCGTTCGACATCAAATCATCTATTCGCGCCTTATGAAATGTAGTACAGTACCTTGAGGGCCATTGACATCAATGGTGGTTCTCTCGCGTTTTTTAACAAATCACATCATTGGCTGGTAATCAAACGATGCATTTCCATGTTCGACGACAAATCATATATTCGCATGGCTGGACTTGTACCCGAATGATTGAGTGAACGAGATAAAAAGACCTCGGATCTAGTTTCAGCCATCTAGGCTACATTTTCAGGATTTTTGTACACATCATCTGTATGGTGACCTTACATAGAGATCATCATCCGAACATGGGCCTATTCCTGTAGGCATGTCTACATTGGGCAACATTCCAATGTCAACGACTTTCTGAATTATGTACATGTTATTAGATTGTTTATGTGTTGAACATAGGAATGCCTACCCTCAGCAATTATAATCAAGAGGATATATCATGATGTAATTTATTGTAAGATTGATGCAGGTCGCCACTCCGCTTCATCTCCAACTCATCATAGTGTAAAGCATATCAATAGAAATGTTGTTGTTATTATTCTAACTTCATGCTTTAAGGGGAAATTGTTATAGGTCAATTTGGGCATCATTCCCAATGACCTAGTTAACTAGGCATCATCTCCAGGACCAATGTATAGGGTCTATCATCCCCTGAAATTTCAATTGCTATATTCCCTAAGACAAAGAATAAGACAGATCAATCAAGGACTTTCATCTGTAAAGGTTTCCAAGGTTTGAATTTTATAATATATCATATGAGAGCTCATCAACACTACCTATAAAGGGACTAAGTGTATTTCATATGCAAGTAGACCCATGCAAGGCTGATCTGCAAAGCACTTCCCAACATCTATGGGTGTGTTGGTCACATTGGGAGCGAAATTCTCATTGTTATGGAATCTCCACTTGGCCAGTGCCTTCTAGAAGATTTAACACGTGTCAAAATTCGAATCCATGTGTCCATTTGACATCTAGAATATTGGGAACATGTCTTGTCTATTATTGGAAAGTCATTGATTGTTAAACTACCTTCAGCTCCTCTATAACTTGACCACAGATCTTAGTGTTTGAGAAGGAAGAATTTATGTAGAGAAATGTTGATGGATTTTACATTGAGGAGATTGATTTGAGTGACAGTTTTCTGGAGATATCTGCATTGTGATGAGGTTGGGATGTTGCTGGAGATGGTGACACAAAATCAGTCATTTGGTTGTAACCTCCCCTTCTATCATTAATAAAGAATACAACTTACTTTTCCCTATATGCATCTATATTGGCTTTGATTTTCCATATTGCAAGGTCTTAGTTGGTGTCTACTCAACTTTGCAAAAAAGTAAATGGGAATTTCATCAACATCTAAATTACATCAACATATAAATCACATAGTAAAATTTATTGACTCCACATGATGTAATTTTTCATAATTCTATCCCTAGTGGAGTCGCCAATTTGTTGGAAGAATTGTGAATTATGGATAAAACACATTTCCCTAGACATGTGCTAATCTAGAACAACAGGTTAAAGACTATACAACTACTTTTCCTAACTAAGAACAGACACACATAATGGATTAGATTCTTACTTGGAATCCAAGTGCTTCCAAATGATTCCTTCTGACACTTCCGTTGTAGCTTCAAATTCCAGCTAGCTGTGCAAAATATTTCCTAAAAGAATGAACACTAAACAACAGAAGATAGCAATAATATAGATGTCTATTCAAGTTAGTTTGCTAAATCAGTAAAGAATAAACCATATACATCAACTAAGATCTTGCAATATGGAAAATCAAAGCCAATACAGATGCATATAGGGAAAAGTAATATGTATTCTTTATTAATGATAGAAGGGGAGGTCACAACCAAATGAATTATTTTGTGTCACCATCTCCAGCAGCATCCCAACCTCATCACAAGGTAGATATCTCCAGAAAATTGTCACTCAAATCATTCTCCTTAATGTAAAATCCACCAACATTTCTCTACACAAATTCTTCCTTATCAAACACTAAGATCTGTGCTCAATTTATAGAGAGGCTGAGGTAGTTTTACAATTAATGAATTTAAAATAATAGGAAATACATGTTCCCAATCATGTAGATGTAAAATGGACACATGGATTCAAAGTTTGACACATGTGAACTCTTTTGTAAGGCACTCGCCAAGTGGAGATTCCAGAACAATGAGAATTTCTCTCCCAATGTTAACAACGCACCCATAGATGTCGGGAAGTTCTTTTCAAAGAAGCCTATATCCAACACACTTATTCCCTTTAGAGACAACGTTTATGAGCTCTCATATGATATATTATAAACTTGGAACCTTGGAAACCTTTGTAGATGAAAGTCCTTGATTGATCTGTCTTGTTCTTTGTCTTAGGGCATATAGCAATGGAAATGCTAGGGGATGATAGATCCTATACATTGGTCCTGGAGATTATGCCCAGTTAAGTAGGTCATTGGGAATGATGCCCAAGTTGACCTATAACAATTTCCCCCTAAAGCATGAAGTCATAATAATAACAAAAACATTTTGATTGATATGCCTTACACTATGATGAGTTGGAAATGAAGCAAAGTGGCGACCTACATCAATCTTACAATAAATTACATCATGATATATCCTCTTGATCATAATTTTTGAGGGTAGGCATTCCCATGTTTAGCACATAAACAATATAATAAGATGTACATAATTCAGAAATTCGTCGACATTGGAATGTTGCCCAATGTAGACACACCTATAGATATAGGCCCATGTTCAAATGATGATCTGTATGTAAAGTCACCGTATAGATGATGTGTACAACAATCCTGAAATCATAGCCTGGATGGTTTAAAATAGATCCGGGGTCTTATTATCTTGTTCACTCGATTATTCAGGTACAATTCTAGCCATGCGAATATATAATTTGTCATCAAACATGGAAAGACATCATTTGATTACCAGCCAATGATGTGAGCTGTTAACAAACGCGGGAGAACCACCATTAATGAAAATGGATCTCAAGGTATTGCAGTACATTTCGTAAGGCGTGAATAGATTATTTGATTTCGAACGCCAAACAGAATCTTTTGGTCAAAGGTCCGGAAGAGAGGATCTTGTCGATGCTGTAACAAGCCTCATGGTACTGGAATTTGATGTTTCTAAGTGAACTTTCTGGATATTGATTTGTTGTCAACAGGAATTCACCTTATTTTGAAACGGGAGTTACTGATTTCGGAGACAAGGGTATGACTTCATATAGCAATTTTCAGGGATGACGGTCATGATACTGAAGGTTTATGAGTATTGTAGAAGGATGAGTTTATTCACTAGATGGCTTCTCTTGAACATATTGGCGACACTGTGATGAGTTGGAAGCATTGACCAAAAACCAAAGTGAAGGTATGATGAACCATATGTATGAACTAACCATCAAGATGATTACCCAACCCAAACAGTCACAGACATGGAGTGAAGGAAGTGTCATGTTCAAGAGTGACTTGCTACCATAAAGAAATTTTGCTCACTTTTCCCAAATTTTCCCCTGTCATTTGTCAACCAGTACCTCTTTATTTTTTAACAAGATTGAGGAGGATAACATTTTCTTGATCTATAATTCAACCCTTCAGGTGAATAAATTATTTCTATTTAATAATTTAACGAGTCTAGCGATGAATGAAACTCGATTCTTGCCATGATCGACAAGCCCGTCGCTATTTTATGTTTTAACGAGCTTAACAACTGTGACAGCGTGGTCCTTTTCCATATTTAGAGAGTTTGAAAAAGAGGACGAAAGAAAAATCCATAAGTATTTTTTCGTAAAGAACTCAAATGACATCAACTATCTTATTGAGTGCAATTCCCGGTAGAAAAAATCTAGCGTGAATGACAACTTCTGACCGCGAGGATGCAATCTCGAAAAATAGTAGGCCAAAAGTAACCAGCAGGAATTATCTTCTGCATGGTAGCATATCCAGATAAATTTCCACCACATGCCCTAGCATGACAATCATTTAATACTTTTTCGGCCTCCTCATGAGTGAGGCACCTCCTTAAAATGGTATTGACACCATGACGATAAAGTGTATCACTGATGATCAGATAAACTTTGGCTTGGTATCGAATATGTCTATGTTCAGAGCGAGAGGTATCAGGTCGAAAATTTTGGGTTTGGAGATAAATGATGAAATCCCCATACTAAGGATCAAATGATCCGATCAGAAACAGAGACTCGTCTGGCATTAATGGTTTCGACGTAGTTGCAGTACTATCAGAGGGAAGGTCAGAGAGAAGCTCGGCCAAAACTAAAGACTTCTTTGACTTGGATTTGATGAATTTCAAATCAAATTCCTTCAAAATGACAATCCATTTTGAATATTTTCTCCCTAGCAATTGACATGATAAGATATAAGTCATGGGGTTGCAATCGGAAACTATAGCTGTTTTTCGGAGCAGGATATAATGGCGAAATATTTGGACAAGCTTGAACAGCTGCCAAGGCAAGCTTTTCTACGTATGAAAACTTAACTTCTGTATCATTGAGATTACCACTCAAATAATAGATCGGATGTTCAATTCCATTTTCTACTTGGACCAATACCATAGCAATGGTCGTTTCAGCCACGACGATATATAGGAAATAATCATTTTGATAATTAGGGGGATACATTAATGACACTCGGACAAGAGTGTCCTTGACAGCATCAAAAGAAGCTTGTGCAACTTGGTCCCAATGGAAGGGAACCCCTTTTTCAGTAGTCGAGTAAATCCTTTAGCCATTTCAGCATATTTTGGAATGAACCTTCTTAGGAAGTTAGCCTTTCCTTGAAGTTTTTGTATCTGAAGTAAGTTTGATGGCGCAGGAAAATCAAGAATGGCCTGAACCTTAAATGGGTCGATTAAATTCCTTATTTTGAGATTAAAAATCTAAAAAAATGACTAGAACCAACACAAAACACAGATTTGTGTGGATTTAGGCATATCTTGTAGTGTCGACAATGAAAGAAAATAGCTCTCAAATGCATCGGGTGATTAGTCCAATTTCGTGAATGCGCTGGTAAATCATCCAGATATGGTTGAACAATGTGCTTGATGTCATTGAAAGAAGAATCCATTGCTCTCTGAAAAGTTGCCCCAGTGTTCTTTAAAACAAACGAAAGTTTCCTATAGGCGAATGTGCCCCAGGGACAGATGAATGTTGTCTTATGTTGATCATATGGGTAGATATTGATTTGATTGTAGCCGGAAAATCCATCCATGAAAGAAAATATTTCGTATCCAGCACAATTATCAATAATTTGGTTAATAAAGGGAGTAGGATAGTTGTCTTTTGGACAAGAAAGATTGACATCCCGATAATCGACGCACACTATAATGGTTCCTTGCTTTTTCATGACAAGAACGATATTGGAAACCCACTCAGTAAGCGAAACAGGGTATATGAAACCAACACGCAAAAGTATTTCTACTTTTGCTTTGATGACAGTAGCTTTCTTTGGATGAACATGATGAAGCCGTTGATGCACCGGTTTGACATCAGGATACATATTAATAGTGTGTTCAACTATACTAGTATCTATGCCTGGCATTTCCTCGTAAGACGAAGAAAATAAATCACAAAATTCATGAAAGAGAGAGCGATATGATTCGAGTTCTGATGGAGAACAATATACACCAACATGAATATTCTCTACAATGCCAGGTTTGGTCCAAATATTGATAGAAATGGTTTCTTCAATATTTTGCAGATTTCTCTCGGAATCAATTGCATTAATGGGTAAAGAATTCGAAAAGAAATTTTTGATGGATGGGTGATATAGTTCACTAAGATTATTTTCTTCATAATCAGGAAGATGGGAACGATGATGATAATCATCCCATCGTTCTCCTTCTGACATCATGGCTTCCAAAATATTCTCATCTGTCAAGAACATTGAGGAAAATGGATCAAATGGAGTACCAAAATCTAAGGAATGATCAACCCAAACACTCGGAGACGCTGATTTCGGATTTTCCACGCAAGCCAGATAGATTGATTGTTATGCCAGGTCAATAGGGCTGGGCAGCAGAAAATCATCCAATGTAGAAATATCAGAATCACCCGTACGTTCCCTTAAGCCAAATAGAGTGGAATAGATCATGTAGTAGGTCTTTATACTTGCAATTTTGGCCGACGTCGCAGGTGGCGGTAATGAAAAGGTTCCCATTAAAGTGGAATCCTTTAAGAGTGCTACACCAATGTTCTGAAGTTCTAGTTGGGGTATGTGAACAAACATAATGCTTCCAGTTACTTGCAAAGCAGAGGCAAAGAAGGATAGATGATTAATGACTGTGACTGTACCTTTATGTGGAAAGGTAATCATTCTAAAGTATGTAGAGACAATTGCAGTAATTGCATATACCCATGGCCTTCCAAGTAAAATATTATAGTCAAGGGGTTTGTCAACAACCTCAACATCAATATTCACTATTTTCCCCCCTAGTTCAACATGCAGGTTATTAATAATACCACAAGGTTTATATGTACATCCATAAAATTCCTTCAACGTCGTTGATGATTGTGATAAGTGCGACAAGCCAAGTGACTTCCAAAAATTTAGAGACATAATACATGTAGATGCACCCTCATCAATAATAGTGCAATGAAAAAGGTGATTGAGAAAATTTACCTGTATGTAGAATGCCAATTCTGCTGGTAATTGTGGAACATAGCCCGTATGATTAAAGACAACAAGATTAGAATAATTCGAATCAATTCCACCAATAGCCGACAATAAAGCCTATTTTTGGGATGTAAAATTTTGTAATACCTCAAGAGCAGACATAGCTGAAGGAGATTGAGCCAAATCTTCAACTATATTATAATTTTGTGCAGCTCTTGCTCGATGATTATATGTCGATTTATGAATCACTCCCTTTGGTGGCTTGATTGTCAAATCAGGAATAGCAGTAGGTGGCATTGATTCTATAGATTGATTCATTGCCAAGGTAGTAGGTTGATCAGTGGCCTGACTACCATAATATTTATTACATGTTGACACCAAAATATCTTTTGAAGGTTTTATGACAGATAGCATTAACACTTGGGAACTAGGAGCTGGATCCATAGCAACCATATTTGTGTCCAGATTTGGAAATGGGTCTATCAACACAGATGACGCATGGGAAGTCTTGATTATTTTTGAGACTTCAGCACCATGAGGACAATCCCTAACAAAGTGTTCCTCATTACATATTATGCATGGATAACAAGGTTTCCGAGGTCCAGACGATTGATTAGATGATCTTTCCTGCGGGTTAGAAGTTTTCTTTTTCTTAGATTTCCCCTTTTTCTTACTTCCAAGTTTCTTGTCACTTTTTCCTTTGTCAAATTACACAGCATTAATTTCAGAAGTAGGATCAGGATCAGATGCAGTAGTGTGATGTGTGCTTGCAATGCCTATCAAGTCGTCTCCGGCATGAGAGTCCTTTAATTGAGGAGGAACAGTAAAATTAGATCTCGACGCATTAGGAATATTTTCATAGAGCGTGCTAGACTGAGTATAAATCAAATCTAAATATTGAGTGTTAGTCATCAATAATTTCAATTTTATGCAAAGATGACTAAGTTAAAAATCTCAGATTTCTAGAAACAACATTTTCAGAAAAACATGTGAGTTCCAGAAATCTCACTGCCTTCATTATCCTAAGTCTATCAATTCACTGAAAATCTTCATTCAAGAAGTTATCTTGCCATCTAAAAATAAAAACTATTTCAGGCTATTTCCACCATTTCATCTCCATTTCATTCCCTCATCTTGTCACTCCTACCCCTATTCTCTATCAGTTTTTTTTCCCTCTAAAAAGTCATTTTTCCTCTTCATTAAACCTCCATTTCCTCTAAAAAACCATTTAAACCACTATACACACCCTTATTCAAGTTAAATCACCCTTTTTTACACCTTACCAAAACCCTCAAAAGGCTCAAAACTCTCTTTTTAAGCCTAACTCCACCCATATTGATAATATTAAGGCATTAAGCCCTTCAGGCTTAAGACCTTAGCCCTTTCTCCCATGAAACCATAATCTCCACACCTTATCTTTGGCACTTTTTCCTTACCCTTTACCTTGCACCCTTTGATTTCTCCTAATCAATAATCCACCATTGATCAAAGGCCCTAGGCCTAGATCTAACAATCTTCATTTCGTTCCGCCAACATCTATCCTCTTGCCCTTTCATTTTTCGTTCATCCTCACAAGAAAATCCCACCATTGATCTCATCGATCCAATGGCCCTTGTTAAAATCCCCACAATCCTAAATCATCCAACAGCACTCCTGCTACCCGAAAAAAAGCTGACCTCACTTCCTGGTCTCACTATACATCCACCAAACGCATTGTGTCAAACCTCCACCGTGGATTTGGCTCCCTCAGATCCAACGGTCCACAGCACATTTCATGCAGTTTTTAGCGCCAAGTTTTAACAAGCCATGTCCACGCGATAAAAGTGATTTTTGCCTGCCACACATCATCCACTGAGTGGAATCACGTCTGCTCAGGCTAAAACCGCCTACTGCCCATATGCATCACGAAAAACACCCGGTTTTTCGTGAAATTGCCTCCCTCCCAATTCGCGGCATAATTCAAAAATGATCCTCGTTTCTTCAGATTCCCACCATGGACCCCTCTCATACCCCTCCTCCTCCTCTGCAATTGCTCCCAAACCCTCCACATAGCCTCTGAATGTACTTTAAACCACAAAACACAAGTTTATATAATTTTTTCATTTATTTTTTGTAGGTTTAATGGCGACCCCAAACCCGAAAGGATCCCACAATCAAGATAGTGACTGAGGCCTCAAGATGACGATCCGAGGGCCTAAAAAAAATAAAGGGATCCATGGTTTAAATATGAAGGATGAAATCGATGCTTCATGGCCATCGATACACCATAAAACCTTCCAGCGCATCAAAGAAGCCTCCCGCACACATAAACAAAGAAATCAATGAAGATTTAAGAACAAAAGACCAAAGGACAAAGACTGATATTAAAGCTTAAATGAATATTAAAGGATAAATTACAGTTAGAAACAGATGGATTAAGGTTTAATGAAATCAGTAAACCAATAAAGCTAGCAAAGTAATTAAGAAGACTCAAAAGCAGATCAGTCATCTGAAGCACAGTTTAATGATCAAATCCAGAAAGCTAAGGCTAAAGGTAACCTCGAATACTTCAACAAAGAGCAGTTATTCACTCAGAATATCTAAAAAGCCACCTGTAGCCTACTTTCTAGCTACAAAGAATAATCAAACAGTTATTGCACAAAATAATATATTTAAACTATCAGAACAGTTATTGTAAAAGATAAGGATAAAGCCTTAAAATTCAATCTTTTCTCCTATCTTTCTCTCAGAAGTTAATACAGAGTTATTAAAACAGAGAAGTAGTTGTAGCTGTTACTACCTTATGCCTTGCATGGTTTTCAAGGTTAGGAATGCATTTACTCTGTATTTATTAACATTTAAACCCTAAAATAGTTCCACCTCCTCATTTGTATCATAAATACTACATCCAAACTCATTGTATTGTTGGCATTTGATGACTCTTTGAAGTAATACAGAGTCTTGTTTAAGTTGAAAGGAAATTGATGTTTTGGAACTTGTGGATGTCTTGACCTGTTTGTTGATGGAGAAGGCTCTATAATTGGATCCCTGAGCTTGGTTGTTGGTGAAGTACTCTAAATCTGTTATTGTTGTTTCCTGTTTCATTATGTTTCATCATTCTCTGTTGCAGTGGAGTAAAAAGTTTAGGCTAAGAAATGTCTTTTGAAAGCACCTTAGTTCTGTTTACTCTTCACTGTCTTAATGTTTTCTTCTTCTAGGATATATTAGAGAATTCTTAATTGCTCTATATAACCCCTATGCTTGTTTATTTCTTAAATAGTTCAATACAGTTGGTCTCAAGCATGATTTATGGTTTTCCCTGCTTACTTGCTTCCACTTAAAAAATTGTTTCTGAAGTCTCCCTTCAAAGTACCATTGTTTAAAGTCTGCCAAAGAGGTTTTTTTTTTTATCATACCCTTTTTATTGGCTTAAATAATTGTTTTGGAGGTCTTTATAGCTATAATCTAAGATGTCTAGGATTTCCCTCTTCTATGAAAGTAGTTATGTGTGAATATTGAATGTTTTCTTATCCTTGAAGGTGGAATCACTAGAAGTTAAATGAGTTTCTCGCCTTCTATATTTCATTGGAAAGGTTTGTTTTGAAATTATTATTTGCTGAAGTGTGGTTTGTAGAATTTATGGTTAGCCCTATCTATTGAATGCCTCTTTATGTTCAAATAATGTTTTAAGTACCTTTGTTGAGAAGCACATATAATTAAGGATTCTTAATTGCCCTTAGTTCTACTTTTCATTCTTAACCATTGATGTCCATTTCATTTCACCTGAAAGACCTGAAATATCCACTAGCCAAGTTAGATTTTCCCTTTGATACTCTTGATCCATTTGTGAACTTTTTGCAACTTCCACTTGACTCCATTACCCAATAACTGGGAGATTTCCTCATTCTATATATACTTCCTAGATCATCATGTCCAACCAAACAATCAAACAAATGCATGCTTAATAACTAGCCTAAAATCAACCCTTAAAAAGCAAACATCACAGTTACACTTGCAAGTGTGAACAAAGGCAAAATAGATGAGGACATAGTCAAGTTTTACTAAGTCAACGTGAATTCTTGAGGAGGAAGAGATCACCTAAATAAACCAGTTCAATGTGAACAAGGATTATCCTAAGAGACACATATGTAAACTATATTGAAGATCCTTAGTGTGAAAGAGGCATTGGAGGTGGATTAGTTGACCAAGTCAACAACACAGCCACAAGAGGAGAGAAGCAAGCTAGGGCAGCACAGTTTTGAAAGAGGAAGCTTCATGAAGAAGTCACCTCTACATTGTGTGGGGTCCTGGGTGAGGAGGCTCACCAAAGATAAAAGGAAGACATAGCATCAAAGGGAAATCATTCATGTATTCATATATTTTGGTCTAGAGACCAATTTCATACTTCAGTTGTTTAGCTGGAGCTGTTGCACTGCTTAGTGCAAGGAATTCCTGTGCAGGAATTCCATCCTCTCTTGAGATCAGCTTGCTTAAGGGATCAAAGGAGAGTGATTTGAGCTTCATTTTAGTATTTGGCTTGAGGAAATTCCTTCAAATTCAGCCATAGCACATTCTACTTCAGAAAACTGCGTCCTTGATGCAGGGGCAGCAGTAGCAGTGTTGCACCCTTTGATTTTGTGTTCTTCTTGTAAAAGGAGGTGCTTATTTCCCTCCGGGAGTTTGTTAGAGAGGCCTTTGGACATATTTCTGTATTATTCAGCTCTGATATGTTATATTAAGTCATTTTTAATGTAGATTTGCTGTAGACTGCGTTATTTTTTGCAATCCTACCTTTTGTACATGTATATTGCCGAAAACCCGAGTGTCTTTTTCTTGATGTAAAAGAGGTTAAACCTCCATTTCTCTGCTATTTGAATAATATAAGCTTCATATCAGAATTCTTCCATAATTTTCTAATGAAACCCTCATGGGAATTACGCTCTCACTGTATTCATAAATTTCTGTTTAGTAAAGTCATGGGAAATCGGTGTTTTCTAGCCTAGTCAGGAAAGGAGGAGTTCTTTAATATAGCTAGAAGCATTAGTTTGAGCTGAAATTTGGAGAATAGGTCCCTAATGACCTAAGCTATCATATCCAGCCATTTCCCCTGCTTATTTTCATGCTCATTTCTGAAAACATCTTTTTAGGGAATAAAACACCCTTTTTCCCCACTTTCCGGATCATGAAACGAAGTACCAGTTGCTTTTGTAGACAAAAATGATGTATATGTGTTTCTTATGTATATTTTAAGCTTATTCATCATAACAGGACCATTATACAGCTTATTCATTGAAAATTTCCAGATTTGGGATATTATAGTGGTATCGAAGCTTTCATCTTGGCTCAGCTTGTGGATTTCAGATCCAATCAGAAGATAAAAAGAACAGGAGAACAAAATGATGGAGAGGATGAGCTTACCCTCATCCATTTTCAGATCCAAGAATAAATAAGAAGATAAATGCATTGAAACTCCAAGAGGGTTTTAAGGAGGAGAAATTTGCAATGAGACCTCTAGAAGGTTTCAAGAAGTAGAAGAAGACACATGCACTTCCTATTCTCATAGAGGAAGTGAAGAGCAAGGAGACCACTTAGAGCATGAAATCTTGAGTGGGTATTTGGTAGAATACAAGTGCCAACCTAGGGCTTTCAATGAGACCCTAGATTTTCCTCAGTTTATTCAACTGAGAGAAAAGAGAAGACCTTGCAGCAAAGGAGAGATTAGAGGCAATAGATTCCCATTGTATAAATTTGATGGGTCAAATACAGCAAGAGATTGGCAAGAAATCTTAAGGCATTCTTCATGCTTCATCCAGTGGAAGAGGAGGAGGCAGCATAAGTTGCAACGTTGCACCTGGAGGGTGAAGCCAATACTTGGTGGCACAATCACTTAAGCCACACCAGAGTGACTTCCTTTTCTGAGTTCACTCAAGAGTTGATCAGAACTTTTGATGAAGAGATATCAGAGGAAAGAGGGTCCACACCACCATGGGAAGAGGCAAGCACCAGCGCTGCCATGGCCTTGAGAGAGTAGCCTTCTACACCAGCAGTTGGATAAGCCAACACATTGAAGGGAGGACCTCTTGCAGCCATAGAAGATGTCCCCAAGGCTCACAAAGGTATGCATAAGTTTCCATGTCTTAACATTTCAGAAAATTTTATGGAAATGGTTGGAGATTTGTTTGCATATGGACCAGGATTGAATGGTATTGCTGATATAGTGCAGCAGGATTGCACTGCACTGTGCAAGCTTGAAGGGTTCAAGGGAGATTTGAACCCTCAACCTCATGTATCATTTATGAGTTACACACAACCCTTGAGGTTGGAGTGTGAATTCTTGGAGGTTGGAGTGAACTTTTCTCCAAGCAAATTCATGCAGAACCACATATTCATCTGGGAGTTGACACATGAGATAGCCAAAACACACTAGAGGAGGGTTACAATGCTGTCAAGAGGTAGCAGCAAGGAGGCTTTGCCTTTAGATCCTTTGGGTCCCTATGGATCCAAGATAATCATTGATGAAATATATTTTCTTGTAGATCTCCAAGGAGTTTCATTTCAGCATCTTATGAAATGCAAGGAGAAAAGTCTGATATGGGAGGATGGTAGACCACATTGGAGGAATGCCAAGATGGAGAAAGCTAGGAGGCATCCACATGGTGTTGAGTGGATGTGGAGGGGAGGTAAGAGATTGGTAAACCTCTTGCAAGTCTATGACAGTGGGAAGTAGGAGGCAAAACTACATTGGCTACTCTTGAGAGAGTTTGGCCATCATGAGCCATATCCTTTTTCCAAGGGTATGAGGGAGGAGGATACTTGGCAGAGCACTTGCATCATGGGGCAGCAGGAGAGTGGATACATTATGATGATATTCTCATTTTTTTTTTCACTACATCAGTCGTATGATGGAGTTATGATGAGGCAGCAAAGACATTTGTTGCTTTGGAGGATTGAGAGAGGGCAAGGACAGAGTTGCTCTCACATTTTGCATGATGTTGCAATAGGAGAAGATGGAAACATTATGAGAAGGTTCTTTGACATTGGATATGTTAAAGGATGTATTTATGAGTTGGCAGGAGCCTATTTGCATAGGCCAATAGTGTTGTGACTTTGGAGCATGAGCTTGTTGATGGAGTGTTCCCAGGATCACTTCATATTTGACGCACTTGATGGGCATAGAGGAGGTGATATTGTTAGAGTGATGGATGGACTCATCAGTTACTATGGTATGATCTCCTTGACTTGGATTTCCAAGCATAAGGAGGATTTCATACAGCATGTGGCTCATTCCCCCTCATATGGGTATGCCATATCAATATGGAGGATTCATCTATGGATCTTGTCACCATATTTCTTCCATCACATGGTAAGAATTCTGTTTATTCATTTATTGATTTTTCCCTACAATATTTGCATGCTCTTACGTTTTTCTTGCAGTGCATTGCTCTACAAAGGGGCAAGTTTTTCTTTAGGCTCCATGGTCTATTTTTGGCCAGCTATCATGATAGAGACAGCCATCTACTGTATGATCGGGGGAAAGTATGTGGTTACTTCTTGTGTGCTCAATTGAAATATTCAGCCATCTACTATTTTCTAGTGGGTGTGATGACTTATACAACAAGCCATTTGTCAAGAGACAACTTGCCATATAATTGTCTGGAGCTGCAGTAGGGAAGACTATGCTGTGACCAATTGGGAGACTGTTGGTACCTTCCAGCACCACATAAAACCTTCAGTCTTTCTATCATTATGATTTTGATCATGATCCTATTTGTTGATATCATTCTTGCCCATATGAGGAGCATGATTGGAGGAGGGAAACATGGAGTGGGTGTATTCTTGGGGAAAGAGCATCCCCACATTTTATGCATTACATTCTCTAAGGGGAGCATGGGAAGAGACATGGCCTCTACAGCAAAAGAATTGTTTCTATATGATGAGGGCCATGAGATGGATGGGAGGCTTTATGATGATGATTCCTTATCCATCATGTATGAGATGGTTTGGGTCAGCTTGATTCACAGCGCTGGGAGAGGGACCTTTGGAGGTCTAGTTTCCTTCTTGCCATTGGAGGGAAACATTATTGCAGCCCGAGATCAAAAAAACCTCTACACTTATCTTAAGTGGAGAGGAAGATAGTGTGGGGTAGGCTATTATGTCTACCATGACCAGAATTTCATCCCACCTACTTTGTCGAAGCTTCAGGTGGAAGATGATTTGCATGAGTTACCATCTTGGAGGGTGGCTCATTTTACATGGTTGATAGCTTGGGGGGAAGAGATTCAAAGGGGGATGATGAATCCCAATTCATATCATCCCTCATGCTTCAAAAGGATCTTCAAATAGCCCATTTTTGCTTCCATGGATGTTCTACTGTCACATAATGCTAGCTACTTAGATAGATTACACACTTGGGAGAGGCAACTTGGAGATATATTGATGATGCAGCACCTTGATATTTGGAGGATTTTATCTCATGAGGTTGCTACAGGGAAGAAGAGGATGCTTTTTAGTCTTATCCTTGTAGTTGCTTTAGGGCAAGCAACATTTGGGAGGGGAGGATTGTAATGTTTAGATTTTGCTACTTTCACCTAAGAGAGGAATAAATGGGTAAGGGAGCCCATGAACAATAAAATATGAATAATTTCCACCTTAATAAGGAAGGGGATCACTTCAGGAGCTGAAATTTACACTTGCAAGTGTGAACAGAGGCAAAATAGATGAGGACATAGTCAAGTTTGACTAAGTCAACATGCATTCTTGAGGAGGAAGAGATCACCTAAGTAAACTAGTTCAATGTGAACAAGGATTAGCCTAAGAGACACATATGTAAACTAGATTGAAGATCCTTGGTGTGAAAGAGGAATTGGAGGTGGATTAGTTGACCAAGTCAACAGCGTAGCCACAAGAGGAGGGAAGAAAGCTAGGGCAGCATAGTTTTGAAAGAGGAAGCTTCATGAAGAAGTCACCTCTACATTGTGTCGGGTCCAGGGTGAGGAGGCTCACCAAAGATAAAAGGAAGGCATAGCATCAAAGGGGAATCATTCATTTATTCAAATATTTTGGTCTAGAGACCAATTGCATACTTCAACTGTTTAGTCGGAGTTGCTGCACTGCTTAGTGCAAGGAATTCCTGTCCAGGAATTCCATCCTCTCTTGAGATCATCTTGCTTAAGGGATCAAAGGGGAGTGATTTGAGCTTCATTTCAGTATTTGGCTTGAGGAAATTTCTTCACATTCAACCATAGTGCAGTCTACTTTAGAAAACTATGTCCTTGATGCAGGGGCAGCAGCAGCAGTGTTGCACCCTTTGATTTTGTGCTCTTCTTATAAGAGGAGGTGCTTATTTCCCTCCGGGAGTTTGTTAGAGAGGCCTTTAGCCATATTTCTGTATTATTCAGCTCTGATATGTTATATTCAGTCATTTTTAATGCATATTTTCTATATACTGCGTTATTTTCTGCAGTCCTACCTTTTGTACATGTATATTGCCAGAAACCCTTGCCGGGTGTCTTTTTCTTGATGTGAAAGAGGTTAAACCTCCATTTATCTATTATTTGAATAATATAAGCTTCATATCAGACTTATTCCATCATTTTCTAAAGAAACCCTCCTAGGAATTACGCTCTCACTGTATTCAGAAATTTCTGTTTAGTAAAGTCATGGGAAATCAGTGTTTTCCAGCCTAGTCGGGAAAGGAGGAGATGTTTAATATAGCTAGAAGAATTATTTTGAGCTGAAATTCGTATCATAGGTCCCTCATGACCTAATATATCATATCTAGCCATTTCCCCTGCTTATTTTCACACTCATTTCTGAAAACATCCTTTTTAGGGCATAAAACACCCTTTTTACCCACTTTCCGGATCATGAAACGAAGTACCAGTTGCTTTTGTAGCTAAAAATGATTTCTATGTGTTTATTTTGTATATGTTAAGCTTATTCATCATAACAGGACTGTTATGCAACTTATTCATTGCAGAGTTCCAGATTTGGGATATTACATCTTATATTTGCAAACAATTGAGAGATCCATCTCTGAGACTAGGAAGGCTAGGTCCTAGAGCTCTAAAGAATGGTTTTGATGTTACCTTGTCACTTGGTATACCAATCTTCCAAATCACAGGACTACAATATAATGGCGATCACGGTGGGCGTCCTCTGAGTGTATAGTTGTCTGAATACCTCTTAAAGCTCTTTAGACCCTTAGTAAATCAAAGAATATCTAGTGAATCCGCCACCTCATCGCCACTACAAAATAATCGTGATCATGGTGGGACATTGAGTGCATATTAGCCTGACAAACTCTTATAGGCTCATCAGTCCTTCAGTTACCTCAGAAAATCAACTGATAAGCTATAGAGTAGACTTTGTTTGTTTCATCACCTTAGATAAGTGATGAAATCAAGTATAGGACACTCTTACAAACCATAGAACCAAATAAAAACTCAGAAAACCCAAAACATTTCAGTTTCGTCTTTAAAATACTTATTGGTGGTGGACCATAAAACATTTTACCTTCAAAAAATCCAAAAATTTCCACCTGGCGACTCCACTAGCCCCAGTAGGCCTATTACCTCACTAGTACTTCATATTTCCTTAAGATTGTGTTAACCAGCCCTAAAGAAGTTTTAAATTTTAGTCCCATATTTTAGCAAGACATTAAACACTCAGAGAGGTCAATCTTTGGAAAAACAATTCTTAAAGCTTTTAGCCTCTCCAATTTTGAAATTAAAATCTGGCTTCACATAGGATCTATACCAGATCTCATCTAGACCCTAATCCTCCTACAACAGTTGATGATCCAAAAAAGATCTCGTGGCAAACTTCTAGATCTAGAAATTTAACTACTGTTAGGACTATCCAAAGAACAAGATCTGTCCCTGGAAACCATACAGTCTTGAAAGATCCTCACTTTGAATTGCCTCGTACAAAGAACTTATTTAGAACCAAGTCATATAGTGATATTGACCAAGATGATCTTGAGCCCACAGATTTGTAGTAGAGCTCCAGTAGAGAAAACTCACCTTCTACTCCACCTGATTCTCAATTTCTCCACCACTCCAGCTCCTTTCATAACAAATCTGCTCAAAATCAGTTTGCTGGCCCAAGTGTTTCCTCCACTCCCATTCACACACCCACTATTCAAAACACTCCATTTCAGCCCACATTCCCTCTCGTAAACCCACCTCTTGTAAATCCCCCATTATTTCCTATCATGGCTGCATGGTATGCCCCATTAATGTTACCACAACCTCTGGTTCTCTTACCAAATGATTATCAATCCAGAATTCCCCATTTCACTAGAACTGAATCTATTACTGCTCAACAACATGTAGATAAAATGGATGATGCTTTTGATTACATGGAAATAGAAGAAGAGACCATTAATATGAGAATATTTTCCCAAAGTTTAGGAGGAGAAGCCAAGAAATGGTTTAAAAAATTAACTCCTAATAACATAAATGATCTCCCTTCTTTATATCAAACATTCATAAATAAATGGGAAATTAAAAAGAACCCTCTCCAAATCCTTTCTAAATATAACAACCTTAAGAGAAACACTGAGGAAAGTGTCCACGATTATTGCACTAGATTCAATAGTGTTTACAATGCACTTCCCCCAAACATGAAACCTCCACTAAGCTTGGCCTTAGCTAAATTTCCTAAAGGCTTTGATCCAGACATGGCCTACTAGCTAAGAGAAAGAGATCCCTTAACCTTAGAATATATGCAAAGGGGAGCCATAAGGGTAGAGGCAAATCTGATCGAGAAAAGAGCTAGGTTGAAATAAGAGAAAAGAGTTACATACAAAGATAAAACAATGGCCTCAAACTCATCATCTGATACCAAAATTGACAACTTAGTAAGGGTAATGGAAATAATGCTTGAGAAAATAAATTTAAATGAAAAAATGCCTCCAAGAGAAAATCAAACTAGCCCCCAAAACAGAAACAAAAATCATAATTTCAGAAGAGATCCTATGCAAGATAGACAAAGAGATAATGATCATCAAATTAGGCCTCCCTTTCAGAAAAACTGTGTAGATCAAGAGGAATAAAGGGAAACCGAAATATTGGAAGAAAATCATGTAAATTTAATAGGTTCTGACAGTGAAAATGATGCTTTCCTCACTGAAGAAGAACAAGGGTTTTTCTCCTCAGAACAAACTAACACAACCTATGAGAATTCTGAAGATTATAGATTGGGGTTTGAAAATGCAATCATGGAGGTCCACAAAAAATATGATCTTAGAAGAAAAGGGAATCCAGAGATTTACAATGATAAAAACACTAATATTGATGTTAGGAAAACTTTAGAAAATCAGCCTAAAAAGACAGCAAGTAATACCAACACAGTGGCCAAGAGAACTGATTTAAATAAAGACAAAAACAGCCAACAAAGTGTTGAACAAAGCTGCCCTAGTACCCTGATAGTGGCCCTAACAAATCTGTCCTAAATAACAGTCAAATAAAATTTAGTATATCAAAATTGCTGAAAGAACTATGCTTGAAAAAATAGATGTAAATATGTCAAAAACAACAATTCCTTTCAGCCTTGAGGGTGAGATTGCCAAGATCAAAATTAACATACCTATAGCTGAATTAGTAACCCAGGATGTATATCAAAACCAAGTTTTGAAAGCTTTGAATATAGGCAGTAATATTGATACTTTAAACTTGTCATATGACAAACCAAAATTGTTGTTTGGTCCTGAAGTTGAAGGAAAGTACCAAGAAGGGTTTGTCCCTCCCTTCTATGTTAGCTTGAACATGCATAATAAAATCTTGCACAATGCCATGCTAGACTCAGGTGCTTCCCATAACCTTATGCCCAAAGTAATAATGGAAAGCCTAAGCCTAGAAATTACTAAACCATATAAGGAATTGTATTCCTTTGATTCAAAGAGGGTCAAATGCTTGGGCCTAATCAAAGATTTATGTGTCAACTTGGCACAAATTCCTACCAAAGGTATGGTTATGGACAAGTAGTAGCTGAAATTCCCCCAACGTATGGCATGCTTCTATCTAGATCATGGGGAGCCAAGCTTCAAGGAAGCCTTCAAATGGACATGTCTTATGCCACCATCCCAGTGTTTAATCAAACCAGAAGATTATACAGGGAGTCTCATATGAAATACATGGTGAGCAACATAGATAGGCCCAACCACACTCCTGTCTACTCCATTCACTCAGATTTGGATTCCTTGATCCAGATCTATGCAGGAACACAACAGAATAAACATATAACCATAAATACAGAGATACAGCGGAAATAGCACTTCATTTCATTAATATCAAAGAACTGAAATTTGCTTATAGACAGAATGGAAATAAAACTAGCTAGGGCGCTGGTAGCTATCTCTGAGAAGAGATGTGGCGGCTACAGGCCTCTGAACTGAGTTACAATGAGGCTCGAGGGCCTATTTATCATTTAGAAACAATGGGAAATCCTAAACAGCCAAAACCCTAACCCTAGGAGATGAAGCGCCAAAACTATGGGCCCCGTTTGGGTAAATTGGTGTTTCAACTTCCCAGGGGCGTAACTTTGGCATACGATCTCCGTTTGACGCGTACCATGCCTCGTTAGAAAGATCTATCCGAGGACTACAAATTTGGAACGGGCAACATCGGTCCATGGACCCATGTTGCCCTCCGTTTTCCCAAAAAACGTCGTTTGGGGCCTCAAAACGGCTCCGGAAGTTTAGGACCCGAAAAACTGCTAAAAATAGTAAACTGTGCCGAAACTGAAAAACTGAAATAGACAATGGTGGAGCCCCAAGTGGAATAGGCGGGTGACCACCAATATCCACCTGGATCATTCCTCCCCCCATAGGAAGCAATGGTCCCCATTGCGTTAAGTTCCTCCATGAGATGAGGAAATTTCTGCTGAACTTGGTCCTTGGTGAACCACTTTCCTTGGTGCAGGAGTTGGCCAGCTTTGACAACCCGATATAGTTGGATCTTCTGCTGGCGAGTGTTCTTGATTTGCATGTCCATGATGCAATCTGTGGTGGCCTGTTCCATGCAGTCTGGATTTAACTCGGTTGGTGTGAGTTGTTCTGCAATGTCCGAGGTGTCCAGTAGAGGTGGGAAGTAAGGACGAAGGCGATCCACATTGAAGACTAGGTGCAGACCAAGGAATGGTGGAATACTGAGCTCGAATGCATTGTTCCCTACAGCCTTGGTGATGGTGTACGGCCCATATCGGAGCGGGCGAAGCTTGCGGTGGGGTCCAGTGAGGCGCTCCTTCTGCAAATGTAGCCATACTTTGTCCCCCACCTGGAAGTTGTGTGGCACCCGGTGTTGATCATGGCGTTGCTTGTACTTGGCATTGGCTCTGTCCAATATATCATGAACCTGTTGGCGGATGTGTTGAATACGCTCGATGAAGCTACTTGCTTTGTCGACTTCAGACTGGACATGAGATGAATTGGCCTGAGCAGCTGCAAATGGCATGGCTACGTAAATGGGGCATAGTGGCTGGAATCCCAAGCCCACTTGAAAGGGGCTATGGCCGATTGAACTGTGGAGAGCCCGATTATAACTATGTTGTACATAGGGGAGGCTCTCGTCCCATGTGCGTGGATGCTTTGAATTGTACATGCGCATAATGTGTACAATCATTCTGTTGACGACCTCTGTCTGGCCATCTGTTTGGGGATGGAAAGTTGTGGACTTGGTGAGCTTTGTGTCCAACATTGACCAGAGGCTGGACCAAAATGTGCTGAGGAACCTGCTATCTCGATCTGATATGATAGACTGTGGGATCCCAAAGTGCACACACACTCGTTCAAAGAAGAGTTTAGCAGTGGCTTCTGCTGTGATATTCTTCTTACAGGCCGCCATGATGGCCATCTTCGAGAATCTGTCAACGACCACGAAAACACAGTCATTTCCATTCTTAGTAGAAGGCGGGCCCGACATGTAATCCATGGAGATGGATTCCCACGGTCGACTAGGGGTAGGTAGTGGAGTATATAGGCCTTGCTTCTTGATGGTCGGTTTGGCAATGGCACAAGCAGTGCAGGATCTGATGTGCTTCTCGACATCCCTTCGAAGGTTCGGCCAATAGAAATACTTCTGTAGTATTGCTACTGTTTTCTCGACCCCGAAATGCCCAGCGACTCGACTGTAGTGTGCTTCCCATATCATCTTGGCACGCTCGCTTGAAGGAACACAAAGGTGTCCTAGGTGACATAAAAGTGCATCTTGGAGGTGAAAATTTGGAACATGCGTGCCCCCCAAGAGTGCCTTGTAAGTGTGGCCGAATTCTGGGTCACTCTCATAGAGAAGCGGCCAATCAGAAGTCTCGTGCCCACAAGAGTTGAGCACGGTGGTGAGCGCCACGATCGGTGGTCGGCTGAGGCAGTCTGCAACATTATTGGTGCCACCCTTCTTGTACTTGATGTTCAAATGAAACTGTTGCAGATATGTGGACCACTTCTGATGGCGATCATTCTGCAACTTCCCTTGTGTCTGTATGAACTACAGGGGCCGGTGGTCTGTGTGGATGATTGTTTCCTTCCCTAAAATGTAATGCTTCCATTGTTGACAGGCTTGCACAATGGAATACATTTCTTTATCATAGGTGGGATACTTGCGAACTGTCTCAGACAATGTCTCACTGTGATATGCCACTGGATGTCCCTGTTGAGTAAGAATTGCCCCAATAGCATAGTCAGAGGCATCTGTCTCGATCTCAAATGGCTGCTGCAAGTCTGGTAAGGTGAGCAATGGGGCAGAACAGAGGCGATTTTTCAATTCTTTGAACGCCTTCTGTTGAGGTTCCGACCAAAAGAATTTTGCTCTCGCTCCTCCTTTGGTGACTTGACTCAAGGGCCAAGTGATATGAGAGAATCCCAACACGAATCTTCGGTAGAAATTAGCAAGACCCAGAAAGCTGCGAAGCTCTGTTATAGTGGTTGGGGCTGGCCAATCCCGAATGACTTGGATCTTGGCTGGATCCACATGCACCCCCCTTTCATCAATAATGTATCCCAGGTATTGAACCTGGGTCATGCCAAAAGTGCACTTCTCCAAATTGGCACACAACTTGTGTTGCCGCAGTGTTTGGAGGACTTGTCGGATGTGGTGAAGGTGCTCTTCCCAAGTCTGGCTGAAGATCAGAATATCATCCAAGTACACCACTACAAATGAGTTGGTGAATGACCGCAAGATGTCATCCATCATCCTCATGAAGGTGGCGGGAGCATTCGTCAACCCGAAAGGCATGACCAGCCATTCGAAAAGGCCTTCCTTGGCTTTGAAGGCAGTCTTCCACACATCGGAGGGTTCAATTGGTACCTGGTGATACCTAGACTTCAGGTCGATCTTACTGAAATATTTTTCACCTTTGATTTGGTCCAGAAGGTCATCAATCTGTGGGATTGGGTACCTATTCCGGACAGTGATCTTGTTCAGCGCCCGATAGTCAATACAGAGTCTCCATGTCCCATCCTTCTTTTGTACCAACACGATCGGGCTCCCACAGGGCGATGAACTTGGTCTGATGTGACCTTTCTGCAACAGCTCCTGAATCTGTCTCTTGATTTCATCATTCTCCAGAACAGAGCGCCGATAGATCGGTCCATTAGGTAGCGGTGCACCTGGGGTCAGATCAATTGGGTGCTTGACCTGACAGTGCAGAGGAACCCCTGTGGGTGAGGTGAATATGTCCCCGTACTCCTCCACAACCTTATCCATTTGTTGTTGTTGTGCGGAGGAGCCCTGTCTGGAGGTCGTGGCCACAGTCTTCTTCTTGCCCTGGGGGCGGATCATCAGGAAAACGAATTTCCTGGTTTGGGAAATGAGCTTACTACATTGTTTTGCGGTAACCAAAGAGATAGTCGTAGGAGGTGGTACCTCTGGTATCCTGTACAACTTATTTCCCAAAGTAATAATAACAGCACGAGGTCGAGACTCATACACAGCATGACGCTTCCAGAAGTATGGTTGTCCTAATAATACATCAGAAACATCAATAGGAGCAACGTCACATAATACCTCATCCGTGAAGGGCTTGATGCTATAGGGAAGGCGACACTGCCGGCTGACGCGGAGATCTCGTCCTTGGTGAAGCCACCCGATGGTGTGTGGATGTGGGTGAGCTGTGGTCGGCAAGCCCAACCGCTTCACGGCGTCTGCTGAAATGAGGTTCTTTTGGCTCCCATTGTCGACAATGAACTGTACAGGGGAGCCCTTTACCCACATCTGGGAGTGGAAGAGGCATTCCTCCTCCTCTGGATCTTCCGGTTCCTCCTTCTGGACCTTTGTAGTGGCAACAATGGTGTTGGGCTCTGCATCAATAATCTGTTTCCCTTTTCAGTGTCCATAGACAGGTTGGGCTTCAGAGTGAGCATGCCCAAGCCAAAGAACCACAAAAAGAAACTTGTTCTATTAAAACAGAGAATAAATGTAGAAGCTACATTGTGGCGAACAATCTGTCCTTTTACAAAGTGAGGCTTGTTATTTATAGCCTTTTTGAGATACAATACCATAGGTGGATACCATGGGCCAATACCATGGGTAGATACCACTTACAATACCATGGGTAAATCCCATGTGTGGATGAATACCATGGGTGGATACATACCATGGGTCACTTATAATACCATGGGTGAATAAATATCATGGGTGGATGAATACCATGAGTTGATGCCATTTACAATACCATGGGTAAATTCCATGGGTAGATGGATAATATGGGTAGATGAATAACATGAGTTGATGCCATTTTCCATTCGGATCATAAGTGTTATTTCCATTGTATCTCTGTATTTATGGTTATATGTTTATTCTATTGCGTTCCTGCATAAATCTGGATCAGTGGTATCAGAGGACTGAAATTTGCTTACAGACAGAATGGAAATAAAACTAGCTAGGGCGCTGGTAGCTATCTCTGAGAAGAGATGTGGCGGCTACAGGCCTCTGAACTGTGTTACAATGAGGCTCGAGGTCCTATTTATCATTTAGAAACAATGGGAAATCCTAAACAGCCAAAACCCTAACCCTAGGAGATGAAGCGCCAAAACTATGGGCCCCGTTTGGGTAAATTGGTGTTTCAACTTCCCAGGGGCGTAACTTTGGCATACGATCTCCGTTTGACGCGTACCATACCTCGTTAGAAAGATCTATCCGAGGACTCCAAATTTGGAACGGGAAACATCGGTCCATGGACCCATGTTGCCCTCCGTTTTCCCAAAAAACGTCGTTTAGGGCCTCAAAACGGCTCCGGAAGTTTAGGACCCAAAAAACTGCTAAAAATAGTAAACTGTGCCGAAACTAAAAAACTGAAATAGACAATGGTGGAGCCCCAAGTGGAATAGGTGGGTGACCACCAATATCCACCTGGATCATTCCTTCATATTATATAATGAGGATGAAATTAGTCAACAAGAAAAGAAAAACAAAGAACAGTTCAGTCCACCAGAAAAGTCAAATCTACCCTCAACTCAAGTACAAAACAACTCAAACTCTAGCAGCCTTGAACAATAGAAAGGAAATGAAAATGAGATAGAAACACTTTGGAAAATGAGCTTTGATGGCTCTTGTATCAAACTAGGTTCAGGGGCTGGTGTACGGATACACAATACAAACAAAGGATATTCCTATAAACTATATTTTCCATGCACCAATAACATTGCAGAATATGAAGCCCTCCTCCTTGGCCTACATCTACTCAAAGAATTAGAAGCTAAGAAAATATCAGTCCAAGGAGATTCTGAGCTAATCATCAAGCAAATAAAAGGGGAGTATTCAGCCAACAACCCAAGATTAAGAGAAGATAGGAATGCTGCCCTTGATCTCCTGAAAACCTTTGAAAAATATGAACTCACTTTCATACCAAGAGCTCAAAATCACCTAGCAAATGAACTTGCCTTTGCTACTAGCAATTTCCAAATACCATAGATTAATGAACAATTCAATGTAAAAGTAAAAAACAGGCCTGCAATACATAACAATGAAGACTATTGGCAAGTGTTTGAAGGTGACAAGCACACAGATGACTTTCTGCAATCAAGGAATGATTTTTCCATACCAACACTTACTTCAAGCCATAAAGAAAACTATTTAAATAAAGAAAAAATCCCTGAAACAGAGCTGTCCTCTTGCTGATATAAACCAATTTGAACATCTTTTTAAAGCAGAAATAGTTTACAATATAGACCAGAAAGACCTGGAATTTTTACAATGTAAAAATGATACAATTCCAAGAGGTCTTACACCATTAGAGCGGCTCTTTGATTTTAATGACGTAGCCAAAGAACCAAGAATGGAGCCTATAGAAACAAATATAGAAGAACATAACATAGGTAGCTTAGCAGAACCCAAAATGATCAAGCTATCCAGCACTCTTCCAGCTCATATCAAGCAGCAATACATAGAAATTTTCAAAGAATTTAGAGATGTGTTTGTATGGGGATACAAGGATCTGAAATCATATGATACCAGCATCATTCAACACAAAAATTCCTCTTAAGGAAAATAAAAAACGTTTCAAACAAAAACTAAGAAGGATAAACCATGTTTTATTACCTTTAGTTGAGAAAGATATCAGGAAAATGTATGATGCTGGGATTATAGTCCCCCTTAGATACTCAGAATGGGTTTCCAACCTAGTATCTATTAGGAAGAAGACCGGGGAAATCAGGCTTTGCATTGACTTCATAAATCTAAATAGAGCCTCCATAAAAGATAACTATCCCTTACCAAAAATGGATCACATATTTCAAAGGGTGGTTGGGTCTAAAAGAATATCACTGTTGGATGGGTTCTCAGGTTACAATCATGTGTTAGTACTCCCAAGTGATCAACATAAAACTACTTTCACTACACCTTGGGGTACATTCATGTATGTCAAAATGCCATTTGGTTTGATGAATGCAGGGACCACCTTCCAAAGAGCCATGGAAATAGCCTTCCCAGAAGATATTGGCTATTTTATAATCATTTACCTTGATGACATTATTGTTTTCTCCAAAACTGATGAAGAAAACTTGATTCATTTAAGAATTTTTTTTTAGAAATGTAGAAAATATGGCGTATCTTTGAATCCCAAGAAAACACTCTTTGGTCTCCAAGAAGGAAAACTTCTTGGCCACATAATTTCTGAAGAAGGAATCAAAGTAGACCCTAAAAGGATTGATGGCATATTGAAAATCAGCCATCCTAGAAACTTCAAATAATTGCAATATTTCATTGGGAAGATAAAAAATTTAAGGGCGTTCATCCCCAACCTTGCTAAGCTATTGAGAAATATCACAAACATGCTAAAGAAAGAGGTAGGTGTTAAATGGAAAATACAAGCTAAACAATCATTTAAACTAGTGAAACAAGCTCTTACTCAAACACTGGTTCTTATCAGTCCTGATTTCACCAAAGATTTCTACATATTTTATTTTGCATATGAACATACAATAGCTGTAGTATTACTACAAAAGAACACTATGGGGAAAGAACAACCAATATCCTTTTTTAGTAGGGCCTTAAGAGATGCTCCACTCAAATATAACATCATGGAGAAACAAGCCTTAGCCATGGTAAAAGCATTGAAAGACTTTAGAGTCTACATTTTACATTCTCACATCATTTATTTTGTCCCACATACTGTTGTCAAGGACATTCTAAGTCAAGACCCTGATGGTAAAAGGGGAAAATGGATTGATATTATTCTAGAATATGACTTAGAAATGAGGCCCACCAAACTAATCAAAGGGCGGGGATTAGCAAAACTCATGGCTGAGTCAAACTTCCAAGCTTTAGATATGAATATGGTTGATATTTTGGAAGAAACAGAAGAATTCATAGCTCGATTCATTAAAGAAACCTTTTTGAATTCACCTTGGTATGCTGATATCATATATGTACTACTCTATCTAAACACCCCTCCTTCTCTGTCAAAAACAAAAGCTAGATTTCTAAAACAGAAGGCTTTGAATTATTGCATATTAGATGGGGTTCTATATTGGAAAAATGTTGTTGGTATACTGCTTAAATGTTTGCTTGAGATGGATGCAGGAAAAATCATGCATGAGCTACATGAGGGAGAATGTGGGGGCATATTTATTGGAAGACCACAACAAATAAAATCCTCAGATATAGTTACTATTGGCCCACCCCTTTCCCAGATACTCAGAAACTGGTCATGTCCTACCACAAGTGTCAAATTTTTGATGGGAAGAGAAAACTCCTTCCTTTACCCTTACATCCCATCAGTGTTGAGGCTCCCTTTCAACAATGGGGCTTAGAATTCATTGGGGAAATCCACCCATCTTCATCAGCCCAACATAAGTGGATCCTCACTACCACTGATTATTTTACCAAGTGGATAGAAGCCATACCTTCTAGGAATGATACTGACTCTGTCATTATCAAGTTCCTTGAAACCAACATACTATCCAGATTTGGTTGTTCTAGAAAAATTATCACAAACAATGTTGCTACCTTCAAATCCAAAAAAATGGTTGACTTTTGCTATAAATACAACATCACATTGGATCATTCTACTGCCTATTATCCTCAAGGAAATGGATTAGCTGAATCCTCCAACAAAATCCTCGTCAAGATTATCAAAAAATTGTTGGAACAAAATTAGAAAACATGGCATAGTATGCTTATTCATGCTTTATGGGCTAACAGATTAACCACCAAGAAATCAATAAATATTTCTCCCTATCAGCTGGTTTATGGCATCGATGAAATCTTCCCAACATCTTTAGGAGTTCCAGTCATGAAGATCCTCCAAGAAGTACAATCTGAAGGAAATGATATGCAGAGAAGGATAAATTAGACCATTCATTTACAACAGTCCAGAGAGGAAGTGTACAAGAGAACACAAATAGTCCAAGAAAACATCAAGAAATTATTTGACAAAAGGACTAAAGCAAATGATTTCCAAGTTGGAAATATTGTTCTAAAGTGGGATTTTAGAAGGGAAGAGAAAGGTAAACATGCTAAGTGTGAGAATCTATGGAAAGGGCCAAAATCATTCATTCCATTAGGGGTCATAATGCATTCATTTTGCAAGAGTTGAATGGAGAAGATTTATTTGGAGGTCTTGTCAATGGCAGGATGCTCAAGCACTATTTCTGTCAAGAATTCTAGTTTCAAAGTTTTCATTCATTATATATAACATTTCATAAAGAATTCCTAGAAAATACAAAAACAATACAAGAAAAGAAAAGCAAAAGAGGGCAGATTCAAAGAAGGTACAACCCCATACCCAAAAAAAAGAATTTTATGAAAGTGTGCAAGTGTAAATGCCACTGCTGATTCAAAATGATATCTTGTTCATTCATCTAGCCTAATCATGGCTGAACATGCTTTAAATTTATGTTGATAAGTTAGTAGAAACATTGATTGATAAAATCATTTCAGACTTGACTTATTTAGAAAAAGAGGGATTAGGAGATTGAAAAGATATTGGTTCCACATGCTCAAAACAGAATCAAAGAGATAGATAAGGATGCCTTACAAAGGACAGATCATGGCCTTATCTTTCTAATTGAATTTTTATGCAAAAATAATGTTTGTGTGCATCTTGTTCAAAATGGCACAACCATGGTTGATTAGACTATCTAATCCTGATTTGAACCATGCTTTAAATTTTCATGTCAATAGCTAGTGAATCAATATTGCCAAACAGTTTAATCTTGGCAGTCAGTTAGTATAGGTAGGAAATAAAAAGAGTTCAACAGTTTAATCTGGACTCTTGGAAGAAATAAGGATGGGACTAGATAGTTTATTTTCTATTTTCAAAAAAAAAAATGTTAAGGAGTTTGCCAATTCAAGTGCACTCAAAAGAAGAAAAAAATGCTAGGACAAGTAGGATTGGGTAGGTAGAGATGTTGTGTAAAGAAAATCAAATATTTCAGATTATTGAAAGATTGTATTTTCAGAGGAATTCCAGCATAAGGAAATAAAGAAGAAATTTTCCCAATGGAAAGGCACTAGTCTGCTAAAACTCAAAGATTTATTTTCTGAGTTTTTGGACACCTTGAAAGGAAAGATGCCCTCCCCAAGTAGAGCCACTGTTAGTCATCAATAATTTTCATTTTATCCAAAGATGACTAAGTTAAAAATCTCATATTTCTAGAAACAACATTTGCAAAAACATTGTGAGTTCTAGAAATATCATTGTCTTCATTATCCTAAGTCTATCAATTCACTGACAATCTCCACTCAAGTCCTCCAAGTTATCCTGCCATCTAAAAAGAAAAACTATTCCAGGCTATTTCCACCATTTCATCTCCATTTCATTCCCTCATATTATCACTCCTGCCCCTATTCTCTATCAGTCTTTTTTCCCTCTAAAAAGTCATTTTTCCTCTTCATTAAACCTCCATTTCCTCTAAAAAAACCCTTTAAACCATTATACACACCCTTATTTGGGTTAAATCACCCTTTTTTGCACCTTACTGAAACCCTCAAAAGGCTCAAAACTCTCTTTTTAAGCCTAACTCCTCCCATATTGATAATATTAAGGCCTTAAGCCCTTAAGGCTTAAGACCTTAGCCCTTTCTCCCCTGAAACCATAATCTCTGCACCTTATATTTGGCCCTTTTTCCTTACCCTTTACCCCGCGCCCTTTGATTTCTCCTAATCAATAATCCACCATTGATCAAAGGCCCTAGGCCTACATCTAACAATATTCGTTTCATTCCCCCAACATCTATCCTCTCACCCTTTCATTTTTCGTTCATCCTCACAAGCAAATCCCATCATTGATCTCACCAATCCAACGGCCCTTGTTAAAATCCCCACAATCCTAAATCATCCAACAGAACTTTCTCTACCCGATAAAAAGCTGACCTCACTTCCCGGTCCCACTGTACATCCACCAAACGCATCGCGCCGAACCTCCACCATGGATCTGGCTCCCCTAGATCCAACGGTCCACAGCGCATTTCACGCAGTTTTTAGAACCAAGTTTTAACAAGCCATGTTTGTGCGATAAAAGAGGTTTTGGCCCGACACGCGTCATTCACTAAGTGGAATCACGTCTGCTCAGGCTAAAACCACTTACTGCCCATATGTAGTGTGAATACTACCCAGTTTTCTGCGAAACTGCCTCCCTCCCAGTTCACGCCATAATTCAAAAATGATCCCCATTTCTTCATATTCCCATCATGGACCCCTCTCATACCCCTCCTCCTCATCTGAAATTGCTCCCGAACCCTCCACATAGCCTCTGAACGCAGTTTAAACCACAAAACATAGGTTTTATATAATGTTTTCGTTTATTTTTTACATGTTTAATGCGACCCCAAGCTCGAAAGGCCATCCCACAGCCAAGATAGTGACTAAGGCCTCATGATGATGATCCAAGGGCCTGAAACAAAGAAAGGGATCCAGGGTTTAAATATGAAGGATGAAATCGATGCTTCATGGCCATCGATACACCATCAAACCTTCCAGTGCATCAAAGAAGCCTCCCACACACATAAAAAAAGAAATCAATGAAGATTGAAGAACAAAAGACCAAAGGATGAAGACTAAGATTAAAGCTTAAATGAAGATTAAAGGATAAATTACAGTTAGAAATAGATGGATTAAGGTTTAAGGAAATCAGTAAATAGATAAATCCAGCAAAGTAATTAAGAAGACTCAAAAGCAGATCAGTCCTCTAAAGCACAGTTTAATGATCAAATCCAGAAAGCAAAGGCTAAAGGAAGCCTCGAATACATCAACAAAGAGCAATTATTCACTCAGAATATCTAAAAATCCACCTGTAGCCTACTTTCTAGCTACAAAGACTAATCAAACAATTATTGCACAAAAGAATATATTTAAACTATCAGAACAGTTATTGTAAAATATAAGGATAAAGCCTTAAAAGTCAATCTTTTCTCCTGTCTTTCTCTCAGAAGTTAATACAGAGTTATTAAAACAACGAAGTAGTTGAAGTTATTCCTACCTTATGCCTTGCATGGTTTTCAAGGTTAGGAATGCATTTACTCTGTAGTTAATAACACTTAAACCCTATAATAGTTCCACCTCCTCATTTGCAGCATAAATATTGCATCCGAACTCATTGTATTGTTGGCATTTGATGACTCTTTGAAGTAATACACAGTCTTGTTGAAGTTGAAAGGAAAATGATGTTTTGGAACTTGTGGATGTCTTGACCTGTTTGTTGATGGAGAAGGCTCTATCATTGGATCCTTGAGCTTGGCTATTGGTGAAGTAATCTAAATCTATTATTTTTATTTCCTATTTCATTATGTTTCATCATTCTCTATTGCAGTAGAGTAAAAAGTTTAGGCTAAGAAATGTCTTTTGAAAGAACCTTAGTTATGTTTACTCTTCATTGTCTTAATGTTTTCTTCTGCTAGGATATTTTAGAGAATTCTTAATTGCTCTCTAGAACCCCTATGCTTGTTTATTTATTAAATAGTTCAATACAGTTGGTCTCAAACATGATTTATGGTTTTCCCTGCTTACTTGCTGCCACTTGAAAAAATGTTTTTGAAGTCTCCCTTCAAAGTACCATTGTTTAAATTCTGCCAAAGAGGTTTTGTTCCGATCATACCCTTTTTATTGGCTTAAATAATTTTTTTGGAGGTCTTTATAGCTGTAATCTAAGATGTCTAGGAGTTCCCTCTTTTATGAAAGCAGTTATGTGTGAATCTTGAATGTTTTCTTATCCTTGAAGGTGGAATCACTAGAAGTTAAATGAGTTTCTTGCCTTCTATATTTCATTGGAAAAGTTTGTCTTGAAATTATTATTTTCTAAAGTGTGGTTTGTAGAATTTATGGTTATCCCTGTCTATTGAATGCCTCTTTATGTTCAGATAATGTTTTAAGTCCCTTTGTTGAGAAGTACATATAATTAAGGATTCTTAATTGCCCGTAGTTCTACTTTTCATTATAAACCATTGATGTCCATTTCATTTCACCTGAAAGACCTAAAAGATCCACTGTTCAAGTTAGATTTTCCCTTTGATACTCCTGATCCATTTTTGAACTTGTTGCAACCTCCACTTGACTCCATTTCCCAATAACTAGGAGATTTCCTCATTCTATCTATACTGCCTAGATCATCATGTCCAACCAAAAAATCAAACAAATGCATGCTTAATAACTAGCCTAAAATCAACCCTTGAAAAGAAAACAAGTCTTATCTTTGCAAACAATTGAGAGATCCCTCTTTGAGACTAGGAAGGCTAGGTCCTAGAGCTCTAAAGACTCGTTTTGATGTTGCCTTGTCACTTGGTATACCAATCTGCCAAATCATAGGACTACAACATTGAGCATGAGCGATAAATTTCTCTTCTGTGATGACGCCACCCTTATCCACATCCTCAGTTATAGATGGTAATAGGGACTTAATGAACCATTCAACAAGAAGCTGATCCGGAACAAAGGTCTTAACCATTCGACGACAATGACGCCACTCATGAATATGATTAGAAATGTGAGTAGCATTAGTCTATTTGAAATTGGTCAAGAGTTCCGTTCCAGTTTCATATATGATGGGTAGATGGAAATGAGTCAAAACGACAGTAGCTAGGGTTGTGAAATTATCAAAAGAAGCTCTAGGTAATTCAATGTACCATTTTGCATATGGACCTGTGAGCGTATGTTGGAAATGATGTAGTCGAATGGAATCATCATTCAGGGAGTTTGATGAACACCATAAATGATAAGTCATGACATGAGTCGACGGATCTTCTCCAGGGTTTCCATTGAACGTAGGAATATCCGAGGGTAATTTGTGAGGTATCACCGGCCACCAAGGAGCATAATTAATTGGTTCATTTAGCTGATTTAAATCTGGTAACTCTAAAGTTGTAAAAAAAGGCAACTGTCGATTAAGGTCAGGTTGAGCATAGCCATGGTAAGATGGAATTGCTTGAGCAATAGGCCTTCGAGCACTAGCATAAGGAATCTACTGTTGGTAACCTAGATAGGGGTTGTTTTGAAAAGCAAACGCTTGAGGATTATGTTGACCAAAACCTGGATATGACACTTGTTGAAATGAAGTTTGAGGCATTTGTGCCTATGGCTACCAAGGGGTCTGTCCACCAAAGTTATAACACAAATTAAAATGACTTGGATTCGGTTGATAGGTATAAACAGGTTGTGGTTGTGACATCCCATAAAATGGTAAACCAGCTTGTGAATAAATTATTACGAATACAAGTTGTTGTAAGTTAATCGAAATATTTGGAGTCTGTGAACCCAAAATTTGAGGATATTCAGTTGAAGGACCCGCTTGATAAGGTTGTACAACATTTTGATTCTGTAAGAGGGGTAAATATGTATTAACAAGTGGTAACGATGTGGGTGTAGCAGGTTGAACTGGTTGATACGAGTGTACAGTCATTTGTGGTTGGATAGGCAAAGTGGGCTACCATTGACAAACATTCATTTCGACATTTGATTGACCAAAAAGTAAAGAAGTACTGTCATATTGGGTGACCAAACGTCGCCCCCCAGCATGAGGAAGATAATAAGATGGAAAATATTGCTCTCCAAATGTTGGGAGTCCAGTTGATATGGTACTTGAAGGAATAGACCCAGAAAGACTGGCTTGATATTACCCTGAAGATGTGTATAATGAATCAAGTCGTTCAGTACTTAATATAGGATTACCAGTTAAAATACAAGATGATGACATTGGTAAAGTCCATGGATTTGAAGATGCACCAGAGAAAATTCCAGATAATGATTTGTAACCTGATGGGACCAAAGGGCTGCCATGAAAATATGACTGGTGAAGTGGTAAACATCAACGGGGTAGCTAGGGCGGGAGCTGATGTAATTGGAACAAATGGCCCAACCGAAGATGTTGGTTCAGTCATGGTTACTTGACCAAATGTATACCCTTTTGAATCGACAGGAATTTGAAAAGGAGTAGGATCAATGAAAGCAAAGGGTGTCGATTGAGAAAAATACTCGTACAGGTAAAGGTCCTCCCCAAAATGGGTTGGAGTTAAAGGTGTATCGTCTTGTGGGATTTATTCAATCACAATTAAACGAGGGGGAAGTATTTCACCGTCAGGCCCAAAGTATATTCCAGGTGGTTGACTGTGTGATATGGGAGATTCAATAGCTACAAAACTTTGTGGGATGACCAAGGTAGGAACAACTTCCGGTTGTACGAATTTAGGATTCAGATGTTCTGGCAAAGAAGAGATAGGATCTGGATCAATTTCTGGTTGAACAACGTCAGGCCCAGGAGGTATGGTCTCACTGATTGGATGGATCGTGACCATGGGTAGTTGTGAAGACTTCGTTTCAACAACAGTAGATGAACCAGGATGTGTAGAAAAAACTTGAGCTAACTCTGGTTTATGGGAAAATGATGTTTCACCAGAGGTACGAATTTTACTTGATTCGGAAAATCGTGATCGCCTTCGCCTACCAGAAGTAACTTCTGGTGGTAAAGGTGGTTTTAATGCTAGTCTACGCGAAAGACGGGGCAAAGGATTTTTTTCTTCCACAATTAGTGATTTATTTTAACCAAAAAAATATAGAAAATACAAGGGTAATGCTAGGCAAAAGGGTTTACCAAGAAACTGTGAACTGCAGAATACCTCCTGGCGAACCAAGAAGTACGGGCAAGAAATCTTCCTGAATGTTGTGTTCGGTGTATCACAATTTACAAGGCGACTGACTCGGTTCACTATGGATGGATAGCACCTAAAATTTTCCTCCCAAATATACCCGAAGGTACGTGGAGGCCTAAGTCCATATTAGCATTGTTTGATGCGAAACCGCACAGTGAGAGCACCCCTTTATACTTATCGTACTATAGCACCGCCCGATATACCTGAAAGTACGTGGATGAGCTATGATATACTTACGTACGTGGAGTGAGGTATCATACTCGGAATGTATCGCAGACAAGTTAATGACAGCTGCTATGTTTTACGATGCCGGAACACGTCTCTAACCTAGACCTTCTACATGTTATCGTTATGGTTCCAATGCTTTGTTAGCTAAATTGAGATTAATTTTATGTTGATCTTGCTTAACAATTTGACTTTCAAAGGTTCACCGCGATGATGTATTCGAAAATTCATAAAATGCAACTAAGAATGATAAGAAATCTTTCACTTTTAGTTTTTCAATGAAAATCCTAGCTACTAGAGGGAAAGAGTAATCAATTTGCGAGCAAACAAATCAAAGAATACAAACTAAATGTAGATTTCCTAACTGTTCCTTTTTGCAAAACACACAAACCACTACAAACAAATGCAGATTTTTCTTTTCAGTTCCTTTAATGTTATGAAAGTAGAAAAGAAACTAAGTGCACTAAATCAACAAAATAAAATGCCTTTTACTTTTGAGAAATTAGGAATACAAAAAAAAATTTCTCTTTTTAAGGAAAAATGAGGAATAAAACAACAATTTCTCCTATCATGAAACAAAGATTTTACGACAATTTCCTTTTTTCAAAAGCAAATGGATCTAATGTGACAATAAAAATACTTTAAAGTTAACTTGCCAATGATAAAGAAAAATGCTTTAAACAAACATTGAACAACTTTTCTTTCAAAGGAGGAAGAGGTAGATGAATTCACTCGTCAATATGAGGCTCAGGATTTTCAAAACACATCGACAAACAAACTGAAACAAACTGCAAAGACAAATTCAAGGGAATTTGGATGGCTTCATGAGGCAACGCAGTCTCTAAAGAGAGACAGTGCTTTGCAACACGGGCCTAAAAGGGAGACAGTGCTATGAAAAGCACTGTGTCCTGTCCAAGAGTGTAATGGGCGCAGTGTAAAAGGAAAAACACATCTGTTTAACACACTTATTTTGTAAATTTGGATCCTAAAAAGTCTAATATTTGTGAGTAACAACTACTGGGTGAATAAATAGAGAAAATCAGATATTAAAACACCTAGTGTAAAGAGTAATCTCCGCAGTTGAGTTGCCAATTTGTTGGAAAAAACTGTGAATTACGGATAAAACACGCTTCCCTAGACAGGTGTTAATCTAGAACAACAGGTTAAAGACTACACAAATACTTTTCCTGACTTAGAATAGACACACAAAATGGATTAGATGCTTACTTGGAATCCAAGCGCTTCCAAATGATTCCTTCTGTCGCTTCCGTTGTAGCTTCAAATTCCAGACGACTGTGAAAAATATTTCCTACAAGAATGAACACTAAACAATAGAAGATAGCAATAATACAGATGTCTATTCAAGTTAGTTTTCTAAATCAATAAAGCATAAACCATATACATTAACTAAGATCTTGCAATATGGAAAATCAAATCCAATACAGATGCATATAGGGAAAAGTAAGATGTATTATTTATTAATGATATAAGGGGAGGTTACAACCAAATTACTGATTTTATGTCACCATCTCCAACAGCATCCCAACCTCATCACAATGCAGATATCTCCACAAAAATGTCACTCAAATCAATCTCCTCAATGTAAAATCCATTAGCATTTCTCTACACAAATTCTTCGTTATCAAACACTAAGATCTGTGCTCAATTTATAGAGAGGTTGAGGTAGTTTTACAATCAATGAGTTTCCAATAATAGGCAAGACATGTTCCCAATCTTGTAGATGTCAGATGAACGCATGGATTCGAAGCTTTACACATGTGAAATCTTCTAGAAGGCACTGACCAAGTGGAGATTCTGGAACAATGAGAATTTCGCTCCCAATGTGACCAACGCACCCTTAGATGTCAGGAAGTTCTTTGCAGATTAGTCTTGCATGGGGCTACCTGCATATGCAACGCACTTAGTCCCTTTAGAGGCAGCGTTGATGAGCTCTCATATGATATATTATAAACTTCAAACCTTGGAAACCTTTGTAGATGAAAGTCCTTGATTGATCTGTCTTGTTCTTTGTCTTAGGACATATAGCAATTAAAATGTTAGGGGATGATAGACCCTATACATGGGTCCTGGAGATGATGCCCAGTTAACTAGGTCATTAGGAATGATGCCCAAATTGACCTATAACAACGTTCTAAGAATATTTATTATAATAGTCTTCTCATCAACAAGCTCTCCCAATCTTTCCAGAGTGTTGGTTATTTCATCAACGTGTTGGAATTATGCAACAATGTTGTCATCTTCTTTCATTATGAGTTGCTCAAATTTTTCTCTGTAGATTTGAAGCTTTTCTTCTTTAACATTTGAACCACTTGCATACATATTCTCAAGCTTGTCCCATACATTTTTAGTGGTTTTACAACCCAACACCTTATGATAAGCACATTCAATAAGTCCACTGATAATAATATTCTTTTCTTTTGCATCATTTACCAAATTATTCTTACCTTGTTCATCTGTGGTTGGTGTAAAGCCATTTTGAATAGTGTCCCATACTTTGTAACCTTGCACCAAGAGATAGACCTCCATTCTTCCTTTCCATAGTTCATAATTATTTTCATTGAACAGAGGTACACCATTCTTGGTATGCTCCATGACCTCCTTCCAACTGTTAAACTACTATTGATGAAACCAACCTCTGATACCAATTGTTGGAAATACTGAGAGGGGGGGTGAATCAATATTCCCTTCAATTATTATTATTATTAATCTTTCAGAGCATTAGTTAATATATAATTATTATTAGTGTTTGTACAATGATAGCAGTAAAAAAAAGGAACAAAAATGCAAACAATTTTTAAGGTGGAAACCCCCTCCAGGACAAAAACCACCTAAATTCTTTTCTAATAATTCTTTAATATTTGACTCCAATTGAAAATAAATCTCCAACTTCCTAGAATCTAGAAAAGAATTCTTCTCCAACTCCCACTGGATGGATGCTCCAACGCCTGAGATTCTTTAGTAGTCAACTAAACATATGCCCCAACACCCAATAAGCTACAACTCACCCTAGCACCACACTACCACCATGAAATTTTCACAGGCTTGAACCTGTTGGTGACTTCCTGCATCAGCCAAGCACGACCCTACCACCCTATATAATAATAAGAAGAATGGACTCCCTTACCAGGGAAAATGGTCCACTTTACAATGATATAGAATGATGTAGAAGAATAAGACACACTAGACCATAACCCCAACTAAGACACAACCACCTAATGATGATCCTATACCTCTTGAAACTTCCTCTTCAACTCTTGGCAGATAGACACTTGTACAACTTTTACAATGATGCTTTTACAATGACTCAATACAATGATACCTTTACAATGATTGTATGCGGTGTTGCCCACTTGAAGACTTCATGTGGTGAACTTCTTGCTACTTTTCTGCACCTTGATTGCAAATCTTGTCATGCTACCCTTTCTCACTCTTCAAAATATTAGATCATGCATTGATTCTTATCTTGATGAATATATACTACCTGTAAAAATTCTTCAAGGAAATACCCATGAAATGATAATAGAAAAACTTACCTCATCCTATAGAGCATATGTCAGTGCTAAACAAAAACAAAAAATTAGAATACAAAGAACCTAATGCAATTAAGAGATGAACATGCATATACAAAAGATACTTGCCTGGAGCTTACCTCTATTGCATCATTTTTCTGCACCTTGATTTGCTTTGTTGCCCTAGAAAGTTTGGTCCTTTGCAGCCCTTGACAGCACATGATCTAGCTTTTTCTTGCCTTCTAGGAGCTCGATATTGAATATGATGTATCTCTATGATTTCAGATCCCCAATATGTGATTTTTTTTTCCTTTGGTAGCCCTCTAAGTCTTCTTTTCAATGCCACAGGTCTGACCCAATTTGGATTCTTGAAGAAAACGTTATGCCCAATCTCTCACAATGACCTAATTATGGACTAGTTCAGTATAGTGAACTTGTATGGAATGCCACGTGTCACTATTTTCTCCTTCGGTTATGAAATTTATACACAGAGAACTAAATATTGTGCATTATCCGCCACTTTTTACAGAATTCAAATCCACTTCTTAGAGAGAGAGAGTTATGATGCTTTTCCCAAGGTCACCTCTTTGAGATGAAATTCAGAAGGCTACAAAAAACACTAACTTCCACAGATCATATCTCTGAAAATGTAGTGAAACAAGATCTCAAATTAGGACACGAGCTTCATCAAGATTTCACCCAAGTGGGTTTTTTGTTTTAGCATCAGAAGCTTCGCAGAAAAAATAAATAAAAATAAAATAAAATAAAATAAAATTACAAAAAATAAAAATAAAAAATAAAAATAAAAATAAAAATAAAATAAATAAATAAACTATAGCGAAAATTCCACCATGGCCTGTTTTTAGTAGTGAAATCCTTACCTGAGGAGGATATGAGGATCACAATTTATATAAATGATTAGGTTGAGAGGGTCTTCAACAAGTGAAATTTGGAGGGATTTTAGGAGCTTAAAAAATTATTAATTATTGACTATTCAATGACCACAACCAATGAATAGTGTCATGCCACAACCCCATGGGGTTTTAGCCCACTAATTGGGGTTACTAACTTCAAACATGAATATCTCTCAAACCATGAAGAATTATGTGGCGTGCCATATATCAACGGAAACATATCAATAAGTAGAAACCATCAAAAATATCCTTGGCTCGGAATATAGTAATTTGATAGTTAAAAATTCCCATTCAATATCAGGGTAGCCCCTAGTGTTGCTTAGGTTGACATCAATGACAACCACTGATCAACAATGAGGAAGAGAATATTTTTCCTCTCCGCATTCAGTTGTAAAGCTAACATTCCACAATTTTTGAGTGTGATCAAAATTAACATCATCAAATATTGATTCACCAAAATATTTAACATGTATGAAAAAATCATGGAAGATGTCAAGATAATGTGGGAGAGGGGAAAAAAGGAGAAAAATAGAATTACAGTTTGAATTTTTGTTCAAAATAGAATCCCACACATGTCCATCACAAATGATATCGCAATTTGGCTGGTTGACACTAACTCCCTCCTAAATTTTGTCCTCGTGAATATCAAAATAAATGATCAAAAAAGGTGAACCAAATAACTCACAATAAGTAGGACCAAAATAACCAACAAATGGAGGATGAAGAGAGAAAACATCATAATAACCATTAGACTCACAATCCAAAATTGTGTTGAAATTCTGAGTATGGGTGGGAGATGATGGTGGTAGATCAACGGATGAACTCTCAATTTCTCCCACCTCAACCTACATAAATGGGGTCACTTGATGAGAAGAAGACGAAGAGTCACTTAGAACATAAACCTCCTTTGTCATAGATTTAGGAGTTCCATAACCAAGGTATGTTGGGAGACTTTCGAAAGATTCATATTCTTTTGGATTCATCGAAATATGAACAAGAAACTCAAACTTCTCTTTCATAATATTCCAATCAATATCATGTTCAGAAAATTCATAAAAAAATGAATAAAATGATCATGAAAATCATTAAGAGATTCATCAGGTTCTTTTCGCAGACACATGACTTTATTGTAAACAGATTTATAATCATACCTGTCAAAGGTGCAGTACAAATCCTTGACAAGATGTTTGAAATAGTGGATGGAAGCGGTGGACAATGTATAACACCATTCCTTAATGCACACTTCGAACGTGAGAACGAACAACTTGTAAGAAATATCGTCATAGTGAATATTGTGCTTAGTGAAAAATTCAAAAAAGTGGGTGATGTGCTTGAAAATGGTTGTTCCACCCTTGCCATCAAATTTCAAATTCGACAAGTGTGGGCACTTTCAAATTTTCAGTTCTGTAAAAACATGTCGGGGTTAAGATATGGGAATAAGCCATTTAATGATACGAAAAAGTTCAAACAAACTTCAAGGGATCTTCTTGTCATCTGTCCCTCTTTCTAGTGTCAAAAATGTTGACGGTTCTAATGAAGTCCCAATTATACTTCACACCATTTGGTACAAGAGTCCCATTCAGAATACAACGTGGTTTCCAAAATGGTGGGTTTGAGTGGTATGCATTGGCTGTAATACACATATAATGATGTATTCGTGACTTTGGTGAAACAAGTGTGTGACTCTATGGAGGTTTAAGTGCAATACATGAAAGGTTCTAACATAATGAAGGGAAAGTGAGTGAGCCCCTTAGAATCCTATAATATTATGCAACTTGAAAGAAGCACGCGAGCGTAAAAGATATCATAATTTAGCCTAAAAAATAGTTCACAAGTTAACCATGATGAAAATATACAACAAAACACATTCAACAAGATTCATACTAATGAAAAAAAAATATTTCATAAGTGTTAGCATAAATGAAATAACATATATTTCAAACATAAAAATAATAGTCCCACTATATTCACAACATATGTATGAAAACATGCCAGCTCTAAACTTTGATTAAAGTGAAAGTTCCAAGCATACATATAAAATTCATGAACCAGTAGCCCCAATAGTGGAACCTGAAGCCAACATCTACTCCTCTAAAGAAAGATACTCCCTTTATGCTACGAAGAAGCCAAGGCTTCAAAAAAACTCCCAAGATTTTGATCTCAAGCCAAAAGCCCAACCAAAATCCATTTACATGACTCATGAGGGTATATTTATAACAAAAATGATGACTATTCATCTCCCTTTGTGACTCTTTGACTACCCTCATGATTGTTTTACTTCCTACAACTATGACCTTTTGACTTCATTACAAATTACTCTTCACATTCCATAACTTACACTTGGAATTTCACTAATTAATTACAAAGGAATATTACAATATTTCTCATACCCATATAAGACAAAATAGGGTAGAGTCACTAGACAACATAATAAGAAAAAACATGCTAAGATTGAGTTTTGAGAAACTCTAGCTCGACCACCTCCAATTGTATTTCATCGATCATATACTTATGTCAAGCATTGTATTGTGTGATGAATTCCCCAAATTGTGTGACAAGATCAGGCTGGAAGTAGACTCTAGCCTCCATTGCATCTTGGTAGACTGATTTTGAACTGGTCTGAATGTTCTTATTCAGAAGGAGCATCATAGTGTTGATCTGGACATGGCCACCAATATACTTCTACATATTACTCCTTTTCACCTCCAGATATTGCTTAGTGGCGATCTATCTCAGCTACTCCAAGTATTCGGTTACCTCCTGCCTAACTTGATTTCTGCGTTTGGCCTTGGTGAGTGAGACAACCGAAGGAATTTAATGTGATTTCACCATGAAATCCACGCTATTGTATAATCATGCATATGAGGCCTGAATGTTGGCAATGAATGAGGTGACGTTTTTATTGCTTTGGAAGATCATCTACACTTGTTCTTTCTCTAGCACTACTAGTTGCCTAATTTTCTTTCCCAATTTGGACAGTTCCCCTTTGTGTAGCATTGACCACTCGTGCATGATAGTTGCGTGAGCAACCTTTAAGTATTTAGAATTATCTTTGCACTTCTGTTGCATGTCGTGCAAGCAGAGAGCTACTTTATGCACGATGACCAAGTCCTCATAAAGGATCTGCATGGTCTCTCCTAGAGTTGATACTTTTCCAAGTATGGTTGCCTTAAGTTCTTTGATACATGCTTCTAAGAAGGATTCTTTTTATACTTCTACTCAGAGTTGTTATACTTATTTCCTTGTAGCCTATAAGTTCTTCACCATCTATTTATTCTTGGCCATGAGATACAATGTGTTTGACTTGGAAGCACCTAAAAAGGCCAAGTTGGATGCATCAATGGCTACCAAATTCCTTATAGTGTCTATCTAAATGACCCTTTCTTTGATGAATTAAGGATACGTGAGCTCGCCCAAAAACGGTTTCTTCCACACTTGTAAATTATTCTTTTGAAGTTCATAACAAGTTAGATTGTACGTGTCCATGACCAAACCATCATCAAGAGGAACAATTTCCTCTTCATCGCTCAGAGCTTGCTCTGCTGTCAAAGGAGGGGGAAACTGAATGGTGACTGACTGAGTGCTCGACATAAGGTCAAAATCTTGGTTTTGCGGCTCCGGTTCCATTTTAGTATCTTGGATTATGATAAATTCTTCTATCTCTTGAGCAAGTTACTTCTCCTGTAACTGTCTACTCTCCTCTTATAACTGCTGAATTTTCTCTTTCTCTTTAGCTTGTTTATGTGCTCCTTCTTCTTCCTCCATATTTTTCCTTTCTTATTCTTCTTGTTTCTTATACATTTCTTCTTCCAATATTTTATTCTCATGTTCATTCTTCTGCTTCTATTCTTCTTCCATAATTCTCTTCTTCCTCTTGTTTTATGCTATTATGATCACTTTCAGGATGATTGTATCTACTTTCATCTTGCGGCTCTGCTCTTCCACTGGGATATGCATAGCTTTCCTCTTGTCTTTCTCACACACTAGGTTTTTCCTTTCTGTTGGTTTTGCCTCTGGGGTGGATTCCTTCTGTGGAGTAACTTGAGATGTTCCAGTGAAGCTGACTCGTTCACAAGACCTAGAGGCATTGTAACAATTCTTCATCTTTTCCTCCTCATGGTTGTAGAATGTCTCGCTCAACCACTAGAAACGAATCCTCACAATTTTTTCTTTGAAAAAGTTTCACGGATCATACATATTAAATTCCAAATGATTGAATGCAAAGTTCTCTATCTCCTTGCCTTTGGTCTCAACAACCTTGAGATTCTTTATTTTGTATAATCTGATTTGCAAAGGAAGGGAGGGCCAAGGTTCTTTATTATTCCTTTTCAATACTGTTAAAAACCTTAGGAGAGATTATATGTGACTTCTTGCATGACCACTTTTCAGTGGCATACCTCAATAATTGATGTGGAGGCTTCTGTGCACTGAACATTATGAGGTACATGCCATTTGGTGAAGCAAACCAATATGTTATTTCCAACACTACTTGCATTGCATCACGAGACATGCAAGGTGTCCCTTCCTCGAATATTAACTTGTATAGTATAATGAGGAAGTGATCAATGAGATGTTCCATTACTCCCTTAAATAGCAACTCTGAAAGGAGTTTGCAGTAGATATGCATGACATGTTCTCGTGGTGACCAGGTCCAACTGATGTCAGGGAATGATTTCTGAGCATATTACATTCAAGAAATAGGAATACATGTAGAATCTGGCTTACTCACCCTTTGGAAGGTTATTTTCATTTTGCACATGGATTATCAACTGTTGATACAACAAATCTGACTAGTTGAACGATTTCTCTTCCTTCACAACTTCATTAAGCAAGAATTCCCAACCTTATGGTAAGGTATTAGTATTGATTTGACCATAAATTCGGAAACATAGGATGATCAAGTACTGATAGGTCTTCCTAAGATATTTGGTATTGTAAGTATTGTTGGGTGTTTGGTGGAATTTTGAAGGCTTTTTCATCCAAACTTTGATGACATCCTTTGTACTCAATTAGTTGGTGACTGCGTAAAAATGTGAATCCATGTATGACTTCGGCATCGAAAAATGATACATCAGGTGGTAATTATGTGCCATGAAATAAGCAAGCCTTTATTCACTGGTACTGGAAAGAGTCATAGTCTTGTTATCTGTATGCGATAGTATCCAGCTGAGGATGTCTACACATGGGAAAAATTGATACTTGCATGCAACCTTGTGTAGCCCTGGTATTTGGACATTGACATACAGTTATCGGTCTTCAAGATCCGCTTTGAAGCTCTTTTTGCTGAGAACACTTCATTCACCTTATGCTGACTCTTTCTCTATGAACATTTGAGTGTTTGAGTAAACTGGAAAGCACATTGGAGTACTCTCAACTACCTTTCCGGTGCTGCTTTCCATGGTTTCCTTTGATAAAATTACCTTGGGATCCATAGTGAAAGTAACTAAATAAGAGAAGTCTAAAAAATCTGCAGTACCTGTAAGAGAGAAATGCACTCATGGAAAATACAAATTAGCTCAAGAAAATTAACTTACAAGGAAAGATATAGGAAACAACCATCATATTGAGGGGAAAAGCTATGCAATATATGAGTTGAGGGAAGAGATTGGATTCGTGAAATATGAATTGTGTAGTCTCAACAACCAAGGAGGAGGCTTTTGGCTTGATACTACATAATGCGTAGTATCAGCCTAGGAAGACTGAGGGAGATATTGCGCATTGTGCAATCTTAGTGGCCAAGGGGTCAGGCAAGAGCCCTGAAACTGCACAATGCATAGTTTCAAAAGACAAGTACTGTTCATTGCACAGTCTTAGAGGCCAAGCATGAGGCTTGAGCATTGGACTTTCGTAATGCCCAGTTGGACATGGAAATTTATAGTAAAATGATAGACATATCTGCTCGGGAAGAGGGTTAAAAGTGGTATATATTGAGTGAAAGTGAAAGAAAGAGTGTATATCTAAATAATTAAAGATAAATAAGTGCAAATAAAGTGCATAAGATCATCATGGAAAAGGAAAAACAAACATGCATAGGAAGTCACTGAAACGATGATCATTGGTGGGAAAAAACAAGAAATCTAATGCGACACTTGTGAAAAGCGAACGATAGATAGAACCAACAATTCTAAAAGATAATATAATGTGAAACACTAATAAATACTAAAATAAACAATAAAAACAAGACTCATAGAAGTAAAGCGAAAAAAAAGCGTCAAAATACAACAAAAGCGAAAGTTACCCAAAAAAGTGTTGCAAACTCCACTAAAAGCTCCTAGATCTCCTTGGGAATGCTAGAGCTCTAATATCGAATGCGAAAATGAGCTATAGGGGCATCCATTATATAAATCTAGTCAGATAGGGTTTATGACACACATGCCGAAAATCAAGGAAAAAGCGACACTTGGAAGATTAGTAAAAAATAACAACTTGTGTCAGTCTTTTGGAAATTGATAATCTAGTACCTATTTTCTAGGAGTTGTTTTTTTTATTTTCACTTTTATAAGAAAATGGATTAAACAACTACTAAGAAATATTACGCAATTGTCAATCATAAGGAACTGGGCAACTCCTTAGCTCAGTGCATTGCGCAATTTCCGAGATCAAGGTAGGTCTATCCCTCATGATTAAGAATTTTCTGAGCTCAAGGTTAGATTGCCTCTGAGGACTGCGCAATTCAACTCCTAAAGGATGGATTTTCTTCCAACATTGCGCAATTACTAAAGGGAAGACCGAAAAAGCTGCAAATTCAAGGAAGAAGATGGATTGCGACTAAAAAGGTTCAGATTGGGATCAAAACAAGGCATCACAAGCTTTGCATGAAAATATGAGTCTTTGAAATAGCATGAATAATTGACGACAATGAAGGATGAGAACCTGTGGATAGGAGGGAGGCTCCAAAATCTAAGCATTGGAAAAATTTAGGAGGGTGGCTGTAGCAGCTACAACAAAAAGAAAATAAATATTGTTAAAATAATAACAAACTCTCATGAGATCCATAGTGAAATAGAACATTGGACAATTCATAAAAATAAGAATATAATTTCATGAGATCCATACTGAAATGTAAGAGGTTGAAGGAATTTGTCATCTTTGTGACACTTACATGGTTGAAGATGAAAATTATCTCTTAGAATGTCCTATACACACCAACATTAGATCGTGATTTCAAAAAATTTGTTACAATAGTGGCCTTCTTAGCCCTTTAAATCATCAAAACTATGATGATATAAGAATTATTCTTTTAAATATTTTTTATAGCATAAATAAAATTACAAAGCAAACCAGTTAATTCCTTACATTTTTTAAGGTCCAATAGGCCAATTTATTTTAGTGGATGTTAACCATCATCATCATCTCATATATATATATATATATATATATATATATATATATATATATAATTGTAGAAAAATTTAAATGTTAAACATATAAAATCATTGATATGAGAGCCATACAAAATTGATAGCTTTCACAAGCCACAAAGAAAATATTTCTAGGGTCTTCAATGATTACATCCTAACTATAAATAGAATACCTAATATGCTAGATACTTGAAAAAACATAGAATTGATAGAAAATATGGTGGCTAAGTGCTTCCTCTTAACCAACATTGGAGAAAGGGGAACACATTTTTCAATGTCCATTTCATCTTTAAGCTGGTGCACTATCTCACTTCCTTGAACTATGCTTATGTAGAGCTACTTGGAATGATATGACTTGAGACAAGGAAATGTGCCATGTTTTAAGGTTAATAACCATGTTTGGAATCATGTTACATTCTTCTCCTAAAGAATATACTTTGTTTTTGTAATGTTGTACCAATAATCCCATTATTGTTGCATTTTTTAATGTTCAAATCTGCCCCTTTTCATGCATCTCAAAAGTAATAGAGAAGAGGGAATATTTATTGCATTGAATCAACTCATCATGGATATATGGAGGCTTGATGAATATATTGTGTTTCTGTATGATCCATTATTTTTAAACCCAATATAGAGCTATTTAAAGATGATAGAACCAAAGAGGAAATGTTATAACAAGGGAGAGATCTATAACTGACAAAAAACAACCCACTCCTGAAATATATCAACACTAATGGAAAAAAAAAAGAGATTCCAAATTTGAAAAACTCTATGCCCTAAACCTCTAAACCTATAACCCATTTAACCCCCTAAACCCTAAACCTCTAAACCCTTAACCCCTAACCCCTTAAACCCTAATTCCCAACCCCTAACCAATTCAACACCCTAAACCCCTAAAAACATAACCCATTTAACCCCATTAACCCCTACCTTCTAACCCCTAAAATCCTTAATTACTAGATCCCCTAACCCCCTAAACCTCTAAACCAACCCTAACCCATTTAACCCCCTAAACCCTAAACCTATAACCCCTTAAACCCTAATTCCCAACCCATAACCCATTCAACCCCTTAAACACCTAAACCTCTAACCCATTAACCCTTGACCCCTTAAACACTAATTCCTAACCCTTAACCCATTTAACCCCCTAAAACCTAAACCTCTAAGCATAACCCCTATTGTCTACCCCCCTCGCTCTAAACCTAACCCATTTAACCCTAAACTCTAAACTCTAAACCCTTAACCCCTACCCCCTAACTCGTTAGTTTTTGGTATGATTTTAGGGGTTATAAGTTAAGTTTTAAATTATATATATAGGTTAGGGTGTTGGAGTGGTTAGGGGTTGGGGAGTAAGTTTAAGGGATGAGTAGGGGTTAGGAAATAAGGTTTAAGGGGTCAAGGGTTATGGGTTGGGAATTAGGGTTTAAGGGGTTAGGGGTTTTGAGGTTTAAGGGGTTAAATGCGTTAGGATTGGTTTAGAGGTTTAGGGGGTTAGGGGATTTACCAGTTAAGTATTTTAGGGGTTAAGAGTAGGGGTTTTGGGGTTTTGGTGCTTAAATGGGTTAGGGGTTAACGTGTTAGGGGTAGGGGTTAAGGGTTTAGGGGTTAAATGGGTTAGGGATTTAGAGGTTTAGTGGGGGTAAATGGGTTAGGGGTTAAGGGTTTAGAGGTTTAAGGTTTATGGGTTAGGACTTAGGGTTTAAGGGGTCAAGGGTTAAGGGGTCAAGGGTTAGTTTTCTGCAATAACATAATTCTCCAATCCCATACACTTATGCTTGGAATGTCACACTTAACATTCATTTCCTTTTCGGATAATATTCTTTATCCCCTTACATCCATACCTAGGAAAATAAACTTCATTTCAATTTAATGTTGTGAAACTAAAGTGGAATATAGGAGGACCCATTCCAAGAAGGGCATCTCACTCAATGTTCAAATAATATTGTTCATTCCCTTACATCCATACCTAGGAAAATAGACTTCCTTTCAAGTTAATTGTGTGAAACTGAAGTGGAAGATAAAGTGACCCATTCCAAGAAGCTCATCTCACTTAAAAAAATTCTCGAGATTTCCAAGAATTTATAACGATATTAAGGTGCTATGCATTGTCTCCTTTATCACCTCATTGCATTTAGTCAATTGTTTTTTAAATTTAAATTTATTCATTAATTTCAAAAAAAATATTATATAAATTATATATAGTTGTTTTTATTTTGATTTATGTTTTATATTAATATATCAATTAGTTTTATATAAAAATATTTTTAGTTTTTTATATAACATTGATATTACAAAATATTGTAACAAATTTTATTTAATTAAATCTTCATGTATTTTTTATCATTAATAATAATAAAATAATTTAAAATAAAATTATAATTTTATTATTTTTTATCATTTTTAAATTTTAATAAAGTACTATTTAAATTATATAACGTACCAATTCTAAAAACTTAATAATTTTTGTGTTTTATTATAGGAATGAAACTCTCATACGAGAGTTCTTAAAACTCTCATTACTCTCATACGAGAGTTTTCAAAAACTCTCATCCGAGAGTTTTCAAAACTCTCATCCGAGAGTTTTCAAAACTCTCATCCGAGAGTTTTTTTTAACTCTCGTCCAAAAGTCTCCCCGAGAGTTTCCGTCAATAAAACTCTCGGACGAGAAAATGCATAACTCTCATCCGAGAGATTTTTAACTCCGGTTAAACTCAATAAAATTCTCGGATGAGAGTTTTTAAAACTCTCGGTCGAGAAATAGAGTTGACTATTTTCTCGGACGAGAAATTAAAAATTTCTCCCAAATTCTAGCCGTCCGCCAAAAAGTGTTTCCCAACTTCGCGATTTCACCCTAATGCAATAATAAAGAGTTCCCATACTAAATATTGTTGTTTCATAACCAATATTCTTACACACTATCCTAGTGCCTTTAAACATTACACTAGACATTAATCATTATTAATAATACTAGTTGTACATTAAAAAGGCATGTTGAACACACTTTTTTAATGTATCTTCAATTTTTTTCAATGTGAGTCTTCTCAAAAGTATGCATAATGGGTACTCATTGGGTGTATAATTTAATTGTTCATCCAAACAGTGTTTACACTTGAAATTTGAGTAAACTTATAAAAAGATAAGCCAAATATACAATTAAAAAAAAATAGTTTTATTCTTTCCCCTCCAAAATTCATAACTCTTATTTTATTATTTTAACTATTATTTTATTATTTTCCTTAGGAGGATAGTTTTAGGCTTAAATTTTCTCTAATGAAAGTTACATCTCTACTATGTAAGTGTTGATGTGAGTCTCTCAAGATTGGGTGCCATATTTTGTATGTTATCTTGGTGCTGAGATGACATGGAAAATCCCCGCTTGAATGGATGGTTATAGCCACAAGACTCAACTTGATTGGTACCCAATTAGTGGGTATTCATATATTGGTTATTTTTGTTAACCATTTCCCTGGAAACCCCCTTCAAAAACTGCAGTAGCAAGAAATTGTTTCAAAAACTGGTTTGCCCCAACATTGCATACAGTGCCATGGGGTAGCATAATGGATTTTCCTTTCCCCTCATTGGTCTATGGGACTGTTTATTTTATATGTGTATTTCTCTAAGCCTTTCATTAATGCAGACCCAGGTTCTTGGGTCAATATTTCTATCTTTCCTAAGCTTAAGACCAAGAGGACCTTGTTCTACTTGTTCTAGATAAGATTGCTTTCAGAGTTAGAGGACTTGGTTTAATACTTCTTAGATGGGCATGATAGTGCCTTCAAGCCACATGCATGATGCAGTTTGTCCTTGTGGACGAGTACTCCATGTGATTATGGTTGTAGTCAAATATTTTGGTATGTCAATCTGATCACTGAGGGGAGACCACATATTTCTGAAGCACTGAATGGACAAGTCCCTTATCAGTGTTTTACATTATAATAACCACGAACCGAGAGAGAAGCCTTGTTGTAAGCTCAGGAGGGATAGCACCAGAGTGTGCTTCATAAAACCTTAATGGATATGGTTGGGCTCTGACGCCTGTCTAGACGTTTGCAGAACCATTGTAACCAAGCCATGGTCGAATCCCTTCGCAAATGACACATAGTGCAGAGTGGGAGGAAAACTTTATCTTATATCTTTATCCATGAATTTGGATGAATGTATTGGGTCATGCGATAGTCAGTTTAAAAGTTAAGTTGCTATTCATTTGACCCAACACAACACTAAGAGTGGAAGCTTGAATGATTAACGACTAAGAGTGAGTAAGAGAAATCATCGGCTCGGAAGAAGACCTGGATGACGTAAGCCCAAAGGTTACATTTCTGAAAGTCCACAAGAAGTTGAATAATAGAAAGGTAGGGTTGACTCAACACTAAGCAAACATGGCATAAGACTCATCACCTGACACAATGGCTCAGACTTGGAAGAATGACCTCGGAGCATTCCTAAGTGCACAAGGTGAGAAGAGTTGGGATAACAAACCCAGGGAACGGGGAATCTCACGATAATGGACTGCCCGTCAATTGAATGCATCTATGGGTATATTTGTACATAGTCGACATAAAAGTTTGGAGACTTTATATATATATATATATATATATATATATGGGATCGAAACCATGGATGGGCCGATAGCTAATACACTCAAGCCAAGTGGAGTTAAGTGGCTAGATAAGACTGCCATGTGGCAGGGTGATGATATGACGCCTTTTGATTTGGTAGAAATTAATGGCTATAACATTTGATTTAGAGATCTGTTTGGAGTACATTTTTTTATCACTCGAAACGTGTGTCACTGAAGACGAACACAATGATGACATTTATTTCAAGTTTTAAATACAATAAATAAATAAATTATCACATTTGTCTAAGGGAAATTGGATTGACAATAAACACTTTTCATCAAAGTTAAGTTCCGGTGTTTAAAGTGTCGAGTGTCACGATTTAACACAACAAAATTCGTTCCAAAATTCTTTCATGGCTAAATGTTAGTTATTGGTTAATATAAAAAAATACACCAAAATATACCTTGGAAACACAACACACTGGTAATTGATAATAGCACCAAAAGTTTGAAAGACTGTAAGTTTGAATAGCAAAAGTTTCAAGTACGGATTGTGTAATTTGAACTATCACCAAAATATTTGTAGTCCCATTGAAATACAAGATTCCGTAAGTTGAACTATCACCAAAAGATTTGTAGTACCATTGAAATACGGGATTCCGTAAGTTGAACATCACCAAAAGTTATAATTATGTATACACACCAGCTAACAGAATCAATAAAAGCGTTGAGAATTTGGCGTATACAGAAGTCTTGACAGATCAAACGTGAAGATGGCAGTCCACTGATGAAGTTTTGAAAACTAGGTAAGTAGTAAATCGGCTGTAAAAAAATGTTTACTAGTGCTCTTCAATATTCCCGTACCCCGATACAACTCTATGCCGCCTTCGCGGAATAATAAATACCACACGGGGTGAAAACAGAATTTGCATTCATAGATTACGTTTCATGATTTGGCACCCAAAACAAAGAAAATTTATATAACAAGATTCCCAAAAAAGCATTACTATTCAGGAACCTGCAATGGCCAGAGAATTCCCCTATTGAACAATGACGAAGGCAATGACGCACGCCATTAAAAGTATACGCATTGCTCACTCACAGAAAATTACTCAAACCGGAAACAATTCTGTAATGTATGAACCTGAGACTTTGGATGTATGGGCGCCTTTTTTAACCCAACTTTGACTGGTCGCGCACGCCATTATAGATGATGTCCTTACCCACGTTCAGAGATAGCTGCAGGATGAGACGGAATCCTTGAATTATGGGCATTGAGAGGAGAAACAACAATGAAATACAGTGTGTATGAGGCCACTGTAAACCTCAATACTAACAGGTAAAAAGTGTTCTCGAGTTGTCTCAAACATATATATAAATATTTTGCTGGATATTTGCCTTTTTATTTAAATGCCATAGGAACTTAGCTGCTGCTGACATGTAGTTATTGGTAAACCTTTAATCTATTCAACTGTTTATTTGTATTTCCTTAATACAAAAAGAATTTAGTGGGTTTTCAATAAACAAAATCACAATTTGAAACTGGATCTTTCATTTTTTTAAGAATCATATTATTTTGATAATCAATTGAGCTGTCACAGTCATTTTATTACAATTAAAATATAATATATTGTAATTAAAAACTAGTATTTATTTGCAATTAGAAAATAATTATTAATTAATTATTAATTATTAATTATTAATCATATCATTAGATAAATGTCTTTCGGATTAATCATATCATTCTATTAATAATAATACTTAAGTATGAGGGGTTTACAGAGGTGAAGAAGTGAGATTGAAACTAGTGAAATGAATCACATAAGCGCGCTTCACTGTGGAGTTTTCCCCACAATCAAGCCCACTTAGCTTGCTATCCCATTTGCGGAAACCCCTCATACTTAAATAAAAAGAGTAAAGGGAGTTCTATTTGAATGGTTCATGAGGCACAATACTTGTTAAGGTTTTGTAAATGGGGTAGCAAGTTAAGTGGGCTTGATTGTGGAGAAAAAACCATAGTTAAGCGTGCTTGAGCTAGAGGAGTTCTGTGATGGGTGACCTCCCAAGAAGTCCTGGTTACCGGGTGCAAGCCCCAGAAGTGATGATTGACACTATGTGATTCATTTCACTAGTTTCAGTCTCACTTCTTCACCCCTGTGAGCATCACCCGATGCAATGAGTGCTAAGTGGACTTTTCAAAAATCATGAGAAATTAGTCAGTTACAACTACCTCTCATGGAAATGGTCATAGATGAATGACTTACTTAACGCAGTTTAATCCCAAAAATGATGTCTAAAATAATAATAATATTAGTTACCTTAATATTAATAATTTTTCATCTTTCAAAATTGTCATTAACCTTTCTAGTTCGAGTTCTGACTCTCCTATTTTCAGTCTCCTTAATAAAGGGCTTAATTTCACCCTTGCCTCGAAGAAGATTCCCGTTGATGACATTATCTGTAACATTGAATTTGACATTAAGGATCTTCCGAGAATGGCAAGGAGACTATTAGACAAGACTGCTCCATTGTTCTTAGGAAGGCTAAGCCTCCCAAAATAAACTTGAGCAAGATTGAGGTTCTTTCCCTTAAAACCCTGAGAGGCAACCCTAAAATTGTTACTCTTAAGGCTGATAAGGGTGGGGTCATTGTCATTATGGATAAATTTGACTATGTCAACAAAATGATAGACCATCTCTCCAATAGTGGTAGTTACGTTAAGCTTAAAAAGAATCCCCTTAAGTCTGTTTCTAAGGAGATTTCCCTTGCCATTAAGTTGGATCCCTCCATGAGTCCTCTCTCTAGAAAGCTTATTGAGAGCAATCCCCTCACCCCCAGGATTTATGGCCTTCCAAAGATTCATAAATATGGGGCCCTATTAAGACCTATTATTAATAAAATAGATGGTCCCTCTTATCATCTTGCTAGATTCTTAGCCCAAAAGTGTAAACCCCTTGTGGGTCTCACCAACTCCTATATTAATGACCCGACTTCCTTTCTCAAATAATAGAGGGACATCAGATTGGAACCTAGAGAATTATTGGTTAGCTTTGATGTTGTTTCCTAATTTACCAAAATCCCCATCTAGGAGTTGTTGATGTCATTAAGTGGATCTCTGACCAGGACAATTCTAAATTAGTTAGCCTCTGACTCACCTCGACTTTTTTCAGTTTCCAAGGTGATTTCTATGAGCACACATGTGGGGTTTCTATGGGTTCCCCTCTCTCCCATATAGTTGCTAAATTACTTATGGAGGATTTTGAAACGAACGCCTTGGCCTCTGCTCAATTTCGCCCTAAGAAGTGGAAGAAGTTCATGGATGACACTTGTGACATTTGGCCCCATGGTCGAGAGAAGTTAGATCTGTTTCTTGGACACATGAATTCCCACTCAGACTCCATCAAATTCATGATGGAAGTGGAGGTGGATAGTTGTCTTCCCTTCTTAGGTATCCTTCTCTCTAGAATGGATGATGGTTCCATTTCCCACTAAGTTTTTCACAAGAAAACTCACATGGAACAGTATATTCATGCCGATTCTCATCATTTTCCTGCTAAAAAATTTGGTGTTCTTTGCACCCTTGCTACCTGTGCTCTAACAATCTCATGAAAACCACTTGGAATTGAAAAAATTTCCATCTTCATGACGTTTTTGAAAATAATGGGTATAGTAGTTCTCAATGCCTTAAGGCCTTTCAAAAATCCTATAAAGGATTAAAAGGCAAATCCACTCGGGTTGATCCTATATCCAAAGTTCATCTCTCGTTTATCCAAGGGACCAAAGAAAAAATTGCCCATGTCCTTAGAAAGAATAATGTCTCCTCTTCTTTCAAGCCTCCGTATATTATTAGAAATTCTCTCAGATCTGTCAAGGACCTTATCGACCCAAAAGAATTGAAAAGTGTTTACACAGTTCCTTGTTCCTGTGGCACTCCCTATATCATTGAAACATGTCAATCCATTAGGTAGAGAATCTAGGAGCATGCAATAGACATTAGGCATAATCGATCATGCACATCGGCTCTTGCAGAACACGCAGAAAAATCATGTCATGTTTGCATTGAGGACTCCAAGGTCATCGCTAAGATTGGTCACTTCCATCATAGGAAGCTTAGGGAGGCCATTGAGATTGAAAGACATACTAAGAATCTCAATAGGAATGATGGTTGGAAATTAAGTAAGAGTTTGACTCCAGCTCACTCGAGGTGATTTCTCCTTCCCTCCCTCCCTTTATTTCTTAACATTTTCTTTATTCTTACCCTTATATTATATTATCCTATATATTATATTAATTGAATTATAAATATAATATTTATTAATTGAATCCTTTAAATAATAATTTTTTTTAATCTTTAGTAAAATAAAAAATTAAATACATTTTAAATCAATTTATCATAATATTTATTAATTTATGAAAATATAACTAATTAAATTAACGACTAGTTCAACTGCTAGTTTTTCAAAGACTAATTCTGGGAAATGATGCATCAACACTATTTATTCATTAAGATCCATGGAATTTTTCACCTTGTCCTGAGGATGAACCACATTAATTGGTTTGAAACGTCAACCAAATCCTAATGATGTGATTAATCCGAAAGACATGTATCTAATTTATGGATCACAAAAGTTGTAGATCTAACATTATATATATTTTTAAATTTAATAAATAAATTTTCTAAACCAATAAATTTTATTATTATTACATATATAAAATATTTATTAAAAAAATTTTAACTATTAAATTGCCTAGAGACACTTCTATACCTATAATAGTAATGATAGTAGAAATGTTTGTTATGGTAATCAAATTAATAATAATCAATTATATATATATATATATATATATATATATATATATATATATATATATATATAAAGGTTTATTCAATAAACTTAATAAAAGAAAAGATATCTGAATTCAAACTTCTCTGATCTATGTTATGAATGTTGAGAGATCTTTCTGTAAAACCCATATAAAAGAACTTTTAGTAGACCCTTTTGGAACCATCTAATGTGATTCATCTGTTCATATTAAATAATGATTAACCCTTTTAAGTAACTATAATCATTAAATTCTAGATGATTCATCTTAAAAAAAGTTAAAGAGGTTGACCCTTTTAAGTACCTATAATCATTGAATAGTATAAATGTTACTGCCACACAAACAAAATGGTAATTTGTTATTCCTAATGTTATCCTAAAAAATTTATTTAGTGGATTTTTGTTTGTTTGTTAAGTGGTTTATTCTGAGCTTCCAGAGATTGAAAATATTTGAGGGTAAGGGCCCTTATAAACTATTGCCACTCAAATCGACATATGTCAAATTAGAGAAAGATCACACTAATTTAATTTAATCATTTTAATAATGGTTTTTGTTAAATTAAATTAATGGTAATTAATCCGCAGAGATTCTAATGGTATTTAGCCATAGAGATTCTAATGGTATTTGTTATAAAAAAAAAAAGGTGTAACATTAACAAGAATAACATTAATAATAGACTTCTAGTTGTTCAAGCAAATTGTTGTTAGTATATATTATCTATCTCTAATTATTGTTCATGAGAATTAGGTTCTTTTGCAACACTATAGTCACTGGTTTGCAAATCTACATTTCATTTTAGACTTATTATGCGTCCATGATGTCAATATTATTATCTATGAAGTAAATGGTTTATAAATTAATTGCAGGATTTTTGCCTCTATAGATTAAAGGTTTATTATCAACCATAACTTCTAACCTAATGAATTGATCCTTTGAACCATGTTGGGGTCTAATTATTCTGTTTTACATCACTATCAAAAGTTAACTATCATTGCTTTTCGAGATTCACATGATGCTAAGAATTTTCTTTTTAATTTTTTTTTATGAAAGGTAGATGAAATTTTAACTAAAAGTAGATCTAATCAAATATGGTAGAATATGCAAACCCTGAGCAACCTTCAAACATTAACAATGGTAACTCTTATGGCTAGAGTAGTTTCATTCGTAATAGTTTTCCTTCTTCTAATTTTTTTCCCTTTGTTTAAAGATAAATATTTCTTGACAGAGAACCATGAAATGGATACTTCAAACCTCAAAGCAAAGGTTGAAGTACAATATTCAACATTCCTCCAAAATTGCAGGGTGAATAACCAAACTTGTAACTAGTCTTTTTATTTGCAATGGATAATTTGTTGATATTTTACTAAGAGGTGAACCACCTGCTCTTGATTATCCACAATCTAATGTGTCCTGTAGGATCAAATTTCAACATCACCTTTGGCCCTACAACTTATATCTAACCAACACATTGATTGAATGGTAGGACAATGGTGGCCCTGCAAAAGTGCTAAAACAATATTTTCTTTGCATATAGCTTATGGATAACCAACACATGGCTGAACGATAGGACATGGGAAGGATTGCATAAGTGCTATAAAATCAACTGCGTTGAGGGAAATTTGTTTACCATTTCCACATGTGTTATTATATAGATAGATAAAGAATATAATTTAAGATATTAGGCTCTACATGTAAATGGAATTGTTTTATTTTACTAATTTTGATAAACCAATTACACCCCATAAAAAGAGTGGCAAGCTTCAAAAAATTAGGATAAAAAAGAGTGACAACCTTTAAAGAATTAGGATTCAATTGACTAAATGCTTCATAGTGTCCATGACAGTTCCCATTTCAAAAGAAGTTAGATATTTGCACATATAAGATAAGATATCACCACACTATAAGTAGGATCATCACAAATATATTCTTTGTTTAACATCGAACTTATTGTTAGTCAACAAAAAATATGGATGCTTCACCAGTATATTATTCCACCATAGGGGATCTAGAGCAGTATGGATCATTTTCATTGTGAGAAATAACTTCCCAGGAGATGTTATTGAGAATTGCAATGGAACCCAACCTTGTATGCTCACAAAGGAAGAAAACAAAATAACCCCATTGTTCTCAATAGAGGAAATCCAAGAGGAAATAAGAGGGTTGTGGGATATTGATACTAAACCCCTATAATCCTAAACAACCATTATGTAGGTTAAAATAGACAAAGCAAAATTGACCCTACTATATAGTCAAAAATTCTAAACTACATGGTGACAAAGAGTAACCAAAAATGAGGACTTAAGTCCAAAATTTAAGTGTCCAAAGGCATTAAACCAGATTAACCCCCTTAACAGTAGCCAAATGTACTACATTTTGCATGCACAAAAAATTCAACATTAGGTGCATCACTTCCCCACGCCATAAGCACTTCTCATCCATATATTCTTGAACTGATCCAAAAACAGTGTCATAAGATCAAATTTTTATATGGCTTGGAAAAAACCCCAGGGTCAAAAAACTCTAAGCTTCCCCTGTTTTAGTTTTCAATAACCTATGTTGCCTTTTCAAGGATATTGAGCTTTTCCTTTTTGGCTAATGTCCTTCTAATTATTCTCTCCCTTTTTTGCATAGTTTTGGCAACTGTTTAAGCTTGTGGTTCATATTCTACTGGAAAGCCCCGCTCAGCTCCAGCATACCCTACTTCTTCCTCATCATCAGTGAAAATTGGTTCCTTTAGCTTGGGATTTATTTTACTTTCAAGCCCAACCTTAGTTATTTTGTGGGCTTGGTTTGTGGCCTCCTTAAGTATTCTGCTCCATGGTGAAATTCTCCAACATCTTCACCCTTCTTTCCACCTCTCCAATGGTTTCATCTTTCTAGTTATCTTGTACTTCTATCTAGTGTCCTCTAGTATTCTTGGTATAAACCCTAGGGGTTTTCCTCCTGTTAGGGTAATCTGTGGCTTTTGTAGCAACTTTCTCACTACTCTCAGCTTTTGTAGCCAAAGTCCTTTCCTTCTTATGTTTCCTAGGAAATGGTTGTCTAATTACTTTCTTCCTCGACTATTGTGTTTGCTTCTTTAACTGATGTAGGTACATGATTTGAATTAGGCCGTGGTGGTAGATATCATGGGGAGATAAAACCTTCCTTTTTATTGCATAGGACACCATTTTAATTAATATTTGATGCATATAAAAATGGAGATTCATCCTATTGAAACCAACCATGTGTACCAAAATCTCATGTCATATAAAAAGACCTTAGAGAATCGGCCATCACATATGAGATAAAGTTGAATTAGTTGCATTAGTTGAACCCACTCTGGTTTTAAAATGTTACAGTGGACCCCAAAGCTCCAACAAGGGTCACATAAATAATCTTTTAGGAAAAAATTAAGGTTCACCCCCTGGACTAAAATCCTTTTGAACCATCTCTCCCCCTCAACCGATATTTTCGTCGCCTTCGCAGTGCTTTCCTTTGTTATTGGAAACCTATCCCATGAATACTAATGCTAGTACCATTAAAATATTTAATGAAATTAGAAGAGATTTTAATGTTATACCACACAAATAGGTGAATGATATGCTCCCAACACTCTTCTCTAAAAATTTGGAATTCGTTGGCACCATAAATCTTGAACACGACTGCTCCATCTGACTCATAACACTTTAGGTTTTGAATCTTTCCCATTTGTCTGATTATTGGCATGTCCTAATAATTGAATGAGTAACTGCCTTACTGTTTGCTGCAAATCAAACTTTGAGTGCTCCATTGCTTTGTAAATGGTTACCACTACACTGCCTTGGACTATAAATACGTACATGGTTACCACCGTTTCAACACATTCAATTTACCACTGCCTTACAATTCACTTTACCTTTCTACTTTTCCACATTAAACTAAAATATTTGTGTAATCCGAAGTTTAAATGTTGGCAAGGATAAAAATTGTTATAACATTAAAATTTGATAATTCCATGAACCCTTTTCTGCTTCTGTTTGAGTTTCTTTCAACCACCTCTGTTACATGAAGATAATTCAAAATTCTTTGTCCACATGCTTAATAAACCACTTGTAACTTTGTAAGTGGAGTCTGAGCGACCATAAGACATATATGATGATGAATATTTAATTTCATACCAACCATAAACAATGAAATAAATTCATCTATATGGAAACATGTAGATGGTTACCACTTCCTTAACACATTCACTTTACCTTTTGTTTTCTTTCACATGAAACTCAAATATTTGTGCTATCCCAAGTTTTAATGTTTAATAAATTAAACATTTCTTTATTGACCAATTTTGACTATTATAACAACATTTCTCAAAGTTGCAATACTCAAATTCACACAAATAGTTCAGCCTCATCGTTTTTCAGTTGTCCTGAGTCACTGGAAAATGATTTTCCAGCGCTCTTTTAGGCACTGGATAATGATTTTCCAGCACCTACATGAAGTGCAGGAAAATAATTTTCCAATGCTCCCTGTATATGAAGCTACATATTTCTCTTTACTCATCTGATGTGAAGATACATATTTGGGTCGTGTTGGCATCCTTTATTTCATATTTCACATTAAAATAATCCAATTCCATTAGGGTCTTTCGTCACAGTGTATCACTTCCACATCTGGGTCAGGAATTCCAAGTAGATTTCTCTTCTACATCATTATGCCATGTTGTTTCTACATAGAGGAATTATTGAATGAATTTTAGGACTACTAGACCATTCCTCTATCTCCACCCATGGAAATGATGTAAGAAACAATGACACCCTTAATAAAAGTAGTAGAAGTAACATTTTATTCATATTAGTCCTATTAGATTACTCGACATATATTCCCTAGAACCATTTAGATGATGCTCAAATGCTCACATGATGCACTAAAGAAAATATTCTAGAATAATCCATCTAATGCACCACACACTTCTTAGTATTTTTTATTTGAATAAAATGTTAATTACCATGACTGAGTTGAGAAAAAAAAAGTCCCATGCATGACATGTGTGAAAACCCTGTTGGAACCGGGATCCTTAAGCTGCAAATTTTGTATATTTTTTGTATTAATTAGTCTAATGTAGGGGTTTTGGGGTGGGTCAAAACCCCAAATGCATTGTAATGGGTCAAAGGGTAGACCTAGAGTCTGCAAACCACAGTCTGTGGACCACAGGATAGCGTAGGCTACATCGATATAAATAGATGAATATTTTGAGTCTAAAGGTAGGCATGAATTAAGAATGAGGCTACATGAAAACTATTAGGTCTGTTTTGGGTTGTTTTGGGTAAGGAATCCTACTGGTTGTGTGCACACAGATCTTCAGTCCTGCTGTGTGTGGACCCCGCTAGGCTGTGTGCGCGGGCTGGTTTTCGTTGTAAGTGGATCTGAATGTTAATGAATGTGAAGTATTGTTAAAGTATCTGTGTGCTATCTAGATCTGTTATGTTTATTGAGGAAGCGTATCTGTGAAGATTATTTAGCTATGAATGTATCTGTGTTATACATAAGTATATCTATGATATGTTATTAGCTACGATTATAAATGCTTTTTGATGGTATCTGATAATATGCACGTCGATGCGAATATACTGAGTAGATATGATAGTTTTTTTATGGTTATATGCTGAGTATATTGTTTAAAGGGCTTTGAATAGACTCATTCTAGGTAAACCTAGAAAGTTATAATACAAATCTACCTCACATTACGTACTCTCTCCTAGGGTGCAGAAACCTAGTTCTAGCACCCTCCCATACTACTTCGGGTGAGACCTTGGCCTGCGCAAGTAGGTCATTGTCGAAAGGGCCAGTAGTATAGGGGTTTGTTGGCAAACCTTAACCTATGAACTTGGGTCAGGACCCCTCAAGCCAAAAAATGGTTCATTTTCCGAGACTAGGAACATTTTGAAAGAGAGATAGGGTAATGCCACGAGGTCCTTGGAGACCTGAGAGGGTGGAAATTGAATATTGGTTTGAAAGAAAGATTCAGAAGTTTGTTGTAAAGTAGAATTGCAGCACGAAGTTGACAGTTGAGAAGTGGAAGAACAAGTACATCATCATTGAAGTCTACGAAATTTTCTTTGGAACCTTTACGCACAAGCTTCAGGAGTGGTTGGCCAGGCTCGTAGAATTCCAGACGTGTTGGAAGGACGATCAGGTAACACAGTGGACACTAGAATTGATTCAACAGCTGGAAAGGAATGACAATATGATCACCCGTACTGTAGATCACTGGGTAGATAGTGTGTTGGGCGGATTCGTGACAGAATTCACAGTCAATTAGTTTGTGTCCTACTCTGAGGCAGAGTGGAGGTTCTTCAAGGGTTTCCAGGGTAAGTTCTTGAAAACATTGCCTTTGTTAATCAAAATATTACTATGTGAAAAGGGTGTTCTGTGCAGCCACACCAAGTGAATGACCTCTGATCTTAGCGAGAGGACAACACGAAGTTGTAAGTACTACCAAACTAATCAAGAATGAGATAGATCTGTCTATAGTCCAATAAGGGAATTGGCTACGCATAGCCCTCCAGGTACACTGCCTTCAAGTAAACATAGGGGTAAGAACTCACCCATACCTCCACCACCACCAGAAGACAATATGGCCACGCACATGAAGCTACCCACCTTCAAGGGTGTAGGGGATGAAGATATCGACCCATTTTGGTTTGTCGCAGAATCAATATGGGATGCGCAGAATGTGGCTACCAACGTTGTAAAGAGAGCGCAACTATCACTCGCCTTTGAAGAAAGGGCCTTGGATTGGTATATGGGGTATGTAGAACAACACACAGATCCATCTATTCTAGAAATTAAAACAACAGTTTCATAAGCCTAAGTCCTACTCTCAGATAGTGGTCGACTTGAAAGACTTTAGATAGGGACCCACTGAATTGGTATGGGAAGATAATTAGGGGCTGAAAAAGGTTATCAGAGATAGGGAATTTTAGTATGATGATAGGCAACACAAGGAATGGTGTATCGCTATGTTGCTACCTCACTTGCACGGACCTATGGGTTAGCAATCGATCGCAACACAAGAGAAGGCCTTAGAGATTGCCATGAAACTAGAGGTCGTGCCGAGGGACGATGCTCAGTTTTGGGTACAACAAATCCAAGGGAAGTTGGAGGCAATGCACCTTGAAATACAAATCCTACGAAAGGAACAAGGGAAAGAGGCTAGTTCAAACATATGGTGCATAAGATGTAGGGTGTCCGGCCATACCAGAAATTAGTGTCCTTTGCTGGCATATTACATGTAGGCTAGGGAGCCCAGCCCATTGCATCCTAAGGAGGTTGTGGAACCAAGTGGTCCAACGTTATGGTGCGTTGATTTTCGTGTCACCGGGCTACATGATACTAACCACTGTCCCCGTCTTGGTGCTTACATTCCAGAATTGAAGCAGCAATGGTGTCGATTCTGCTCCTCTATGGGGCATGACGAACATAATTTTCGGACCTGTGAATTGATGATAGATCGAAGAAACCTATATAGGGTACAAGTTGACCTTATTCATCACTATCTCCCTCAAGCAGAGGAGGCTCCCCAACCAAGGGCAGGGGGGGAGGAAGGGGTGGAGGCGTAGGTTAGGGAAGAGGACAATTGATCTGTTACAGCTATGGATAGATAGGGCACTTTGCGAGGGACTTTCTGAATCCTGCACGACAATATTGCTGTTATTGTAGACAACTGGAACACGTGATTAAAGATTGTCCAATTCTGATAGAAAAAATGCATTAAAAAAAGCAGACACCTATGAAAAATTTATAGAGGGTTAAGGCGGAACCGCGTGATGAAGGACCAAGTATTAATTTCATAACGCGCAGCAGCATGGCTATTGGAGGAGTCAAGGAGAAAGCTGAAGATGAACCTCTTATTCGAAAAGCAGCATTCAAATAGGAAATCTTGGACCTATAGAAGGAAAGAGAAACCTTCATCCCATCTCACAAGGACTTTACTAAGGATGAGGCACCTACTTCAAAAGCTCCAACAAACATGAGAACAAACGATGAAGTTAAACCATTTCTACAGGCATGTATGAAGCTGCTACGCAACCAGAAGGTAGTAGAAAATATGCAAGCACTAATAGATAGCTGTGCAGAGAGAACTAACCCGCCCCTGGAAGTTAAGGATGTGCACAAAATTTACAAGCATAAGAAACACACTAGTCGGGAAATGCGGCTAACAACGTAGATTGGTGACTATGAAATGGATCAAGTTATTTTGGAGCTAGGATAAGATGCAAACATAGTGCCCAAGCAAACTTGGTAGCGAATGGGAGAACCTAAGTTGGAATGGTCCACTATCTAGCTGCGCATGGAAAACTAGAATAAGGTCATACCATTGGGAAGACTGTAAAAAATTATGGTAGATATCGTAGGAGTTAAGGTCTGCGTCGAATTTGAGGTCATTCAAATTGTGGAAGATGCGGACCCCTATCCTGTGCTCCTAGGATTGGAATGGGAAATAGACATGGGAGGTATTATCAACCTAAAGAAAAGAAGTATGGTGTCTAAAAATGAGGGTACAAGGGTGATAATTTCCCTAGACCCTGCAGAAGGAGAACAGTATACAGAACTAGTGCGCGAAGAAGAGGATGTGGATCACATCTATAAGTTAACCGCCTAGGACGAAGATTGGATCAATCCTATGGCTGATGGTGTGCTTTGCCAAGAAAAGGACAAGGAATGCTTCTCTGACTCCGACGGGGAGATAGAAAATTGGCAGAATCGATTACATGATGTATCTGCGCTGCGATGTCTTAGAATCACAAAGAACTTCTGATGCATCTCCTTAGAGGTAAGAGAACTTCCCTACTTTGATGGTTCTCATAGTATTAGGTAGTTTTTGCGAGCATTTGAAGCTAAAGTCCCATGGGAGCGAAGGCTATGGGCCCTTAATATAGCCATGCGCACAACCCTCGCAAGATGGTGGGACACGCATAAAGGGACGTAACATGATTGGGAAGAGTGTCAAGACATGATGGTCCTACGGTTTGAACCTCCGGTTCACCTGCACGTAAAGACTTTTCTCGGCCTAGGGGACCCGCGCGAGCACTTGTCTGCATGGATGGAGAAATGGTGCGAACAAACTACAGAATAATGGGTTCACCCGTTCATTCATTCCTTCGGGCCAATCCCCACTGCATGGTATTTAGATGCAGAACTACACCAGCGCACCTGCCATTGGGAAACATTGAAGGATGAGTTTGTAGAGAAATTTGGGTTGGTAGGTGGAATGGAGGCACTCGACGAAGCTCTATAGGATATAGATGTGTTCTAGGTGGATATCGGTGACCACCCACCTATTCCATTTGGCACCGCACCATCACTTATTACAGCTTTTCACATTCAATAGAATTTACTATTTTTAGCAGGTTTTCGGGTCCTGCACTCCCGGAGCCATTTTGGGGCCTTAATGATCTAGATGGATATTGGTGGCCACCCACCTATTCCATTTGAACTACCACCATTAGTTCTTCCAGTTTTTAAGTTGTAACACAACTTACTATTTTTAGCATTTTTTTGGGTCCTGAACTTCCGGAGCCATTTTGAGGCCCTAAACGATGTTTTTTGGGCATCACGCCTTCAGAAAATATGATTTCATTTCAAAATTGATATTTGCGGTAGCATTTGTATTCCTTGGATATATATTTCTAACAATGTATCATGTGCATGGAACAGAGATAGTATGCCAAAGTTACGACCCCGAGAAGTTGAAACACCAATTTACCCAAACGGGGCCCATAGTTTTGGCTCTTCATCTCCTAGGGTTAGGTTTTTGGATGTTTATAGTTCTCCATTGTTTTCTCAATAATAAATAGACCCTCGAGCCTCATTGTAACACAGCTCAGAGGTCTGTAGCTGCCACATCTCTTCTTAGAGATTTGCTACCAACACCCTAACTATTTTATTTCCATTACGTCTGTAAGCATATTTCTGTTATTTGATATTAATGAAATGAAGAATTATTTCTCTACATCTCTATGTTTATGGTTATTTCTATATTCTTTTGTGTTCCTGCATAAATCTAGATCAGTGGTATCAGAGGGGTCTACTCTTTCTTTGTTTTTATTTGCATGTCCCTAACGCGGTTAGGGTATAAGGAGTTAGAGATCGATCTGGTTGAACCCTTGTAAGGTCAACCTCGCAAACCCCGATGACCTCCCATCGCGGAGGAAAATAAAGACGAGGGAGAAGGAGATCCTATCAAAATATTCCTCGAGGAGGCCCTCGAGAAACAAAGGAATGCGATGATGGATAACTTTGCTCAGATCCTTCAATGACTGCCCACCTACGGTGCATCTGCATCCAACAGCCACTCCCTTCAAGGTATAGGTAAAATTTGACGTTCTTGTATTTGAAGGAAAAATAGATGTAGACGCCATAGATAGATGGTTGAAATTTTTGGAAGGGTATTTCTTGGTCCATTATTTCTCTGACCGAGAAAAGATTATTTTTGCACTCCTCAAAGCTGCCCCCCATGTCAAAGACTGGTGGGAAACCTACTGTGAGCAAGAGGACGAAGGGGAACCCTCTCCGTTCTCAGCCACACCCACCTGGAATTCGTTCTGTGATGACATCAAGGAACAATATTACCTTGTGGGGAGCTATGAGGACAAATACATCCAATGGACCATGTTGCGGCAACAAAGGGATCAAGATGTGCATGAACTGACGAATCTGTTCCACACCCTGTGCACAAAGTTCGATATTAAAGATTCAGAGAGAAATTTGGTGCTCAAGTACCGTGGCTATCTGCACAAAAAAATTTAGGAGGAAATGGAGTTCCTCGACATTACATCACTTGGCACAACATACCGCTTTGCCGCCAAGATCAAGCAGAAATTTAAGTAGAAGAAGCGAGACTTTGGATCTGTGAATTCGAAAGGTGCCCCATAACCAAAGAACAAGGGGAAAGGCCAAAGCAGTGCGACTCATAACAACACCACAAATCTAAAGAAGGACACAGGGAAGTGTGAATTTCATAATAGCCCACTCACAACACAAACGAGTGTCAGGCTAAACAATCGTTGATGGCCGAACTAAAGGCACCCGAATTAGATGCATTTTTTGATCCTCGGTCAGAACCAAAAAAAGGCAATGAAAAAGGGAAGCAGATCATTGATGTGGATCCCAGTGTCATTATTTCCACCACCAAGATCCAAAGGGAGGATCCAGAGGAGGGGAAGCGCCTCTTCCACTCGCAAATGTGGGTGAAGGGTTCTCCGCTGCAATTTCTTGTCGATAGCGAAAGCCAAAATAACCTCATTTCATTAAAGTTCGTGAAGCGGCTTGGCCTAGCGACCATAGAACACCCGCAGCCGCATACCATTGGGTGGCTCCACCTAGGGAGAGATCTCAGCATGTTAGCAGTGCCGCCTTCCGTACAATATCAAGCCATTCACAGATGAGGTATTTTTTGATGTTGCACCTCTTGATGTAGCTGATGTATTATTGGGCCAACCATACTTGTGGAGGCGACATGCTGTGTATGAGTCTAGGCCTCGTGATGTTGTTATTACATTGGGAAATAACTTGTATAGGATACTGGAGGTAGTACCGCCTCCTGTCATCTCTTTGACTACTGCAAAACAACACAGTAAGATTGTTTCCCAAAACAAGAAATTTATTTTCCTTACAACTCGCTCACAAGGAAAGAAGAATATTGTGGTCAAAAAATCGAAATAGGGTGCCCCTACACGGCTGTAGCAGATGGAAAAGTCAGGGAGGAATATGAGGAAATATTCTCCTCACTCATAGAGGTTTCTCTACACCATCAGGACATCCACTCCATTGATCTGACCCCCGACACACCGTTGCCTAATGTTGCCATACCTCATGCGAACACATAGATAGAATTGACACATGTACTTTCTAAGGCTGATAAAGAAACAAAATTTACTAAACACATGCAGCATGTCTACCCGCAGGTCCATGACATCTTCGAAAAATACAATAACTAGTTCAACAGATTTTGCCTCATCTCTTGGAGGATCTCAATGCAATGTGGACCATTGCTTCCTAAGGAGGGAGGAATGATCTAGGCGGATATTAGTGGCCACCCACCTATTCCATTTGGACCCGCACCATCAACTCTTGCAGCGTTTCACATTCAACACAACTTACTATTTTTAGCAGGTTTTTGGGTCCTGCACTCCCGTAGCCGTTTTGGGGCCTTAATGATCCAGGTGGATATTGGTGGCCACCCACCTATTCCATTTTAACCCCCACCATCAGCTCTTTCAGTTTTTAAGTTGCAACACAACTTAGTATTTTTAGCAGTTTTTCAAGTCCTAAACTTCCAGAGCTATTTTAAGGCCCTAAACGACTTTTTTTGGGCATCGCACCTACGACAAATATGATTTTGTTTTAGAATTGATATTGGCAGAATAAATTGTAGTCTTTGGATAGATATTTATAACGATGTATCATGTGCATGGAATAGAGATAGTATGCCAAAGTTACGACCCCAGGAAGTTGAAATGCCAATTTACCCAAACGTGGCCCATAGTTTTGGCTCTTCATCTCCTAGGGTTAGGTTTTTGGACATTTAGAGTTCTCCATTTTTTTATCAATAATAAATAGGCCCTCGAGCCTCATTGTAACACAGTTCAGAGGTCTGTAGCCGCTACATCTCTTCTTAGATATTTTCTACTAGCACCCTAGCTATTTTATTTCCATTACTTCTGTAAGCATAGTTCTATTATTTGATATTAATGAAATGAAGCATTATTTCTTCTACATCTCTATGTTTATGGATATTTTTGTATTATTTTGTATTTCTGCATAAATCTGAATCTGTGGTATCAGAGGGGTCTACTCTTTCTTTGTTTTTCTTTGCATGTCCCCAACACGGTTAGGGTATAAGGAGTTAGGGCTCGATCTGGTTTAACCCTTGCAAGATCAGCCTCGCAAACCCCGACGACCTCCCATGGCAGAAGAAAATAAAGACGAGGGAGCTGGAGATCCTATCAAAATATTGCTCAAGGAGGCCCTTGAGAAAAAAAGGAACGTGATGATGGATAACTTTGCTCGGATCCTTCAACGACTGCCCACCTAAGGCGCATATGCATCCAACAGCCACTCTGGAGGTGCGACTCCCTTCAAGGTACAGGTAAAATTTGACATTCCTATATTTGAAGGCCAAATAGATGCAGACGTCGTAGATAGATGGTTGAATTTTTTGGAAGGGTATTTCTCAGTCCATGATTTCTCTGACTGAGAAAATATTATTTTTGCACTCCTCAAAGCTACCCCCCATGTCAAAGACTGGTGGGAGACCTACTATGAGAAAGAGGACGAAGGGGAACCCTCTCCATTCTTGGCCACACCCACTTGGAATTCGTTTCAAGACGGCATCAAGGAAAAATATTACCCCATGGGGAGCTATGAGGACAAATACATCTAATGGACCGTGCTGCGGCAACAAAGGGATCAAGATGTACATGAACTGACAAATTTGTTCCATACCCTGCACAAAAATTTGGGTATTAAATATTCAGAGAGACATTTGGTGCTGAAGTATTGCGGTTGTCTACACAAACACATTTACGAAGAAATGGAGTTCCTCGACATTACATCGCTTAGCATGGCATACTGCTATGCCGTCAAGATCGAGAAACAATTTAAGCAGAAGAAGTGAGACTTTAGATCTACGAATTCGAAAGGTGCCCCCAAACTGAGGAAAAAGGGGCAAGGCTGAAGAAATGCAACTCAAAACAACACCACAAATCCAAAGGACATAGGGAAGTGGCGTGAATTTCATAACAGCCCCACTCACAGCACAAACAAGTGTCAGGCCAAACAGTAATTGGTGGCCAAACTAAAGGCACCCGAATCAGATGCATTTTCTGATCCTGAGTTAGAACCAGACAAAGGAAATGACAAAGGGAAGCAAATCATTGATGTGGATACTATTGCCATTGTTTCCACCACCAAGATCTAGAGGGAGGATCTAGAGGATCCAAAGGATCTAGAGGAGGGGGAGCACCTCTTCCATTCGCAGATGTGGGTGAAGGGTTCTTCACTGCAATACCTTGTCGATAGAGGAAGCCAAAAGAACCTCATTTCAGCAAAGTTCGTGGATTGGCTTAGCCTACCAACCATAGAACACCCGCAGCTGTATACCATCGGGTGGCTCCACCCAGGGAGAGATCTCCTCACCACCAGCAGTGCCGCCTTCCATACAATATCAAGCCATTCACGGATGAGGTATTGTGTGATGTTTCTCCTCTTGATGTAGTTGATGTATTATTGGGATAACCATACTTGTGGAGGAAACATGCTGTGTATAAGTCTAGGCCTTGTGCTGTTGTTATTACTTTTTGAAATAACTTGTACAGGATACCGGAGGTAGTACTGCCTCCTGTCATCTCTTTGACTACTGCCAAACAACGCAGTAAGATTGTTTCCCAAACTAGGAAATTTATTTTCCTTACAACTCGCTCACAGGGAAAGAAGAATATTGTGGCCACAACCTCAAAACAGGGCTCCCCTACATGGCTACAACAGATGGAAAAAGTCAATGAGGAATACAAGGAAATCTTCTCCTCACTCACAGAGGTTCCTCTACACTGTTAGGACAAGCACTCCATTGATCTGACCCCCGACGCACCGCTGCCTGATGTTGCCATACCTCATGCGACTACACAGACAGAATCCACACATGTACCATCTCAGGCTGATAAAGAAACAAAATTTACTAAATGCATCCAGCATGTCCGCCCACATGTCCATGACATCTTTGACAAATCTAATAACCAATTCAACAGAATTTTCCTCATCTCCTGGAGGATCTCAACGCAATGCAGACCATTTTTTCCTAAGGAGGGATGAATGATCCAGGTGGATATCGATGGCCACCCACCTATTCCATTTCAACCCACGTTGTCAATTCTTGCAGCTTTTCACATTCAACACAACTTACTATTTTTAGCAGGTTTTTGGGTCCTGCAGTCCCAGAGTCGTTTTGGGGCCTTAATGATCTAGGTTGATATTGGTGGCCACCCACCTATTCCATTTGAACCCTCACCATCAGTTCTTTCATTTTTTATGTTGCAGCACAACTTACTATTTTTAGCAGTTTTTCGGGTCCTGAACTTCCGGAGCCATTTTGAGGCCATAAATGATGTCTTTTTGGCATCACGCCTCTGAAAAATATGATTTTGTTTTGGAATAGATATTCATGGCAGCAGTTGCATTCCTTGGATAGATCTTTCTAACGATGTATCATGTGTGTGGAACAGAGATATTTTGCCAAAGTTATGACCCCGGGAAGTTGAAACACCAATTTACCCAAATGGGGCCCATAGTGTTGGCTCTTCATCTCCTAGGGTTAGGTTTTTGGACGTTTAGAGTTCTACATTGTTTTATCAATAATAAATAGGCCCTTGAGCCTCATTGTAACACAGTTAAGAGGTCTGTATTTGCCACATATCTTCTTAGATATTAGCTACTAGCACCCTAGCTATTTTACCATTACATCTATAAGCATATTTCTGTTATTTGATATTAATGAAATGAAGCATTATTTCTGCTGCATCTCTATGTTTATGGTTATTTCTGTATTTTTTTGCGTTCCTGCATAAATCTAGATCAAGATGCCTTAGTATTTGATGATTCACGCCCTTGCACAGCATAGGGGGTACCAACATGGGAAACACAGATGCAAGATATTGTCAACTGCCGCAATTTAGTAATAGAAGAGTGCGACAAAGACCCATGAAATGTCTCTATCCTGGAGTCGGAGGGAGAGCGCGCAGTTGCAGGACCCCCACTACAGACCATCGATGTCACTAAACCTTTGAAGCTATGAGAAGTCAACATTGGAATAGAGGAGAAACCTAATATGGCTAAAATTAGGGACTATTGGGATGATGATACTATAGGAAAAGTTTTTGAACTTCTCACGGAATACCAGGAATTATTCCCGACAAAATTCTCAGAACTCAAAGGGATTACAGGGGACCTAGGGATCATGCGCATCACTTTAAAACCAGATGTGCGCCCTGTGAAACAATGCCCTTATCGGTTGAACCCTAAGTACAAACAAAAGGTCAAGGAAGAAATCGACAAAATGCTCACCGCAGATATCATCGAACCGGTTGAATAGTCAGATTGGCTAAGTCCTATGGTGGTTCAGAAGAAAAAGTATAAGGGGGAGATCTGGATCTATGTTGACCTGCGAAAATTGAATGATGTTTGCATACATGATCCCTTCCCTATGCCATTCTCAGATGAAATCCTTGATAGTGTGGGGGGTAGGAAGCATATTCGTTCATGGATGGGTTCTCAAGTTACCTTCAGACCAGGATCACACCTGAAGATCACAACAAAACTACGTTCGCAACTGAATGGGGATATTTTCGTTTGGTAAAGAATCACGTCTCGAACCTGCACATGATGTTGGACGCCTGTAGAAACCACCAAATTTCCCTAAATATCAAGAAGTGCATATTCTGCGTACCCTTTGGGATCTTGCTCAGTCACATGTTTGTCGACAAGGATTGGTGGTTGATCCTTCCAAAGTCATAGTTATCATAAACTTGGCAGTACCTACAAATGAGAAACAGTTGCGCTCTATCCTCGGCTACACGAGTTACTACAGAAATTTCATTCAAGGGTACGCGCTGATCACAACACCTATGGAAAAATTTCTAAAGAAGGATGTTTTATTTTTTTGGGACGACGAGTGTCAGAAGAGCTTCGAGATACTCAAGGAAAAGATGGTCTATGTGCCTATTCTCATCTTCCCTGATTGGGCGAAATTTTTCCATGTTCACGTAGATGCATCAGGGATCGCTCTAGGAGCTATCCTTACGTAGCCTGGAGATGGAGACATTGACCATCCAGTTGCATTTGATAGTAGTAAAATTTCTGGTGTTGAGCACAACTACTACAGTACTGAACGTGAGGGGTTGGCCATGGTCTACGCACTGCAAAAATACTGGAATTACCTATTATGAGGGAACTTTAAGATGTTTACAGATCACTTGGATTTGAGGTACCTAGTGAATAAGCCTATGTTGGGGGGGGATCTGCCAGTGGCTACTACTGTTCCAAGAATATGACTTTCATATCATCATCAAGTTTGAAGGTTGAATGTCGCTTACCTATCCCCGAATTTGTTGTGCTGGTGAAGAACTGACCAACCTAGAAGGATTGCATGATGCGCACCTGTTCGCTATTAATGTAGTTGATGCGCACTTCGCTGACATCATTCACTTCTTGACTACGGGGATGGCGCTTGCAGAGTATTTGGTACAATAGAAGAAAGAGTTGGTAACCCACGCAGTAGATTTTACCATCATCGCAGGCCATTTGTATAAGCTAGGAGCTGACGAGGTGCTGCGAAGATATGTATTGGAGCATGAACGACATTCTATCTTAGCAGAAGCACATGAGGGCATAGCAGGAGGACACTACGCAGGGAAATCAACAACACAGAAGATCTTGAGAGCTGGGCTATGGCGGCCTACACTGCATAGTGACTCTCATGACTATTGCAAAGCCTGTGATACATGCCAACGGATAGGAAGGCCATCGCGCAGAGACAAAATGCCCCTGAAACCACAAAAGTCCCTGCAAGCATTTGACAAATGGGCCATTGACTTCCTTGGGCCCATCAACACACTAGGAAATAAGACAGGTGTGTGCTACGTCATCACTACAACTGATTATGTAACCAGATGGGCCGAAGCATAAGTTGTGAAGGATTGCACTGCATATACCATTGCACACTTCAATTTTGAGCAGATTTTGACCATGTTTGGCTATCCAAAGATCTTAATAAGTGATAGAGGTACACATTTTGTTAATGAAACAATATAGGCATTGAATGAATAATTTCGGATCCAGACGCGAAAAGCACTTCATATCATCCAAAAGCAAATGGAGCGGTAGAAGCTTTTAATAAAATATTGGAGCAGGCACTGACTAAGGTCTGTAATGCTGATCGTAGCGACTGGGACATGTGCATCCCATTAGTCCTTTGGGCCTATCACACCACTTGCAATAAACTAGCTAGAAAAACACCCTTTTAGATGGTTTATGGAAAAGAGGCCATTATGCCCATGGAGTATATTGTTCCTAGCCTATGCATCATAGCCTTTACGAACATGGCAGGGCATGATATCATGGAGGAGCATTTAGCATAGCTTGTGGCTTTGGAGGAAGATCATTTTATTGCTAATTTACATCAGCAGGTTCAGAAGACTTGAGATAAGGCATGGCATGATCGACATATTCGGAAAAAGACATTTGCAGAGGGCGAATTGGTCTTGTTGTATGATAGCCAGTTTGCAAAAGACTCGGGGAAGTCCCGACAGCACTGGCTAGGCCCCTATATGGTAAAATAAATAATTGATGGAGGAGTTGTTCGGCTAGCTACCCTGCATGGCGATATGATAGAAGGATATGTCAATGGCAGTCGACTCAAACCATACCAGATCAAATGACTATATGGCTGGATTAGCTATATGGGGTGGAGTATGCGGAGAGGTCGTTCATAGGTCTAGATGCTTGGAGAAGTGCGCTGGGAGAGTGGGGGTGCACTGGGAGCGCAAGAGGTACACTGGGAGTGCATGGGTGCACTAGGAGTGAAGGAGGTACGTTGGGAGCGTAGGGGTGTGCTGGGTGCATAGGAGGTGCAAAAACTAGCTGTTGGAACAGTAAAACTGGGTAAAAAGAAAATTTTATTGTTGAAAGGAGCGGGCGGTCAGCAATTAATGAGGTGATTTCTGAAGATTTTTTACCGTTTACTTGATGGTAAGTTCTTGACAAGTTTCACCCAGCCGTTGGTTGATATCCAAGGCTATAAAAGTAGAAGGATAACTCAAAATAGGGTTCCATATATCTTGAATAGTTTGTGCTTAGTGACATTCTATGACTATCACACTTTGTTAATGTCTGGGTGCATAGGAGGTGCGAAAACTAGCCATTGGAATAGTAAAACTGGGCAAAAAGAAAATTTTACTGTTGAAGGGAGCGGGCGGTCAGCAATTAATGAGGTGATTTCTGAAGATTTTTTACCGTTTACTTGATGGTAAGTTCTTGACAAGTTTCACCCAGCCGTTGGTTGATCTCCAAGGCTATAAAAGCAGAAGGATAGCTCAGAATAGGGTTTCGTATATCTTGAATAGTTTGTGCTTAGCAACATTCTGTGACTATCGCACTTTGTTAATGTCTTGGCATGCCACACCTTTTGATAGTAGCAACCCTGAGTTCATTTTTCGCACCAGAATGACTGCATCTAATCTTGCCAAATCTTCCTAGACTGTGGCCTTGACGGAGCAAGAATTTGAGGAAGTACTGGAAGTCAACCATGAAGTTGAGGAGGTTATATCCATGCCAAGCCAAGGAAAGAAGAAGGGAAAAGAAAAATCACAAGGGTTGGGGAAACCTGCAAAATGGGTTGGAGTGAAGCCCTGCACCTCCCCTCGAAATGTGAAGTCCCCACGAGTGGTGCCCCAGCCACGTTCGCCTAACCCATTGAAGAGACCTCTGTCGACTCAAGAAGAGGCATGAATCGCTGAACCGATCAACTGGATATCGCCCTATGTTCGGCCTCACAGGCCCTCGACACACACTCTTAAGAATATCGATGGCCTACGCACCTATCTGCAAATGACGTTGACTCCGGGTGAGGTCCCCATCATTGGAGAATCCTTTGGCAAGCTTCACGAGGTAAAATTTGATGACTACGACCTGGCCAATTTGGAGGCCTTCTCCAAATTGGAACTAGAACTATATCTCAAAAGGGTATTGGAAGATGACGGGATAAAAATAGTCCCCATGCCATGGGCATGCGTGTTGGCTAGTTCTGGGCTATTAAACCTGTTGAGGGTGCCTCATTTTGGCCACTACAACGCCACATACCGACTCAGTGTGCCAGATGCTTTCCCTGGTCCATGATGGCAGCTTGTGGATCCAGGATCGAATCCCCATTGAGTTGCACTTATTCACTGTATTACTAGTCTCCCCATGGAAGGGCCAGACCCTATGCTATGCGTCGGAAAAAAGTATGATAAAAATATCGCCAAAAATTTGCGCGAGGATTACCATGAGGAGCGAAACACTCGGGGGTTCATGATCAGCACCATCAGCGACCCCGGTGCGCAGATGGGTACCCTATTGCCGGCATGCAAGATGATGTGCAAATGTCAGCTGCCACCGTCCTTGCATATGTAATTCATCTAGTGGGCCGATGCGAAAAGGGGGTCTGCTTCAATTTGTCCCAGTTCCTGTGCAATGAATGTTTGGTGAATGTATGTGAAGCCCAGGATCAGGGACGAGCATTCTTCTACTCCTGGCTGCTGCTTCTCATCGCGTTGGTCACATGGGAAGCCCTTGAAGACTCGGTCCTCCTTGAGCTCACCCTAGATATGTGTGAGGGGGTGAGATAGGTGAATCTTTGGGGCTCAAAGGATGCAAAATGTATTGAGGACAATCAAGTCTTTTGGGTCCTATTTCAAAGCAGGCTCGCAGTAGCAATCAATTCCCAACCGCGCTTGTCACCAGAAGTTTATGATAAGTACAAAAGCATTGTAGTGTTTCAAGTAACCATGCATAATTTATAGATCATAGGCCGCAACGATCCAGTATGGGGTTCACTCCCCATACATGGTTGTTGATGAGGAAATTGACCGCCTAATTGCGACTTTGCCTCCACACTAGAAGCTTGGCTTCAAATCCGGTACGAAGGAAAATACAAGGAAAAGCACCACGAAGGTCACCTCGGCTGACACTACCAAAGAAACTGGAGGACAGGGCAAGAGTACTGGGAAGGGCTCAAAATAGGCATCGCAGAAGGATTCGTAGGAGGATCTGGGCGCAGAAGGTCTAGATGCGGGAGGTGTTGAATCCCCTCAAGGTATAAAGCAAACTAGTGACCCTATTAAAGGGCCAAAGAAGAAGCAACGAGCTCAATGGCCAGAACACGACACAGGAGTTACACTAACAGAAGAGGATCTAGATTAGATCGTAGTTGCGGTCACCTTGGCTGCAGAAGACAAATGGCTGGCCCTGGAAGAGCAACAGAAAGCTACGGTCGACACCCTCTAGGATGAGCTTCGGGCTCTGCAGCTAAAGATTGACACGTTGTAGATGAGTATGATCTAGGTAGGGTTAGGCCCAGCCACAAACAATGCATTAATCAATACAACAGAAAGCTACCTGATCTACCCTCTACTGGGCGTAGCCCTCATGCTAAGTCCACCCGACTTAGGAGCACAAGTCCAGGCCTACAGAGAGATACAGTTGGATCTATCCAACCTGCCACATGAACCGTTTCAGATCCTTCACGCATCCCTATTTGAAGAGATTCAAAACAGAGACTATCAAGTGCACTAGCAGCTCAGTACATCCGATTAGAAAATTGAAGAAAAAAGTGTTGCATTGTCCCAGGCACAGGCTGCATGCACCCTCATCGCCGCACAATAGACAGAGTTGGAAGAGACCTTGGCCTGCGCAAGTAGGTCATTGCCGAAAGGGCCAGTAGTATAGGGGTTTGTTGGCAAACCTTAACCTCCTAACCTGGGCTAGGACTCCTCAAGCTAACAAACCCTAGTAAAATCATTCATGTAAAAAATATATAAGACCCCAGTTGACGTGACATGTATTCCAAGATGAATGGTGGGAAAATAATCCTAGTGGGTGTTCATTCAGTTTATTATGGCAAAGGAAAAGGAAAATTCTTTGGGAAGGCATGAGTCATTAATTAGAATTTTATTTATGAAAAGAATGGAAAATAGGAGAAAAGGAAGGTGAAAGGTCACAGGTTTAATGTGAGGAGGAATATGAAGGAAAATTATGGAAAATGAAGAAAATAGAGACCTCGTGAATAAAAAGGCTTATGATGATAAATTGGTAAGATTTTTTCTCATTTTAGTTTTGGAGTTCTCTTCTATTCTCTCTCTCTCTCATACTCTTGAGAACTTAGAGTATTCTTAGAGAAATTTTGGAGAGGGAGGCATACTCAGAGATTTGGATCAAGAAAGCAAAGGAAAAGCAGGAAAGTGGAAGAGGACATTAGGATCAACATCAACAATAGGTTCTGAGTTCAAGTATTGAGTTGCATTTACTATTTCCTCACTAGTTTTGGCATGCATGGTGTATGCATGTGGATTTTCCTATCCTTTCCATGTCCTGGATAGCCATGGTGATTGTGGGTATATTTCCATTGATTGTTTTCTATTTGGTTCTCATGATTCCTTTAGCTTTGGGGTTGAGTTATTAGTTCCTGAATCCTTGGTTGGAAAAATTCTTTGGCACCTGATGGACAAATGTTGGGTTGAGTTACTAGTCCTGGAGCCTTGGTTGGAAAAATGCACTAGAGTCCTAGGTGGGTTTAGTTACTGGTCATGAAGCCTCGCTTAGACAAACACTCTGGAGCCTGAGAACAACTGAGGTTGAGTTCCTAGTCCTAGAGCCTTGATTGGAAGAAAAACTCTGAAGCACTGGAGTAGCTTGGATAGAGACTAATCCATGACGGTTAGTGATTTACAATCGTGAGGTGGAATCAATGGTTTGGGGTTGAGATGGTTTGGTATCTAGAGCCCTGGTTTGGTGTTAGCTTGGCTTAGCCAATCTATGGTTGGGTGGAACGTGGATGTCCCATATTTGATTGGTTTTTAAATTCAATAATGAAGAGCTCATTCCTTTGGTATTCTGTATGCAAATATATTAGTTTATGTATGCATTTCATTAGTATTATGTTCATGGTTTTTATGTTGTTATTATGTTGGTTATGAGCATGTATTTGATCAGTGATGATGTACGGCTCTATTCATGTTTTTGACTATAAATGAATATCCCATGTATCTATGGTAAAATTGATTGTATGATAGCCTATGATGTAGAGGATAAATGCTTCTTAGCCATTCTCAGATAAGAAAGGTACCCATTTGTTTAAATCTATTGTTCATACTTGTAGACGCTATGTTTGTGACATGTTTGGAAAAATTCCTGTCATGGTTGGGTGGGGTCAAATGAGTTCTAGTTGATGTGATTTCTTCCATATGTTGGTTTTATCGTTATTTACCCTCTCATGAAGTTACAAGAAGTTCTAGGTAGTGACTTGGGCTTAGGGGCTAAAAATGTGGCATAAATCTCAGAGTCGGGCACATAAGCTAGCTTGAAAAGGCTATCCAACGGCTCTAGGGTCTATAGCCGCTCACTTTCCCTTATAAGCCTACGGCTAAGCCTCAAGGGGGAATAAAATCAATCTTCCCTTAGGGAACAGGGCCCTATGAGGTTTTCTTACCCCCTTGGCAGTGTCAGTGATGCAGTGTAAGGTGTGTTTTTGGTGTTTCCGTTGATTCCACTTCCTTAAGGTCATTTAGGAGGCCAAATATCATATTAGTATCCTCTCATCACATGTTTACCCTAGTTGGTTGGTTAATTGGGTAGATGTGGGAAGAGGGTGTTACAGAGTGGTATCAGAGGATGGTTCAACCCTTGGACATGATGGGAAATGTGTTGGTCATGCTTTTATGTCGATTTCTTATGTGTTTAGTATATTTGTGGTATATATGTGCTTGTTTCAACCATGTTGTGTTGGCCATGGTGGTAGTGGTGTTGACATGGAGGTGTTGATGATGTTGTTGTCAACATATTGTCATGAGTGTATGACTGGTTATGTGTTATTCTTTCTTATGTATTTTTTGTGCATGCTTGCATACATGTTGCTACATATTGTACATTCATGCAGGCTTGCTTATGCTAAGGTCACAAATTGGTCATGCTTCAGTTTTTATCATGTATGCCTGCTTTTGAGATGTCATATGTTGAACAAGAATTGGTCGTTCATGATTGGTTATACATGTTAAGTGGGTGCATATGGTCAATTTTTCATTGGCTTGGTTGAGGTTGTGATGCATAAGGTCATTGTATGAAATTAGGCCATCATGGTGATATTGGTATGTTATGATGCTAATGCGTTGGATGAGATAGAGTAGGAGATGCAAATAGTCAAAGTGAAGTTGCAGCATTAGACCTCAAGGCAAGAGGAGATCATCATACAAGTTGTATGCTTGGCATGTAGATATATGATCCATGGATTTTTATATGCCTTGGAGTTATTTATATATATGTTTGTCATTTTATTGTTGTTATGGTTACATTATGATAGATGTTATTTAATCAATTTAGTTATATGTACATGCATGGGTTAGTCATGCATGGTAGATGCTAGTTGATTAGTGTAGTTATATTCACATTTGTCAGATAGCCATGAGTGATAGTAACATGTGGTTATATGCATTGATATTGTTGTTTTATGATGATATGCCTTGATGATTATGTTATATGTGGTTGATGATCATGATATATAACTTGTTGTTTTTATATGATAGAACTTGAACATTAGGTTATCGCATTAAGATATTGATGTTATATGTATCATTTTTATTTGGATTGGCCTATGTAGCTGTTTAGGGTTAAGAAATTCAGGTATGATTCGACCTAATTATGATAGTGTGCTGCACTAATCTAGAATAATTGTGCATTTGTGATTACTATTCATGAATGACATCTGTTTATGAGTTTTTGATGTGAAACTATTAGCTAGTTACTATTATGGATATCTAGACCTTATTTAGGTTGAGTTGATGTGTCGTGAATTTATATTGTGCTAATCTAAGTATGAATTTTCTTATGTCATGTACTTGATGCTTAATTGTTTGATTATGTCATCTATTTGGGGTTTGAGTGATTTGGTGTCTATTACATCATCTAGTTGATTTATTTACCATGGTATGTTTGCAAGTTGTTTGAATGTTGATTAATTTCATGATATTAATATATGTATCTGTAAGGTTGCATGAATAAATGGTCTTGTTTTAAGATGGTTGTACTAACACACATGTGTTGGAATGGATGATATGTATCTGAGTGTAAGTAGGTGATAGTTGTAGCATTAGGTATCATCATAGATTAATGTGATTAGACCGATGGATTATGACATGGTTGTTAGTATTGGTAACAATTGATTTTGAAATGATAGATATGTTGTCTTGATGTTTATACATATGGCTGACATGTGTGTTCAGTTACAGGTCAGTGTGCTTGGCACACCAAGGTAAGATAAAAATTATATTGATATATTTATGTATGCACTGAAATTTGTGTGGTTATTGAAGTATGATATAGGGAATTGTATGAAAAAAGAGACTGACATGAAATCTTGAAGAAGGCTCGAGATAAGATTTACTTGGAAGTATTGGGAACCATGGGGATTGAGTCATGGTGTTTGTTGTAAATTGTTGTGCTTTTGGTCTTTTATGATTTGGTGGTGATTTATTTGTAGTATCGATTGCATCTAGTGCATGGCCATGCCACTTTGTTGCGGTGTCGTCTTGCTTTTGGTTCTCATGGTTTTCTTCTTGTTGTTTCTTGTTCTTGTCCTTGTCATTTATGTTTCAAGGGTCTTGGGAATTGGTTGAGAAAGATAGAAGTTAATGGAGCTTAGTGCATGAGTAAGAAGTGAAAGGTAAGAATATGACAACCAGTTGGATTGGTTGGGTCCATTGTGGTAAACTGACAGTGGTTGGAAAATCATGAGAAAGGTAATGTAAATGAGCTTAAGGTAACAAAATGCCTTGGTTATGTTGGGAACTATTGTTCTTAATGTTGTGCATGTTGTGCAAGAATAAAGGAATTTATCTCAACCTAGACCTTATGATATCTAGTAATCATGTTGTGATCATAATTATGATGATGTTTATATACGTATATATGTATGTATGTATGTATGTATGTTTTTTATTGACATGGTCATCATGGATATTGATGGTTTACATGTATATGTGTATGTATGTATGATGTTTTTTGATGGGATCATGATTGTTTCAAACAAATGATTATATACTAGAGGAATGATTTCTTATGCTGATGAATGACATGAAGAGGTTCCTGGATACGAGGAATCAAGTGGAAGAGTAGCCTTGGCATATATACAAGGTTAGTATCATGTGGGTGTGATTTGATATTATTATTCTTGTACTATACCTATGTTTATGTTATGTTATGAAATGCTGAGGGTTACATTAGCAAAGTGAAAGTATTGTGATCTACGACATGCTAGGATAAGCATGGATAGTGTAAAGACACTAGAAGCAAGGTTTCTTGTGGGGTCAGTATGCGGACTATGAATATGCAGTGCTATTGTTGTGTATATGTTGTGCATGTTGAATATTTAGTGATTGTACCTATTGTGATGTGTAATGGTTAATATGTAGTATTGTGTACCTATGATGTTGTATTCATGTTGTATATATGATGTTGCATATGCAATGCTAGGTATAGATGGTGCTATGTACATGTTGGATATGCGGTGTTTTGTGCATATGTTGTTATGCACATGTTGGATATGTGGTGCTGCGTACGTATGGTGCTATGTACATGTTGAATATGCAGTGCTATGTACATATGGTGTTGTGTGCATGATGTACATATGGTGCTATGTGAATTTGGTGTTGTGTACATGATTGTATACATGGTGTTGTGGGCATGTGGTGCTGTGTGCAGGTGGTGTCATGTACATGTAATGCATTTGGTGTTGTGTACATATGGTGTTGTGTACATGTCGTGCATGTGGTGTTGTGTACATGAGATATTGTGTACACATTTTATAGGTGGTGCAATGTACATTTGGCATTGTGTACGGGTTGTGCAGGTGGTGCCGTGTACATGTGATGTAGTGCACACGTTGTGTAGGTAGTGTGTGTACAAGTGGTACTTTTTACATGTTGTAAATATGGTATTGGTATACATGTTGTATTGTATGCATGTCGTACATGTTGTTGTGAGTATGTGGTGCTATGTATGTGCATGGTGTATTCGTGGTATTGTGACATGTGTATTCGTTGTGTGGTATTTTGTATATGTATATGTTATATGTTCGTGTACACGTAGGTGCATGTGTTGTGTTGTATACCAAAGAGTAGGCGTATGTGTTATGTTGTGTGTCAGATATGGGGATATGAATTGCTTGGTGTTGTACGCCTTGTGTGGATTTATATGTTGTGATGTACATTGCATGTATGCGTACGCTATTGAAGAGAAGGAACTGGGTGCTTGTTGGGTGTGGCAGCTGATCAGGTGTGTGTACAAAAGGAACAAAGGTAGAAGTAAGGACTGATGAAGGATAAGTATCAATATTTTACTCCAGTTATATTATGCATGTGATATGTGATTCAGACTTATGATGGTTACATGTGATTTATTATTATGGCTTATGACAATTTCATATAAATCATGCTTTTAATATATGATGGTTGTATTTTGAGCTAACCATATTTGATAGGATTATACATTATGATTCGATCAAAAAATCAGTTTGACTTGTTGTGACAGGAAGTAAATAGGATTGCAAGTGTACCTTATTGACGAGCTCCCAATGAGGTATGATTTGAAGTTATTTCAATTTATTTTGAATCTAATGGCAGTTATGTGCTTGGTACATGAAGCATCGAAATTCCTGGTTGGGTGGTTGAAACTGATTGCAAGCAGTAGCAATAGCAAAAAAAGTAATTGGAATATGCAGTAGTATGTTGGTAAATCATTTCAGGAGCAGGGCCATTCTGGGACATTGTTACCCAATAGTTTCCATTGATTTATAAGAGTATGCTATGACTGGTATGATGGTTTTGAGGTAGTTATATGCGTTGTTTTTTATATCTTCCAATGCTAGGAAGCCTTGCCAAGGGATGGACTACCCGGGATGGGGGTGCTAGTGGAACTTGGAAGGTGAGTGACTGCACGGACGGGGGTTGAATTTCCCTAGGTGTTGTGTAGCAGAGAAGGGAAGGCCGAGATGGATTTGTTTTGGTCATTATAATTTCAATATGGAATCATATGCACATTGGGAGTGTTCCCTGGACAATGAGTTGGTAACTGTTCATTGAGAGGACACATGGCGCATGATTGTAGCGCTGGACATTGGATGCAACTTTGAATTTGATAATGGATTCTGGACTTCCTGGAATGGAGGTGAATCATGGTATTAATTTGAGGGTGAAGGTGCGAGCCTCTGGATTCCCTTGTAGATAATACGTGCATCGTACCATTTTATTTTCTCGTTTAGAAAATTTGTATAGGTGTATAATTGTATATGTATATTATTGTAAATACTGTATTGAGCTGGTTTATAATGCTCCATAGACAATATGGTTATTTATTGGTTGAAACAAATGTGCATGAGTATGTTGCTTTTATTGTAAATATCGTAATGAGTTGTGTTATAAAGCTCCAGTAAACAGTATGATTCTCATGTTCGGCAATGATCATCTTAAATATTGCAATGAGCCATGTTATAAAGCTCCATAGGCAGTATGTTTTTCTTTTAGCATTTTGCTAGTTTGTAGGTTTGATTGAACACCGAGGATGGTGTTCCCCCTAGGGGGAGGGTTCCGTAACAGGCCTGGTAAAAATGTTCATGTAAGAAATATATACGACCACGGTCGATGGGACATGTATTCCAAGTTGAATGGTGGGAAAAACATCCCAGTGGGTGTTCATTTGGCTTATTATGGCAAAGAAAACTGACAAAGGCAAAGGCAAAGCATTTGGAAAGAAATGAGGCATTAATTGGAAATTTATTTATGAAAATAATGGAAATTAGGAGAAAAGGGAGGTGAAACGTCACATGTTTCATGTCAGGAAGAAAATGAAGGAAAATTATGGAAAATGAAGAAAATAGAGTGTTATTAATAAAAATGCTTCTGAGGATCAATTAGTAAGAATTTTTCTCAGTTTGGTTTTGAAGTTGTCTTCTACTCTCTCTCTCTCTCTCTCTCTCTCATAATCTTAAGAAATTAGAGTATTCTTGTAGAAATCTTGGAGAGTGAGACATACTTGGAGATTTGGATCATGAAAGAAAAGGAAAAGCAGGAAAATGGAAGAGGACATTAGGATCAAAATCTACAACAGGTTCTGAGTGCAGGTACCGAATTTCATTTAATATTTCCTCACTAGTTTTGGCATGCATGGTGTATGCATGTGGATTTTCCTAGCCTTGACATTTCCTGGATATCCATGGTGATTGTGGTTAAATTTATATTCATTCTTTTCTGGTTGGTTCTCATGATTCCTTTAGTTGTTGGGTTGAGTTATTAGTTCATGGAGCTTTGGTTGGACAAAAGCTTTGGAGCCCAACAGACAAACGTTGGGTTGACTTACTAATCCCAAATCCTTGGTTGGAAAAATACTCTGGAGCCCTAGGTGGGTTGAGTTACTAGTCCTAGATACTTGCTTGAACAAATGCTTTGGAGCCCAAGAACAATTGGGGTTGAGTTACTAGTCCTGGAGCCTTGGTTGGAACAAACACTCTGGAGCCCTTGAGCAACTTGGATAAAGACTAATATGTAACAGTTAGTGATTTCCGACTGTGAGGTGGAATCATTAGTTTGGGTTTGAGACAGTTTGGTCTCTGGAGACCTGGTTTGGTTTTTATTTACGTGTTTGATAAATTCCCACATTCATGGTTGGAATATGGAACGAGGGTGATTGGATGAAGTGAGGCTTGGCTCAACCAATATATGGTCGAGTGGAACACAGAAGTCCCATCTCTGGTTGGTTTTTACATTCAGTAATGAAGAGATCATTCCTCCAGTATTCGGTATGAAAATATACTAGTTTATGTATGGATTTCATTGCTATTGTATCCATGGTATTTCTGTTTTTATTATGCTGGTTATAAGCATGTATTCGATTAGTGATGATGTATGGATCTATTCATTTTTTTCCCTATAAATTAATATCCCTTGTATCTATGGTAAAATTTATTGTATGATAACCTATAATGTAGGGGAGCAATGCTTCTTAGCCATTCTCAGATAAGAATGAGACCCTTTGTTTAAATCTATTGTTCATACCTATAGACGCTATGTTTGTGACATGTTTGACGAAATTTTTGTTATGGATGGGTGGGGTTGTATGAGTTATGGTGGATGTGATTTCTTCCATATGTTTTTTTAATGTTATTTACCCTTTCCTTAAGTTATAAGAAGTTCTGGGAAGTGACCTAGGCTGAGGGGCTGAAAATGTGGCACAAATCTTGGATTCAGGCACATAAATTTGTTGTTTGGGCCTGAGCCGCTAGCTTGACAAGGCTAGCTCGCAGCTCTAGGGTCTATAGCTGCAACCTTTCCCTTATAATCACGTGGCTCAACCTCAAGGGGGAAACAAATTAGTCCCCCCTTAGAGAATAGGGCCCTAGGAGGTTGGGTTACCCCCTAGGGGTGTCAACGATGCAGGGTAAGGTGTATTTTTGGTGTTTCCGTCGATTTCACTTCCTTAAGGTCATATAGGAGGTTGAATCTCATATTAATAACCCCTCATCACATGTTTACCCCAGTTGGTCGATTAGTTGGGTAGATGTGGGAAGAGGGTGTTACAGAGTGGTATAAGCGCATGATTCAATCCTTGGACTGGATGGATGGTGTGTTGGTCATGCTTTTATGTTGATTTATAATGTGTTAAGTATGCTTGTGGTATATATGTGCTTGTTTCATCCATGTTGTGTTGCCCATGGTGTCACCATATAAGTGTTGATGATGTTGTTTTCAACATGTTTACATGAGTGTTTAATTGGTTATGTGTTTTTATTGCTTATGTATTGTTCGTGCACACTTGCGTACATGTTGCTACATATTTTACATGCATGGCTTGCTTATTCTAGGGTTAAAAATTGGTCATGCTTCAGTGTTATCCATGTGTGCCTTCTTGTGAGATGTCATATGTTGAAAATGCATTGGTCGTTGAGGACTGGTTATACATGTCATGTGGGTGCATATGGTCAAGTCATTGGTTTTAGCTGAGGTTTTTGTGCATAAGGTCATTGTATGCAATGAGGCCATCATGATGATATTGGTATGTTATGATGCTAAAGTGTTGGATTAGATAGAGTAGGAGATGTAGATCATAAAAGTGAAGTTGCAGCATTGGACCTCGAGGCAAGAGAATATCGTCATACAAGTTGTATGTTTGGCATGTAGGTATGTGATCCATGGATTGTTATATGGATTAGGGTTACTTATATTTTTTTTTTCATTTTATTTTTGTTAAGGTTACATACATGATAGATGTTAGTTACTCAGTTTAGTTATATGTACATGCATGGGTTAGTCATGCATGGTAGATGCTATTTGATTAGTGTAGTTATATGCACATGTGTTGGATAGTCATGAGTGATAGTAAGATGTGGTTATATGAATTTATATTGTTGTTTTATGATGAGATGAATTGATGATTATGTTATATGTGGTTGATGATCATGATATATAACTTGTTGTTGTTCTATGATAGTAACATGACCATTAGGTTATCGCATTAAGATCTTAATGTTATATGTCTCATTTGATTTGGATTGGCCTATGAAGTTGGTTAGGGTTAACGCATTTAGGTATGATTTGACCTAATTATGATATCATGTTGCACTAATCTAGACTAATTGTGCATATCTTATTGCTATGCATGAATGACATTTTTTTATGAGTTTCTGATCATGATCCCGTCAGAAAACACCATACATACATACACATATACACATAAACTATCAACATAACACCATTAATATCCATGAAGACCTTGTCAATAAACAACATACATACATACATATATATGTATATAAACATCATCATAATTATGATCACAACATGATTACCAGATATCATAAGGTCTAGGTTGAGAGAAATTCATTTATTCGTGCACAACATACACAACATTGAGAACAATAGTTCCCAACATAACCAAGGCATTTGTTACCTTAAGCTAATTTACTTTACCTTTCTCATGATTTTCCAACCACTGTCTGTTTACCACAATGGACCCAACCAATCCAACTGGTTGTCATTTTCTTACCTTTCGCTGCTTACTCATGGACTAAGCTACATTAACTTCCATCTTTCCCAACCAATTCCCAAGACCCTTAAAACATAAACGACAAGGAAAAGAACAAGAAATGGCAAGAAGAAAACCATGAGAACCAAAAGCAATACAACACTGCAACAAAGTGGCATGGCCATGCACTAGATGCAATCGATACTACAAATCAATCGCAACCAAATCACAAAATACCGAAAGAACAACAATTTACAACAAACACCATGACTCAATGCCCATGGTTCCCAATACTTCCAAGTAATTCTCATCCCGAGCCTTCTTCAAGATTTCATGGTAGTCTCTTTTTAATAAAATTCCCTACATCATGCTTCAATAACCACACAACTATCAACGCATACCCAAATATACCAATATAATCATTATCTTACCTTGTAGTGCCAAGCACACTGACCTGTAACTGAACACACATGTCAACCATATGTATCAACATCAATACAACATATCTATCATTTCAAAATCAATTGTTACCAATACTAACAACCATGTCATAATCCATCGTTCAACTCACATTAATCTATCATGATACCTAATGCTACAACTATCACCTACTTACACTCAAGCACATATCATCCATCCTCACAATCCTAACACATGTGTGTTATTACAACCATCTTAAAATAAGACCATTTATTCATGCAATATTACAGACATATATTAACATCATGCAATTAATCAACATTCAAACAACTTGCAAACATACCATGGTAAATAAATAAACTAGATGATGTAATAAACACCAAATCACTCAAACACCAAATAGATGACATAATCAAACAATTAAGCATCAAGTACAAGACATAAGAAAGCTCATACCTTGATGTATCTTAGGGGAGGCTATCTTGTCTACTTAATAAATCTAGATTAGCAGAATATAAATTCACGACACATCAACTCAACCTAAATAAGGTGAGGATACCAATAATAGTAACGAGCTAACAGTTTCACATCAGAAACTCATAAACAAATTTCATTCATGCATAGCAATAAGATATGCAAAATTAGTCTAGATTAGTGCAACATGATATCATAATTAGGTCAAATCATACCTAAATGCGTTAACCCTAACCAACTTCATAGGCCAATCCAAATCAAATGAGACATATAACATTAAGATCTTAATGCGATAACCTAATGGTCATGTTACTATCATAGAACAACAACAAGTTATATATCATGATCATCAACCACATATAACATAATCATCAAGTCATCTCATCATAAAACAATAATATAAATTCATATAACCACATCTTACTATCACTCATGACTATCCAACACATGTGCATATAACTACACTAATCAACTAGCATCTACCATGCATGACTAACCCATGCATGTACATATAACTAAACTGATTAACTAACATCTATCATGTATGTAACCTTAACAACAATAAAATGAAAAACATATATATAAGTAACCCTAATCCATATAACAATCCATGGATCACACACCTACATGCCAAACATACAACTTGTATGACGATATGCTCTTGCCTCGAGGTCCAATGCTGCAACTTCACTTTTATGATCTACATCTCCTACTCTATCTAATCCAACACTTTAGCATCATAACATACCAATATCATCATGATGGCCTCATTGCATACAATTACCTTATGCACAACAACCTCAACTAAAACCAATGCAAACTTGACCATATGCACCCACATGACATGTATAACCAGTCCTCAACGACCAATGCATGTTCAACATATGACATCATGATTGTTTTATACAAATGAATATATATATATATATATATATATATATATGTAAGTATGTATGTATGTATGTATGTACCTATGTCATTGTATGTTAGGGTTTTCAAGGATCATCCATGTGGAGGAATGATTGCTTATGCTGATGAATGACATGAAGAGGTTCCCAGCTATGAGGAATCATGTGGAAGAGTAGCCTTGACAAATATAAAAGGTAAGTATCTTCTGGGTGTGATTTGATGTTATTATGCTTGTACTATGCCTATGTTATGTTATGTTTATGTTTTTGGTGTTTCCATCGATTCCACTTCCTTAAGGTCATATAGGAGGTTGAATCTCATATTAATAGCCTCTCATCACATGTTTACCCCAGTTGGTTGATTAGTTGGGTAGATTTGGGAAGAGGGTGTTACAGAGTGGTATCAGAGCACAATTCAACCTTTGGACTAGATGGACAGTGTGTTGGTCATGCTTTTATGTCAATTTATAATATGTTTAGTATTATTTTGGTATGTATGTTCTTGTTTCATCCATGTTGTGTTGGCCATGGTGGAAGTGGTGTCACCATGGAAGTGCTGATGATGTTGTTTTCAAGATGTTTTCATAAGTGTTTGACTAGTTATGTGTTGTTCTTGATTATGTATTGTCCATGCACACTTGCGTAGATGTTTCTACATATTTTACATGCATGGCTTGCTCATGCTAGGGTTAAAAATTGGTCATGCTTCAGTGTTATCCATGTATGCTTGCATGTGAGATGTCATATGTTGAACATGCATTGGTCATTGAGGACTAGTTATACATGTCATGCAGGTGTATATGGTCAAGTTTGCATTGGTTTTGCCAAGGTTGTTGTGCATAAGGTCATTGTATGAAATGATTTCATCATGATTATATTGGTATGTTATAATGGTAATGTGTTGGATGAGATAGAGTAAGAGATGCAGATCATAAAAATCAAGTTGCCGCATTGGACCTCAAGGCAAGAGCAGATCGTCATACAAGTTGTATGCTTGGAATGTAGGTATGTGATCCATGGATTTTTTATATGCATTAGGGTTACTTATATATATATATTTGTCATTTTATCGTTTTTATGGTTACATACATTATAGATGTTAGTTAATCAGTTTAGTTATATGTACATGCATGGGTTAGCCATGCATGGTAGATGCTAATTGATTAGTGTAGTTATATGCACATGTGTTGGATAGTCATGAGTGATAGCAAGATGTGGTTATATGCATTGCAATTGTTGTTTTATGATGAGATAACTTTATGATTATGTTATATGTGGTTGATGAGAATGATATATAAATTGTTTTTGTTATATGTTAGTAATTTGACGATTAGGGTTATCGCATTAAGATCTTGATTTTATATGTATCATTTTGATTTGGATTGGCCTATGCAGTTGGTTAGGGTTAAGAAATTCAGGTATGATTCGACCTAATTATGATAATGTATTTCACTAATTTAGAATAACTGTGCATATGTGATTTCTATGCATGAATGACATCTGTTTATGAGTCTATGATGTGAACTTGTTAGCTAGTTAATATTATGGATATCGTCACCTTATTTAGGTTGAGTGATGTGTCGTGAAGTTATATTGTGTTAATCTAGATTAATTATGTAGAAAAGATAGCCTCCCCTAAGATACATCAAGGTATGAGTTTTCTTATGTTGTGTACTTGATGCTTAATTGTTTGATTATGTCATCTATTTGGTGTTTGAGTGATTTGGTGTCTATTACATCATCTAGTTGATTTATTTAGCATGGTATGTTTGAAGTATGTTTTAATGTTGATTAATTGCATGATATGAGTATATGTGTCTCTAATACTGCATGAAGAAATGGTTTCATTTTAAGATGGTTGTATTAACACACATGTGCTGGGATGGATGATATGTACTTGAGTGTAAGTAGGAGATAGTTGTAGCATTAGGTATTATGACCAATGAATGTGAGTTGACTGATGGATTATGACATGGTTGTTAGTCTTGGTAAAATTTTATTTCAAATTGATAGATACGTTTTCTTGATGTTGATACATATGGATGACATGTTTGTTCAGTTACAGGTCAGTGTGCGTGGTACAACAAGGTAACGTAACAAGTATATTGGTATGTTTATTTATGCGCTAACAATTGTGTGGTTATGGAAGTATGATGTAAGGAATTGTATGGAAAAAGAGACTGCCATGAAATATTAAAGAAGGCTCGAGCTGAGCTTTCCTTGGAAGTATTGGGAACCATGGGGATTGAGTCATGGTGTTTGTTGTAAATAATTGTGCTTTCAATATTTTGTGATTTGGTTGCAATTGATTTGTAGTCTTGATTGCATCTAGCACATGGCCATGCCACTTTGTTGTGGTGTCATATTGCTTTTGGTTCTCATGGTTTTATTCTTGTTATTTCTTGTTATTGTCATTGTATTTATGTTTTGAGGGTCTTGGGAATTGGTTGGGAAATATGGAAGTTAATGGAGCTTAGTGCATGAGTAAGCATCGAAAGGTAAGAATTTGAAAACCAATTGGATTAGGTAGGTCCATTGTGGTAAATGGAAGATGGTCGGACAGTCATGAGAAAGGTAAATCAAATGAGCTTAAGGTAACATATGCCTTGGGTATGTTGTGAACTATCGTTCTCAATGTTGTGCATGTTGTGAATGTTGTGCACGAATAAAGGAATTTCTCTCAACCTAGACCTTATGATATCTAGTAATCATGTTGTGATAATAATTATGATTATTTTTATATACGTATATATGTATGTATGTATGTATGTCATTGATTGACAGGGTCTTCATGTGTCTTAATATTTTTATGTTGATGGTTTATATGTATATGTGTATGTATGTATGGAGTTGTGTGACAAGATCATGATTGTTTTATGCCAATGATTATATATATGTGTGTGTGTGTGTGTGTGTGTTTCTATGTCACTATATGATAGGGTTTTCAAGGATCATCCTTATGGAGGAATGATTACTTATGCCAATGAATGTCATGAAGAGGTTCCTGGCTACGAGGAATCCAGTGGCAGAGTAGCCTTGAAAAATATACAAGGTTATTATCATGTGGGTGTGATTTGATATTATTATGCTTGCACTATGCCTATGTTTATCTTATGGCAGGAAATGTTGAGGGGTAAATTGGCGAAGTGAAATTAGTGTGATTTGCAACATGAAGTGAAAGTAGTGTGATCTTATACAAAGTTCACATGAAGGCTAGCGGATATATTTAACAGGAAGGACCTAGAGCTACAATTAAAGGAGTTGGCTAACCTCAAGAAGATATAAGGTGTAGAGGCATACATTATATAGCTTCATAGGATAGCTATTATGGTCTCTACCATATTTGATGCGAGTATGATCATGTTGTTAATTGAGGAGTTAGTAGATCCATCGCATGGTTGGGTGGTTCCATTGCAGGATGCCATTATTTCGACCGGGGACATGCTTTGTGTTGTTCTAAAGACCAAGGCACTATTACCTTACAGTCCCACTTTCCCTTATAAAGGGAAGGATACCATTACTCCTTAGAAGGAGTGGATGGGATGAGGAGGGAAATTCAGAGGAGGAAATTGTGCTTCACATGCCAGGATCCATGTGAACCATGACATCAATGTACCAAGGGAAAAACACACTATATAGAGGTGTTTTCAGATACTAATATGGAGAAGGAGGAGGTCAAGAAGGAGACCAATCGAGGAGATTGCAGGCCACATACTATGGGAGGAGGACCACTACCATATGGAGGAGTCCCACCACTGCTGTTGGCTTGAGGGGATCTGAACCAAGTTCAAAGTGTTCTGCGCAACCAACAAATCCCTCCAACTACTGGCCCTTTCGGAAATGATCTACTTGTGCAGACCAAAGTCTCACCTGGAGAAATATGAGGGGTGATGGAATAATTTTTTTGCACCCTAAGGGAGAATTTGATGTGTTTTTTACCCTTACTTATCAAATTTAATGCTTAGCCATCTGTGCGAAACTTCTCAGGAAACCAGATCTAAGTGCATATAAAATCCTTAACAAATAGGCGTAACTGATTCAATCAGGTCTAACTTATCACAATAGAACCCACCTTTGTGAAATCACACGGATATTTTTCTGGTAAAAACCTTAACATAGAAGTAATACTTGCACAAATAAATATATTTTCCATAGATAAGTAACTCAGATAAATACACATTCAATCGGAAACAGATTAATAGATCAGAAACTTAATCGCACATAACACATATAAATTGTGTTAGAATTCGCCAAAATGTATTCTTTATTAATGGATCTTCAACTCAGTACAATATCTTTCTGTCTGCACACACCGTAGTAGAGTCTGTGCACATAGCTCGGGACTAGGTATCTGCGCACATAGCTAGCGAGAGCCTTTCTACCCAGAAAAACTTATCCGAAAACTTAGTTTAAGACATTTTCATAAACATAAACACCTATCGACCTATTGATTTCTTACTCGACTCAAATCTTACATATCTATAGGTCTTTGACACGCACATACCATGGTCTCAAACCATGGTTTGAGACTCATGGTTTCCATTTTTACCCATTACAATGATGAAGGAGCTTTGACCTACCCCAAATCCCCTTGACTTCTACAAGTAGCGTGTTTCAACAAAAATTTACCCAAAATTATAGAAAAAATTTCCACCCCATCATAATAGGCCGCCAACACAATCTAGTGACTCATCCCAAGTAACTTTGGTCTTGGCTCCTCCATCTTGTCATTTAGTGCCTGAATTGATGTGTTTAGTGGTTGAATGAATTCGGTGTTTTGTGATGCAGCATGTTGTGCTTATTCAACCATATTTTCTGTAGTTGGCCCCTCGGCTTCCAGGCTGATACTTCTCTCGGTCTGTTTTAGGCTTATGAGGGCACCATCCAATCTTTGGGACAAATGCAAGGCTTCCTCAGCCCAAGGTTGCATCTGGTTATCGGGAAACTTCTCTCGTTGGTGGAGTGTGTCAATCTCTTCTTAAATAGTGCAACTCTACTGTAAACGGGCCAACCATTGGGCAGGTACCAAGGTCGGTGCAATGTTCTCAATCTCATTAAATTGATTCTTTTTTTCTCACAGGTTCACCTTTAGCTGCTGTGCGATAGGGTCATCTTGGAAAGAGGTCCAAATGCACATGGCTTCCTCTAAAAATTGGCTGACAACATCCACATCAGTGCTGATGATAGTAGTAGACTCCTGAACAACCTTGGCACACTGTGTGCGAACCTCTGGAGGTGTCTCAGGCTATAACTTCATATGTAGATCAATGATCTTCTACTCAATTTCTGCTCAGACAATGGCGATTTCTGATCATGAAACCTTGATTATAGAGAAAAAATTTTCCAACTTGATAGTGGTTGCTGCATTGGTTGGTACTGTGATTTCGGGGAGGCTCAAACATAGCTGATCAATCAAGGTTTCCAATTGGGCACACTACCTTTTAGCGACGCACCTTGCATCCTCTGCGAGCCGCTTCCCTTTAAGCGTTGAGGCAGCTTGGTGTTTCACTGCCGTGGTGTCCTGGAAGGCCTTATATTCACGGTACTACAGCTTGTATGTGATCATCGTGTGCATAGAATACAACTTGCCGCTGGGGAATACCGCCAAGTCAATCCTAACCTCATATCATTCAAGAATGACCACGCATAGCTCTAAACTGGTAATTTGAAGTGCAACACTTGAAACTTGGAATATTCTACTTTCAAAGTTGGATGGGTGTCGAATGGTTAGCTCACTCACTTGTCCCACACTCGCTTGACCAATTCTCACTTATATGGTGCTTTCTTTCATTTTGAGCCGCTGGAGCCCCTACTGCACGTCATCAAGGATAGATTTCTACTGAGCTTTGACCTTGTTCCACACATCTTCAGTCACCGTCTGGATTGTATCTCCGATCTTGTCAAATTCTTCCCCTATAAGTGTCAATGGATCCATCCCAGTATTCTTAGAAGCCTTTTATTTTGTGCACGACCCCAGGGTGGTCTGAGGCCCTCGTTCAGTTCCTTACCATGTGTCTGTTGGGGCATCGACGGTGTCTCCATAATTTTCTTCCAACTCCTCATCATTGCATAGGTCCATTTTTTCTGTCATTGTGGTCGGCTCTTGGTCATTTTTCACATCCTTCAGGTGCTATGTGGGTGTGTGCGACTTCATTGGCGCATTTTGTGGTATTGAGGATGATGCACCCCCAGTTTTTATTGTTTCAAGCCATAATGGGGCCCCTTGGTTGTGATGCAGGCAAGGTCATCCTCTATGACCATCTATGGAAGCTCGTACTATATCCCTGCCATGTCCCTCTTCGTGTGGATGTGAACATTATGGAAGGTAACCTTGAAGTCTATGATGCGCTTTTATTGGCTTGGACTGCACCGCTTGAAATATTTTTGCACCCAAAAACACCCAAAATATTTTGTTTTCTGTGATTCTATATGGAAAATTTGAGTTCCATAGGGATGCATAATTGGCCTCTTCGCACAGATCAGGCTCAATGTCTGGATATTTTGACTATGACGATGACCTCCAACCAATCAACATGAACAATATAAACAACCAAGCATAATATAAATTATTTCCCTCCTCTTCTCCCTCACGAATTCTTCTCAAAAATTCATTACAGAGGTACTTTTCCCAATTATATTGTACCCATTTTACACATTGTACGACTAGCTTAATTACATACGCCGAGACCTCTGTTGCACGACACTTCCTTATCATTTTACATGCAAGGATTAGGGTGGAAAATTTAACTGCCTAGGCATTGATGTCTACTATAGAAAAGTCGCGGGTGTTCCTGTTCACCCCATAATATTTATTCACCTCATCAACGACCTTTTCTCCAATCCCTTTCCTCTGAAGGCAACCCCTGGATCCTCCCCTTGGTGTGGTAACATGGTGATCAATTGAATCAACATATCATTGATTGGAATGGTCTCCCCTAGCCACATACTATTATCATGCATCAGGGAAAGAAGTTCGCCCAGACATATGTCGTTTATGGTGTTGCACCCAAAATGTGGGATGTTGAGAAGGTTCAACAATCCAGACTACTGCAACCCCAACGCCCATGTCTTCAAATAAACTTTGATGACTCCCCCATCATAGGGAACCTTCTCCAAATACTCTGAGGGCATAATTTTGGGGAACTTCACACAGTTATATAGGTCCCAGTCTTCCGATTTGAGAATTGACACATTTGTGAACATGTCTCCTTCAAATGGCAAGTTTTCCGGGAGTAGCGACACATTGATATGAGATTTGACCTTATCCAGGTGCTTCATGATTTTCATCGATGGCTTGCGTGTCACCATATACTTTGGTAGCTATGACATTGGATCAATATCTTGGACAACATCCTCTTCAATGATTACTTCAGGCTCTTCAACCGTTGGTCTCTTATGCCTCTGAGTTGGGGTCGAATTAGGTTTCGAAGTATTCTTACGTAGACACTTCCTAGTATCTGAGGTTTGTCGTTTCCTTGTTTTCTGTGGTTGAGATTCTGACACAGGTTTTTCTTCAATAGAAATTGTAGATGGGGTAGTCTCTGTAGCATTTTTACTTGGAGGGATTAAATGTATTAACCCTTGTTGTAGCAACGTCTCGAGGAAGTATTTTGGGTTCTCAGACATACACTCAAGCAAATTGAATGAGAATAATAGACACAGATCTCTTGGAAAGAAAATGGAACTAATGCTACCCTTCCTTCCATATTTATAGCAATGGCGTGGCCTAAACAACCTGATGTTCATTGATGAAGCCTCATAAGTTCTAAAATCGCTCCAAATCTAGCATAATAACCTCCATAAATGCAGGTTAGCTGCACCTCCAAACGGTAACAAAGATGTCTTATTGAGATTAAATATTCCAATGGATGTTTTTTGGCCCATATACGATGGTGTAAAACTCCTGGCGTAGCCCTCGCACAACTGTCACAGGTACTTGTGCTTCCTCAATCTTCATCTCACTGGCATAATTTTCCAACATTTGATAGACTTATTTATGGTCCCGCGCCCTCTCAAAACTGTCCGAGGCACTAAGACACTTCTCCGGCCATATAGTCATTTTGCGCATGTAGGGATGGTGTCATCCCTATATGGCTTCAACTGACTTCCATTCACATATCTCGAAAGGAATTCACCCCTTAAGGTAACCAGATGTACCAAACCTCCTTCTATAATCTCCTTGACAACATAAGGTCCAAGCCAATGCATTTTGAACTTTCTTGGGTGGCGTGCTAAATTTCTATCATATAGAAAAACTAAATCATCCTCCTTGAAAATATTTTTTCTAATGTGCCTGTCATGCCAAGCTTTTCCATGCGCCTTTTGCACCTACTGATGGAAACCATAAATGAATATGTCTTCTTCCATGAAAATTAGCTTTGATAGTCACTCTTCCATATTATCTTGATTAGCCATGTTAGTTACCACTGCAATGCATAGACTAGGGACAATGTACTCCATTGGCATAAAAAATTCCCATCCATACACCAACCTGAAAGGGGTCTTTCTGGTCAATTTATTGCATGTAGTTCTATATTCCCACAAAACTGTAGGTACACGCACATCCCAATCATTCCGATTAGTATTGCAGACCTTTGTGAGTTCATTCTCGAAATTATTATTAAAGAATTCTACCATGCCATTTGCTTATGGATGAATATTGTATAGTTCTGGTGGTGCATCTTAAAATCCATGGTCAAGGCTTGAATGGTATCATTAAAAAATTGTGTGCCCTTGTCACTCATCAAGATTTTAGGACACCAAAACATGGTCAATATATTCTAAAAAATGAAGTGTGTAGTTATCTTTGCACTGCAATATTTCATAGGCTTAGCTTCTACCCACTTGGTCAAATAATATGTCATAGTAATGATATAGTACGCACCACTCTTATTTCTGGGAGGGTTGATTGTTAATACAAAGTAAATGGCCGATTTATCAAAATCTTGCAAAGCCACTTGTGGTTGCAGTGTAATTTCATCTTTGCGTGAGGGCTTCCCCATTATCTGACAAACATCATAAGCACGACAATACTCTTTTGCATCAATGTGCACCATAGGCCACCACAAACCAGCCCTCAAATTGTTTTGTGCAGTTGGTTTTCCTGCATAGTGACCTATTACAACCCCTACATGTGCTTCAACTAGGATGCTCTGTCTTTCAAACTTTGGCACATAGTATCTCAATACCTCATTAGCTCCCATATTATACAATTGGGCAGTAATCAAAGTAAAGCCTGTTGTGCGCAAGACTAGTTATTTCTTTTGCTTAACTGTATACTCCGTATGCGCACTACCAGTGGTAAAAAAGTGGATAATATCTGTGAAGTGGTCATCGACTACTTTAATGGAAAATATTTTCATGCCTGGTAATCCTTCCTCCAAACTAGTTGGTTCCTCTCCACTTTCAATGTACAATAAATGATCCGGACCTACATTCATTCTCCTTGGCTTTACGATCACCTCAAAATCATAATCCTGAAATAATAAGAGCCATCAAAAAATATTCGCCCCCAACATAGGCTTGTTCAATAGGTACTTCAAAGAAGAGTGACTAGTAAACATCTTAAAATATCCCCCCAAAAAATAGTGATGAAACTCCTGTAGCGCATAGACCATATCTAATCCTTCTCTCTATGTTTTCGGGTAGTTGCACTCAACACTTGATAATTTTCTGCTCGCAAATGCAATTGCTTGATTAATATCTCTAGCTCTTGGCTGCACGAGAACAACACCTAGCATGATACAGGAAGCATCCACGTGTATATGGAATTCCTTTGTCTAGTCTGGGAATGCCAATATAGGCGCAGTCACAATTTTATCCTTAAGTAGATATAAACTCTTTTGACAGTCCTCATCCCAGAAAAAAGAGGTGTCATTCTTCAACAAATTTTCCATCAGTGCATAGCTTTGAATAATTTTTTTGTAATACCCAGTATGCCCCAAAATTGAGCGCAAATTCTTCAAATTTGCGGGTGCCTCAAGGTTGACAATAATATAAATCTTAGTGGGATCAACCATCAATCCATGTTGACAGACAATATGACCCAAAAAAATCCCAAAATGGACATAGAAGATGCACTTCTTGACATTCAAAGAGATCTAATGATTCCGACATGTATCCAAAATTAAGTGCATATTTGAAACATGCTTCCTCAATAACCTAAAGATAGTTCAGTCATAAAAATATACTTCTAAGAATTTATGTAAATAATCCTTAAATACAGCTACCACCACGCGCGAGAATATCACTGACGCATTCTTCAGACCCAATGGAATTACTGTGTACTGGAATGATCCCCATTATGTTGCAAAGGTTATCTTACTTATGTCTCCAGGAGTGATTCTTATTTTGTGGTAGCCAGAAAGGCATCAGTGAATGCGTAGGCCTCATTCCCTCCCATGTTATTCAATATTTTATTAGAAACGGATTTGGAAAATGGTCGTGCACATAGACATCATTCAACTTGTGCAGATCCACACAAATCCTAATTTCTCCTTTGGTATCATTTTCTTGGACCACCATGGGGTTTAGCCAATCTGACTCTTCTACTAGTTCAATGATCCCTACAACAACCATTTTCTCTAGCTCCTCCTTGAACTTCTGTTTGTACTTAGGATTCAACCTATAAGGGCATTGCTTGACAGGCCTAACATCTAGTTTCAAAGTGATTTTCATCACACCAAGATCCCCAACAATAGCTTTCAACTCTGAAACTTTGCGGCAAATAAGTCTTGATATTCAACAAGCAGCTCCGCAACCTTAGTTATTTTATCTTCATCCCAGTAATCCCCTATTTTGGAAATCTTAGGTTTCTCTTCTATTCCGATTTTGACTTACCTAACCTTCATTGGTTTAGTCACACCTGGCACTTCAATCATAGGCCCAACAACTACATGCCAACCTTTAGATTCGGGTATATTGATGTTTCTTGGGTCGTCCTCATTATCTTCAGTAGTCACATTTCGACAGTCAACTATATCCTTCATCAGTGGATCCATGCTGGTAGGGCTCGTTCTTCTAGTTTCTCTGTCATGTCAAAGACCACATCTTGAATCTTGTGTAAGTAATTACTAATGCATGCGAATCCACTCTCAAAACTGAACATTAAAAAAAATATTTCTCGTAGCACAACCCATTGCATCATGGCTCGTCGCATCCCAATATCTAGGTACCAGTTCACATGAATCTAACTTAAAGTATGGATGAATGTATGCACCCATCCTGGCTATGACTCTTCTCCCCAAGCTACAGTCCATTTGGCTAATTGTATGCACGAATTTCTTTACTTTCATAGGTTCCTTCCAACCGGGTATTGGGTTGTCCAAATTAGAGTTACATCATGTGGGTACATTCTTCCCAATTCGCCAAGTTTTCCTTGTGTGTTTCCCACCAGCGCACTGGGGTTGAGCACAGAGCTAAGTAAAGTGCACGGAACCGTTATGTCTCTATAACAACCTTTTTTAATTCATGTAAGAAACAAGTGACACTACCTATACCATCATAATAAGGAAATTCTCACACCTCGGAGGATATGCACCGTAGAGATTTGGTGACTCGGTTGCAGTGCAGTGTAGAGACTTCATGCAAACGGTTTTTCCAATTCTCTAATTCCTCATCTGAGTCTAAGTGGCATGAACTATCCCTATCACAGCTAAGCCACCATCTAATGTGGGGCTGATCCAATCTTCATCTCTTATAGCTATCTTGTAGATATGTTCAATGTCCTCTTCTACACACACTATTTCTGTGTATATTTCTCCTTCTGCAGGATCTAGTGGGACCATAACCCTAGTTCCATTGTTTTCAAACACCATACTTCTACGCTTGAGGTTGATGATAACATCCATGTCAATATACCAATCCAGACAAAAGAAAGAAGGGTATGTATATGAATCATAAACTATATGAATAACTTCAAAATTAGCGAGTGCCTTAACTCCTTTGATATCAACTATGACCCAAAAAATTCTACCCATTGGGATAATCTTCTGCTAATTTTCCATTCATAGTTGTATTGCAGACCATTCCAGCTTACGCTCTTTCATTTTTTTCCAAGTCTTCTTTGGTATGAAATTTACATCAGAGCCCATATTCAAAATGACCTGGTCCATTTCAAACTCACCTATCTGAGAAGTCAGGTGCATATCTTGACCAATTCTTCTCTTGTTATTGTAGATCTTGTTGACAAAATTTTGCTCCATATGGGACTATTCTTTTTCAGCGCAGCTATTAATTAAAGCTTGAAGTTTCTCAATGGCCTTCTTATTATGCATAAGCTTGATACATGCCTGGAAAAATGGTTTCATCACTACAGGCTCAGCCCCTTCGACAGTATCTGTGGCAAGTTTTCTTGCTACTTTAGATGTGCTAGGATCTAGGAATTCCTTCTTTGCTACGATAAAGGTTTCCTTTTCCCTTTGTAGATTAAACCCTTCCTTTTTCTCAAGATCTCTTTGGACCCAAACATTAGTTATAGGTCTCTTATCTTCTGCTTTATCTTCTCTAGTTTCTACACCACTTCTAGTAACAATAATTATGCTAAGGTCTATAATGTGCAGTTCCAATCTCATCATTTGAACATTCTATGTAGCTGTCTGCGGTTTCTTTTCTTGCATTTTTTTAAAACAGTACAGGGAAATATTCAATAACATGATCAAACTATTTCCAATACCTGGAAGATTGTTGTGTTGGGTTTTTAAAGTCACACGCTGGCTCCTCCACTCTTCCTCGTCCTCTGCTTGGAAATCCACTGCACCCAGACGACGATGCAGGCAAATCTAGTCCTCTACCCTTAGCCTACAATCTATAAGAGGAAGCCTGCTCAATCATCAGATTGAAAAAATGTGCAGTAAGGTTTTTGTAGCTCCATAATATATTTACCAAGCCTAAGGTAGAATTCTATCGTATGCAGTCCATTTGCTTGGAAAATCATGCACCATAGTTTGGGAAACTCACTAGGACCTGCCCTGTTCTTAATTGGACATGGTCCTCCAACTGCCAGATAGTTATTATATACAGGACATTGATCCCTCTAATGTCCCTTACCTTTATAGTGTGTGCACCATACTCTTGCGCACAAATACTTTTCCTTCTCCTTTCGCAGAGTTTGCATTTCTAAGTGTGATGTAGCTAACTGGGTTTGGATTTTCTAAACCCGAATCTGTGTGGCTAGGTCAAGCGAGTTTTCTAGCTTCATGTAAATCTCCTTAGCTTCAGTTTTTTTCACAATATTTTTTTGGTTTAAAGACTGGTGTAGATGCGGTAACAATAAAGCAATGAACCATTATTTTTGTTGCGTGTCATCGATAGTAAGTACTCCATCCCTAATGGTGCAGTTCAAGCATTGATTTACCTCCCATACATATCCATTCACTTCTTGGTGGATCTTCTTTATTTCAGTCACACATTGAGAGTATGATTTTGGATTTTTTAACTTCTCCTTTAGTGCGGTTTTAAGCTCATTAATCATTGCATTAGGTCTGGTTGATTTATATCTCATGTACCAATCCAAGGCATGTTCTTGAAATGCAGTAGCCAGCTACACTTTCTTAACATTATCATTATTGATATGTTGCGCTATCCATACAACGTTTGTGACAAACCAAAATTGGTCAACATCATCATTTCCAACCGTTAGGGTCCCGTGATTTGGCAGATTGGAAAGCCAAATGACAGGGTAACATCAAACCAAGCTTTGGAGACCTAGGACCTAGCCTTCCTGGACTCAGAGAGGGCTCTCTCTATTATGCAAAGGATGTAAACTTGTTTTCTTCTGTATATTAGATTTTAGGCTAGTTTTTAAGTATGTTTTGGTTTGTTTTAGGTTTTTTGAGGGGGAACTGATCAAAGGATAAATAGATAAAAATTTTGTCAGATCAATTGGGCTATGGGGTCGAAAAGGTTAAGACTGTCTCAAATGGTGGACAAGGTATTACTGCAGGGCCGATTTGGTCGAGATAAATGGATTCTTTGGGTGAAAGTGAAATGAGATGGACACTAAGTTTGTGAGAGAAAAAGAGGTTTTAAGCATAAATAGTTTTATAGCAAACATTCATGTGGTACAGCTAGCCATTAATCACTATAAATGAAACTCAAACTGATAGATGCATAAAATAAACAATCAGGTGATGCATATAAGTATAAGACCCTCTAACTTTGGGAGAATCACTTTCATACTTTTGGGAAAACAAATAAGATAGAAAAAAAACTCAGTCTATGAAGAGGGAACTCCTAAACATCATATTTTGAGCTATTGGGAACTTTGAAATAATACTGCAAATCATGGGCAAAGGGCAAGGTCGAAAAAAGACCTCTTTGACTTAACTAAGATAACCAATAGTTCAGAGAGATATTTCAAAAATGGAGTTTTGATTAGCTTTGAGTAAGTAGGGCGTACTGTGAATCATACTAGACAACATACATAATAACCATTAATGAAGTTGATAACAAGTTCTTAGGGTACCAAAGAGTAATTAAGAATTCTTTGACATAACTAAGAAAGATGAAAACATAGAAGCTGTAATGAATCAGGAAACCTGAGGTGCCTCCATGGGCATATCTCAAATATTTTCTTTACTGCCTACAACAAGCAATAAGCATGAAAACATGTATGATAAAATAAGAAAACATAACAGATAAGGAACACAATACCATTCACCAAGCCATGGAATCCTATAAACAATCCTCCTCCACCATCCAAGTCAAGCAAGAGATCATCCACTTCATAAGACAAAGTATTTCTTCAAAGCTTGTAATGCTATGTATTTCTCTATAATATCAAGTTCAGCCTCTGGTTACAATTAATTCTCTTGGATTATATAGGCTGAAGAGAAAGAAACCCTCCTAGAGCATCTAGAAGGCCATTGGCCTAATACAAATATTTGATTTTGTCCTTGAAGCTTTGCAAAGCCGAAGGCACAAAATATCTTCAAAAATATCTATTTAAGCTAATAATAGAAAGAAAATTGACTTTTAATCTCTGACATGGAGTTAAAAATAGCTAAACGCACATTTGAATGGTCATATTCATAAAACTTCTTTTTTAGCCAAAATGCTACAGGAGCGTAGCAACAAAAATAAGCCTATTTTGCAAACAACTTTTGAGAGATTTCCCAATGTATAAACGAGGCGCATGATAGCTCGTTGGAAAGCCCTAGATGTCTAGTTTCTGGAACTACTTGATTTTTCTCAAACTGATCCCTAAAAGTATGTCAAAAGGTGGACTGAGTGAAAAAACCCAGGAGGGTCTCATATGCTAATATGTGAGGCAGAAAGGTGAATTTTGACTGATTTTTGCCTCTTTGGGGGACCAAAACACCTTCTTTAGATCTGAAAATTTGTGAGTATATGCCCCCAAATTTAATACATCCAAAAAAATGGCTTTCATGAGCTGAGGATGCTCCTAGCCAGTATGGTAGTGCCTAGAAAAATGTGCAATTAGGGCCAAAAAAAAAAAAAAAAGATCATGTCAAAATTTGCTCAATTTTTGCGAGCAAGCCCCTTATGGCTTCTTAGAAGCATGCAAGGAAGCTGAGGCCAATATTTAAAGCCTAGGTATGTATTTTTCCACTTTTTCCATCGGGTGCCTCCTTCGGGCAGTTTTGAGATTTTCTTGAGCAACTTTGAGTTTTCTTCGGTCTAATTGATTCAATTTCTTGGAGTGCCTGGTCATCTTTCTTTGTAAACCCAAGTCTTTATTTGCCTTCTCTAATTTATCCTCCAAATGCTTGTTGGCTCTTTCAATCCATGATTCTTTATCATTTTCTATCTCTTGGGCAAGCAATTATGTGAGAGGATAAGAACGAACAAGGGTTGCTTCTTCTTCCTTATGTTTCTCCAAAGCTTTCCTAAGACCCATAGTCTTAGGCCTTTTTCTTACTAGCCGCTCTTCTTCCTCAATATCATCAAATTCACCCCTATACTCTTCAATCTAGACTTGTGCTTTGTATGCTTCCCTTTGGTATTTGAATGCTCGGGCCTCATAAATTTCCATTTTCCCACTCATTTGTTTATTTTTCATTTGTAGAAAATGTATGAGGTCATTTGACCTTTCTAGATCAGTTTCTAATTCATGGATTTGGGCTTCTCTATTTTGCAACAGTGACTCAATAATTCTAGCTTCATCATCTCCAGCATCACTATCTATTTGTATGATGTCAAACTCCCTTTCTTTTTCATGGCTACTCTCCTACTGTTCAACTTTTTCTTTTCCCTTAATTTGGATAGACTTCTTTGCTCCTTTTCTCTTTGGAATTCAACAATACTCTTCTTAGGCAGTTTGGCTCTACTTCTTAGCACCCTAGTGACATTACTAGTCACTGCTGGAGTGATGTTCTTCTTTGCAGATTTGGTTTTTTTAGCCTTTGGTTCTTTTGGAGAATGAATCATGGCCCCTTGCCTAGGAGAGGTAGCTAGCACATGCTCTTGGATGTGTTGAGGAGAAGAGAGAGGAGGTTTTATCACTATCACTTGCACAAATTGGTCTTTTACCCTGCTGCCTCCATCATTACTTGCTTTGCTTCCCTATTCACCGTTTTCCTTACTTTTTTGAGTTTGTTTGGGGCTGTCAGCTTTATCATCTCTTTTTTTTGTTTGACTACCTTCACTGCCTGTCTGTGGACTGCCTTGTTTACCCTCCTTACTGTCTTGAATTTTTTGAGGGCTGCCTTCATTAGGAATGTCTTCATTGTCATTTTGCATGCTGTCACCTCCCTTACTGTTCTCCTTAGTCTCTATGTGTGGGCTGCCATTATGGTCACTACTTTGCTAGGAGGCACTTTTTTCACTGTCACTTTGATTGGTTTCATGAATTTGTTGAGGACTGTGGTGTTCCTCATCACTGCTTTGAAAATATTATCTGTGTTCCTCATCATCACTACCCTGCTTGGAATATTCAATTTTCCCTTGAGGGTTATCCTCCTGATCACCGTGCTGCTGATGTTCACTTTGTTTTTCATCACTATTATCTGTGGGTGGACTATCCCCATGTTCATTTTCACTTTTTTTCTTAGGGCTGCTTTTTCCTTCATCCTCACTACTTTGTTGAGTGCCACTGACTTCCTTATCCTTTGGTGAGCTTTCTTCACCATCAATAGTATACTCATGGTCACTGCCCTATGGTTTGTCACTTGGCTCATGCTCACTATTTTGCTTAGTGTCCCTATGTTCCTCATTATCACTAACTTAATGCTTGCTTTCAGAATACTGCTCTTTTTCACTATCAATCATAGGAGATTCTTTCTTTTGAGGAGTATTTTGACTTGATGAAGGAGATACATAATGAGTGGAGGGTGAGGAGGATATATGTGATGAGCCATGAGATGAAGAGGTAGTAGAAAAATCTGGATGAGAAATGAAAGTCTCCCAAGACACTCCTTTCTTTTCAAGCTGGTGAAGGATGATGATTTTGATGAGAGAATGATGGAAAAGACTAAATTTTTGCTGAGCAGGAGGTCTCTTTTGAACAAGGGAGGACATATTTTCTATGCTTTTGCAGAGGAAGAAAGGGAGATTTAGTAACCGAGTTCTTGTGAAATGCATGAGAAGCCTGATGTGATAAGAATAAATTCAGGAATATCTCCCTTCACATGTGAAATACTTCATGATAACTCTCATGAGGGGGGCATAGCTGCTCAATAAGTGAGAAAAAGGAAATATAGCTTGGAAAGCATCCTGATGGTCTTGTTTTAGGAAGGGTTTATAGTGATTTAGATCCAGGTATGTTTGTTTGAACCACTTTTCTCCTATATGGGGGATCTTAGTTGCTTTGGAGACAACCCTAGGAGTGAGTTTAAAGTCCGGACCTGCTAGGTGGACATGTTTTCCTTGCAACCTTAGGGCAAACAACTGTGTTAAGGGAGGGTAATTGGTGACCTCTTGGACTTTTTGGAAAAAATCAAGGCATCCTACCTCATGGAAGTTGAAAAGAACCAAAGGGGAGTCATTTATTTCCTAAGTTGTAACAGGCTCAAACCTTTTGTGAAATCCACCCTTGCTGGCCTTCTTTGGAGGCATAGTTTTGTTTAGGCTTTTCCTTCACTCTCTTACCAACATAGGTCATTGACTGAATTAAGCATTTTTTGAAACACTGTTTTCCCCTCTTGCAAGACTGTATTTTTCAATGAAAATAAGTCTATTTCTCTAAACTGTGTTTCTTTTCATCACTTTGCAAACACATTTTTGACTTTGAAAATAGGCCCTTTTTCCTTTAGCACAAAAGCTTCTTTGCTCTTTGTGGATTGTGTTTATTTTTTAAATGATCAAACCAAACAATTTTATAAACTGACAAGGTTCCTTGCTCCTCAATCACTGTCTTGCATGGATAATTTTAGGGGCTAATATTCTCAGGTGGGCTAATTTTCCATGGTTTTTCAAAAAAATGATTCGCCAATTTCCATTTTTTTATAAAAATGATTCGCCCAAATTTTACAATATAAAATTGTTTTACCTTAAAAATCGCCAAAATTATATAGACAATATATATAATATCATTATAAATTTGAATAATTTTACAAATACATCAATAAATATTTTATAGTTTGCATATTAGGGACTAGTGAGATTCGCCAATTTTTTAAACTTCAAAATAATTTTCCATCCTTAAAATTTTCCCTGTTGTCTTGTTGTCTTTTTAGTAAACATGGTGTTTTTAAGAATCAACTCTTTTTTCCTTCATTGGATTATGTATTTTTCTGAACAAAATTGATTCTTAAAATCTCTCAAACTCAAAAATTTAGGTGAAGAAAACAGTAAATACCTCTTAAAAATGTGTTGTGCAATTTTGGAGATAATTTCTCTGGGAAAAAATCTGATTTTTTGGTGAGTTGGAGGTCTCTTGAGCGGTGCTACGCTCCTGTGCATAGGCACATAGCACCTACACACTGTTGTGGATGTTGTCGGGTCAGGCACTGGGCACCCTCTGAATGCCGGTTGGTCAACACACAGGCACTTTGTGCTATCCTACAGGCGCATCACACCGTGTGTAAAAGCCTTTGGAGGAATGCTATAGGTGCGTCGCACTAACTTACAGGCGTGTCGCGTCTTCAAATTTCTGCAAACTGCTTGCCCAGGGTTCGAAAGGAGCATTCTTCTTCTGTCCGCTTGCAAAATGGAAAGTGAAATTTAACTTTTAGAGCTTTATAGCTCTTTTTAAAACGCTTTTGAACGCCTTTTCCCTCCTTGTGGTGATTTCTCTTTTTTTTCCTTTTTGTTTGTAAAGAAAAATGGTTTTTTCTGTTTTGTTGAGGGCTTTCTTTCTTATCAATTGCTTTATCCCTTTAAAAAGAGCCTTGCCTAACCTTTTTTTAATCAATTGAAGAAGGTTCTCCTCAACACTTTAACCTTGTAATTGTCATCTGATGGAGGTACTAAGCACAAAAACTGCTTGTTTTCTTTGTTGCTTTTTAAATAGACCATTTAGGGGTAAAATGTGATATTTCCACTTGTCACTCTTGAATATCTTCAAACAATTGTGTGTCCTCTGCTTATTTTTAAGGAGGTCATATTACATTATAAAAACTCATCTTCAACAGGTACAGTGTCTTCCTTTTCTTATTAGAAAAAAGGCATAATTAGTAAACTGTGGTCTTTTATTATCATTTTTGAATACCTTTCAAACAAATTGTGCCTGTTTACTAGCTGATTTCTCCTTTTTTGCACGGTGTCTTCACAACAAGACCTCTTCAACTCAGTATTTTCCCTGATGGTTTTTCTTAAATACAAAGTTAACACTTGATTATTTGACCCTCTGATTGTTATGAAGGAGGTCTTATGCAACTGTGGTAAGTGGGCCCTCTGCGTATTTGTGAAGGAGGCCTTGTAAACACAAAGTTTCTTTCATCTCTATCTATCATTTGAGAACTATTCTTAAACAAGTTGTCCGTGGGCCCTCAATGTTTAATAAACTATATGGGTGCTTTTTTGACCTCTGTCAACCAACAAAAAATGTCCATGAACAAACTGTTTGTGTCTCTTTAGACAAACTATGTTTATCATTCAAAAGAGATCATGTGCTTGTCATTCAAAGGAGGCTTCTTTAGGACTGTGAGGGGTGCCCTTTCTTCTCTAGAAGGAGGTATTTGATCTGATAGTGTTAACCTTTGAGAAAGGCTACCTGTTCCAAATCTAATCCCTCTAAGACTGTGCCTTTACCCTCTACCTATATTTTTAAGGAGGCTTCCAAAACACAGTCTTTGTGACCCTTCAGATCTACTATAAGGCACCCTACTTATCTACTGATGGAGGTCTTGAAAACTATAAAACTTCATTCATTTCAAAACTATGACCCCTGTGTGTTTGTTTGAAAAATACAAATAGAAGGCGAAAGTGAATATTTGGTACTTATCCTCGATGAAATCACTTGAATCATAATGCCCTTTGCTTCATGAGGACCTGTCAGTAATGTACATCCCTTTTGCATAAAATTACTGTGAATCTTCAGGAGTAAATAATGTGCTTTGCAAATGGTGAGTGCTCACTGCTATGCATCCTTGAAACAACTCTTTCTCTTGACTGTGTTTTTAGGGGTAGTGAAATTTTTTGTGAGAGTGTTTCAAAGTTTAGTTCATGATAAGGTATAAGAAGCAGTTTTCCTTCTTGTACCTTCACCATGATGCCTAATTTTCTTTAAAGCTCTTTTTCCAGAAGACTATCACTGTTGGTGGTATAAGGCTAATTTGTAGGGCTGGCCACAATCTGCACTTTCTCTTACTTCCATAGTAAACTGATACAACATGAAACTTTCTCCTGAAGTGTTATTTCTGCTCATAATTTGCTTAGTGTCATCAATCAGTACATCCCTACAGAGATGTAAAAACAGATGCTTTTGAAGTTTGGAGGGCTTCTTTGATGTTTCATGGGGATTCATGCCTGATCTAATCAAATTTCTTCAGACAGGGAAACTCCTTCTTTTTTCCTGATTTGAACATTCCTGAGCCTTGCTAGAAAATAAAACAAAGCGATCTCTTTGATGGTTGGTGACTTAGGGATAGACAAGAGTTTTGTTTTGGAAAATAACAAGACATGATGGTTGACATGATGATAAAAATAGGGTTTTTTGGCTTAAGATAGTTTTGCTAAGGAATTTTCCCTAAAACACCACCACCTAGACCTACATACTTTGTCATGGATTTTGAATGGCTTCTTGGGCATGAGTAGGTTATCACATGACAAAGTGATCAGTGAGAGAGGGGTAGACACTTTGTTAAATGTTGGACAGTGGGTTGTATGAAAAACAAAGTATTTTGATGGTAGAGAGACAAACTTATAACAACTATAGACAGGGAGGCTTTGCTAAATTGTGATAGGTAGGGAAACTGAAGGGTTTTTCTCATTATAGGCTGAAGGAGAGGGGTAGGAAGACACAAAAAATTTTGAGGTATTTTCTGGATGAAAAATTGACAGATTGAGATTAGCTTCTAGAAAACTTAGCCAAGGAATCTAGTCATCTAAACAGGTAAAAATTACTGATGACTAACAGTGGCTCCATTTGGGGAGGGCAGCTCCCTTTCAGGAGGTGTCCAAAATTGCATATCTCTGGCTTGTGAAGACTAGTGCCTTATCCATTGGTGCAATTTTTTGTCTTTCTTGATGCTATTTCTAAAAATTTACAGCATGATTAGCATCAAAGTCATCTCTACCTACCCAGCTATATTTCCTAACATTTTTTCTTCTTTACGTGCACCTGGACTAGAAACCCTTTGACATGATATTTTTGAAAAAAGGAAAACTATATAATTCTACACTTATATCTTTTAGGAGTTTAGATTAAACTGATGAACTCCTTTGATTCTGATTAAGTGGACTGAAAAATGTGTGAAGGTCATCATGTTGATGAGCATGGATACACTGCGGCAGTAAATCCTCTTGAGAGGATAGTGTGACAACTCTCATGTGATTATCAACTTCTATTTCTTCATTTGAAATTTGTAACTCAATCGAATTTGGTGGCTGAAAAATCTAGAGTTAAGGAGGATTCCATGTCCAAAATTATTTCCTCAACAATTTCAGGAGAAGGGTTCTCATTGACAACTTGCTCAAGGATTTCATCATCCTCCTCAACCTCATCCTCAAAGCTGAAAGACTGTTGATTTTCAATTATGTGAAAGTTATTTCTAATGGACTGAAGCGAAGTAGAACAAAGAGTCAGAGACTCTTCACTTACTTCCAAACTCTCAAGGCTTTCCTCATCAGTGTCATAGGTGGCCTGTATTGGCTGCTTACTTTTTTCAACCTGATGATAATGAAATTCATCCCATAAATCAACTATTGATTGCTTTGCAAGGTTAGTTTCTGTTTGGATATCATAATCATCAACATATTGATCAAACCTTGGAGAATCATTAATATAAGTAATGTCACCAGCCATACATATTGGACTATCAGATTGCTTCTCTTCAAATTGATTTACAAATCTATTTTTTGACTCATGGTATGTAAGATTAACAGGAGAATGATCAGAAAAGTTTTGGTCATATGAAATTTTAGAGGCTGTCTACAGGTTTATAAGTTGATCTATCTCCTCTTCAATTAAAAATGGAGGCATTTTCATCTCTCTTTGGATATAACTACAATAAAGAGGATAAATGTCTTTTTGGGCCTCACCTACGAGAGATGATGAATCATCACTTGCGCCTTTAGAGAGATCCTGTGGGTTCTCTTTCATTTCTAGATTGTTTTCATCTTCAACCAATTCTTCGTGATGTTCGGGATAGTTAGCATGTAATTCATGATTTGATTCTGATAGATTTTCAGGAGGCCAATTTGCTCGTATGAACTCAAATGAATCAAAGCATAAAGGTAGTTATCCTACAGGTTTTGATTTTTCTTCTATTCCAGATTTGAATTCATCCTCAATCAACTCTTCTTGATGTTTGGGATAATAAGCATAGGATTCATGAGTTGCCTCTGATAGATTCTTAGGAGGCCAATTTGCTTGTATGAACTGAAATGACTCAAAGCATAAAGGTAGAGATCCTACAGGTTTTGTTTTTTCTTCCATTTTAGATTCTGTGATTTCAAGATGGTTGATATATTCTTTAGAGCATTCCTCTATGTTCTTATTTGCAAATTTCTCATTAGGCACATTTTGTTTGTTACTCTGGTCTTGTAATGGTTGAGTGTGTTCCTCCCAAGGAAAAAGTGTAGGTTGGTTTTAATAAGCAGTGTTAACCTCAACTTTGTGTATTTCTCTTTTCCTGTCAAGTATATGCATCAGTTTGCTAAATATATGTACCAATTTTTCCAAATTTTCCACTGTTTTCTCACTTGGATCCATTTTTTTTACCAGAAAGAGTTACTGTGTCCTTTCAACCAGTGTAGAGTTTTCTACCAGTGGAGTCTTTTGGTCTATTGAGAGCTGTGGAGTCGCCAGGTGGAAGATTTGATCTTTGTTTTCCACTATCATCATGATTGGGATTTCTCAATCAATTCCCAGGAGATTTTATAAGGACTAGTGGAGTAATAGGCCTACTGGAGGCTAGTGGAGTCTCCAGGTGGATGTTTTTGTTGTTTTTAGAGATATGTGTTTATGTTCCACCACCAATAACTGATAAAAAACCAATCTAAGGATGTTTTGGTGTTTTTTAGAGTTTCTTTATGTAGCCCTAAGCTTTGTAAGAGTGTTCTATAGCTGAATCATCATTTTTCTAAGATGGTGAAAGAGCTAGTTTCTACTCTTCAGACAACAATTAAGTTTCCTAAGTTTGACTGAGATCTTGAGAAGTCCTAAGGGATACCTAGGATGTTTGACTCAAATTCCCACCGTGATTGCCATTATGTTAGTGAGCGGTGGGATAAATCGACAAGATAGTCTTCTTAAGGGATGCTGAAATGTTTAGGGAAGCCTAAGTTTGTTTATTACTCAGAGTCCCACCATGATCACCATTATGTTAGTGAGCAGTGGGATAAATCGACAAGATAGTCTTCTTAAGAGATGCTGAAATGTTTAAGGAAGCCTAAGTTTTTTTATTACGTAGAGTCCCACCGTGATCGCCATTATGTTAGTGAGCGGTGGGATAAATCGACAAGATAGTCTTCTTAAGGGATGCTGAAATGTTTAGGAAAGCCTAAGTTTGTTTATTACTCAGAGTCCCACCGTGATTGCCATTATGTTAGGGTCTCGTGATTTGGAAGATTGGCAAGCCAAATTATAGGGTAACATCAAACCAAGATTTGGAGCCCTAGGACCTACCCTTCCTGGACTCAGATAGGGATCTCTCTACTATGCAAAGGATGGAAACTTGTTTGCTTCTGTATATTAGATTTTAGGCTAGTTGTTAAGTATGTTTTGGTTTGTTTTAGGTTTTTTGAGGGGGAATTGATAAAAGGATAAATAGATAAAATGTTTGTCAGATCAACTGGGCTATGGGGTCGAAAAGGTCAAGACTGTATCAAATGGTGGACAAGGTATTACTGCAGGGCCAATTTGGTCGAGATAAATGGATTCTTTGGGTGAAAGTGAAATGAGATGGACACTAAGTTTGTGAGAGATGAAGAGGTTTTAAGCATAAATAGTTTTACAGCAAACATTCATGTGGTAGGGCTAGTCATTAATCACTATAAATGAAACTCAAACTCATAGATGCATAAAATAAACAATCAGGTGATGCATAGAAGTATAAGACCCTCTAACTTTGGGAAAATCACCTTCAGACTTTTGGGAAAACAAATAAGATAGACAAACAACTCAGTCTATGAAGAGGGAGATCCTAAACATCATATTTTGAGCTATTGGGAACTTTGAAATAAGACTGCAAAGCATGGGAAAAGGGAAAGATCGAAACAAGACCTCTTTGAGTTAACTAAGACAACCAATAATTCAGAGAGAGATTTCAGAAATGGATTTTTGATTAGCTATGAGTAAGCAAGATGTACCATGAATCATACTAGACAAAATACATAATAACCATTAATGAAACTGATAACAAGTTCTTAGGGTACCAAAGAGCAATTAAGAATTCTTTGACATAACCAAGAAAGATGAAAACATAGAAGCTGTAATGAATCAGGAAACCTGAGGTGCCTCCATGGGCATATCTCAAATCTATTCTTTACTGACCTACAACAAGCAAGAAGCATGAAAAAATGTATGATAAACTAAGGAAACATAATAGATAAGGAACACAATACCATTCACCAATCCTTGGAATCCTACAAACAATCCTCCTCCACCATCCAAGTCCAGCAAGAGATCATCCACTCCATAAGACAAAGTATTTCTTCAAAGCTTGTAATACTATGTATTGCTCTATAATATCAAGCCCAGCCTCTAGTTACAATGAATTCTCTTGGATTATATAGGCCAAAGAGAAATAAACCCTCCTAGAGCATCTAGAAGGCCATTGGCCTAATACAAATATCTGATTTTGTCCTTGAGGCTTTGCAAAGCTGAAGGCACAAAATATCTTCAAAAATATCTATTTAAGCTAATAATAGAAATAAAATTGACTTTTAATCTCTGACATGGAGTTAAAAATAGCTAAACGCACATTTGGATGGTCATATTCAGAAAATTGCCTTTTTAGCCAAAATGCTACAAGAGCGTAGTAGCAGAAAGAAGCCTGTATTTCAGACAACTTTTGAGGGATGTCCTGATGTCTAAAAGAGGCTCGTAATAGCTCGTTGGAAAGCCTTGGATGTCTAGTTTCTAGAAATACTTGATTTCTCTCAAAATGATTCCTAGAAGTCTGTCAAAAGGTGGACTGAGTGAAAAAACCCAGGAGGGTCTCATCTACTGATATGTGAGGCAGAAAGGTGAATTTTGACTGATTTTTTCCTCTTTGGGGGACCAAAACACCTTCTTTGGATCTGTAAATTTCTAAGTAGATGCCCCCAAATTTAATACATCCAAAAAAATGACTTTCATGAGCTGAGGATTCTCCTAGCTAGCATGGAAGTCAGGGATAATTTTAGGGGCGAATTTTAGCCCAAAGGCGAAATTTAAGGGGTTTTAGATTTTAGGCAATTTTGGTGAGCAAGCCCCTTATGGGTTCTTAGAAGCATGCAAGGAAGTTGAAGCCAAGATTTCAATCCTAGGTATGTCTTTTTCCACTTTTTCCATCGGGCACCTCCTTTGGGCAGTTTTGAGCTTTTCTTGAGCAAATTTGAGTTTTCTTCGGGAAAATTGATTCAATTTCTTGGAGTGCCTGGTCATCTTCCTTTGTAAACCCAAGTCTTTGTTTGCCTTCTCTAATTTATCCTCCAAATTATTGTTGGCTCTTTCAAGCCATGATTCTTTATCATTTTCTATCTCTTGGGAAAGCAATTGTGTGAGAGGATAAGAACGAACAAGGGCTACTTCTTCTTCCTTTTGTTTCTCCAAAGCTTTCCTAAGACCCATAGTCTTAGGCCTTTTTCTCACTGGCTGCTATTATTCCTCAATATCATCAAATTTTCCCCTATAATCTTCAAGCTTGACTTGTATTTTGTATGCTTCCCTTTGGTATTTGCATGCCCAGGCCTCATAAATTGCCATTTGCCCACTCATTTGTTTCTTTTGCATTTGTAGAAAATGTATGAGGTTCTTTGACCTTTCTAGATTAGTTTCTAAGTCATGGATTTGGGCTTCTCTGTTTTGCAACAGTGACTCAAGAATTCTAGCTTCATCATCTCCAGCATCATTGTCTATTTGTATGATGTCAAACTCCCTTTCTTTTTCATGGCTACTCTCCTGCTGTTCAACTTTTTCTTTGCCCTTGCTTTGCATAGACTTCTTTGCTCTTTTTCTCTTTGGAAATTGAACAATACTCTTCTTAGGCAGTTTTCCTCTACTTCTTAGTGCCTTAGTGACATTACTAGTCACTGCTGGAGTGATTTTCTTCTTTGCAGATCTGGTGTTTTTAGCCTTTGGTGCTTTTGGAGAATGAATCATGGCCCCTTGCCTAGGAGAGGTAGCTAGCACATGCTCTTGGCTGTGTTAAGGAGAAGAGAGAGGAGGTTTTATCACTAGCACTTACTCAACTTGGTCTTTTACCCTGCTGCCTCCATCATTAATTTCTTTGCTGCCCTGTTCACTGTTTTCCTTACTGTTTTGAGTTTGTTTGGGGATGTCAACTTTATCATCTCTTTTTGTTGTTTGACTGCCTTCACTGCCTCTCTATGGATTTCCTTGTTTACCCTCCTTACTATCTTGAATTTGTTGAGGGCTGCCTTCATTAGGATTGTCTTCATTTGGACTGTCTTCATTGTCATTTTGCATGTTATCACCTCCCTCACTGTTCTCCGTAGACTCTATGTGTGGGCTGCCATTATGGTCACTACCTTGCTGGGAGGTGCTTTTTTCACTGTCCCTTTGATTGGTTTCATGACTTTGTTGAGGACTGTGGTGTTCCTCATCACTGCATTGAAAATCATCTCTTTTTTCCTCATCATCACTACCTTGCTTGGAATCTTCACTTTTCCCTTGAGGATTGTCCTCCTGATCACTGTGCTGTTGATGGTCACTTTTTTTTTCATCACTACTAGTTGTGGGTGGACTATCCCCATGTTCATTTTCACTGTTTTGCTTAGGGCTGATTTTTCCTTCATCCTCACTACTTTGTTGAGTGCCACTAACTTCCTTATCCTTTGGTGAGCTTTCTTCACGATCAATAGTATACTCATGGTCACTGCTCTGTGGTTTGTCACTTGGTTCATGCTCACTATTTTTCTTAGTGTCCCTATGTTCCTCATCATCACTAACTTCATGCTTGCTTTCATAAGACTGCTCTTTTTCACTATCAATCATAGGAGATTCTTTCTTTTGAGGAGTATTTTGACTTGATTAAGGAGAGACATAGTGAGAGGAGGGTGAGGAGGATATATGAGATGGGCCATGAGATGAAGAGGCAGTAGCAAAATCTGGATGAGAAATGAAAGTCTCCCAAGATACTCCTTTCTTTTCAAGCTGGTTGTTGGGCCTCAAAATAGTCCCTATTTTCACTCCATTATTCATCAATATCTTCACATTTTACCTTCATGTCACCTCCATTCCACCTCCATATCATTACATTCACCTCATTATTGGGTCATAACTATGTTTTTCCAAAAGTTTATTAATTCTTAACATTTTAAAGTGAATTTATGGCTAAAACTTAGAAAATAATATGCTTATACTTATGCCTAACAATTAGCATGAGTTTTTTGACATGTGTAGGCTCAAAGGAAGCTTCCAAGACACCTTTATGTGGCCTTGGATGATCAAATTCGAAGTTAAGAAGATAAACCTCATGGAAAAGATCATGGAGGAAATCATGGAGGATAGGGTTATGTGTCTAGATGGTTAGAGATATTAGTGGATGGTCATTATGAGTTTGTTACTCCTCTCATTGTATAAATAGGAGTACCTCCTCCATTCCAAGGGGAGGACTCTTAGAGCATTGTATCCAATTGATGATGGAATAGAATAAAGCTTCATTTTTCATATATTTTCATTATGTAGTTTTAGATGTAAATTGTGTTAATGTAGAATATGAATTTATGGAATTTATGTAGTTTTAGATATAAGTTTCCTTAATGTAGTATATGGAATAATTTGTCTTGTTCTTAAGGGAATTGAGCTCACTCTAAAAGGATGAGAGAAACATTTTATTTCATATTATATTTTGTTTCATTTCATTTCTTAGATGTTTAAGGATTTGTTTGTGATTGATGAATGAGTTTTAAATTAGAATCTTATCAACATGTGAGAGGATATCCAAGGGTCTAAGTTAGGCTCTCTCTCTATTTGATTTGCATGATAATTGAAATTCATTCTTTTGCTTTTATGTTTCAAGTCATTTCATTTCTTATGCTTATAAATGGATCTTAGTTTAGTTTGGATTAGTACATGAGAGAACAATCAAAAGACTAAGTTAGTCTTTCTCTCTCTTTGAATCTGAACAACAATTAAAGTTCATTCTCTTGTCTTTATTTCAAGTTTCTGGTTTTATGAATGATTTCTCTATGATACTGTAGGGAAGGACAACCAGGACCTCCTAAGTTAGGAGCCTCTTCCCTTGCATATTATATTGAATCATAAACACTTTAGTTAGACATAGAGTTAGTTGCCTACTCCTGCATATATATTGCTGGCACCATCACAAGCTCACGAGTTTCCCTGGTCGATAATTTAATGCAGCAATTTGTTCAAATAAATTGCCCAACATTTTGGCGCCGTTGCCAGGGATGGTGCTAAGGGATTAGGCATTAGAAATTTAATTTAGTACTAGCATTTTTCTTTAGACAAAATAATTTGTGAACCCTGGTGACAGCAGGATCTTCGCAAAGGAGTTTAAGTTTGAATTTTCTGATGTTTTAATGTTTAGCTAGTTTCAAATTTCGTCATTTCAAAAACCCCCCCTGCATAAATAAAAACAAATCAAGCGATGAGTATGCTCTCTTCCTGCGCTTCGTGCGATCAGGAAGATCAGAAAATCAATTGATTTATTCAAATAAAAAACTCTTGCTGAAAAATTGATCTGCGTACCGACCTTAACTGGAGACTGAAATCCTCCAATAAGAAAAGCTGGGTGGAGTAGAATGGATGCAGTAAATAGTGGGTAATTGCCTTAAGAGTTGATTAGTTCTCACAGAAAAAAAAATCACAACTCTGAATTTGCTCTTTCATTGTAAACACATTGTCAAGTTGTTGGCATGAATGACAATCAAATATAGATCAAAAGCTTTATTTCATTCCTTAAATTCTTTACCTTTGTATGCTGGACTCCATTACCATGCACAGCAATTGATTTCTATTGCCAAAAGCTTCACGAAATCGCATCAGTTTCAACACGCGATTTTAAAATGGATTTTCTGAGCAAACTAAGATGAATTAAAAAAAAACTGAGACATGGGTTTTTTCCAGAACGGGGGTAATTAGGTGACTCGTGAGAAATTTCCTGAAATTTGCAGCGGTTTAGGAGAAAATTGAGGTTCTTTCAATCACAATTTAACATATTGCGCCCAGATCCGTTTTTTTTTTCCATTTCTTTTGGTTTGTTTGAATTTTTAGTTTTAATTTGTTTTGTATTTAATGTTATATGTTATGTTTTTTATTTGTTTTGATTCATATTTATATATTTTTAGTTAATGTTGATTTGTTTTGATTTGTATTTGTTATAATTTCTTTTTATAGTTAATATTTGATTTGCTATGATTGTATTAATATATTAATATATTAATTATATTAATATATTAATTATATTAATATATTAATATATTAATATATTAATTATATTAATATAGTTGTAAATTTTTATTTTTTTATTTTTCTTTTGTTAATTGTAATTTGTTATAAGTTGATGTCTATGTTTGTTATTTAAGGTTTGTTATATTTGTATTAATATATTAATGTATTAATATATTAATTATATTAATATATTATATATTGATATAATTGTATTAATTGTTATAGTTGTAGTTTGTTATTATTATTATTTTTTTATTTAATTTGTTGTATATAATTGTTGTTATGTTTGTTGTTATATGATTGAATTAATATATTGTTAGGTTATGATTTTTATTAAAAAAAAAAAAAAAAAAAAAAATTGTGTTTTGTGACAGTGGTTGTTTTAAAGGATTTGAGGGGCGAATATTGGCATTTTATAAAGTAAAGAACATTGGCATAAAAAAACTTTGGTAAAATGCATATTGAGAGAATAATGGAATTGGATGAAACCGCAACAGTTGGTACAAGGGAAAAATAAAAAATAAAAAATAAACACACTTTTCACAAAATTCACGCAGATTTGAAAATAAATAATGGAACACTTGGAAACAAATTTTAAAAAAATCAATTGGAGGATTAAATTCTATTTCGATAGCATCAAGATGGTATAAACTCATCACATGGTTCTTGTATGCTTTACAGAACAGAATTGCGAAGCACATTTCATGAGTTATCTGACAGGGAGTATTATTTTTCATGGTTATTTTTAAGAATGGATTGATTTTAATATCATGATTAAGTCAATTTCAACACCTTTGATTGTCCTTAATTTGTTTTATTTGGTATAAAATTTTTGCGTAAGAATCATGAAGGAAATGCGCATTCCTTCTTGAACACACTTATGTTTCTTTTTGTCAAGTTTTTTTTTTACAGGTTACAGGACGACAAAGCGATCATTACGGAGACTACATTGTGACGACAATTAGTCTTCCAAAGACTAAATTCATGAAAAATTCTCAAGACAAATCCATCTCCACAACCATTACCTTCCACCTCCCTTTCTGAAAATATTTTGAATTCCACCAATTGTAAATCCATAAAGCATATCATTTCCATGTCCATTTTTCACAGCAAGAGTTCTTCTTCATTCACCATGCATTTCCTAACTCATCTATTCCTAACTCATCAATAAAAGCCATTTTCCATTTCCATTTCCATTTTCATACCATTTTTTTTCATTTCCGCCAATAAAACCCTGCTTGAGTCAAAGTCCTAGAGTCTAAGTATCATTGAAAAACACCTAGAGGCTTGCATGCCTTAATGGCAAGTACTCTTGCCAATGAACAATGGGAGTACATTAATATCCCTTGTTCGTTGGATCTTGGAGGTGACTCGACCACGACAAATTTATTCGTACCTACAAAGATGTGTTAGGCATCCTGACTCCCATTGGAATCAATGGTGGGAGCTCTTGTGTTGGCTAGGGGCATTCATTAACGGCCACTAAGTCAACAACTTCTTGCTATGTTCAACATCGACACATTTAATCACATAGCAAGATTTGTGCCATCGAGCGTTGAAGACTTGAAGACCCATATTTTGCAGCAGATGAAGCCAATTTCCATTCATTGTATTTCCATTCATGGTATTCATTGTATTTCACTTGAGGACAAGTCAATAAATAAGGCTGGGAGGAAAATGTAACTTCTATATTTTGTATACCTTCCAAGCCTTATAGATTTTCAACCATATTCAGCAAACTCATCGGATTCATCATCCAGCAGCAGATACAACTTTCAGCCATGTTCAGCAGACTCCTCAGATTTTTCATCTAGTAGCAGCAGATCCAGCAGCTGATACGACAATGCAGATCCATCTTTCATCCACCATTTTCACAACAGTTTGCAGTCACACATGCACGACTCTCACCTATTTTTTGAAGGGTAAGTTAAGGTATGCTATTTTCTAACTTTTAACCATTAAATTCCTTGAAATGTTAGAATAATAATTTTTGGAAAAAAACTTCACTTCCTTTCCTTTCATTGCCAAAGCCATCCGTTTAATGGGAAGGATACATTTACATACATGTTTTGTCACATTCATATCCACAGCTATATATCACATTCTAAACCCACTTACCTTCAAAATATATTTACTATTACATGAGCATACAAATGGCTTTGTCTAAAGTATTTAAAAGTTAATTGGATGCCAATAGAATCATGGTTGTTACACAAGAACCAACCATGATGCATTCCAACAAAAATACTCTGCCATAAAAAGCACATTATCATTATGCAAAGATCATATAATGAACGCAACAAACAAAATATGGTTGAAACACAAGAACCAACCAAGTTGTAGTTCATCAAAATAACGCTTTGCAAAAGTTAAGTAAATGATCTCATGCAGAGTTTAAGCCAAAGCTCAAGTACCAAAAAGTAATGTAATAGATTGCATGAGGACATGCAATACCTTTAGTTTGGGGGTATGTTGGGCCTCAAAATAGTCCCTATTTTCACTCCATTATTCATCAATATCTTCACATTTTACCTTCATGTCACCTCCATTCCACCTCCATATCATTACATTCACCTCATTATTGGGTCATAACTATGTTTTTCCAAAAGTTTATTAATTCTTAACATTTTAAAGTGAATTTATGGCTAAAACTTAGAAAATAATATGCTTATACTTATGCCTAACAATTAGCATGAGTTTTTTGACATGTGTAGGCTCAAAGGAAGCTTCCAAGACACCTTTATGTGGCCTTGGATGATCAAATTCGAAGTTAAGAAGATAAACCTCATGGAAAAGATCATGGAGGAAATCATGGAGGATAGGGTTCTGTGTCTAGATGGTTAGAGATATTAGTGGATGATCATTATGAGTTTGTTACTCCTCTCATTGTATAAATAGGAGTACCTCCTCCATTCCAAGGAGAGGACTCTTAGAGCATTGTATCCAATTGATAATGGAATAGAATAAAGCTTCATTTTTCATATATTTCCATTATGTAGTTTTAGATGTAAATTGTGTTTATGGAATTTCTGTAGTTTTAGATATAGGTTTTCTTAATGTAGTATATGGAATAAATTGTCTTGTTCTTAAGAGAATTGAGCTCACTCTAAAAGGATGAGAGAAACATTTTATTTCATATTAGATTTTGTTTCATTTCATTGCTTAGATGTTTAAGGATTTGTGTGTGATTGATGAATGAATTATAATGGAATACTTTACATGTCTCTTAAGTTAAGAGCTTCTTTCATTAATAATTTATCCATCTTAAATTCTTGGTTTTAATCTCTGATTCATTAAGTGGTAATTGAGGTGAAAGTGGATTTCTTGAGTCAAGAACCATTTCAATATTATTCCTCTTTTTAAACTAATTGAGTTAGAGTTATAGAATATATTACTTTCAGCTTTTGAATAGCCTTGTCTTTATTTCAAGTTTCTGGTTTTATGAATGATTTCTATATGATACTGTAGGGAAGGACAACCAGGACCTCCTAAGTTAGGAGCCTCTTCCCTTGCATATTATATTGAATCATAAACAATTTAGTTAGACATAGAGTTAGTTGCCTACTCCTGCATATATATTGCTGGCACCATCACAAGCTCACGAGTTTCCCTGGTCGATAATTTAATGCAGCAATTTGTTCAAATAAATTGCCCAACACTGGTGAAGGATGATGATTTTGATGAGAGAATGATGGTAAAGACTAGCTTTTTGCTGAGCAGGAGGTATCTTTTGAACAAGGGAGGACATCTTTTATATGCTTTTGCAGAGGAAGAAAGGGAGATTTAGTATCTGAGTTCTTGTGAAATGCATGAGAAGCCTGATGTGATAAGAATAAATTCGGGAATATCTCCCTTCACATGTGAAATACTTCATGATAACTCTCATGAGGGGGGCATAGCTACTCAATAAGTGAGAAAAAGGAAATATAGCTTGGCAAGCATCCTGATGGTATGGTTTTATGAAGGGTTTATAGTGATTTAGATCTAGGTATGCTTGTTTGAACCACTTTTCTCCTATATAGGGGATCTTACTTGCTTTGGAGACAACCCTAGGAGTGAGTTTAAAGTCCAGACCTGCTAGGTGGACATGTTTTCCTTGCAGCCTCAGGGTGAACATCTATGTTAAGGGAGGGTAATTGGTGACCTCTTGGAATTTTTGGCAAAAATCAAGGCAGCCTACCTCATGGAAGTTGAAAAGAACTGAAGAGGAGTCATTTATTTCCTGAGTTGTAACAGGCTCAAACCTTTTGTGAAATCCACCCTTGCTGGCCTTCTTTGGAGGCATAGTTTTTTTTAGGCTTTTCCTTCACTCTCTTACCAACACAGGTCTTTGACTGAATTAAGCCTTTTTTCAAACACTGTTTTCCCCTCTCGCAAGACTTTATTTTTCTATGAAAATAAGTCTATTTCTCTAAAATCTATTTCTTTTCATCACTTTTCAAACACATTTTTGACTTTGAAAACAAGCCCTTTTTCCTTTAGCACAAAATATGCTTTGTTCTTTGTGGATTGTGTTTCTTTTTTAAACAATCAAACCAATCAAGTTTTAAAACTGACAAGGTTCCTTCCTCCTCAATCATTATCTTGTTGTATTTTTTCTAAACATGGTGTTTTTAAGAACCAACTATTTTTTCCTTCATTGGACTATGTCTTTTTCTGAACAAAATTGATTCTTAAAACCTTTCAAATTCAAAAAATTAGGTGAATAAAACAGTAAATACCTCTTAAAAATGTGTTGTACATTTTTGGAGATAATTTCACTGGGAAAAAATCTAATTTGTTGGTGAGTTGGAGGTCTTTTGAGCTGTGCTATGCTCCTATGCATAGGCGCGTAGAACCTGCACGTCGTTGTGGATGTTGTTGGGTCGGGCACTGGGCGCCCTCTAAATGCTGGTTGGTCTACACACAGGCACATCGTGCTATCCTACAGGGACGTCGTGCCGTGTGTAAAAGACTTTGGAGGAATGTTACAGGCACGTCGCACTAACTTACAGGAACGTCGCGTCTTCAAATTTCTGCAAACTGCTTGCCCAGGGTTCGAAAGGAGCATTCTTCTTTTGTCCGCTTGCAAAATGGAAAGTGAACTTTTATTTTGAGAGCTTTATAGCTCTTTTTAAAATGATTTTGAATGATTTTTCCCTCCTTGTGGTGATTTCTCATTTTTTGCCTTTGTGTTTGTAAAGAAAAATGGTTTTCTTTGTTTTGTTGAGGGATTGCTTTTTTATCAATTTCTTTATCCCTTTAAATAGAGCCTTGCCTAACCTTTTTTTATCAATTGAAGAAGGTTCTCCTCAAAAATTTAACCTTGTAATTGTCATCTTATGGAGGTACTAAGCACAAAAACTTCTTGTTTTCTCTGTTGCTTTTTAAATAGACCATTTAGGGGTAAAATGTGATCTTTCCACTTGTCACTCTTGAATATCTTCAAACAACTGTGTGCCCTCTGCTTATTTTGAAGGAGGTCATCTTACATTATAAAAACTCATCTTCAACAAGTACAATGTCTTCCTTTGCTTATTTGAAAAAAGGCATAATTAGTAAACTGTGGTCTTTTCTTATCATTTTTGAAGACCTTCCAAATAAACTGTGCCTGTTTACTAGCTGATTTCTCCTTTTTTGCACGTTGTCTTCACAACAAGACCTCTTCAGCTCAGTATTTTCCTTGATGGTTTTTCTTAAAGACAGAGTTAAAACTTGATGATTTGACCCTCTGATTGTTATGAAGGAGGTCTTATGCAACTGTGGTAAGTGGGCCCTCTGCTTATTTGTGAAGGAGGCCTTGTAAACACAAAGTTTCTTTCATCTATGTCTATCATTTGAGAACTATTCTTGAACAAGTTGTCTGTGGGCCCTCAATGTTTGATAAAATGTATGGGAGCTTTTTTGACCTCTGTCAACCAACAAAAAATTTCCATGAACAAACTATTTGTGGCTCTTTAGACAAACTATGTTTATCATTCAAAAGAGATCCTATGCTTGTCATTCAAATTAGGCTTCTTTAGGATTGTGAGGGGTGCCCTTTCTTCTCTAGAAGGAGATCTTTGATCTAACAGTGTTAACCTTTGAGAAAGGCTACCTGTTCCAAATCTGTGCTCTCTGAAACTGTTCCTTTACCCTCTACCTATATTTTTAAGGAGGCTTCCAAAACACAGTCTTTGTGACCCTTCAGATCTACTATAAGGCGCCCTACTTATCTATTGATGGAGGTCCTGAAAACTATAAAACTTCATTCATTTCAAAACTGTGACCCCTATGTATTTGTTTGAAAAATACAAATAGAAGGTGACAGTTAATCATTGGTACTTATCCTCGATGAAATCATTTGAATCATAATTCCCTTTGCTTCATGAGGACCTATCAGTAATGTACATCCCTTTTGCATAAAATTACTGTGAATATTTAGGAGTAAATAATTTTCTTTGCAAATGGTGAGCACTCACTGCTATGCATCCTTGAAACAACTCTTTCTCTTGACTGTGTTTTCAGGGGTAGTGAAATTGTTTGTGACAGTGTTTCAAAGTTTAGTTCATGATAAGGTATAAGAAGCAGCTGTCCTTCTTGTACCTTCACCATGATGCCTAATTTTGTTTAAAGCTATTTTTGCCAGAAGACTATCATTGTTGGTGGTATAAGGCTGATTTGTAGGGCTGGGCACACTCTGCACTTTCTCTGACTTCCATAGTAAACTGATACATCATGAAACTTTCTCCTGAGGTGCTCTTTTTGCTCATACTTTGCTTAGTGTCATCAATCAGTACATCCCTGCAGAGATGTAAAAACAGATGCTTTTGAAGTTTGGAGGGCTTCTTTGATGTTTCATGGGGATTCATGCCTAATCTAATCATATTTATTTAGACGGAGAAAATCCTTATTTTTTCCTGATTTGACCATTCCCGAGCCTTTCTATAAAATAAAACAAAGTGATCTCTTTGATGGTGCGTGACCTTGGGATAGACAAGGGTTTTTTTTTGGAAAATAACAAGACATGATGGTTGACATGATGATAAAAACAAGGTTTTTTGGCTTAAGACAGTTTTGCCAAGGAATTTTCCCTAAAACACCACCACCTAGACCTACATACTTTGTCATGGATTTTGAATGGATTCTTGGGAATGAGTAGGTTATCACATGACAAAGTGATCAGTGAGAGAGGGGTAGACACTTTGTTAAATGTTGGACAGTGGTTTATATGAAAAACAAAGGATTTTGATGGTAGAGAGACAAACTTATAAGAGCTATAGACATGGAGGCTTTGCTGAATTGTGATAGGTAGGGAAATTGAAGGGTTTTTCTCATTATAGGCTGAAGGAGAGGGGTAGGAAGTAAAAAATTTGTTTGAGGTTTTTTCTAGATGAAAAATTGATAGATTGAGATTAGCTTCTAGAAAACTCAGCCAAGGAATCTAGTCATCTAAATAGGTAAAATATACTGATGACTAACACCAACACCCTTGAAATTCTGCAGCTTTATGGAAGTAGTCATATTGAATTATAGTGGTGGAGGTGGAGGTGGGGTGGATGACTTGTTAGAATGAGATGAATTTGGGAGTGGGGTGGATGGGATCTGAACTAAGGCCAATGACCCCAATGTACTTTGTTCTTGCAATCCCTCTTCTTCCAAGTGCGCAGATTCACTAGAGCTACTTGTTTCTGACTCCTCATCGCTGCCAGATTTACCTTTTAGAGGGCTATAAACAAAACCTTCTTCTATATCTACTCTGTAATTTTTTTTTGTTGCGCGTAGCTGAGCCTCTTTGGGACATTCACTCAATGTGGCTGCACAAAGTACCCTTTTCACATAAAAACATTTTAATCCATAGTTTCAATGAGCACAGAAAGTTACCTCTAGGGCCCTTGAAATATCCTTTCAGCTTTATAATACGATACAAAAGTATCAATAGAAAATTTATTCACAAACCACTCGAAATGCTATCAATCCAATAATCTACTGCGCGAGTAATTTTATTGCTATATTTCTCCAACTACTAAACTAACTCAGGAGTCCACCTAGTTATCGTGTTGTCCTTTGCGTAGGTATAGAATTAAGTCAGCCGAGATAGCCACTCATTTAACTCAGTTTCAAAGGAAGAAAACTAAATTTGTCGACCTCTATATAGATATACCTTTGCTCCCAATCCTCATTAGATAGTTTAGGGTTTTGGTTTTCTTGGATTTCAAAATTGCACACCTTCTTATCAAGCCAATCTTGCAGTTCATTCTTCGTCAGATGCCACAACATCAAATCTCCCTCAAACAGATTCTGACCCCACCAACATAACCATTTGTTGGATTGAGGGGTCCTAGACGAAGTTTAGAATGTTCTGCACAACAAAAAAAGCCCTTCAACTACTAGCCTTTTCGGCAATGATATGCTTGCACAGGCCAAAGTCTCACCCAAAGAAGTATGGGGGGGTGATAGAACCAGGTTTTCGCACCCTGAGGGAGAATTTGATGTGTGTTTTACCCTTACTTATGATATTTAATGCTTAGCTTTCTATGCAAAAATTCTGAGGAAACTAGATCTAAACGTAGATAAAACCCTTAACAAGTAGGCATAACAGATTATATTTCAATCTGATCTAACTTATCACAACAAAACCCATCCTTGCGCAATCACACAAATAGTTTTCTAGTAAAAACCCTAGCACAGAAGTAATCCTTGCACAGTTACAAATATTTTCCACAGATAGGTAACTCATATAAATACACATTAAATCAGAAACAAATTAACATATAAGCAACTTAATGATGCATAACGCATAGAGATTGCTTCAGAATTCGCCAATTTTTTTTATTTATTAATGGATCTTCAAGTCAATACAATATCTTTCCATTTGTGCACACAAAATAAGATTCCATGCACACAACTCATGACTAGGTCTCAACGCACACAACCAATAGGAGCCTCCTACGCTACCATACTTACCCCAAAAATTAGATCATAAATTTTTCATAAACATTAAACATCTATTGATCTACTGATTTATTACTCGAATCGACTCTTACATATTATAAGTCTTTGATGTGCACATACCATGGTCTCAAACCATGGTTTGAGACTCATGGTTTCCCTTTTTGCCCATTACAATGATAAAGGAGCTTTGACCCACCCCACAACCGCTTGACTTCAGCACGCAACGCATTTCAACAAAATTTTACCCAAAATTATACAAAATTTTTCCCATAGGGTACTCCATCCCAACAACTACCGACTAGAGGAGTTAATTCTTCATTTTAGGGAGTTCTTAAGTACTTAAAATTAAGGATCAAGGGCATAATATAGGGCCAAATTGTGTCAGTATTGGTGGATAGTGGGCTACCCATAGATTAATTTATTCCCAAATAGTATAGAGTAGGGATATACACACGAAGAATTTTGAGGGGTTATCGATATTGATATCAGGAGACAAGACCATGCAATGCATGAGATATGTTCCCAGTTTTACCCTGATTTGGGGAACTACTCTGTGACAAGCCATTTCTTTGTTTTTGATGTGTCGAATACTAATGTGGTGATGGGTGTCTGGTGGGTATATTATTTGGGGTGTGTCACTACATATTGGAAGAAGCTAGAGATTGAGTTCGTTGGTAGTGTTGAGTCGCATGCATTCATACCCACCAAAAACTGTGTTAGCTTACAAGATGGAGGTCAATTTGAGACATGGAGATATAAAATGGGTGGTAAAGTTGCATATTTCAGAGTTTGGGAAGCAAGGGCAGCAAACTCACCCAAATATTTTAGAAATATTGGAGAAACATCAGGCAGTATTCGAAGACATTCCACCAGGACATCCACCAGATAGGGGATTTGAGCATGCCATAGATTTGGAGGAGGGAGTGAATGCAGTTATTTCTACTCCCTACAGGCATCACAATGCATAATAGGATTATATTGAGAGGTATATTTAAGATTTTTTGGTGTTAAGACACAGTAGGCCCAACTCTAGTCCCTTTGCTTCTTTAGTGGTGCTGGTCCATTGACTGCAGGGCCCTAAAAAATAACATGTGGAAGAATAGGTACACGACACCATGAATTTATGAGCTGATGGATGAGCTTAGAGGAACTGAATACTTATCTAATATAACCCTCCTCTTGGGATACCACCATATTAAGGTGAGGGAGCGGGATATCCCTACGAATTCATTCTGGCGCCACTATGGGAACTTCAAGCTCTTGGTGATGCCCTTTGTGCTGATCAATACACCAGTGACCTTCTACTCTTGCATGAACCATGTGTTCCGCAAGTAGCTATGAAAATTTTTGTTGGTGTTCTTTAATGAAATTATTATATACATCAAGACTTGGGAGGATCACCTGCAACACTTGGTGGAGGTATTTCACATCTTGGAGGAGTAGCAACTTTATGCCAATATGTCTGAGTACACATTTTTGTTGATAGAGATGTTGTATTTTGGATATATGATTAGGGAGGACAGAGTTATATTTCATCAAGAGAATATCAAGTAGATTCTATATGGGCCTACACCCAAGAAAGCGATGGATTTGAGGGGGTTCATGAAGGATTTTTATCAACAAGAAGAACCCCTCACAGATTTTATGAGAAAGAGGTGATTGGATGGAAAAACCTAGCACTGAAGGATTTTAAGTGCGTTAAGAGAGTGATGAGAAGTTGTCCAATTTTTTCCTTACATGATTTTTCAACGCCTTTTTATTTGGAGTATAATGCATCTAGAGAGGGCATTGGGTTGAGATTTATACAAGGATTCCATTTGATTACTTTCGGAAGCTAGAAGCTACAAATACATGAGAGGTTGTATTCCATATATGAAAAGGATATGTTATCCATTATGCATTATTTGGCCAAATTATGGTAGTACTTGGTGAGCAATAGATTCAAGGTGAAGACTGATCACAACAATCTTCGATTCTTTTTGGAGTAGAGGGAACTTCAGGAGAGGCAACAAAAGTGGGTTAGTAAGATATAGCCTTATGATTTTCAGATTGTGTATGTCAAGAGAAAGCATAACATACTTTAATATGCACTCCCGAGGAGGCTCATGACACTCTCACTCATGTAGATGGCTCAAGATTGGAAGACTCAATTGTTGGTAGAGTATTCCAAGAATTAGCAGTTCTATGAGAACTTGGATGGTACTTTTGGGGATGATAGATATTGGGTGATGGACGAGGTCATATAATTCAAGGATATGGTATATTTGGTTCTAGGCTCATAGTTTAGGGAGAAAATATTCCATGCATCTAATGACTCACCCATGGTAAGCCATCAAGGGATTTACAAGACATACTAGACTATCAAGGAGCACTTTACTTGGATAGGCCTCAAAGAGGATGTTCTATGGAATGTACGAGAGTGTGATTTTTCCCTGAGGAATAAATTAGATTAGACACATGTTGTTGGCTTACATCAACTCCTACCAATTCTATAGAGGAAGTAGGAGAGTGTCTCCACGGACTTAATCATCGGTCTTCCAATAGTACAGAGGCATGATTTAATTTATGTGGTAGTGTATATGTTGGCCAAGGTTTCCCACTTATTTTATATTCCATATAGGTCCTCAGATTCATAGATAGTTGAACTATTCTTCAAGGAGGTATTTAGGCTGCATCGTCTTCTCAAGACCATCATCAATGACTAGGACAATAAGTTTATGGGGGCATTTTGGTAGGACTTGTTTAGATTGGTGGGCACTAAGATGACTCTCGATACTAGATATCACCCCCAGACAGATGGGAAGATGAATATTGTGAATAAATGGCTGGAGGGGTACATGTGGAACTACGTGACAGGGAAGAAACACACATGGGTGAAGTGGATATGCCTCGAGGAGTATTTATACAACATCACTCACCATATCTTTGTTGGTATGCCACATTTCCATGCCCTTTATTTTTATGATGCACTGTACTTTTTTGATATTATTTTTGGATATAGTCAAGCCCATGGGCAAAAGGGTTGGATACAAGAGAGCTAGGATATATCGAGGGCTATAAAATATAACTTGCAAATAGTTCAGAATCAACATAAGATGTATGCAAAAAGGCACCAGGTGGAGAGACATTTTGAGGTTGGAGATTTAGTTTTCTTATGTCTCCAACCATATAGGAAATATAAACTAAAGCATAAGGAGCCAAGAATATCAATCCATGCTTGATATGAAAATGGAGATATTTGTAAATGTGGTAAATGTTGTGCAAAGTATCCATTTCCATTTAATTAAATGTGTGTAAAATTATCCATGTCTTTCAAGTTTAAAAAAATGTATTTGGTAATTGTTTCTGAGTTTATGTGCGAGGGAATGTTAATTAATTTTGTTGTTTAAAATATTAAATTAGAAATACACAGCAAAATAATTTCATCATAACATGACTCAGATATTTGGTGAGCAGTACACCCCTCCTGGGCTACGTCTGTTGGACCAAGCCTCCCAAATTGGCTTGTCCTCTTGTATTAAAATGCTCCAAAATGATAATACAAGTTTAAAATTTCCTCAATAGGAAAATTTGACTGTAAATGTAGAATCAAAATACATGAAAATGCTAAAAATTCCTTTCCATATTCACTAAACAGTGAAAAATTACCAATTACAGTGCCTTCTTCAACAAGTCCCTGATGACTCTTTGAACTCTTATGAAGATTTTCAGGCTGTATAAGTCCTAAAAAAATTTTGAAACCTCTTCCATTAGGTTCAGAAGTTCAAAAATATTTGAAAATGGTTTTTGGTTCACCTCAAACAGTGAGGTACAACTCCAGATAACTCCATTTTCCCGATGGCCCTAGTGGCTCTCCAAGCTTCCCTGAAGATAAAATTGCTTTAGAACACCTCTAATGCCTCTATAAACTATCCCAATGGCTTTGGAATGCTGATAATAGTTTAAATTGACCAAAATTTCGTCCAATTTGGTCCAATATTGAAGAAGTTATGACCAAAACAAATTTCTACCCAATGTCATGTAAAAAAACCCACTAAATGTGCGAGAACTGCAGATAGGCACGCTAAATTTGGTTGAGCGCTCCAGAAATGGTGGAACTATTGGTAGTTACATTAAATGTCAGGCGCATGTGTTCGGTCCGTTGAAACCACCAGATTAACCGCACGGATGCCACCAACTCATGGTCACATTAATTTTTTTATTTACGTTGTGGCCACATGCTCACCTTAACCGCCAATGAAAATGGCTATGATAACCGTTTGATCCCGTTGGTTTGGTAAGCCCTTAGTTCATGATAGAAGGGTTATATGGAATGTGGTTACACAAGAGGGCTAGCCCTTCCCCCCACCAATGGAAAATACCATACAATTTAAATAAACCACGAATGCAATACTTGTTAAGAACTAATGTTTGGAGGAGATGGTCGGGCCTTTGTGTTTGCGGGCAGGAGACCCGTGGTTGAATCCTGCTGCTTGCCAAAAAAATTTCAACTCCATAAATCCACTGGCCTGGGGCCATGTGGCAGCCTCCGGGCTTGCCACATGGCACCCTTTGATTGGCCATAAAAAACCAAAGTCAAACCATTGGCGAATAATAGATTGCCAAGTGTTAGAATATAACTGCCCGAATGGAATATTCTGTGGAATATTACAGGGAATATTTTGAGGAATATTCCTTGGAATATTCTTTTTTTTTAATTTTTCCAAATTGAAAGTCAAACCTGGTCAACTCAATTTTTGGAGTTTACTGAAAACTTCAAACTTGTATAACTTTCACATACAATGTTGGATTTGAGTGTTGTTCATGGTGCCAGGATCGTATCTACGAGGCCTATCTGGTCATTCAGGTTGCAAGTTATTTTGAACACTTTCAATTTTGAGCTTTTCCATAGCTTGGACTTGAGCTCCTGATCACACCTCCCAAATGAGAATCTTTTGGACCCCAAAATCTCACTAAAATGTTGAAACTGAAATGTACAGCAAATGAGAGAATAACAACATCCTCTTCTCTTTAGCCTCCAAAAAATTTTCTTGCATGGAAAATTATTTGTTGAACTCAATCTAGAAAGAAATTCATTGTTCCCTTCACTGATGCTTATCCTGCTATCAAGAGCTTCTTTTCTTCCGCTCACTCAGCAAATTATTGGTGAGAAAATTGCAGAAAGAATCTGAACATCATGTCCCAAATGGACTACAAGCTTCTTGCAAAATCCTGTCACAAGAGTGCACATCAATCTTGAAACGAATATCTCATGCAAAAATTTGAAATGAAGATCACCTCTTTGCTCCTTCAAAGCTTTGATTGCCAGCTTCCTGTAACATCAAAGATATGGTAATCCTCTTTTCACAATGGTGTATCCATCTATCAATCCACACTCGATAAACACCTTTGACTCAATCATAAGTCGTGCAACATACGACATCAACAACAAGTTGACATGAAATGTGCTATACAATTGACACAGCCATCAATGTAAAAAGTGTGCCCACAATCGACACAAGTCAAAAAACATGTGTGACACAATCGATACAAGTTGATAAAAAAAAAGATACATCTTGAGAAACATGTGTGTATGTATCATGTACAATGAACCTATATACAGTTCGCTAATTACACATACAACCTCTATGTACATGTGCAACTTCAACTCTTCTTTTCAAATACCAACAAGTACATCATCCCAAAAACACGTGGTTGACTAAGAGATGAACTAAAAGATATTGTTGCAATTTAAGTGAGTATCATACTCATCTTTTACACCTCCATGGAGAAATTTTGCAACAACAAAGAAATTCCTTCAACTGAAACTGCTTTTACATGCAATCTTGCATCAAACTTTTCAATTGAAATGCATGCATACAAAATCTGAAATTTTCATGTACAAAATGAGTATGACTTACTGCATTAAGAAGTCAATCCACTTCCTACCAAGCCAACTCCATGGCGTCTTTTCGTGTTGCAACATTTCTACATGTGAATATTCCATTTCCACATCCATAATGGAATCCATAGATCCACTTGCGCCAATATTTTTGTCATCTAGTTGCATGTGCTTTGGACGAGTTGTTCGATGGAAAGTCCAACAATGAGAGATGTCATGTCCCTTATTTTGAAAAAATGTGCAACTCTTATGCACTTTTTGTGAAAATTTTATTTTCCTCTTCTGCTTCCTCTGTGCTTTCTTTTTCAACCAGCATCTTGAAGCAACATGGTTAAATCCACCACAAAATTTGCAACAAAAATTTCTTTCGTTTGAACAAGAAAAATTATCATTCTTTGCTGAAACATAATCAAATTGATCATGTGAATAATTATACCTCTTTTGATACGTGGAATTTCCATCTTTTTTGTCTTCGAGAAATGATGAACTAGTAGAGGAGACAATTTTCTTTTTCAGACTTTCATCACTGTTCTTGTCTTGAAAATTGTTTACATTTGCATGCTCGCCATAAGTGTCATGTTTACCCTCCACTTGCTGCAATGATGGCTTAAAACAATGGCAATCATCATTAAAACAATTTTGACATATATGCATTTTAGAACTTGGAATAAAGGTTCTCTTTAAATTTGCATCACATGCATTCAAGGATTTGGATTCTTCGTCATTAAACTGCTCATATCCAAGACCAAAATTCTTGGGTCACTCCACAACCGAAATAGGGTCAAGCATGCCTTGTGCATGCTTGCCAAAACCTTTTTCTTCATGATAGCCCATATTAAAAATTAATTTGGACCCTATACCCCTTGTATGTTTTTCAAAAGAACCAACACACTTTTCAATTGAGGAAATTGAAGACAAGTTGGAATGGTTTACCTCTTCCTCATGCTTGTTCTTGGACAAAGCTTCTTGAGCTTGAAGGAGTTGTTTCTCCATGTCATACAGTCTTTGGAGAATTGTTTCCTTCTCTTCCTTCATGGCTAAAAATTGTGCATGAAGCTTAGCACTTTCTCTTTGATCCTCAATCAAAATCTACGCCATGTCCTTCGCGTTAATGAACTCATTCTTCATGTCATCATTGAAGAATCTTGTGAAGGAGGAAACTTTACTTGTACAAGAAGTTGACATTATGTAAATGGTCAAATTAACAAAAGGAACTTCCAAAGAAAAATTCTCAAAGCTTTCAAACAAATGACAAGCCTTTAACCAACTGTCTTTAAAGACCCCTTCTTATTCAAGCAACCATAAAACACAAACTCCAATAGCTTTTGTAGCAAACACTAATCAAGTGGGTTTTTTTTCCAAAGATAATATTGAGGTACTTTTGGGTAAGGAAATAGCCTACAAATCTTTCCAAGACTTAGCTATCAACAACTATATTTTCAACTCAAGCAAACTCATACAATCAACCATTTTGAAACCAATAAAACAGTCAATCTTTTACACTGTTTTAACACCCTTTGCACAAAAACAAATGCTCAACCTCAGCTTTGATACCATCTGATCTGAAAATGGAAGTATTTGTAAATGTGGTAAATTCTGTGCAAAGTATCCATTTCCATTTAATTAAATGTGTGCAAAATTCTCCATGTCTTTCAAGTTAAACAAAATGTATATGGTAACTATTTCTGAGTTTATGTGTGAGGGAATGTTAATTAATTTTATTGTTTAACATATTAAATCAGAAACACACAGCAAAATAACTTCAACATAACATGACTCAGATATTTGGTGAGCAATTCACCCCTCTTGGGCTACGTCTGCTGGACCAAGCCTCCCAAATTGGCTTGTCCTCTTGTATTAAAATGCTCCAAAATGCTAATACAAGTTTAAAAGTGCCTCAATAGGAAAATATGACTGTAAATATAGAATCAAAAGATATGAAAATGCTAAAAATTCCTTTCCATATTCACTAAACAGTGAAAAATTACCAATTATAGTGCCTTCTTCAACAAGGCCCTAGCGGCTCTTTGAACTCCTCTGAAGATTTTTGGGCTATAGAAGTCCTCAAACAGTTCTAAAACCTCTTTCATTAGGTTGATAAGGTCGAAAATAGCTGAAAATTGTTTTTGGTTCACCTGAAACAGTGAGTTACAACTCCAGAAAACTCCATTTTCCCGATGGCCCAGATAGCTCTCCAAGCTTCCCTGAAGCTAAAATGGTTGTATAACACCTCTAATTCCTTTGGAACCTATCCCCATGGCTCTGGAATGCTGAGCATAGTCGAAATTGACCAAAATTTCATCCAATTTGATCCAATATTGAAGAATTTATGACCAAAACAAATTTCTGCCCAATGTCATGTAAAAAACCCCACTAAATGTGGGAGAACTGCAGATAGGCATGATAAATTTTGTGGAGCACTCCATAAATGGTGGAACTGATGGTAGTTACATTAAATGTTAGGCACATGTGTTAGGTCTGTTGAAACCACCGGATTAACCCCGCGGATGCCACCAACTAACGGTCACATTAAATGTTTTTTTTTTACGTTGTGGCCACATGCCTGCCTTAACCGCCAATGAAAATGGCTATGATAACCATTTTCTCCCACTGTTTTGGTAAGACCTCATGTCATGGTGGAAGGGTTATATGAAACGTGGTTACACACGGGGGTTAGCCCTTCTCCGGCCAATGGAAAATACCATACAATTTAAATAAACCCTGACTGCAATACTTGTTAAGAACTAATGTTTGGCAGAGACAATCAGGCCTTTGCATTTGCGGGCAGGAGACCCGTGGTCGAACCCTACTGCTTGCAAAAAAAAATTCAACGCCATAAATCCACCAGCCTGGGGCCATGTTAGTGTCGGTATCTTCATCCCTCCGTCAGTGATCAAAATTCTCTTGTTGCATTACATATTAGGTGTCTCGCTCATCAGTTGCATTCCATTAGGAGCATGGATCATCTAATGGTAGTGAATTTTATACATTTTTTCTCATGTCCTTTACCTGCTGGCCCATCTCCTTTCATCAAGATCATCTGCACTTACTTTTTGTCCTTAAATTTGTAAGAGTCATTTTTTAGGTTTTCAGTCCCATTAGGTCTAGGGTTTCATCAATAAGGTCTTCAAAATGCCCAGTAATGGTCAGTAGGTGCATAAGGAGTTTGAATAAAGTTTCAGTACTAAAAATTTCATCATCATATGCCTATAAATGTATTTTTCTTCAAAACTCTGTTTTGAAGAAAAATAGAGTATTTCATCTTTTTATGTATAAATTTAATGTAATTTCAAGTTCTCTCATTTGTAAATAATTTCAATGGAAACCCTGGTCACCTTGTCAAGCTCCAGCAAATCCATCCCCTGCAAGGCAAACAAAAGCAATTTATTCAGTTAATCAAAGCCAAAATGAAGCAAATTGCTTAAAACAGAGTTTAAAAAGTGTCAAAGGTAAACATTACAAAGTGGGTTTTTTGAAGTGGAAAATTAAAAGTCTTTGGTATATAAGTCATCTTCATGTTTCAAAAGGCTCATTTTCATTCCAAGAAGAGAGAATGAGCAAGAAAGGGCCGTGTCGAAAAGAAGGAGAAAAATCACAGCAAAATCATGCAAGTTTCAGTGGCGCGGTGTGTAGGCTGAGTGGCGCGGCGCATAGAGCCAGTGCGACGCATTGGGTCGGTCTCCGCAGTGGTAAAAAAACACGTGCATGAACGACATAACCGGCGCGACGCGTTGGGTTGGTGGCGTGGCGTGTAGAGCTGCCGGTTATTTGAACCACGATTTCATTCAAACTCAAGTTGGCTCAACTGCCTCCGGTCCAAAGTAAGTCATAAACTCTGCCAATGCCAATGAACGTGAGTCTTATGATGTTTATGAGGATTTAATAAAAAAAAATTCAAACCCTATTTCCTTGCTCAAGAAATGTTTCCTTAGAGTTTATACATTGTTTTTTTTGTGGCCATCACTCCCCCACTTTTTAATTCCTTCACTGTTTTCTAGTTTCACCAACCCTTTTCCCTATTCCCCATATCCCTAAATTCATCTACCCCTATCCCATATTCCCATTATCCCAAATATTAGCTACAAAATTCCCAAACCCCAATTACTATCCAAAAATTCTAGAGACTGTCCCTAAAACCCTTCAATTCCACAAATTCTAACTAGCAATATTCCCAACATTCCCCTTACCCTCCCTCTCCATAGTCCCTCACACTTTCATACATTTGGCAGCAAAAACCAAAGACACCTAAACTCTTCATACTCATCTAAGACAATACAAACTTTGGCAAACATGGAGACAGTGTTGAAAATGGCAACAAGAAACAGTGAAGGAGGCCTCCTGAAACATCTTTCCTGATCTTAGTTGGAAAGTGATCACCTAAACTAGGTGGGGACCACACATGTGATTTTTTGTCTAAAATTCTATTTTTAGACTATGTCTATTTTTAGACATATGGATCATGGACCGGGAGCTGCAGTATGTTATTCTTGGAGGATTGGTCATGTTGGTAAAAATAGATGGATCTCTATTTTTAGCATTTAGGTCGAAGTCTATTTTTAGACTGGCGGGCTAAAAAATAGAACAGTCAAATATTATTTACCCTTAATAATATTTGGACTCTAAACTTTAGTTTACTCTCTTGGAGCACTTCAGTTTGACCCCCGGAGGTGGGGCATGCAGCTTCCAGAAGGATTTACGCTTTTCCTATGGTTTAGTTGAGCTAATGCATGGTTGACTTCAGTTAGAGCTCAAGTGGCGGAGTTCGGTGGAGTTGATGCGACAGTTAATGGAGATGGTGTTCTGGTTAACTAGTTGAACTAGTTGTATTTAGTTTAACTGGCTAATACACTAGAGATGAGTTGTGTGAATTAAATATTATTTAATTCATAAATTATTAAATCATTATTCAACTAAAGAACACATCAGTTTAACTCAGTGCATGGATAGTTCAGTGGCGACAAGTGAAAGAGGTAGATGAAAGGGTTGAGTTAACTATCAGTTGCGACATTAGTTTTGCATGAGATTTGCACCACACTTGGAGGAAATTACCAATGAAAATTGCGCAGTTGGAGCCAGTGAGATTCGAACTTGGATCTCTATTTAGACCAGCCTTGACTGCGCAATAGAGGCAGGGAAATTAGTGGGTGTGTTTTGAACCCGTGACTTGTTCAAAACCAAGCTAGTTTTTGTGTAGCTTTGGCAGATAGTACTGAGTACTTGTGAGGATTTTGTACTATGTATTTGCTGCATGTTCTCTCCATTTATAATATACTATAGCTGGGGGTTTTCAGCTATAAGCTTTCCCCATACATACTGTGTTAATGTGTGTGATGATTTGATGTGCTATAGCTTCTATTCTTTCCGCATGTGACAATTAATTGTAGAAGAGATTATGTGTTATGCATGCAATTCGAAATTGATGTGTGATCAGGTTAATCTCCATTGAATAAGTGATTTATTCAGCTAATTTCTACATGGTATCGGAGCAATATTAATTTTCGAGATCTATTACGGTGATTGCAAACTTATTTCCTCGGACAGAGCCTACATACGGGCCAGATAGCCTCCGGATTCATCTTTCTTTGGAAAGTGAAAGGTCTGGTAAAAGCCCATGCAGTCAATATCTGATTTGGAAATAATTTGTTCTCAAGTGTAGATTGGAAGCGATTGCGTTATCAGCTGGTGGTGAAATTCGAATTTGCAGATTTGTGTTCTTGGTGCCGCGGCGAAAATGTCTTTCAACGGGTTGCGACTAGAATATGCCTTGGAAGGCAGTTCGAATTATGTTGCATGGAAGGACCGCATGGAGGCTATATTAGATGATAATGGGCTGTTGGAATTCGTGGAGAAAGAGATTCCAAAGCCTACTTCTAATGATGTTGTTGTTGTGGAAGCCTGGCGAAAGAAACAAGCAAAATGTCGAAGGATCCTGTTGGAGGGTGTAAAGGATCACATTGTATCCAGCCTGCATGGAAAGGCTTCTCCATATTTAATGTGGAAAGCTTTGATGGATCTATACCAAAGCAAGAGCGACCAAAGGAAGCTGGTGCTCAAAGATAGACTGAGGAACATCAAGATGGAGAAAGGTGACAACATCACAAAATACCTCACGAAGTTCACTCAGTGTAGAGATGAGCTGGGAAGTGTGGGGGTGACTGTCGAAGATGAGGATATGGTGGACCTGGCTCTCCTTGGCCTTCCGAAGGCTTGGCATTCCTATCAGGATAGTGTCAATGGTCGGGAGAAGTTGCCTGGGTGGGAGCGACTGTGGTCGGATCTCATGCAAGAGGAGATCAAGAGGACTACCAGGGACGGATCTTCATCAAAGGTAACTGATGAAGAAGACTGCGCTTTGGCTACCAAAGCAAGGAAGGGGAAGGGCAAGGAGAAGTCTTCTCAATCTGGTACAAATGGTAAAGAGCGTGACATGTCCAAAGTGAAGTGTTTTCACTGTCACGATCATGGACATTACGCCACAAATTGTCCACAGAAGAAGAAGAACAAGCAGGTTGCTGGAGCTGCAGCTGGTGAGGCTCTTGCCTCGTAATTTGAGCTGGACTTCTCATTGATCGCATGCATGTTTTCTAGTGCATTGGGATCGGGGTGGTATATTTATAGTGGCGCTTCCTTTCACATGACGGGAGATGCAAATATTTTCAGTGACTTGGTGGAGAAAGGTCTCCAGATGCATGTTGAGTTGGGCAACGATGGACGATACAATGCGACCGGCATTGGTACCATAACCTTTCAGAGGGAGTCAGGAAAAATCATTCTTTTACAAGATTTATTGCATGTACCAGGTCTAAAAAAGAATCTGATCTCAGTCGCAATGTTAGAGGATAAAGGGTATGAAGTTGTCTTCAGAGAAGGAAAAGTCTTCCTTCGGCACAAGGCAACGAGACAAGTCAAGAAGGTTGGGATTCGAGAAAAGAATATCTATAGACTTGAAGTAGATGGGATGTCTACGGAGCTTCCTACTGTTGGGAAGCGGAAGGAAGACATGCAACTGAAGCTTGAGAGGGAGCAAGTGTTGCATGCAGGTGAGAAAGACATGCAATTGATGCTTGAGAGGGAGCAAGTTTTGCATGCAGGTGATAGTGAACCTCGGGATGTGGAGCAGCCACAAGAGGATCATGGAGTGGGAGAAACCACTCATTCAAAGAAATTTCGTGCCAGACGGGCAGAGGGAGTGCATGCAGCTATACCACCAGGTGTGAGGTGGGGCGACATGCATGATTAATCCCATGAGGAGATTTCAGGCGATTCATGAGATGGTGTGGATCTCATGGATTGGGAAAAGCTGGCTACAAGGTGCACCCTGTGCCAATGATAGCATGATCAGTTGGAGATGATGCAGGCAGATCAAAGTGACAGTGTCGGATACTGGAGCGCGGATCAGAGTTGACAGCAAGTGCAAGAGTGCATGGGTGCAAAGAGTTCAACAGCGCAGTGGTTCCTGATGACATGTGCAGTTGGCCAAGCAGAATTTGAAGACTTTGATGATAGATGCTAGATGCATCAAGACTGATTGAGTTGTTTGGAGCCTATTCAGTTTCAGAGGAGTTGCAGAGCAGATGCATGGAGTTGCATGGCGCTTGTGAAGGTTGCAGGGCGAATGCATGGAGTTGCATGTCGCATGCAAAGACAGTCCTTTCTTGTTGAGTGGGAGTGTTGAAAATGGCAGCAAGAAACAGTGAATGAGGCCTCCTGAAACATCTTTCTTGATCTTAGTTGGAAAGTGATCACCTAAACTAGGTGGGGACCACACATGTGATTTTTTGTCTAAAAGTCTATTTTTAGACTATGTCTATTTTTAGACATATGGATCATGGACCGGGAGCTGCAGTATGCTATTCTTGGAGGATTGGTCATGTTGGTAAAAATAGATTGATCTCTATTTTTAGCATTTAGGTCGAATTCTATTTTTAGACTGGCGGGCTAAAAATAGAACAGTCAAATATTATTTACCCTTAATAATATTTGGACTCTAAACTTCAGTTTACTCTCTTGGAGCACTTCAATTTGACCCCCAGAGGTGGGGCATGCATTTGCAGAAGGATTCCGTTTTCCTATGGTTTGGTTGGGCTAATGCCATGGTTGACTTGAGTTGAGCTCAAGTGGCGGAGTTCGGTGGAGTTGATGCGGCTTAGGTTAATGGAGATAATCTTGGTTAACTAGTTGAACTAGTTGTATTTAGTTTGCTTGGCTAATACTAGAGATGAGTTGTGTGAATTAAATATTATTTAATTCATAAATTATTAACTCATTGGTGTTCAACTAAAACATGAGTTTAACTCGGTCATGGACGGTTCGGTGGCGACAAGTGAAAGAGGTAGATGAAAGGGTTGAGTTAGCTATCGAGTTGCGACATTAGTTGTGCATGAGGTTACCACACTTGGAGGAAGTACCATGAAGACTATGCCGGTTGGAGCCGGTGAGATTCGAACTTGGATCTCTATTTAGACCAGCCTTGACTGCGCAATAGAGGCAGGGAAATTAGTGGGTGTGTTTTGAACCTGTGACTTGTTCAAAACCAAGCTAGTTTTTTGTGTAGCTTTGGGAGATAGTACTGAGTACTTGTGAGGAGTTTTTACTATGTATTTTCTGCATGTTCTCTCCATATAATATACAGAATAGCTGAGGGGTTTTCAGCTATAAGCTTTCCCCATACATACTGTGTTAATGTGTGTGATGATTTGATGTGCTATCACTTCTATTCTTTCCGCATGTGACAATTAATTGTAGAAGAGATTATGTGTTATACATGCAATTTGAAATTGATGTGTGATCAGGTTAATCTCCATTGAATAAGTGATTTATTCAGAAAATTTCTACAGACAGATTCCTCTTATGACTGAGACAGTGACTCTACAACCGAATTGCATGCACCAAGGAGGCCCCACAAGAGTGGTAAACATGTTAGGGAAGAGCCTACTTCACTTGCTGAGCTGCAGACCTGCCCTTTTGCTATTACATGTTTTCAACAGCAGTCTTGTTACCAGTTTTGTGAGATGGTTGCTAGAGTCCAGTACCATCATGAGTTGGCCAGATTTTTCGTGCTTCATTTACATAATGGCCAAGTCACTCTTGCAGGTGTGACATTCACCTTGACACCTGAGTCTATCTCTCTAGCAACCGGTTTTCCAAATGTCAGAGAGCAATGGCATAAAAGGCAGCAATTTGATAGGGAACACTATGAGCCATACATCAAACCTGGTTTTTTAAGACAACTCAGCAGATTTTTTCCCTTTCGGTTCCTGAAAGATTCATACGCTCCTTTGATGAAGCTCATAATCAAATATTTCAGCTGTGAGGGCCGGTTTTCTCGCCTCTATGCCTATCACATTAGGTTGTTGATGCATTTTACCAGGGTGAGAATGATGAACCTCCCTTACTTCATGTACCTAAATATTGAGAAAATGACCACCCTAGTGCAAAAGAAAACTTTTGAGCAGTAGTATAACAATATCTATCACATTGCATTCATCAAAATTGTGGTTATGCATCAACTTGGTTTGCAGGATATTTCATGGGAGGATTTCATTTTTCATGAGTTCTTCACAGCCCCTCAGGTACTTCAGAAGCTTTCCATGAGACAGGTGAACCTTCATATCAGTAGGTGGGTCATGAGACACAGACCGCTAGTGTGCCGGTGTATGTCACCTATCAAAAGGGCACTAGAAGGTTGTTTGCAACAACCAAGTGAGTATTATCTCCACCCGGGGTGGAAGGGGTCTCGCTTCCTTCATCAGCAGTATAGGTACAAGACAAGGTTAAGAGGCCAATACATGATGAGGGGCCTTCAGGAGAGCAGGAGACGGATTTCATTCTCATTCAGGATGATGACACTGATTTGGGACCACAAAGCTCAAAGTTCAGGGAGATCATTCAGGATCAGAAGGCGGATATAAATACTTTGTCCCTCAAACTAGAAATATCCCAGTGGATAATAAAATACCTTGAGCAAAGAAACAAACAACTAGAGGATCAAAAAACTATCATGGAGCTACAAAACATATGTGAGAACCGGCAAGCTACCAAAAGGAGCAAAACTGAGATGACATCACTTGAGCAAGAGATTGAGGATGATCGTGAAACTTGGTTTGAAAGGGTAAATACTCATTTGGAAAAGCTATTGGAGAAGGCCAACAAGGAGAAAAATATGTTGAGGCACATGGCCAATCATTATTGGGCGAGAAATCATGTTTGCAAAGCAAGGATCAAAATCTTGAAGGCCAAGTTGAAGAAGGCCTCAAAGTGTCGGAAAAGGCATGATAGACTTCAGATATTGGCTGAGGCTTCCTTGGCCCAACATAGTACATAATGGAGGACACTCAGCCCAAATTTCAAGAAATTTGGGACACTTTTTGCAAATTTTGAATTTTTGGCCCAAAAACAGAGTTTTCAGCTCTATGCGTCGTGCCACTTGGCACACACTTTTGATGGGGGACTCCTTTTGATGAAAACTCTACATTTTTGGATTTTTCATGGAAAAATATGCATGCCTACCTATGGCCAAGAATTTTTGACAGGTTTTGGGCTTCCAGAAGGGTCAAAAACACTAAACAAGTGACCTTTCTGCCCCTTTTTGGACACAGAAGAAGCAGTGTTGGGAGAACTTAGTTTTGGAGGGGAAAATGGAAGCCAAATTCAGAAATTCCACGTGTTGGAAATTAGACAGGAAGAAATTTCCACCAAGCCCACCTGGAGAAAATTTGACACCCGGAAGGCCTCCAAAATCAGCTCCAAACTGGCACGATGCATAGGGAAATCAGGCGCGACGCATTGGGGGTTTTTCGTCATTTTTGACCCAGAAACTCTGTTTTTCGCCTAGTTTTTTACATTTTGACTTTCTTACTTCCAAATGTTAAACTCATGATGTAATTGGATGTAATTTGATGGATCTTGATGTAATTTTTTTAAATTTTTACTCATGGAGGTAGATTCATCCATCAAAAGGTGATTTGCAACTGAATGAATCAGTTTCCTATCTTATAGAGGCAAGCTGTTCCATTGCCTATTTTCTAGTTCTCAGTTTAGATCTTGTTGGAGAAGCTCCTAAACTTTTGAGCTCAAACTCTAGAGGCTGGGGATGAGTTATTGTCTGTCTATAACTTGTGGTTTTTCGGTCATTAGCATGGTTGGACTCTTGGGAATGATTTGAGCATCATTGTACATTCATCTCTGCATTTTTGGCAAAGGAATAGACTAGGGTTTGCAGCACTCCATGGGATTCATGTGGCATTTTGTTTTGATGATGTGTTTCTCTCTGCAAATTTAAGTCTACTGGTGCTTTATGTATACCATTTTCTCTCTTATTTCTTCTTAAATTAAACAAACAAGGACAAAGGTAGAATTCATTAAAATTTGTAGTGCTCTACCTAGGGTTTGTTTAATTTTCTATGTTTTCAGCTATTTGGAGAGGATACTTGAAGGTTTATTTCCCTCTTCAACTCCTCACCTCTCTCAACTCTCCATTTATTTCAAATTGGAAGTGTCAAATCAATTGCATATCTTGCCCCATTCAGATCTCTGCAGAACTGAGCCTCATTCCCCAGACCCAAATTTTCCTTTCCTCTTGAGCCAACAAAATATTCATTAAATTCGAATCAGGACTCTTTTGCATATATACCTATCCTAAAATCAGTTTTTATTTAAGTCATCTCAAGCTTCATTGATCATTTTTTGCTGAGATTGAGAAGGAGAGAGCCCTCTCCCAATATAGTAGGGCTAGCTACCAGGTTAAGCGTGGTTTGATGTTACCCTAGATTATGCCTTTCTTAGCTTGAGGTAGATTTAGGCCATAATAGCCCACATGGCAGTCTATGGGCTTGCCACGTGGGACCCTTTGATTGGCCAGAAAAAACTAGAGTCAAACCATTGGCGAATAACAGATTTCCAAGTGTCAGAATATAACTCGCCCGAATGGAATATTTTGAGGAATATTCTAGGGAATATTCTAGGAATATTTCTTGGAATATTATTTTTCTTTTGTTTTTCCAAATTGAAAGTCAAACCTGGTCAACTTAGTTTTTGGATTTTACTGAAAACTTCAAACTTGCATAACTTTCACATACGATGTCAGATTTGAGTGCTGTTCACGGCGCCAAGATCGTATCGACGAGGCCTATCCGGTAGTTTAGGTTTCAAGTGATTTTGAACACTTTCAATTTTGAGATTTCTCCATAGCTCAGACTTGAGCTCCTGATCAATGCTCTTATGGGTTGTACAGAGTGACTGGATGGGTTAGAGAGGTGGCCTATGAACTAGATCTTCCACTAGGGAACAAAGTGCATAATGTGTTCCATGTGTCTTTCCTGAAAAAGGCTTTGGGACAACATGTTACAACTTCCATAGAGTTTCCACCCTTGAATGATGAGGGAAACTTGATCTTGGCACAGGAGGCTATCTTTCAGGAGAGAGAGAGGAAGCTTAGGAACATGACCATCAAAGAGTATCGTGTTGGGTGGAAGAACATGTAGCAGACCTGGTAAAAACTAAAAAATAAAAATAAAATATATATAAAGGAAAAAAAAATGAATGGTAGGAAAAAAATCCTACTGAGTGTTCATTTCGGTTATTATGGCTAAGGAAATTGGAAAAGGAAAAGGCAAAGGCTTTGGAAAGGCATGAGGAATTAATTGGCATTTTATTTATGAAAATAATGGAAATTTGGAGAAAAGAAAGGTGAAAGGTCACAGGTTTCATGTGAGGAGGAAATTGAAGGAAAATAATGGAAAATGAAGTAATTAGAGGCCTGATTAATAAAAATGCTTCCAAGGATCAGTGAGCAAGGGTTAGTCATTTCAATTTCAGATTTATCATTATTATCTCTCTCTCTCTCTCTTCCATACTCTCGATCACTTAGTGTATTATTGGAGCACTCTTGTAGAGTGTGGAATACTTGGATATTTGGATCAAGAAAGCAAAGGAAAATATGGAAAGATGAATAGGACATCGAGATCAACATCTACAACAGGTTCTGCGTGAAGGTATCGAATTGCATGTATGTTTTCCTCCCTAGTTTTGGCATGAATGGGTATGCATATGGATTTTACTAACCTTTTCATTTCCTCGATAGCCATGGTGATTGTGGGTTTAATTCCATTGATTGTTTTTTGGTTGGTTCTCGTGATTCCTTCCACTGTTGGTTTGATTTATTAGTTCCTGTAAGCCTTGGTTGGATAAAAACTCTAGAAGATCGATGGACAAATGTCGGTTGAGTTACTAGTCCAGGAATCCTTAGTTGGAAAAATGCTTGGGAAGACCTAGGTGGGTTGAGTTACTAGTCATGGAATCCCTAGTTGGACAAATGCTCTGGAAGCCTTATAACAGTTGGGGGTTGAGTTACTAGCCCTAGAAGCCCTGGTTGGAACAAACACTCTGGAGCCCTGGAGTAGCTTGGATAGAGACCAATCCGTGATGGTTATTGATGTCCGACTGTGAGGTGGAATCATTGGTTTGGGGTTGAGATAGTATGGTCTCTGGGGAATTGGTTTGATGTTGATTGATGTGTTTGATAAAGTCGCACATTCATGCTTGGAATATGGCACGAGGTTGACTGGATGAAGTGATATTTGGCTCAGCCATGTCTATGGTCGGGTGGAATGTGGAAGTCCCATTTCAGGTTGGTTTTTACATTCATTACTGAAAGGTTCAATGCCTTGGTATTTGATGTGTATATGTAATGGTTTATATATGGTTTATATTGCCGATGTATCCATCATATTTATGTTGGTAATGTGCGGGTTATGAGCATGTACTGTGACAGTGATGAGGTATGGCTCTCTCCATGTTTTTACTTGTAAACGAATATACAATCATATCTATGGTAAAATTGATTGTAAGCTAGCTTATGGTGTAGGGGAGCAATGCTTCTTAGCCATTCTCATATAAGAAAAATACCCCTTTGTTTAAATATGTTGTTTATACTTGTAGATGTTTGTGACATGTTTTACGAAATTACTGTCATGGTTGGGTGGGGTTGGATGAGTTCTACTTGATGTGATTGCTTCCATATGTTTGTTTTATTGTTATTTACCCTCTCCTGAAGTTATAGGAAGTTCTAGGTAGTGACATAGGCTTAGGGGCTGAAAATGTGGCACAAATGCCAAAGCTACAAGCGGAACATTTTTTGTTTGGGCTTGAAATACTACCTTGACAAGGCTAGCCCGCATCTCTAGGGTCTAGAGCCACTTCCTTTCCCTTAAAATCCCGTGAATCAACCTAAAAAGGGCTAATAATTAGTCCCCCCTCAGAGAACAGGGCCCTAGAAGGTTGGGTTACCTCTTGGGATGTCAATGATGCAGTGTAAGGTGTGTTTTTGGTGTTTCCATTAGTTCCACTTCCTTAAGGTCATCTAGGAGGTTGAATCTCATACTAGTAGCCTCTCATCACATGTTTACCCTGATTGGCTAGTTACTTGGGTAGATGTGGGAAGGGGTGTTACAGAGTGGTATCAAAGCGTGGTTTCACTCTCTTGGGGATGTGTGTGTTTTTCATGCATACATGTCAATTTAATATATGTTCCTCATGCTTATATTTTATGTTCTTGTTGTGTATGCATGATGTTGGTGTGTGGTTTTTTTTCTCTTTTTGTAATATCTGATACCACATATTGGTATCAGAGCATGGTTCAACCCTTGGACTAGATAGGAAGTGTGTTGGTCATGAATTTATGTTGGTTGCATATGTTTTTGGTATGCTTTTGGTCTATATGTGCTTGTTGCATCCGTGTTGTGTTGGACATGGTGGCAGTGGTGTCACCATGGAAGTTCTGATGGTGTTGTTGTCAATATGATGTCATGAATGTATGACTCATTGTGCATTGTTATCACTTATTTATTGTATTTGCATGCTTTCTTACATGTTTCTACATATTGTACATGAATTTCTTGTTTATGCTAGGTCACATATTTATCATGCTTGCATGTTTTCCATGTATTCTTGCTTGTGTGAGGTTATATGTTAAACATGCATTGGTCATTAATGATTGGTTATACATTTCAAGTGGGTGCATATGGTCAAGTTTGCATTGGTTTGGTTGAGGTTGTTGTGCATAAGGTCATTGTATGAAATTATTCCATAATGATTATATTGGTATGTTATGATGCTAATGTGTTGGATGAGATAGAGTAGGAGATGCATATCATCAAAGTGAAGTTGCAACATTGGACCTCGAGGCAAGAGAAGATCATCATACAAGTTGTATGCTCAGCATGTAGGTATGTCATTCATGGTTTTTGTAAGCATTAGGGTTACTTATATTTTTTTAATTCTATTATTAATGTGGTTTTGTGTATGCCTGTCATTATATGTATGTTATGGTTACATACATGATAGATTCTAGTTAATTAGTGTGATCGTATGGACATGTGCCAGTAATCAAGAATGGTATTAACTTGATTATTCTGTTATATATAATTGATGAATATGTTAACTTGTAGTTAGCTCAATTACTATGTTATGCGTTGTTGATGAAAATTTTATATATTAATTTATTGTTGTGCTATGCTAGTTAACTTGATGATTAGGTTACATGTTCTTGATGAGCGTGATATATAGCTTCTTGTTGGTATATGCTAGTAACTTAATGATTAGGGTTATTTCATTAAGATATTGATGTTATATGTATCATATTGCCTTGGATTGACTTCTATATATGGTTAGGGTTATTACATTCATGTATCAATCGATATAATTATAATATTGTATTGTAATAATTTAGGCTAATTGTGCATATGTGATTGCTATGTATGAATGACAATTGATTATGAGTTTACAATGTAAACATGTTAGTTGGTTATTTTTATGGTGTAATATTCCAAATAATTGGAATATTCAATTTTGTTTTATTGCTTTGTTTAAAGAATAAGAGGGAAAAGGAGGTCCAAAATTCTCCTTAATAATGAATAAATCAATGCCAAATGTGAAAGAGACAAATATTGGCACCTTAATTAAAGCACCCTTTGTGTGAAAGGGGCTGGATCACTTTGACTCAGTCAACCTTGACCAAATATATAGTGTTGTCATGGAGGAGTGACCATCAATGATGGAAAACACAGTTTTAGATGGAGATGCTTTGTGTGAATGTAGTGATCTTTTTGGATGGGGCTTAGGGTTTGCAACCTCATATTCTATTTAAGGAAGAGGATGGCAGCCATATGGAGGTTGTTGATGTATATTATATTTTTGAATATATGGTGTGTTTAGACATATATATTTCTCTTACTGTTTAGATGAGATAGAGTGATGTTTAGCACAGGGTGTTCCTAATCGGGAATCCAAGCTCTTCCATTGAGGAGCTCTTGGAGGAGTCTTGCACTACATTGTTCACTATCTTTCTTAAGGCCAAGCTTCTTCTTTCAACTACAATGAAGATCCTATTGAGGGTTTGGTTGTCTTTGCAAGTGGCAGCAAGAGGAGACTATATCTCTAGATCTAGGCCATTTCAGTGCTCATTTTCAGTGAAGGAGGTTACCACTTCATTGGGAGGACAATATTGAAGGGATTTGAGCTCATTTTTAGATCTTAGCATCATGCCAACCTTATTTTGATCCCTACAGCATAGTTTTACTTTCAGATCTATGTTATTTCTGTAGGAGGAGTTGCAGGGTGGTATAACACACCATTTGGAGAGTTGGTTTTCAAGTGTTGGGGATCGGCCCTTCACTTTGAGGATCTATTGGAGGAGGCTATTTTCTTGATCATATCAGATTAGCCACACTTTCCAGATCTATATTTTTCAGTAGATCTGCAGTCTTAGATCTCAGATCTACAACTTGTACTTGGTGTTTTGCTAAAAACCCTTGAGGAGTTCTTTAGAGGAGCTTGTCTAGTGCATGGATATGATATAGATCTAAATTTTGAGCTACATATCAACTATAGGTCTCATGTATAAGCTAATAATTTTTTAGAGCCAATAAAATAACGCTGTAAGGGTTTTCCAGCTTTTATATATGGTTGCGGCATCTCATATTGAGGCATTTTATTCATTGGAGACTTGTATTTCCTGTTATGCATCTTATGGCCCATTTCTTATGTATATTTTTTTACTGTAATAACATATGAAAGGTCTCCATATTGGTCTCTTTCTTTATAAATGATGATCTACATTATTGTTCCAACATTTTTCACTATATTCCTATTTTTCCCATTTGGGAATATTACAGTGGTATCAGAGCATAATCTTGGCACAGCCTATGCATTCTAAAAGCCAATATGTCATCTAAATAAGGATAGCCTCTTACTAACATAGAGAGGAGGTATCAAAGAAGAGGCCACATAATATTTGATTATACAAATGACAAAGAAGATAAGGGTAAAACCCCTTTATCTGGAAGTGAAGATGAAGAGAAGGAGTTCCCTAAGTTCCTTCTTAGAGCCATGCAAGACATTGCTAGAGAGATCAAGGAGATCAGAATGGACAGATTCAAGGAATCCCCTAAAGTATTTCATCATGGAGAAGGCTCTAGCATGTCTCACCATTGGAATGGTGAACCAGTGCATCAACCAAAAGTTTCCCAATGCTCTACCATGCCTACATTTTTGGCTGTGGGAAATGAAGGGTTTCAAGAGCAAGAATCCCTTGAAGACTATTTTATGGAGTATGAATCTCAAAATCAAAGATTCAAAGATCACTTGAGTTTTTAGGAGTTTTTTCAAATAAAGGAAAATAGAAGACCAAGGCATCATCATAGAGGTGGTGGATTCATTCAGAATCATGATCGACACCACACTATGGGCAGATTATTTTTACCCAACTTTGATGGGTCATCCAAGTGTACTGCCAAATCTTGGGTAGAAAAACTTGACATCTACTTTCAGTTGAACAAGGTTCCAGAAATGGAGGCCATTAAGATTGTAGTGATGCACCTTGAGGGTGAAGCATATGAGTGGTGGTTTCATGGCTTGTCTACATTGGGTCATGCCAAAGTGACTGCTTATTGAGAGTTCACTAGAAGGATGTTGGAAAGATTTTATAGAAGAGATCCTAAAGCACCATTCATGAGCCTTGCAAAGCTAAAACAATCAGGTAATGCAAAAACTTACATCTCTTAATTTTTAAGACTTTATATTATGGTTCCTGATTTGTCTGCAGCAAGAAAGGTGTACATGTTCATTGATGGGTTAGATGAACATCTTCATGGATTGGTTAAGTCTACCAAGCCCACTACCCTACATGATGCCATTAAAAGGGCTAGATACCTTCAAGATGCCTTGCCAAAAGCAAAGGCAACCTTTCAGCATAATCCCTCTTTTCCATCAAAGGGAAAATAAGAAAAGGTTGCTCCTTCAAAGGAGAGTCAATACAAGAAACCTATTGATGATGGTGTCCAGAAAGATATAAGAAGAAGGAAGATTTGCTTCACTTGCCAAGAATCATGGGCACCTAGACATAGATGTGTAGCTACAAAAGCACATTACATAGAGGTCTTCTCAGATGATGAGGAGGAAGAAGAAGATGAACCAAGAAGAGGTCACAACGCTGAGACTACAAGAGAAGAACCAACACCATCAAGAGATGGGAATGGAGCATTTTCTCCTATTGGAGGGGCTCTTGAATATTTGAGAGGAGTACCTAAGTACTCAACATTTTAAGTTCAAGGTTCCATATTGAATCAAAGGGTTTCTGTTTTGCTTGATAGTGGGACCACCCACAATTTTATTGATGCTCAACTAGTGCAAAGGAGGGAAATACCCAATGATGCCTTTGAGGGATTTTTTGTTTTGGTCCCAGGAGATAGAACTATGCAATGCATGCACTATGTTACATCATTATTAGTCACCATGGGGACATGTACATTTATTGATCACTTATTTGTGGTTGACACACTTGACACCAATGTGGTATTGGGTGTTCAATGGTTGATTACTTTGGGAAAATTCACCACTGATTGGGAGGCTTTGCAGATGGAATGGGTGGATAAAAAGAGTGGTAAGACTCAAATGATCAAAGGAATGCATACATATCCCTCACATACAACTTCCACATAGAAATCAGAGATGGATTTTCATAGTGGAAGCAAGGACCTTACAGTTCCATCCATTATGCTCATGAGATTGCTGCATGGGACACTTTTATTTAGTGGCGAACCACCTGGGAGGCCACCTGATTCAGATTTTGTGAGGAATGAAACAACATGATGCTCCAAGAATAGATCCAGGAGGGATGGGAGCATTAGAAGACCATGAGACAACGCTGGGAGTCTTCGGTAGACTAAAGGAGGAGGGAGACATTCTCCCAACATCATCATTACCCACTCTCATTTCACATTCTGCGCTGTGGGAGGAGAAGCATGGAAGGAATGACCTTACAACATGTACCTTTGATATGGGAGATGCCAAGGAGGATAACATCCATATGACAGACATTATTTTTGATATATCATCAACCCTGTCACTATGGGGGATTGATCCATATTGAAAATCCCAACTGTTGGTGGATTATTCCAAGGATCTTCACACATGCATGATACTTGATGACCAACTACAGGAAGAGGGCTATTCAGTCCAAGAAGGAGTCATTTACTATCATGGTAGAATCTTCTTATCTAGAGCCTCCAAGCTCAAGGAGAAGTTACTACAAAGAGCTTATGAGGAGTTTCTTTTTAGCCACACTTATTCCATGAGATTCTACAACATCATCATGAGAAGCTACACTTGGAAGGGATTTGAAGGAGAATTTTATCAGAATTTTCAAAGATGCATGAACCATGTGGAGTTGGGACAACAACATAACTCTATAAAGGAGTTAATTCAACCATTTCTTTCTTATTTTTAGAGAGGAGATAGATCTATGCACCACTCCATTTGTATGAGGAGAAATGTTGGTGAAAGATATGCTTGTATATCTAATGTTTTATTTCATGAACATATGCATTATTTTACTATGTTTATGAAGGCCATAGCTCCAAGGAGGAGCACTATACCATATAAACTTCATGGCCAACTTGGGGCCACAAACATTTCTAAACATGGCCACTCCCTTGGAGGAAAAAGGGAGATGACTTTGTATCATGATGGGTGCACTCCTAAAGCACCAAATATATCTCACACTTTCAGACATAGTGAGATGACTTGAGAAACATGTAAGTGGTGGGGAAACCACTTACCACATAATTATTTGAGGAAATAAGGAGATTTATTGTGGTGATTCCACATGTGGGACTATGACCCACCTCCATATGCACAAATTTCTGTTTGTATATATGTAATTTTGATCCCATACATTTATGATGTACTTGTACTTTTTATGGGATTGTATGGAGGGAGGATGGGAGGTATGTATGTGGCCTATAGGATGGATATTCTCGATGTTCACTATGCTACATTTTTTAGGGAGAACATTGGGCAAACCATGTTTGTTTCATTTGAACTATTGTCTCCTTATGGGATGAAATATTTTCATCTCATGAGAACTTTGGAGGAGCAATTCATGGAGGGATGGATTGGTGAACACTTAGCTTATGAGGGAAGCTTATCACATGTTTGTGTCACCAATGGAGGAAGGAAAGAATTTCAATGCTCACCTTGTCAGCTGCTTGAGGACAAGCAACATTTGGGAAGGGAGGACTGTAATATTCCCAATTAATCATGAGCTAATTGGAATATTTAATTTTGTTTTATTTCTTTGTTTAAAGAATAAGAGGGAAAATGAGGTCCAAAATTATCCTTAATAATGAATAAATCAATGCTGAATGTGAAAGAGACAAATATTGGCAGCTTAATTAAAGAACCGTTGGTGTGAAAGGGGTTCGATCACTTTGACTCGGTCAACCTTGACCAAATCTACAATGTTGTCATGGAGGAGTGGCCATCAATGAGGGACAATGCAATTTTAGATGGAGATGCTTTGTGTGAATGTAGTGATATTTTTGGATGGGGCTTAGGGTTTTCAAGCTCATATTCTATTTAAGGAAGATGATGGCAGCCATATGGAGGTTGTTGATGTTATGATATTTTTGAATATATGATTTGTTTAGACATAGATATTTCTCTTTCTTTTTAGCTGAGATAATGTGTTGTTTAGCACAGGGTGTTCCTGATCGGGAATATCAACTCTTCCATTGAGGAGCTCTTGGAGGAGTCTTGCACTAACTTTTCCACTATCTAGCTTAAGGCTAAGCTTATTATTTCAACTACAATGCATATCCTATTGAGGTTTTTTCTTTGCAAGCTGCAGCAAGTGGAGACTAGATCTCTAGATCTAGGCCATTTCAGTGCTCATTTTCAGTGGAGGAGGTTTCCACTTCATTGGGAGGATAGTATTGAAGGGATTTGAGCTCATTTCCATATCTTGGCATTATTCCAACCTTATTTTGATCCCTACAGTGCATTTTTACTTCCAGGTCTATGCTATTTTTGTAGGAGGAGTTGCAGGGTGGTTTAGCACACCATTTGGAGAGTTAATTTTCAAGTGTTGGGGATCTGCCCTTCACTTTGAGGATATAATGGAGGGGGATATTTTCTTGATCATATCATATCAGTGACACCTTCAAGATCTGTATTTTATAGTAGATGTGCAGTCTTAGATCTCAGATCTACAACTTGTACTTGGTGTTTTGCTAAAACCCTTTAGGGGTTCTTTAGAGGAGCTTGTCTAGTGCATGGATATGATATAGATCTAAATTTTGAGGCACATATAAGCTCTAGATCTGATGTATAATATAATTCTGTTGCAGAGCCAATAAAATAAATCTATAAGGGTTTTCAAGCTTTTATATATGGTTGCAACACCTCATATTGAGGCATTTTATTCATTGGAGACTTGTATTTCTTGTTATGCATCTTATGGGCCATTTATTATGTATATTTTGCTACTGTAATAACGTATGAAAGGTCTCAATATTGGCCTCTTTCTTTAGAAATGATGGTCTGCATTATTGTTCCAACATTTAGCACTATATTCCTGCTTTTCCCATTTGGGAATACTACATATGGATATCTTGATCTTATTTATGTTGAGTTGAGGTGTTGTGAAGTTATATTGTGCTAATCTAGATTGATTGTGTAGAAAAGATAACCTCCCCTATGATACATTGAGGTATGAGTTTTCTTGTGTTGTATATTTGGTGCTTGATTGTTCTAAGTGTTTTATTATGTCATATAGTTGATCCATTTAGCATGGTATGTTTGCAATTTGTTTGAATGTTTGATTAATTGCATGATATGAGTTTGTATCTATAAGAGTTCATGAAGGAATGATCTTGATTTAAGATGGTTGTGCTAACACATATGTGTTGAGATAATTGGTATATACTTGAGTGTAAGTAGGTGATAGTTGTAGCAATTCGTATTATGATTGATGAATGTGAGTTGATTATTGGTTATGACATGGTTGTTAGTTTCGTTAAAATTTGATTTCGAATTGATAGATATGTTGTCTTGATGTTTGGTACATATGGCTGACATGTGTGTTCAATTACAGGTCAGCGTGATTGCAACAACAAGGTAAGGTAAATAACATGTTGTATGTTTGTTTATGCACTGACAGTTATGTGTTTATGGCAGTATGATGCAGGGATTACATGGCAAAAGAGACTGTTATGAAATATTTAAGAAGGGTCAGGTTGAGCTTTCCTTGGGAACCATGGGGATTGAGCCATGGTTTTTGTTGCTAGCCTTGTGCTTTTGGTCTTTTGTGATTTACTTATTCTTGATTTTTGGTTTTTATTATGTCTGGTGCAAGGTATTGCCACTTTGTTGCGATGTTGAATTTATTTTGGTTTTCATGGATTTATTCTTGTTTCTTTATTTTTATTACCTTTTGTTTGAGAGTCTTGTTGATCAGTTGGTAAAGAGGAAAATTGATGGAGCTATGGGAGATATTTGTGGTACCCAACAAGTAATGAAAGACTTGGATGAAGCTCAATGCATGAGTAACAGAAGGTAAGAGTTGAAAGTTGGTTGGATTGGTTAGGTCCATTGTGGCAAATAGAAAAGGTAAAATGAATGAGGTGTTATATGCCTTGGATATGTTGGGAACTGTTGCTTTCAACATTGTACATGTTGTGCACAAACAAGGAAGTTCTCTTAACCTAGACCTTATGATTTATAGCAATGGCGTTGTGATCATTATTTTGTTGATGTTTATATATGTATACCTGTATGTGAGTATGTATGTCATTGTCTGATAGGACCATGATTTTTTTATGCTATTGATATATGTTATCTCTGATAAAAACTAGGTTGGTCTTAGGTAAGTTAGGTTGGGTCATTTGGATGAAAATAAGGTCATGAACTTCATTAATTTTCAAAACATTCTACATAGTTTAAGAGGTTTTAATAGTCATTATCCATGAAATAAAGCTCATGTCAAGGTAAATTCAAAAAATCTGATTGCATGGGTAATATAGGGTCTTTCTGTGACACTTGGAATTTTATTTATTTATTTATTTATTTTATTTCATATTTTATATTTTATTTTATTTTATATTTTATATTTTTATTTATTTATTTATTTTTTTGAATTTCGCAGCATAGTTAGTGTAAAAAAATCCTATTTCTCTACAGACATGACTGATAGTTTTTTCGCGAATTTTCCCTCCCAAGTACTGAAAACTCTACGAAATTGTTTTTTATGCTAACGGTGGGAAAGCCTATGTTTTTTCATGATTTCATTGGTTAGTGCACACTTGGTCATCATGGTCCCATTCTATTATTGTTCATCATATGTCATATGCATGCGTGGTTATCATTTCTCCTCACATAATTTCATTTTCCCCACTCATTTCCTCTTTCCTAATTTAGTCTGATTCCTAATTCGAAAAGAAACACCTCACCTTCATCCTTGTAATTTATTTGAATGCTTTTTCCAATAGTATAGACCAGTCTTGAATTTTTTCCTGTAGTTGTATTAGGCTAAGTGCTACCTATGTCAAGGGAGTTGCTTTCTATCTCAAAATAATTCTTCAGATGTCAAAGAAGGAGCTCATCAACGTTGCATTTGAAAGTATGGCCTCACATAAAAATCAAAACAAGGGTGGCACTGTGGTCATATATGAGCCTGTGGTGGAGCTTATTGATGTATAAATTGAGCAATTTCAGGAGAGATTGGTGCCTAAACAAAACTCTGCTAGCAGTAAATTCAAAGCTAACATAAGAACCCACATAAGCATCACTAGAATTCAGACAGAAGGGAAAGGAAAGCTAGGAGATATCTTACATGCAATTGACATTAGGGAATCTCCTGTTGTGAAGCCTGTGGAAGTTAAGGGAGAACAAACCAAGAAAAGAGTCTTAAAGCTAAGAAATTAGAATTTTCCAAAGAAGACTCAGGTTTTATTTTTAAACCTAGGAAGCCACTCACTAGGTCAAATTTATTAAAGGGAGAAAAATCCGAGAAGCTGCATAAGGAAACAAAAAAGGAGAAATAACCAACAAGGGAAGAAATAATTGAATTATCTCCAACAGAGGCAAAGGCGATCAAGGGAAGAAAGGGCAAGGAAAATTTTCAAGAAAAATATGAACTAAAGCTCTTAAAAGAGTAGCTTAAGGAAGCTAGAGAAGAGATTTTCGAAACTAAGCTGGAGCTAGTAGACTTCAAACAAGAGAGGGAGAAGATGACAAAATTTAAAAAAGAAATGAGCAAACAGATATATTTTTATAATGAGGTTGCACAGATGTCAAGGAAGATGTTGAAGAGGACACTGCCTCTGTACAAAATGATGAAACATATCTTCAAGAGGAGCAGTTAGTTGCAATCAGAAAGAAGGAAGTTGCAAATCTAGGTCAGATAATTGGAAATACAAATGGAGATGGTACAAGCAGAGTTAAAGAAAAAATTTCTAAAGATTATTGTGATGGAGGATGAGCCTCCTTCTCCATGAAGGATGGGAATTCACACCTTTTTTACTACTTTTTGTCTTAAGATATCATAGCAAGGCATATATAGGGCTGCAAAGATGTTTTTAGGGTTAGGAACAAAAATTGCAAAATTTTGTGAGAGTAGGAAATTTCGTAGCGAGTTCTAGGCTTGAGTCTTCGTTTTCGCTATGAACTCGCTGTAGAATTATTTAAGGAAAAAGTACCTAAAAAATATCATATCAGGGGTAACTAGAGGAATATATTTACCTTATCAAACCCAATGAATATCGTTCCATAGGAAGAAGAGTCAAAAAGAGTTGTGGAAGGTGGTGTTACAAAGATGATGCAAGAATTACGCTACAAAACTACCTAAATGCTCTATTTTTCCAACGTTCTAAATTTTCGGTATTTTTGAGGCATTCAATGCATTTCAGGAAGGATATGAGTCATCAAAATGGATTATGAAATGTCATTGGGACATATGTTGATGAATACAACTCATAAATTCACTTCACAGAATTGACATGACTAACAACACATCACTTTTCCCACCTCACCAATGGACAACTCATCATCAAATTCAGTATATCAACACCTGAAATCTAGTATGAAAATTTGCCACCTAAACATGGTTTTTTGGTTCGGTATCCATCATTAGCATGGGTTATTAAAATTTTTTGTTGATGTAGTTAATAGTTGTAGAGTCCTTTTTTAATAAAAAATCCCTCAAACAAAATATCTCTGTTTTTCTCAATGTAATGGAATCCTTTTTGGATTAGATCTTTATATCAGGTTTGAGAGTCTAGCCCAGGTGGAAGACCTATATAAAAGAGATCTCACTCTATAAATGAGAGGATTTTTAGAATTAGAGGGGGTTTATGGATGTAAATTACTAGACTACTATGTAATTTTCTTTCACTCAGTTAATACTCAATTGTAGAAGTGTTTGTTCGAACCTGAGATTCATATTGAGCTTTTCTGTGTTTGTGCCCATTATCTTTTGAATATTGATTAAGCTTATTTATACATGATTACTTGGTATTCATAAAATATTATGCTCCAACTTCCTCTATGTATTATGTTAGATGTCAAAGTTATTGTAAAAGCTCACGTGCCTCAGCTTCCATGAATAATACTCATTTGTAATTGAATTTCCATGTTGAATCCATGCCCAATGGCAGGCCTCACTCATCTTCCACCTGCAAAAATCATCTAAAAACATATAAGAGTTATCCATATTCATTGTAAGCTTGTTTCTTTAAAATCTTACCTTTTTATTGAGAGATCCCTCTCTAGTTGGAAGGGCTAACTTCCAACCCCAAGTGGTTTGAAATAGTTACATTAAATTGACTATTGAAAAACCAAATTTGTCCTAGTTTGGTGATACCAATATATATATATATATATCTATGTATCTATTTCATTGTATGACAGGGTTTTCAAGGATGATTCTTGTGGAGGAATGATTTCTTAAGCAGGTGAATGGCATGAATAGGTTCTTGGTATTATGAGAAATCAAGTGGGAAGAGTAACTCTAAAAAATACACGAGGCCAGTATGATGTGGACATGAATTGATATTACATGCTTGTATTATTCCTATGTTTATGTTATGGACATGTAATGTTGATGGGTACATCAATGAAGTGAAAGTAGTGTGATATGCAACATGATAGGGTGATCATGGATAGTGAAAAGAAACTAGAAGTAAGGTTGCTTGTGGGGCCAGCATGTGTTCTATGGATGTGTAGTGCTATTTTTGTTTATATGTTGTGCATGTTGTATATTCAATGATTGATCTATGGTGATGTGTAATGTTTCATATGTAGTATTGTGTACATATGATGTTGTATGCCTATTGTATATATGATGTTGCATATGCAGTGCCAGGTATAGATGGTGTTATGTACATGTGTGATATGCAGTGTTGTGTAGGTATGGTGCTATGTACATGTTGAATATGCATTGATATGTACATATGGTGTTTCGTGAGTGATGCACATATGGTGTTATGTGAATTTGGTGTTGTGTCCATGATTGTACACATGGTGTTATGTGCATGTGGTGCTATTTACAGGTTGTACATGTGGTGTTGTGTGCAGGCGGTTCCATGTACATGTCATGCATGTGGTGTTATATAAATATGGTGTCATGTACATGTCGTGAATGTGGTGCTATGTACATGTGGTATTGTGTATACATTGTATAGGTGGTGTAGTGTACATTTGGTGTTGTGTACATGTTTTGTAGGTGGGTTCATGTACATGTGATGTTGTGCACACGTTGTGCAGATAGTGTGTGTACATGTGGTACTATGTACATATTGTGCATATGGTACTGGTATACATGTGGTATTGTGTGCATGTTGTACATGTTGTGTTGTAGGCATGTGGTACTATGTATGTGCATGGTGTGGTTGTGGTATCCTGACATATGTATTCGTTGTGTTGTACTCTGTAGATGTAAATGTATTGGGTTGTATTGTACATTGGGTGTGGGTGTATGTATTTTGCGGTGTTGTATGCCTTGTGTGGATGTACGTGTTGAACATTGTTTCTGAGTGCTTGTCGGGTGTGGCAACTATTCCAGTATGTGTACATAAAGAACGAAGGTAAAAGTAAGGACCGATGAAGGATAAGTACCAATATTTTATTACGAATGTGATATGTGATTATGACTTATGATGTTTACATGTGATTTATGATTATGTTTTATGATGATTGCATGTGATTTATGATTTTGATCTATGATGGTTGCATTTTGAGCTAACCATATATGATATGTTTATACATGATGATTTGATCAAACAATTGGTTTGACTTGTGTGACGGGACAATGAACGGAATTGCAAGTGCACCTTATTGGTGAGATACCAATGAGGTATGATGTGAATTTATTTGAATTTTTTTTTAATCTAATGGAAGTTATGTGCTTGGTAAAGGAAGCACAAAAATTCCCGGTTGGGTGTTTGAAACCTACTGCAAGAACCAACAACGTCAACAAAAGAAATTGAAACAGGAAGAAGATATTGTTGGTAAAGCACCTCAGGAGAAGGGCCATTGTGGGACACTAGTGCACAATAGTGTCCATTGATTTCCACGATATTGCTATGACTAGTATGATGGTTTTGAGGAAGGTATATGCCTTGTTTGTTCGAACTTTCGATACAAGGAAGCCTTGCCAAGGAATGGACTACCTGGGATGGGGCTGCGAGCGGAACTTGGAAGGTGACTAAATACATGGAAGGGGTGACTGAATTGCCCAAGGGACTCTTGTAGAAGATAAGGGAAGGATGGGAGGGATTTTTTTTTGTCATTAGCATTGCTGTATGAAATCAAATGCACATTGGGAGTGTGCCTTGGAACAATGATCTGGTAACTAGTCACTGAGTGGACAAGTGGTGCACGATTGTAGCATTGGACATTAGATGTATATTTGACTTTGACAATGGATTTTGGACTTCCTCGGAAGGAGGTGAATCCTATTACTAATTTGAGGGTGGATGTGCGAGCCTCTGGATTCCCTTGTTGTTGATACGAGCATCGTATCCTTCTATTTGCTGGTTGAGAAAATGCGTATATGTGTATATATGTATATTATTATAAATATTGTATCAAGCTAGTTTCTGAAGCTCCACAAACAGTATGGTTATTTGCTGGTTGAAGAAAATGTGCATAAGTATATGTGGTCGTGATTGTAAATACCGTAATGAGTTGTGTTATAAATCTCCAGTAAATAATATGATTATCATGTTTTAGAAGGATATTCATTGTAAATAATGTAACGAGTTGTGTTATAAAGCTCCATAGGCAATATCTTTTGTTTTCAATAGTTTTCTGGTTTGTAGGTGTCATTGAACACTGAGGACGACGTTCTTCCAATGGGGAGGGTTCTATAACAATCTTGGTAAAAATACATGAAAAAATATATATAATACCATGGTGATGGGACTCATATTCCAATTTGAATGGTGGGAAAAACATCCTAGTGGGTGTTCATTTAAGTTATTATGGCTAAGGAAATTAGAAAAAGAAAAGGCTTTGGAAAGGCATGAGGCATTAATTGGTATTTTGTTTATGAAAATAATTTAAATTACAAGAAAAGGAAGGTGAAAGGTCACAGGTTTCATGTGAGGAGGAAATTGAAGGAAAATAATGGAAAATGAAGAAATTAGAGGCCTAATTAATAAAAAGGCTTTTGAGGATCTTTCGGGAAGGCTTGGTCTATTCAGTTTTGGATTTCTCATTATTATCTCTCTCTCTCTCTCATACTCTTGAGCACTTAGTGTATTCTTGGAGCACTCTTGTAGAGTGTAGCATACTTGGATATTTGGATCAAGAAGGAAATCAAAAGAGGAAATTAGGATCAACATATACAATAGGTTATGAGTGCAAGTAATGATTTGAATGTATGTTTTCCTCGCTAGTTTTGGCATGCATGGGTATGCATGTGCATTTTCCTAGCCTTGAAATTTCCTAGATAGCTATGGTGATTGTGGGTTTAATTCCATTGATTTTTTTCTGGTTGGTTCTCATGATTACTTTAGATCTTGGGTTGATTTATTAGTTGTTGGAAGCCCAGTGGATAACTATTGGTTGAGTTACTAGTCTTGGAAGCCTTAGTTGGAAAAATTCTCTAGAAGCCCTAGGTGGGTTGAGTTACTAGTCCTGGAAGCCCTAGTTAGAAAAAATCTCTAGAAGCCTTGTAACAATTGGGGTTGAGTTACTAGTCCTGGAAACCCTGGTTTGACTAACACTCTAGAGCCCTAGAGCAGCTTGGATAGAGAAAAATCCGTTATGGTTAGTGATGTTCAACCATGGGGTGGAATCATTGGTTGGGGGTTGAGGCAGTGTGATATCTGGAGCACTGGTTTGGTTTTGATTGATCTATTTGATAAAGTCCCACATTCATGCTTGAAATATGGCACAGTAGTGACTGGTTGAAGTGAGATTTGGCTCAACCATGTATATGGTTGGATGGAACGTGGAAGTCTCATTCTAGGTTGGTTTTTACATTCATTACTGAAAGGTTCAATGCCTTCAAATTTTGATGTGTATATTTACAGGTTTATATATGTATTATATTGCGGATGTATCCATTATAGTATTATGCTGGTTATGAGCATGTATTGTGATAGTGATGAGGTAGACTCTCTCCATGATTTTACTTGTAAATTAATATACAATGTATCTATGGTAAAATTGATTGTATGATAGATTATGGTGTAGGGGAGAAATTATTATTAACCATTCTCAGATAAGAAAGAGACCCCTTTGTTTAAATTTGTTGTTTATACCTGTAGATGCTTTGTTTGTGACATGTTTGACTAAATGTATGTCATGGATGGGTGGGGTCAGATGAGTTCCAGTTGATGTGATTGATTCCATATGTTTTTTTTATTTTTATTTAACCTCTCCTAAAGTTACAAGAAATTGTGGGAAGTGACCCGAGATCAAGGGCTGAAAATGTGGCACAAATCCCAGAGCTACGGGAATTTTTTTTTTTGTTTGGGACTGAGCTGCTACCTTTACAAGGCTAGCCTACAACTCTAGGGACTAGAGCCACTCCCTTGCCCTTAAAAGCCTATAGATTAGCATCAAAAGGGATAAAAATCAACCCACCCTCAGGGAACAGGGCCCTGAAAGGTTTGGTTACCTCCTGGGGATGTCAATGATGTAGTGTAAGGTTTGTTTTTGATGTTTCCGCCGGTTCCACTTCCTTAAGGTCATATAGGAAGTTGAGTCTCATATTAGTAGCCTCTCATCACATGTTTACCATGGTTGGTCGGTTACTTGGGTAGATATGAGAAGAGGGTGTTACAGGATCTACTAGAGGAGGATGCCACATGGGAGGGAGAATAGGTTCTGCAACATCCAACATTGCAGTTGCTTGAGCACAAGCAATATTTGGGTAGGGAAGATTTTTATGTCCAAAACAAACAATTTTTCTAAGTGAAATGTTCATTTTTTCAATTTTCGTGTTATAAAATATTTTGGCATATAAAATTTGGGAAAATTGGGTTAAGGAGGCACTCACTTTATTTTTGGAGAAAAAAGAGAAATAAACATCAGGGAAAATAAAATTATTTTGTAAATGGAATGTAGGGACGCACCAAGGAGAAAGGGACCAACATCTATAAACAACACATTGGGGCTCAATTTTTTCATATTTTTTCAATCTAATCATATTGATATCGAATCCTCTCTTGGAGGTTGTTCAACACAAGAGAAACAAAGCTATTTAGCTCATGAGTTTCAAGAGAAACTCACTCTCATTTATGAGAAATTTGAGTGTCTCCCTAGTGAGGAATTAGGGAGTATATTTTAGGACTTCCACTAGATAGAATTGATAATATTTCCCGCAGCCATTCACACTACCTAGGGGCAGAAGGAGAACTACAATGATCATTTAGAGAAAATCTCTTTCTTTACAGGTTCCAGACATTTGCATGAGTTTTTTTTCTTGGTAGGAGGAGGAGATTTTGTAGGAGAATTTCATTTATTTCTGAAGGTGGATTTGGATCCTTCGCTGAAGTGATTTCCTATTGGATGCAAAGCTGGGAGTCAACTAAAAAATGGCCAATATTTTTTTGGGTTTTTTTTGGGTTTTGTAAGAGGAGTCAGTAACTAAATTTAAAAATTTTACGAGCAGTATTTGGGTTGGAATCAACATTCCCTTAACAGTCCATTTTATGGGTAAACTAGGTAATTAACACTAATTGATGGATTGATCTTCGCTTGGAGTTAAGCCAAACAATTTCTTGGTTTTTATGGGTTTGGTGTGAGGAGCCTCAGATTAAATTTTTAGAATTTTTGGAGCACTATTAAGGGAAGGAACATTGGTTCACCTCCATCAACAACAATATAATTTCTCGGTAGTGTGAATTACCAGTGTGATCAATTTTTAGCCTTGGGTATACTTCATTTCACATGGATTTTGCATGCATGTAGTGGAAATCTCATTATCTATTGTTCTATTATATTTTGTACCCAATTTCTAGCATTAGTAATAAAATGACTCATATTTACTGGCCATATTCTATGGTTTATTGATTATGCCATGCATGTGTGAATTTATTCTTGTTGTAGCTTAGTTCATGTATCTATTATTTGTTGTTGTTTTCCATTAGGAGCATTACAAAAAGTTATAGAACAAATACCAAGCTAACATGTTTAGGAAGCCTAACTTCCTTAAACCATATCTTCAAAATTATAGTTAATCAAGGCCTAAACTTTTAACCACGTGTACATGAATATCTTTTACATGTATCCTATAAGTTTCATTTTTTGAAAATGCATAGAAGAAAATTCATAAAAAATATACTAATATGTCTCATTCGATGCATAAATCACATTTTTTCTTCCATCTTTAAATTCCAAGAATCACGCCAAAAAATATTCCTCAACTCCTCTTGTGAACTTAGATATGCTCTTACTTATATTTTTTACAAATGAACTCATATTACATTTAATTATAGTATTTTTAGGTTCACTTATGGGGAGCACTTGTAAAAATGGTTGGGTGTACTTGCTTGTACTTTGGTTGGGTCATGCTAAAAATATCTTTCATATCTTGTCATTCCTCTATAATTAGAGAGAATTCCATATATTGTTAGAAATGTATCAGAATAAGATATATAAGTGTATATACTATGCTTTCACTATATTTTTATGGTTATGGAATTCCGTTAACCAAGGGGGTCTCCCCGATAAAAATTCCCAATTAGACTTCACACTGTTTAGTGTGGGAGCCCTTCCGAAATCAAGGCCTTGCTGCCATGTTTTCTTATACATTTTCCTGCTATAAATTTTATATCAAGAGAGTATGTCTAAGTTCTTTTGTATTAGCAAGTGATTATGCCTTGTGTACCGTTCAACTACATAATTTATCAGTTTTGTTTCATTTAAAGGGAGAGAAAAGTGAGCCTTTTAAAGACAAGTAATAGTACTAATCTAGAAAAGACACAGGAGCATATACATATGAATAAATCGTTGGGAAACTAACGAAATAGTTCACATAGAAGAAATTATTTTTAATACACATACAACACACCTTCAATAATATAAGTACCAAAGGAACCAAAATAGTTCAATTTCCTTAGTAAAAATGAAACAACACACATCGAAAACATCCAAATAATAATCTTACAATATTTATGATATACGCATGAAAGTGTGTTGGATCAATGAGCTTCTGAATTAAGCAAAATATACATGATACATTAAGATAACGAACAACACTAGCCCCAATAGTGGAGAATTAGAGAAACCAATTGCTCCTCCAAAAGAACGATTTTCCTCTCTAATGCTTGCTAAGAGGAGCCAAGGTGAAAATTCCTTTTCATGAGCTATGGGGGTGTATATATAACAAATGGAGTAACTATTCACCTCCCTTGTGACTCTTGGACTACCCTCATCACTTTTTGACTTCTCTGTGACTCTTTGACTCCATCATGACTTTTCACATTCTATGGATGACTCTTGGACTTCCTCTTTACATTACATTTTGTCCTTTGATTTTGATATTTACATCATTACATCCACAAGAGTTGTGGTAAGACACATGGACACACATTAAATTACAGTGACACTTACATAAGCCACAAATTGAAAATGATAATATGGACTTCATGATACGATGATAGTGCCAAGCTGTTCCTCTTTATTTTTTTCCTGCAATACGACATGTATCCAATACTTCATATTCATGAGAGATATGATTTTTTGTTCATGTCCACCCTCCAAAGGTTTTTGAATCAACATGGAGTCTTCACGTGGTCATGATATTTGGTATTTTGTTGTAATATGGTGTTTCTTCGTCTTCTCGCCCGATCATAATCTTACATATTCAAATCCATATGTGTTTTCTAACATGGTGTCCTTCACCTTTTCCTCCATCATCATCTTGGCATGATAAGACAAAGCACCTAAAAATGAAATCGATTCATGACAAGATTACATCAATCTAAAAACCCCTAATCTAACATGTTTCATGAAATCACTTGTTAGGGATGGAACCGAGTGATTGATTGAGTGACTGGCTCAAGGATTGTGCAGTTCCAAAGGCTAAGGTTTCAGACTAAGGCCTAAGACTGCGCAATGCGCAGTTAAGGATGTCCATGGTCAAATTATTTCAGAATTGAGGGGTTCAAGAACTCAAGGTTGGGGCTTAAGCCTTTAAGTTCCATAATGCACAAGTCTGGAAAGATAGAATTAAGGAATTGCACAACTAAGTGACTCAGGAGGTCAAGCTTGAGGGTTGAGCCTTGAATTTTCCCAATGCACAGTTCTGAGAGGGTAGTGTAGGTGACTATGCAGTTGAGGGGCTCAAGATCACAAGGTCGAGGCTTGAGGCTTGGAGTTACACAATGCACAATTTTGGCAGCAAGACACGTTAGGAGATTGTCTAGTTGATGGGTTAAAGGGATCAATCTTGAGGCTTTAATTTTCCCAATGCACAGTTATAGAGGGAAAAGTTTCTCACGGATTACGCAGTTGTGTAGCTCAAGGTGTCACGCTAGAAGTCTGAGGCTTTACATTGTGCAATGTGTAGTTGTGGCTGAATGGGTGGCAGAAATTGTGTAATTTTGTAGGTAAAGGGTGAAGGTTGGGAATTTTGACCGAGTAGTGTGTAGTTCCAAGAGGTAAGGTTAGAGCTTGAGGGTTGACATTGCGTAGTGCATAATTCAGGAAGGCTGAGTGAAGTGAAGTTTCCCGGGAGTGAAATTTTATGGATAAGGCTAAGTGTGGGATTGGTGAAGCTCAGGTGAATAGAGAAAACACTATATCATGTTCACATACTTAAACAATCGACACACAAGACTAATCACTTAGAAAACAAGAACAACATGATGTCATCAATGCGGCGGTGATACAACATACCTCTCCAAGTGTGAAACAAAAGGTACACTTTGCGATGAAAGTGATGACACTTGTGCGACAATGCATAAATATTTGGGAATTAGTGTAAAACATGTCTACATGACTAGAAGGACTCATAAACACCAAATTTACTCTTTTAAACAAGCCAAAATATCACTTTACATGATAAGCAACACTTCCCATGCCAAAATATGACATTTTCTATATGAAGAGAAAAGTGTGAGTGACACTTCCCATGCCAAAAGATGACATTTTCTATATGAAGAGAAAATTGTGAGTGACACTTGAGATATATGAATGATGGTTAAAGCAATGCATTCTAGACAAAAGATAACATTAAAATGAAACTAATTAAGTGAAATCAAGTGAAAGTGATACTCTTGAGAGAGAAGGTGCACAAAGCGACAGTTTTAAAAACTCACCGAAATAGAAGTAAAAGCGTAGCCAAAAGTGAGAAAATATTAATGAAATTGTTCACTGACTATCGACGTAGGTTAATTATCACATAATAAATGTCTTGATGGATTTTGTTATACTTTTTGAATCTTGTATAAAATAATGCACTCATGAAATTATTGTGCACTGATTAGGTGACCTCGACTCTCACAATTTAAGAAGAGAATTCAAAGACTTAACAAAGCATCCACCAACCAAGAAGTGAATACGGAACAACTGATCACAAGATCCATAGTAGGGTCCAAAATTCAGTGTAGGAAAATTTTTGGAGGGTGTTGTTGTAGCGAAAAAAACCATTAAACTCAACTTTGGAGATGATATCCATTGTATTATTTGGGAAAACTCCTAATGGTATTGGAAGAATAAAAGCATGATATCATATAGTGGTATGGAGGGGATACATGATCTATTATTACATTCACAGAAATGCGCCCAAATGGGTCAACTTATCATTTGATCCTCATTCTAGAACCAAAACTTTAATGACTTGATTGAATGACGCTATGCAATCTGTATGGATTATAACCAATGTAGGGTCCTAATTAAATCTCATATAACATGCCCAATACCATATACAATATTTCAGAAGATGGACCCCTCTTGTAAGAACAATTTTATCAAATTCTTTCCTTGATACCATATTATAATGTACCCAACCATCCAACTAGGTTGAAAACCAAATTCTATAGCCTCAACACCAAATTTCCTTACTATCTTGGTACTAAATTATTAATGCATGGATATATGAAAATTAAGGTTTGTGAGAACAAAATTAAATAATTAAAATGGATAATTGAACCATAATTATAGATAAATGCTTAACCATGCAACTAGAATTGAAAATCTAGAAAACATTTCAACATTATCATAAATAAATCATATCACTTATTTGAAACAATCCATTTCCAATTAGTTGCAAATAAAATATATTATGCCAAAACATAGCTCTAAGTTACCCTTATTATTTTTACAATAGTGACACCTTTTACATAAGGCTAAGACTCCATACAAACAAAATCACCTATCATTGGCTCTAATCCTCTCAAACAAGCCAAATTACCAAAAGTCTCGATGTATATAGTTTCACATCTGTACCAATTCACCAACTGTATTTTCTCATAAGACTACACAACCCAAGGAATGGGATATTTTCCACATATTCTCTTAGGTTATCCAATTTCTTCATAAGATCCAACATATACTAGCCAAGAAATATCATTGTTGGGGACTCATGGGCCATTTAATTGCAACTAATTTCACTCAATGATAGTATTTTCCCTTATACATAAGCATAATTTTCACGTAATTTTTGTAAAATCCACTTCCATAATTCCATTACAATAATAGTATGATAGCTAAAGCCAAGGGAGACAAAATATCTGGGAAGAAAATGAATTTGAATAATGACTGACATTCCCCAAAATCATGTAATTTATTTACATTTATGGGAGCGACCACATACATTCATGAGAAGCACACACCTATAACTTAGTCACTGATTCCAATGGTTATAATGACTTATGATACATGAATAAAGGCTTGGTAAGGACAATATTAAATAATTTAGAGTAGTAATAAAATAATATGAATTTCCTCTTTGCCTCTAAGTCCCCTTTCTTTCCCTTCTTATCGAGTCAACCCCTCATTCTTTTGTCCTCATTATTTTGTAGCATGTGATTTGTTTTATTAGTAATATCAATGTACAATTTACATATTACATGAATGTTAGGATTTTAATCATTCATCATATACAAAAATACACAATAGTCTAGTGATCAAAAACTGTAGGTGTTACATTCTCCTGCCACTAGATTTTGCATCATCCTCAGTATGGATTTTAATATTGTATACTTAATTGTTGCAAACATATTCTTAATAAAATTATAAACTATGAAACTTCACTTGTTTTCACACACACATGAACACACTTAAAAAAAAATATTTTGTCCTCAAAACCAAAATCAAGAAAAATAGAAAGAATGTTTAGGGTGTGCACCTCCTACTTTTGTATTATATATTTTTACAATGTTACAATACAATATAAACTATCAATCCATTAAACCTAGAGTAGAATAGAACCATATTTTCTTAACCATAATTACATTTCCATGGACCACAAACCATGTGCCATGAAACTTCCAAAAGGTAAAACTGTGCTAAAGTGAGGACTAAATATAGAATTTACTCATATAGTTCCTAACTCAAGAAGTGAAAAAAAACTCCAAAAATATGACTCAAAGTCAAATTATAATGTTTCCTTAGATTAAGGGATGAGTGGATAGGGCTATGGATAAGGATGTATCCAAAATTAGGATGGTAGTGCTTAATTGTATATAGGGTGCCCATATAAGAAGAAAGATCATTAATGGAGAGGAAAAAGACATGCCACTATCAAGTTAAAGTCCAACCACTTTCATATGTCATTCTACATGGTACCCTTACTAAAAATAAAATATTATAAATAGTAAGTCCTAAAAATAGAAGGTGAACCTAAAGGGTAGGAAATTTATGGTACATAAGGGTAGATAATATTTCCAACACCACCGTTGAACCATGAATGGTATGTGCACAATATATGAGTCTTGAAAATGTTCTGCCATGTTAGATACTCAAGTACAAATAACTATACGATTCCAACAATATGTATCCTTGTTAGGTACTCATGTACATATATGAAAAAATAAATGTGAAGTAAAGAGGGAAAACATGGTGGAAAGAACCTCCCCTCTCAAACTAAAATGTTATGCAAAAATATTAGTTGCTAGGAAGTTATGTCTATCACCTCTAAGAGACCTTGTAAGTATGTGAAATTTTTCTCAATGAAACTCTTGGTGAAGATGTCTATAATTTTCTTATAATAAGGGTAGGATAGTAGATCAATGACCCCATCATGAATCTCTCCTCTAATAAATTCCATGTGCGCCTCGATGTGCTTAGTTTGCTGCCACTATAATAGGTATCTATATAACTTGAGTGTACTCTGATTATCACACCATATAATTTTCATATGATGAAACTATACACCCAACTTTATTGTAACCATATATAGTGATTGTTAGTATTCATTGCACCCTTATACTCCACCTCTATTAATGATAAAGCAACAAATAGCTACTTCTTAATTGGCCAACATATCATATCAGATCGAAGGTAGAGAACATATTCTGAGGTGGAATTATGATCTATGCTAAGGCCAACCCAATTTGACTATGTGTATACAACAATATTCAAAGAATACTTTTCTGCATAATTTATACCAAAGTTAGTAGTCCCCTTGACATATTTGAGAATCTGCTTTGTTTCCTTCCAATGTAGCTCATGTGGCTCCCACATGTACCCAAAAATTCCTCCAAGTGCCTAGGGTATGTTGGAACAACAGTAAGGTACAAAATATTCCCGAACAACTATCAAAACCTAGTAGAATCACTAAAAGGTGTAGTATTTTCTAGATTAACCCCAGATAGGAAGGAGGAAGGAGGAAGGAGGAAGGAGGTCCCTATTATTATTATTATTATTTCCATCGTAAGCACACATAAAAAAACTAGTTGTCCCTATCATGATATGGCATTAACTTCATGTTGATAGGGTTAAATGACCTATATTTGGTCTAAGGTCCCAACTAGACCTCACACCATTTGGGTGTAAGGGACCCATCCGAATTTTGGATTGGTACCCATACTTGGTTTTTCATAATGCTATGAGATATGGGAGATCACCATAGTAGGGGAATACACATTCTAAACTAAAACCATGTAAATGCAAATAAATGAAACTAATTTATGTTGGCTAATAGTTCAAATATAGATAAAAGAATAGGAAACAATGATCCAACAACACATAATTGCACAATTAAGGAAATAGCTAGTTAGAATCAAAGACAAAAATTAATGCTTAAACTACCATAAAAAATCCATAATAGTTAATATTTTGATGTAATAAGTTCTTATTAACAAAATTTGTAGAACTGAAATAGTAAGATGTGAGAAAAACTAGTTATTCTACATATTAATTCTTGACATGGTAGTGATGCATCTCAAAAAACACAAACATAAATGAACTTATTCAAGAATAGTAAAAAATGCAAAGCAAAATGAATGTAAGAATAAAGTTTCAACAGTGGCCTTCTTGAATTCTCAATATTATAGCGATAAATACATAAGTACCCACCTCCTAGTTATACTATATAGGTATTTCAATAAAATTCCAAAATCCTACCAAGAATCCAAAGGATCTAAAGTTTTTAATACTCAGTGTTTTACAATATTGATAGCTTGAGTTAGTAACTTCCCATTTTGATTATTGAATTTATATGAGGTTAGTTACAACTCTTCAAATTCTCATAATGTATAAATATAATAAAGGAAACTATTAAAACTCTTTGAAATTAGGAAAAGAATTATTTCAATATGAATGGACCATTAATTGGGAATTTCATAATTCCTTGAAGATAGGCCACCTATACTTCATAGCATGACACAATCATCTTAATTTTTCCAGGCAGTAAGTTCTCCATACTAACATGGTATTAAGGTATTTTGGGGGAGGATTGGCATGTTCTTCTTTAGTGACACAGGAAATAATTTCAAGGTTATCTACTTCTTAGTGTGATCCACAATATGTGACTTCAAGTTATCTTTAGTAATCTTATAAATTCACCAAATCCTTTAAGTACCTTCTTCTTCATCATTTGGTTTGATATCACCTTGGATTTATGATCTTGTTCAATTTTTTCCATTAACAAACATGCATTAACATCACCCAGTTAAATATTTCTCCTTTGATTTATATATAATATCAACCATGTATATTTTATATTTTTATTTATTTATGGGCATATTATCTCTTTGAACTAGCTAATATTATTTTGACCTTGTGTATGTGATATATGTTTATCAATGAAACACGAAAAATCCCAAAGCTCATGATCAATTGAGATATTAGGTTTCACTTTGTTTGAGAACTTAGCCACTGGACTTTTGCATGCTTGCCTCTTAGAAATGCACATGGCTCTTCTATAAAAAAATCAAGAAACATGCACCCATTATGTGTATTATTTTATAATCCTGAATATAGAGAACCTAGAGGCTTTGGTACTAGGATGAATATTTCTTGTGAACATGTATTTGGCTTAAATAATGAGGAGAAAGGAAATATTATTAAATGTGAGCCAGAGGGACTCTTAACCATCATAACGAAAACATGTTCATCATCTCAATTAGGTGTTTTTGTATCCTCTCGTGTATAAGTTTCATTATACAATTGAGGAAAATGAACTAGGACTTTTAGGCATGAAAACACTCGTTAATGTCCCTAGCTTTGAAATAAAAGAATAGATCAAGATTTATTTCAAAAAATGAGATGAGAGCATCCATGCAGGCCTCACTAGGGGAGAAATACCATACCGCATGCGCTCATATTGGGGGACATATTTTGAAGAAAAATGATATAATATATTGAGAATACAGTAGGGGGTAAAGGGTTTTTATATGTTGTGTATAAAAAATGGAGCTAAAAGTTAATGAAAAATATAAAGAGGAATAAAATTGTTAATGAAAAATGGATACCTACAATATCTAGTGAAAGTAGTGGTTTTTAAATTGGGATGGCGTATTGGGTGCATGTTGGTAGGGGGTTAAATAAAGTGTTTTTAGAGGTATTTTCCAATATGTAGTCAAATTAAGGGTATTTTTTAGTATGCCATGAACACACCGGTTATGTTAGAGGTTCATTGAGTGAAGCCCTCGTGAGAGAACCTGGCTGGTTATGGACGTTAAAACTTGGATGTTACGACCATAAAAAACCTATGAAATTGAGGAAAAAAAAACTAAAAGTTATTGAACCATGATGAAAACGTTTCAAATATTTTGTGCATTAATTATTCCAATAACCTTAACTTTCCTATTACTTTCAATAAAGCCATGTGTTACACAAGGAAAACTTGAGAAAATTCATCTTGAGTGAGAGAGAAGCCTAAAAGAGTGGACATGTGATCTGGATTTATGCAAGAATGCGATAGAATACACATATAACCATAAATATAAAGATGCAGCGGAAATAACACTCAATTTCATTAACATCAAAGAACTGAAACTTGTTTACAGACAAAATGGAAATAAACTAGCTAGGGCACTGGTAGCTTATCTCTCAGAAGAGATGTGGTGGCTACAAGCCTCTGAAATTTTTTACAATGAGGCTCAAGGGCCTATTTATTATTGAGAAACAAATGAAAACCCTAAAAATCCAAAAACCTAACCCTAGGAGATGAAGTGCCAAAACTGTGGGCCTCGTTTGGGTAAATTGGTACATCAAATTCTTGGGGAGGTAGCTTTGGCATACGATCTCTATTTGACGCACTCAATACATCGTTAGAAATATCTATCCAAGGACTACAACTTTTGACTGTAAATTGATGTTGCTCCCAGTTTTCCTAAAAAACGTCGTTTAGGGCCTTAAAACGGCTCCAAACGTTCGGGGCCTGAAAAACAACTAAAAATAGTAAAGTTTGTTATAATTAAGGAAACAGAAAAACTGAAAGAAACAATGGTGGGGCCCCAAGTGGAATAGGCGGGTGGCCACCAATATCCACATAGATCATTCCTCCCCCCTTAGGAAGTAATGGTCCCCATTGCGTTAAGTTCCTCCATGAGATGAGGAAACTTCTGCTCAACTTGGTCCCTGGTGAACCACTTGCCCTAGTGGAAGAGTTGGCCATCTTCGACAACCCAATACAGTTGGATCTTCTATTGGAGAGTGTTCTTGATTTGTATGTCCATGATACAATCTATGGTGGCCTGTTCCATGCAGTCTGGGTTTAACTCTATTGGTGTGAGTTGTTCTGCAATTGAGGAGGTGTCTAATAGACATGGGAAGTAGGGTCGAAGGCGGTCCACATTGAATACATGATGCAGACCAAGGAATGGTGGAATACTGAGCTTGAAGGCAATGATCCCTACAACCTTGGTGATGGTGTATGGCCCATATCGGAGTGGGCGAATATTGCGGTGAGGTCCAGTGAGGCACTCCTTCTGCAAATGTAGCCACACTTTTTCGCCCACCTGGAAGTTGTGTGGCACCTGATGTTGATCATGTCATTTCTTGTACCTATCATTGGCTATGTCCAATATTTCATGAACCTGTTGGTGCATGTGTTGAATGCGCTTGATGAAGTTGTTCATTTTTTCATATTTAGACTAGACATAAGCTGAATCAGCTTGAGTAGACGCAAATTGCATGGCTACGTTAATGGGACATAGTGACTAGAATCCCAAGCCCACCTGAAAGGGGTTGTGGCCAGATGAGCTATGGAGAGCTCGGTTATAATTGTGTTGTACATAGGGGTGGATCTCATCCCATGTGCATGGATGCTTTGAATTGTACATGCGTAGAATGTGTACAATCATCCTGTTGATGACCTCTATCTGGCCATCAATTTGGGGATGGAAAGTTATGGACTTGGTGAGCTTGGTATCCAGCATTGACTAGAGGCTAGACCAAAATTTGTTGAGGAACCTACTGTCCCAATCTGAGATGATAGACTGTGGGATCCCAAAGTGCACCCACCCTAATTCAAATAAGAGTTTAGCAGTGGTTTCTGCTATGATATTCTTCTTGCAGGCCGCCATAATGGCCATCTTCGAGAATCTGTCGACGACCACAAAAACACAGTCGTTTCCATGCTTAGTAGAAGGAAGGCCCAAAATGTAATCCATGGAGATGGATTCCCAAGGTCGACTAGGGGTAGGTAGCAGAGTATAAAGGCCTTGCTTCTTGATGGTCAATTTTGCAATGGTGCAAGAAGTGGAGGATCTAGTGTATTTCCCGACATCCTGTCAAAGGTTCAGCCAATAGAAATACTTCTGAAATAATGGCACTATTTTCTCGACCCTGAAATGCCCTGTGACTCGACTGTAGTGTGCTTCCCAAATCATCTTGGTATGCTCGCTTGAAGGAGCACATAGGTGTCCCAGGTGACATAGCAGTGCATCTTGGAGGTGAAAATTTAGAACTTGTGTACCCTCCAAGAGTGTCTTGTATGTGTTGTTGAATTATAGATCGCTCTTCAAAGAGAAGTGGCTAATTAAAAGTCTCGTGCCCACAAGAGTTGATAACGGTGGTTAGCGCCACGATCGGCGGTCGGTTGAGGAGGTCTGCAACATTATTGGTGCTGCCCTTCTTGTACTTGATGTTCAAATGAAACAGTTGCAGATATGTTGTTGGCTTGAGGGGTCCTAACCTAGGTTCAGTGTTGAGGTTAACCAACAAAGCCCTCTTACTATTGGCCCTTTCGAAAGTGACCTGCTTGCACAAGTTAAAGTCTCATCCGGAGCAGTATGGGGGGGGTTTTGGAACCAAGTTTCCACACCCTGAGAGAGGTTTGAATGATGTGGGTGCCTTAAGATCCTAAGTAACCATAACAGACCTCTGCAAAAGCAACCCTAACCAGGAAACCCTTACATACATATTTTAGGTCAAATATGCATAATACCTTGCACAAGTTAACATAACTTATAGAATTAAATAACCCTTAAGAAGCAATATCAAAACCATATACCATCATATTCATCCATTAATCATTCATATAAACCCAAATACAGCTACGCAAGAGTTCCAATTTCAAACAATACAGGAATCAGAAATAAGATGCAGAAACATTCATAACATAGATAGTAGATGTATTTCAGACTCCAATGTCCGCAACAACATTCCTTTATTAATATCAGTTCAGATCCTTCATACAAAACCATTCAACAACTCACGCACACAGCCAGTGGAGTCCGCACATAGCAGGATTAAGGTCTCCATGCACACAGCTAGCAAGAGCCTTCTACCTAGAAATATTTGCACAAAATATCACAAAGTTACCATATCTAACAATCACATTCAGAATTATCAAAAAAATTGTCTTCTTAGACTCAATATAGACATCTATTTATGCTATTAGCCTACACTACTCTAGGGTCCGCAAACCGTGGTTGTGGCCCTTTCATATACCCATTTTACCCATTACAACTTGTGAGGGGCTTTGACCCACCCCAAAGCTCCCGCGCACAACTAAATATAGCAAAAAAATATAGCAAACAATTCTTCAGACTTAGGGGACCCCACTCCAATAGGCCCCAAACACAATCTTGTGACTTGTCCCGAGGCACACTGGCACTGTATTCTTCATTTTATTCTGGAGCTCCTTGATGGAAGCTGCAAATGGTGCCAAGAAACCTACACTTTGATCTACTTCGCTCTGCATAGTCTTCACCAGCTTCTCTGAAGTCAGCCCTTTTGTGGAAAAAGTGACGCTCTGCAACGTCTGGTTCAGGTTCCGGACTGGAAGATCAAGGTCCTGAGAGAGTTTCACGGCCTCATCCACCTAGGGCTTCATATCATATGTGACGATTTGTTTCTTGTGGCGGAGCTCCTCAACCTTTTCCTGCAATGCATGGCTGGTCTAAAGGCATGCCATTTGCTGAGCAGGAATGAATGTAGGCAAAGCCTCCTACAAGTTGTCAAAACCCTTCTCTTTAGTGCACAACTCTTGGGTAATTTTCTTGATAAGTGGTTCTGTCTCCACAAAGGTCCACAGTCCCATGGTGGTCTCCAAGAGTGTCGAACCCTTATCAAAATTGGCGGAGATGATGGCAAATTATGTCTTTACCAGTGCGGCCCATTGCGCGTAGACCTTTGGAGGGGTCTTGGGCTACAGCTTAGCCTATAATGCAACAATCTGTTGCTCCAAATCCACTTTGACTGACTGAATCTCCGACCTAGAAGCATTGAGGGCTATGACCGGGCTCTCAATATTGGCTTGAGGCACAGTAGAGGCCGAGATGGTGACGTCAAGGATTTTTCCATATAATCAATTAATGCTGCTCTCCAGCTCTGCGCACTGAGCTTTGGCTGCTTACTACATTCTATACGCCTGAGATATTCTATTGTATTTACTGCTGCAATCTGCTTGGCCTCGTTGGTCTGCTATTGTGCGTGAGCCTCTCTACTCTATAGTTTGGCTAATATGAAGATGTGGAGAGCGTGTAGCTTCCCACTTGGGAGATTCGCAAGGTCAGTGTCAACCTCGGGGTAGGTCTGGACCTATGCGCACAATTTTTCTTGTTCCATGGACACTGTTGTGCCTGGTAAGGGGAAGATTCTGCTTTCTGCTACTGCGACAATCGAAGTAGATGGCAGGTTCGCTTGAACCGACCTCACTTTATCTATTCTCACTTTCAATGTATATATATTTAGTTGTAGGACCTACAAAATTGACTACAAGGCTTCCACTGCGGCCTTGTATTGTGTCTCCATTGTGTTCCAGTGGCCCTCTGATGTTGAAGCAATGATATCTACAATATTATCGAGGTCCTCTTCAGTTAGAGTACCCTTTTCCTCTCCTTCACCCTTGGACCCTTTCCTCTTCTTGCGCGACCCTTTATATGTTTCTCTGCCTCGCTTGGTGTCGCGCAGAGACTTAGCACCATCCCCATTGAGCTCATCTAAACCATCGAGGTCCACCTCCTCCTGGTCTCTACCTAAATCCTGATATTTATCCTATTCTGCATCCGGATTCTTTTCTGCGTTAGTCCTAGTATATTTTCCGCCTATCTCCATGCATGGCTCTATTGTGTCTTTTGGATCCGTATCTTTTGGATTTGTGTCTTTTTCTAATCTGGACGATGTAATAGGCTAGGTGGAGTGAAGCCCAATCTTCCATTCATTCGGCCATGTCACCACGACATGGTCAACTTCCGCCTCGGTGACCATATAGGGAAAGGTGTACCAGTTTGAGTCCTTACGTGCTTTAATATGGACATTGTGCAACACTTTTGTACTTATCATGCATAGATGGTGAGAGTCTTGGTCTGGAATGTATGGCTTGAGCCAGTGTGCCTTCAAAAATTACCCCAAAAAAATTATTTTCTTCAACTCACTGAGGGTTGGATGAGTCCCATAAGTTCGCGTATCATTCCCCCTCGCATATGCAAGGCTTGATCTATGGGAGGAATACATCGATTGGGATCTCCCATGCCACCAGCACAATCATCAATAGAAGCCATGAGTAGCAGAACTACTTCCCTTGTTTCTGTGCCTTACGCATATTTTCCAAAAACTCTTCACACAAAAACTGCGACCAGTTGTACAACATCCCCTTTTCACATTGCCCTTCCAAGAAATGACGCACACGGGGACTGTTTTTGTTCAACACTTCCTCATAAGCTTGCATATGAGGATGAGGGTTCCTAAGAACACCGTCGGGTTAGCGATGGTCTGGACTAGAAAGCCCCGCTTATCCCTTCCCACCTTGTATTTGTTCTTCACATTAGTTGCTACCTTTAACTCGTTTCTCTTCCCAAATCCCTTCATCGGATGGGCCCCCTTTCTGGGCAAGTCGATGATCCGATGGATCAGTATGAAATCTATAGGAATTCTCCCCTGAATCCATTGGGAGCCCTCATGGACTAAGGCCAACAGTTAGCGCACGCAAATTCTGGTGATGGGGTACCTCTCAAAATATGGAATCATGAGTAGGTTGAGGACTCCTACATTGTGTAGCTCGCACACCCAAGGCATTGGATCTACTTTTGGCACATTGTCATACAACACCCATTCCAATTAATTCTCTAGTGCGATCTAGGGAACATTGCTTGATTGGCTAATTCATAATCATCAAATTTGATTTGTGGAATCTTGCCAAGAATTTCTCCAACCAGAGGGACATACTGAGGGATCAATGACATTTGTAGATATTCCCGAACAATATCGATGTTCTGTAGCTTACGCGCAAAGGGCATACATGGCTTAACATAGGGTGGCTGCCATGAGATAGGTTCCATGAACATCTCTTCTTGTCTAGAACTCATCGTGCACTTCGACGGATCGTGGATGGGTGATTGATCCTTAGTGGCTTGCCTTGGGGACGTTACATTACATGGAGAGGTGCACGGCTTAGAAATAGCCCACTTGGACATTTTCCCCTTTCCTTTATCTTTCGTTGGTGTGGACACAACTTCTTCTACCTCGAGGACTACTCCTCTAACCTCATCTGATCCCATCTCCGTAGAGGTAGTGAGGGGCACATAATGCTCTCACAAAGGGTTGGTGGTCATGATTCTCGAGCGGAATATGAATTCGGTAATACTAATGTCAGGATGAGATTCACGACCAGACATACAAAACTCATAGACAGTAGGATACCAAATATTACAGACAATCACAGGGCACCAAATATTCAAACAACAAAGGAACCAATTGAGACCTGCGCCCACCTTTTTATAAGCCATCCATGGTAAAAATGGTCGAATTATCATTAATTGCCACTTACCTTCAAGAAAACGGTAAAAAAATCCCCCAATATTTCCTCATTAAATGCGATAAATCCGCTCCATACAATGGTAATTTCACTTTTTCACCCATTTTCACTGTTCTAAGGGCTAGTTTCATTTCCTGCGAGTCACCCTTGTGCTTCTGTCACGCCTGCCTGCACCTTCCATTTTTTTTTCATGCAGACCCTTTGATTCCGATGCTTCAGCCATATAGGCATTTGGTCGGCACCAAATTATCTCTATATGGCTTTAGATGACTTCCATTGAAGTACCCAGGAAGGTTCTCTCCGCGTATCGTGGCCAAGCGCACCACACCCCCATCAGTAATTTCCTTCAAAATATATGGCCCCAACCAATGCTTTCTGAACTTCCCTAGGTGGCGCACAAAATAACTGTCATATAGGAAGACCAAGTCTTCCTCCTTGAACACCTTCTGCCTAATGTGTCTGTCATGCCAGGATTTTTCGCACGCCTTCTACACTTGTTGGTGGAAGTTAGCAATTAACCGATCTTATTCTAAGGAAATGCATTGTGGAAACCGTTCCTCCATAATGTCAGGCTCGACCATATCAGTGAAAGCTACGATGCGCAGGCTTGGGACTATGTACTCCATTGGCATGATGGCTTCCTTCCCATAGACCATCCTGAAAGGTGTTTTTCCTGTCAACTTTTTGCATGATGTCCTATAAGCCCATAGAACAGAAGGGATGCACACATCCCAATCATACTAGTTGGTATTATAGATATTTGTGAGCGCGTTTTCTAGGATCTTGTTGAAAGCTTCTATTGCGCCATTTTATTGTGGGTGATAGTGGGTACTCTTCTTGTGATGGATCCAGAATTCCTCTATCAAAGCTTCAATTGTGTACCTCTATCACTCATCAAAATATTCGGGCACCCAAACCTAGTCAAAATGTGCTCAATGATGAAGTGTGCAATAGTATCTACAGTAAAATCCTTAACTACCTTCGCTTCTACCCATCTGGTTACATAATCAGCTGTAGTAATGATATAACGTGCTCTCGTATTCTTTCCAAGAGGGTTGATTGGTCTAGCGAAATCTATAGCCCATTTATGGAATGTATGCAAGGCCATCTGTAGGTGCAGGGGCATTTCATCTCTACGCGAAGGCTTCCCTATTCTCTGACATGCATCACATGCCTGATAGTATGCCTGTGCATCATTTTGTAGCATGGGCCACCATAACCCAACACGAAGCACCTTCTGCACATTGGATTTCCTAGCATAGTGGCCTCTTGCCACTCCTCCATGAGCCTCAGGCAAGATATCTTATCTTTCATGTTTCAACACGTACCTCCTTAATACTTCATCTGCTCCTAGTTTATTAAACTGACCTACAACCAAGGTAAAATCAGTTGTGCATGCAACCAACTCCTTATTTTTTTGGACTGCATATTCTGCAGGCATTGTTCCCATGATCAGAAGATGAATAATATCAAAAAAGTGCTCATCAACCCCCTTGATAGTGAAGAGCTACGCATCAGGTAACCCCTCCTCTAGACTGGTTGGTTCTTCCCCATTCTCAATTCATGACAGATGATCAGGCCCAGCATTCAGTGTGCCAAGCTTCACAATAATCTCAAAATCATACTCTTGAAAAAGCAACAGCCATCTGTAGATCTTCCCCCCAACACAGGCTTATTGACCAGGTATTTCAAAGCATAATAATCAGTGATAATTTTGAAATGCCCTCCTAGTAAATAGTGTATGTATTTTTCTAGCATGTATACCATGGCCAATCCCTCCCTTCCTTTATTTGAGTAGTTGCGCTCTACACTTGAGAGCTTCCTACTGGAAAAAGTGTCTAGGCGATCAATGTCTCCTTTTCCTGGCTACGCTAAAAAAACCCCAAGTGTTATACTAGATGCATCCACATGGACATGAAAAACTTTAGACCAGTCTGAGAATATCAAAATAGATGCAGTGACCATTTTCTCCTTTAGCAGCTCAAATATCTTCTGACAGTCATCATCCCAGAAAAACGCTACATCCTTCTTTAGCAATTTCTCCATTGACGCAGTGATCAGAGTATAACCTTTGATAAACTTCTTGTAGTAACCAATATGTCCTAGGATGTAGCACAACTATTTTTCATTGGTAGGAAATTCTAAGTTTATGATAATTGTGATCTTGGATGGGTCTACCAGGAATCCTTGCTGACATACTATATGCCCCAAAAACATTCCAAAAGGAACTTAGAATATACACTTCCTCAGGTTGAGATAAATAAGCTGCTTCCTACAGGTATCAAGCATCATGCGCAGGTTTGAAACATGTCTCTCTACCAATCCAAAAACTTTCGAGTCATCAAAGTATACCTCGAAGATTTTATGCATGAATTCCTTGAACACAGCCACTACCATGCACGAGAATATTGCAGGTGAATTTTTAAATCCAAATGGCATGACAGTATATAGGAAACAACCCCATTCAATGGCGAAGGTGGTCTTACTATGGTCTTCTGGTGTAATTCTGATCCGATGATACCCTTATAATCCGTTAATAAGGGAATAAGATTCTTGTCCTCTAACATTATCTAGGATCTCATCAGAAAACAGAGTAGGGAAGGGGTCATGCACACATGCATCATTCACTTGCGCAGATCTACACAAATCCTTATTTCTCCTTTGGTCTTTTTAACCTGAACCACCATTGGTCTTACCCAGTCAGACTGTTCAATCAGTTTGATGATGCCTGCAACCACCATCTTCTCTAACTCCTCCTTTACATTCTTCTTATATTTGGGGTTCAATCAATATGGGAATTTCTTGATAGGGCACACATCTGGTTTCAACGTGATCTTCATGACACCCAGGTCCCTTAAATTCCCTTGAGCTCATAGAACTTTGTAGGAAACAAATATTGATACTTTGTTAGTAGCTCTCCAATCTTTCATACTGTATCATCATCCCAATAGTCCCCAATCTTTTCCAACATGGATCGCTCTTCTATCCTAATGTTGACTTCCTTTAATTTCAGAGGTTTATTAACATCCACCATCCCTAATGTGGGCCCTAAAACTGCGTGCTCTCCTTCTGATTATTTGATATTAACATTCCTTGTGTCATCTTCATTATCCTCGATTGAAAGATTTCTACAGTGGACGATTTCTTACATATGCACATCCTAGGCCAGCAAATCACACTCCTTTCAGGGTTGGGATTCGATAAATACCAAAGCATCTATGTCTTGCAGGGATTCATACAATTTCTTTAAGCCCCCAACCAAGCCAAAGGTTTCCAATAAATCTTTTTTCATTATAAACTAGTATAGAATATCTCAGTGTAGCTCGACTTCTAGATACCAGGTGGTGGGTACCAACCCCAACAAGTGGACAAAACTATGAACCCACTCGTTCCATGTCTTTTCATCCCATACCTCCATCCACATTGCCAAGTGCTTGAGAGGATCGCTCCGACCATAGAACAACTCAATGGGTGGAGTCGCTGGAGGTTTAAAGTGCAGAAACATCATTTTTCTACATTCCTCCCAATCTTGGAAAGTTCCCTTGTGCGTCTCCCACCAACGCACTGGAGTTGTGCGCATAGCCAAATCAAGCGTTGAGAATCTTCGTTCCTCTGGGACAACTTTTTCCAATGCTTCCAAAAATTATTTGACACTACCAGAACCATCAAAGCAGGGTAGTTATCTTACCTCTAAGGATATGCACTGAAAGTTACTTGTGATCTTGAGGCAGCGCAACAGAGACACATCATGCAACCGGTTCTTTCATTTCTCCATTTCGCCTTTAGAATTAGAAAAACAGGAGCTATCCTTCTCCCAGTTCAACATGCCATCAACTGTAGGGTTGATCCAATCCTCGTCCTGCGCAGTTATTTTATAGATATCGTCAACATCATCCCCTTCATGTACTGGTTCTGTGTATCGTTCTCCTTCTGCTGGATCCAGTGGGACTATCACCCACGTACCATTATTCTCAAAAATCATACTTCTATGCTTCGAGTTAATGACGCCTCCCATATCAATGGCCCAATCTAATCCTAACAGCACAATGGAGGGGTCTTCATTGTCCATAATTTGTATAACCTCAAAATAAGTGCATACATTTATTCTAGCGATGTTTACCGCAACTTTCAGATGCCTGCCAAGTGGAATGATCTTTTGCTGATTCGCCATGTGTAGCTAAATGGTGGACCATTCCAACTTTGGCTCTCCCATATTCTTCCACGTTTTCTTAGGTAATACATTTGCATCAGATCCCAGATCAAAGATGACCTGATACATCTCATAGTCTCCAATTTGCACAATCATGCGCATCTCACTACCACTTCTCTTCTTCTCCTTATAAACCTTGTTCACAGCCTTGGTTTCTGTCCGAGGCACCTTTTGTTATGCGAATATGTCTATCAGGGTCTGGAGATTATCTACTGCCTTCTGATTGCACAGTAGCTTAATGCAGGCATGTAGGAAAGGTTTAACTTCAACATCATCTTTTGGTTCCATGGGAGTCCTTGACATGGATGCTCCTGCATCAGCAAAATCCTTCTTGGCCTCGATGAAAATCTCTTTCTTTTTCTGCAGGTTGAGGCTTTCCTTTTTGTCAGATGCTTTTCTTATCAATGCCTCTGTGACATCGTTTTCCTCATTTCCACCGGTGGCGATACCACTGCGTGTAATTACATTTACACTTGGGCCATCATTAGGCGGTTCAACTCTAACCATCTGTATGTCCTGTGTTGGCGTCTGCTACTTTTACTACATTTTAGCTATTAACACAGGACAATCTTCAATTACATGATCAAATTGCCTCATTAGCGGAATTTTGAGGTCTAAAATGGGCCTCCTGAGAAAAATTTACAAAAAAATAAACTTTATAAGTACGAATAATATTCAAGATGATGATGTCAACCATGGGGGATGATTAACCATTTTTTAAGTAAAAGGGTAAAAATATTAAAAAATAATAAAATAACAAAACTACTTTTTCAACTCGTATTTTCAACTTATCTCCCAAATGTTTTACTCAAATTTTGAGAGAGAGTACTCATTGGATGCAAAATTTAATTCCTCATCCAATGAGTACCCATGTTGGATACTTTCGATGGACCCTCCTACATGAAAAATGAGAAATACATAAAAAAAAAGTGTGATTGCAATCACATTTTTCATGTATTTATCATTTTTCGTGTAGTAGGACCCATCGAAAGTATGCAACATGGGTACTCCTTGGATGAGGAATTAAATTTTTCATCTAACAAGTACTCCTACTTGAAAATTGAGTAAAACATTTGGGAGATAATTTCAACTGTAGTTTTTTCCTTTTTCCCTCTAAAATTTGATGATGTAATCAAATATTATTTTATTATTTCCACTATTATTTTATAATTTCCTTAGGAGGCCCATTTTAGACCTCAAAATTCCCCTAATGACAGTACCTGTAGGATTTTCACACAGGGTTCGGGCATTCACGTGCACAGTGCCCAGCGTCTCCACAATTGTAAAAAATTAGTTGCCCTCTCCCTCAACTTGTGCCTCCACCTATTCCCCCTCCACATCCTCTTGCTGGGGATCCTCCTCATCTGGAGGGAGATGCTGGTGATGAAGAGTCAACCTGCACTCTGTAAAGGTTTTCTCTATCTATCATCAGATCATATGTTCGACAGTTGTGCTCATCGTGACTAACTGAAGAGAAGAATCTGCACCATTGTTTCTTTAGTTGTGATACATAGGCTCCTAACCACGGACAGTGGTCTGAATCATGTCGCCCAGCCACCCAAAAATCAACACACCATAGTGTGGGGGTACTAGGCCCAACAACATCTTTGGGGCGCAGTGGACTCATTCCCCCAACTTTCATGTAATCTGACAGTAGAGGACACTGATCTTTGGTGTGGCCAGCTCCCTTGCAGTGTATGCACAAGAAATATGAACCAACTTCTTTACCCCGATCTCTTTGTAAATTATAAATTCTAAGTGCATAGATTCTAATTGGGTCTGAATCTATAGCGCTCCAAATTGAGCATCATCCCTCGGCGCAACTTATAATTTCATAGAAATTTCCAGAGCTTCTTCCTATGAATCAATCTTCTACTGACCCATAGGCCCGCACATATGTGGAAATAGCATGGAAATGAACCATTCCTTATGCTGCTTATCATCATAAGAAAATCCTCCGCTGTTGATGGTTTTCTTCAGTCACTGGTCAGCTTCCCAAACTGATTCTGTAGGCCCTTTCTTAATATATTTTAGTTCTATTACATATTGAGAATAGGATTTTGGCTTTTGAAACTATTGCTTCAGGGCATCCTTGATCTCCTGAACTGTGGGATCCACAGGTTGAGCAAGGTATCCCATGAACCAATCTAAAGCACAAAATTCAAAGGCCATAACCAGTTGTGATCTATTGAAAACATCAATATTGACATTCTGCGCAGTCCACACCACATTCCCAAAAACCAAAATTGGTCCATATCTTCATCCCCCACACCCTTAAAGGTGGGTATCTTCATATGCGCGGCCATATCTTCCGCAGGTGGGGGTGGTGGTGGGGTAGGAGGATTCTTACTCCTGCACGCATTTGATGGTGGCATAGCAGGGGGGCTATTTTCAGCGTGCGTAGCCTCGCTTCTGTTTATATTAGGAGAGTTTCTCAAAGGAATGTATACAGATCTATCCCCTCTCTGATTGACTCGATAATATTTACCATTGTGCGTAGTACTTTCACTCTGATCATCGGTCATTCACTCGGTGTGGCTGCACAAAATGCCCTTTTCGCACAATAACATCTTAATCAATAGACGAAAAGTTTGTAAGAGCTTCCCTCTCAATCCCTTGAAAAATATTCTTTCAGCTGGTGAGTATGATAAAAATTGATCGACTACAAAATATATTACAAACCTGCCAAAGATGTTGTCAACCCAGTGATCTACAGTTTGAGTAAAGGAATTATCAGTCTTCTCCAACTGTTGGATCAATTTAGGGGTCAACTGAGTGACCTGATCGTCCTTCCAAAAAGTTTGGAATTTTTCTAGCCTTGCCAACCACTCCTGAAATTTGTGTACAAAGGTTATGAAAAATATCTCGTGCACCTTAGTGAATATACTTATTCTTCCATTCTCGAGCAGATAACTTCTTACTTCTGTTTTCTTCTAGGGAAAATTCCTGAATCTGATTTTCAAACCAGTCCTCAAGTTCAGGCTTTAATGGTTTCCAATGACCTCTCGACATCACCCAACCTCTCTCAAAATGTTCCTAGTCCGGACAAAGAACCATTTTTTGGTTGGAGGGGTCCTGACCTAGGTTCGAAATTGAGGTTAACCAACAAAACCCTCTTACTACTAGCCTTTTTGGGAATGACCTACTTGTGAAAGTCAAAGTCTCAACTAAAGCAGTATGGGGGGGTGTTGGAACCAGGTTTCCACACCCTGAGAGAGGTTTGAATGATGTGGGTGCCTTAAGATCCTAAGTAACCATAACAGATCTCTGCAACAATAGCCTTAACTAGGAAACCCTTACAGACATATTTTAGGACAAATATGCAGAATACCTTGCGTAAGTTAACACAACATCTAGAATTCAAGTAATAACCCTTAACAAGAAATATCAGAACCATGTACCATCAGATCCATTGATTAATCATTCATATAAACCCAAATACATTTACGCAAGAGATCCAATTGCAAACAATACAGGAATCAAAAATAAGATGCATAAACATTCATAACATATATAGTAGATGTATTTCAGGCTCAGAAGTTCGTAACAACATTCATTTATTAATATATGTTCAGATACTTCATAAAAAACCCTTCAACAACCCATGCACACAGCTAGTGGAGTCCGCACACAACAGGACTAAGGTCTCTGCTCACATAGCCAGCAAGAGCTTTCTACTCAGACAAATCCACACAAAATATCACAAAGTTACCAGATCTAACATTCATGTTCAAACTTATCCAAAAAAATGCCTTCTTAGACTCGATTTAGACATCTATTTATGCTATTAGACTATGCTACTCTAGGGTCCAAAAACCGTGGTTTTCAGCCCTTTCATCTACCCTTTTTACCCATTACAAATGTAAGGGGATTTGACCTGTCCCAAAGCCCCTACAAACGACTAAATCTATTAAAAAAATATAGCAAAAAATGGTCTTCAAACTTAGGGGACCCTGCTCCAACATATGTGGACCATTTCTGATGGTGATCATTCTGCAACTTCCCTTGTGTCTGTATGAACTACAAAGGTCGATGGTCTGTGTGGATGATAGTTTCCTTCCCGAAAATGTAATGCATCCATTGTCAATAAGCTTGCACAATGGAATACATTTATTTTTCATAAGTGGGATACTTTTGGACTATGTCGGATAATGATTCACTGTGATATGCCACTGTATGCCCTTGTTGAGTAACAACTTCCCCAAAAGCATAGTCAGAGGCGTTTGTCTCAATCTCAAATGGTTGTTGCAAGTCTGGTAATGTGAGCACTAGGGTAGAGCAAAGGCTATGTTTCAATTATACGAATGCCTTCTGTTGAGATTTCAACCAAAAGATTTTTTCTTTCACTCCTCCCTTAGTGACATAACTCAAGGGCCAAGTGACATTAGAGAATCCCAACATGAACATGCGGTAGAAATTAGCAAGACCCAGAAATTTATGAAGCTCTGTTAGAGTGGTTGGTACTGGCTAAACCCAAATGACTTGGATCTTGGTTGGATTCACATGCACCCCCATTCATAAATAATGTATCCCAAATAGTGAACTTGGGTCATGCCAAAAGTGAATTTATCGACATTGGTACACAAATTGTGTTGACACATTGTTTGGAGGACCTGTCGGATGTGGTGGAGGTGATCTTCCCAAGTCTGGCCGAAGATCAGAATGTCATCCAAGTACACTACTACAAATGAGTTGGTGAATGGTCACAAGATGTCGTCCATCAACCTAACGAACATTGCAGGAGCATTCGTCAACCAGAAATGCATGAAAAACCATTCTAAAAGGCCCTCCTTAGCTTTGAAGGAAGTATTCGACACATCAGAGGGTTTGATTGGTACCTAGTGATACCTGAACTTCAAGTTGATCTTGCTGAAATATTTCACCCCTTAGATTTGGTCCAGAAGGTCATCAATCTGTAGGATCAGGTTCCTAATCCAAACAATGATCTTGTTCAACACTCAATATTCAATATAGAGTCTCCAACTCCCATCCTTCTTCTTTACCAACACGATCGAGCTCCCACAGGGTGACGAACTTGGCCGGATGTGACCTTTCTGCAGCAACTCCTAAATCTGCCTCTTGATTTCATTGCTCTTGAGAAAAGAGCACCGATAGATGGGTCCATTGGGTAGTGACGCACCTAGGGTCAGATCAATGGGGTGATTGACCTAACAGTGCATAGGCACCCCTCTGGGTGAGGTGATGATGTCCCCGTACTTCTCCAGAACCTTGTCCATTTGTTGTTGTCGCGCGGAGGAGCCCTGTCTCGAGGTCATGGACATAGTCTTCTTCTTGCCTTTGGGGCGGATCATTAGGAAAAAATTTCCTGGTTTTGGAAGTGAATTTACTACATTGTTTTGTAGTAACCAAAGAGATAGCGGTAGGCGGTGGTACCCTTGGTATCTTGTAAAACTTATTGCACAAAGTAACAATAACAGTGCTAGGTCGGGACTCATACATAGCATGTTGCTTCCACAAGTATGGTTGGCGTAATAATACATCACAAACATTAAGAGGAACAATGTCACATAATACCTCATCCGTGAAGGGCTTGATACAATAGGGAACGTGACACTACTGGCTAATGCAGAGATGTCGTCCTTGATGAAGCCACTTGATGGTGTATGGATGTCAATGTGCTATGGTTGGCAAGCCCAACTGCTTCATGACCTCTATTGAAATTAGGTTCTTTTGGCTCTCACTGTCGAAAATGAACTGTAGCAAGGAACCCTTTACCCACATCTGGGAGTGGAAGAGATGCTCCTCCTCCTCTAGATCTTTCAGTTCCTCCTTATAGATCTTTGTAGTGGTAACTGTGGTGTTGGGCTCCACATCAATAATCTGCTTCCCTTTGTCATTCCCCTTGTCAGGTTTTGATTGAGAGTTGGAACATGCATTTAATTTAGAAGCCCTCATCTCGGCCACTAGAGACTACTTGGCTCGACACTCACTTGTGTTGTGAGTGGAGCTCTTATGGAACTCATACCACTTTCCCATGTCCTTATTTGGCTTTGTGGTGTTTCTCTTTGCTTGCAGCTTCGGAAGGTTGTCTTGGGCCACCATGCCTTGGATTTTTCCTTTGTTAAGTGGTTTGGGGGCACCTTTCCCTTAATTTTGATTTGCATATCCAAAGTCTCATTTCTTCTATTTGAATTTCTTCTCAAACTTGGTAGCATACCGGTATGCCGTACCAAGTGAAGAGATGTCAAGGAAATCAATTTCCTCCTGAATGTATCTGTGCAAAAAATTACGGTACTTTAGAACCAAATGGATCTTTGAATATTTGATACCCAACTTTGAGCGTAGGGTATGGAACAGATTCGCCAGCTCATGCACATCTTGATCCCTTTGCTACCGCAACATAGTCTATTGTGTGTACTTGTCCTCATAGCTCCATATGGGATAATATTGTTCATAGATGGCATCTCAGAAAGAATTCCAAGTGGGCATGGTCAAGAACAAAGAGGGTTATATCTCGTCCTTTTTCTCACAGTAGGTTTCCTACTAGTCCTTGACATCGGGAGTAGCTTTGAAGAGTGCAAAAATAATCTTCTCCCAGTCGAAAAAGTTATGAACCGATAAATATCCCTCTAATAGATTCTACCATCTATCTACGGCATCTCCATCTATTTTTCCCTCAAATATGGGAATGAAAAATTTTACTTGTACATTAAAGGGAGTCACGCCTTGAGAGTGGCTTCTGGATGCAGATGTGCTACTGGTGGGAAGTTGTTGAAGGATCTAGGAAAAGTTATCCATTATCGTGTTCCTTTGTTTTTTGAGGGCCTCCTCGAGCAATATTTTGATATTATCTCCTAATCCTTCATATTTCTTTTCATCCCCCATGGGTGGCCATTGGAGTTTGCGAGGCTGATCTTGCAAAGGTTCAACCAGATTGAGCCCTAACTCCTTATACCCCAATGTCATTGGATTCATGCAAAGAATGATCGAGAAAGAGTAGACCTCTAGGATACCAATGATCCAGATTTATGCAAGAATGAAACAGAATACACATATAACCATAAATACAAAGATGTAGCGGAAATAACACTTCATTTCATTAATATCAAAGAACAAAAATTTGTTTACAGACATAATGGAAATAAACTAGCTAGGGCGTTGGTAGCTTATCTCTCAGAAGAGATGTGGTGGCTAGAGGCCTCTGAATTGTTTTAAAATGAAGCTCGAGGGCCTATTTATTATTTAGAATCAATGGAAGGCCCTAAACATCCAAAAAAATAACCCTAGGAGATGAAGCGCCAAAATTATGGGCCCCGTTTGGGTAAATTGGTACATCAACTTCACGGGGATGTAACTTTAACATACGATCTCCGTTTGATGTGCTCAATACCTCGTTAGAAAGATCTATCAAAGGAATACAGCTTTTGAGTGAGAAAAATTGTTCTAAACACCCATGTTGCTCCAGGTTTTCCCAAAAAATGTTTTTTAGGGCCTCAAAATAGCTTCGAAAGTCCAGGACCTAAAAAACTGCTAAAAATAGTAAACAATGCTATAATTAAGGAAAATGAAAAACTGAAAGAAACAGTATTGTGGCCCCAATTGGAATAGGCGGGTGGCCACCAATATGCACCTAGATCAACATGGCTCTGACTCGAGGCTCAAGAATGAAATGAAATGCTAGGAAGAGGCTCAATGATGCAGTATAGTGATGGGATGTGGCCTAATGGTGTGCTACAACACTCCATTGAGGCTCATTGGAGTTAAATAGAGGGTCAAGAAGCCAAAAATGGGATTAACGAAGAAATTTTGAGGCCATAGCACTGGACTAAGGCTCAAGAGGGTACTATAGTGTTGGATAAAGGATTAGTGATGCATTATAGAGGTTTAGAAAGGAATAAAATTTGAAGTTTGAAGGCCAAGTTTGAGAGTGTAGTAGTAGATGGAGGGCTAAGATTGTGCTATAACCCTGCATTAATTGTTAAGAGAGTGCTATGGAAGATTTACAAGGAATTTTTTTAAGCGAAAGACTCAAGATAATAATTTTCCAGGTGTTGTAGCATTAAATTAATGGCCAGAAGGGCACTATAGCTACTAATCTGGGACATTTACTTTGATGACTTCAAAACGCATTATATAAAGAGAATGAAATAATCATAAGTGCAACACACATGAATAAGAAAACACAAGAAGAAATGTCAATATAGATAATTGCACCAAAACTTGATAATAGAGTTTACCTAGTGTGGGATATGTCTTTGAGCTATGCTCAATTGTGTAAATGCTTCATTAGCTGCTCTTTAATAAGGCTCTTATTTATAAATACAATGGATGAACTCTCCTTACAAGTGGAAATGTCTCTCCTTCAAAGAGATGATCTCCTTTGAAAATACAAAAGGAAAGAACTCTCACTACAAATGGCATAAATTATCCTCCTTTTCTCCTAAACCAAAGGGTTTGGAATCTCACATATAGTGGCACAATTTTACTCCTTTCAAAGGGGATGAACTCTCTCACATATAGTGGCATTTAAATTTTTCTCACTTTCTCCAAGTTAAATGGGTTGGAATATCACAAAAAGTGGTAAATATCCTCTTTGAATTTGTTTTTCATACTCAAGCATATATGAAAATACATGTTCTCCCTTTTACAAATATCAAAGGGTAGAACTAATAATAAATGAGACTTACATTAGTTTTCATTCCAAAAAGCTCAATCAAATGCTCAAAACTCAACAAACATAGCACCTTAATTGGTCGATATCTTCATCCCCCACACCCTTAAAGGTGGGTAACTTCATATGCCTGGCCATATCTTCTGCAAGTGGGGGTGGTGGTGGGGTAGGAGGATTCTTACCCCTACATGAATTTGATGGTGGCGTAGCAAGGGGGCTATTTTTAGAGTGCATAGCCTCACTTCCATTTATAACATGGGATTTTCTCAGAGTAATGTATACAAATCTATCCCCTCTCGTATTGACCAGATAATATTTACTGCTACGCGTAGTACTTTCGCTCTGATCAGGGGTCATTCGCTCGATGTGGCTGCATAGAATACCCTTTTCGCACAATAGCATCTTAATCAAAAGAGGCAAAGTTTGTAAGAGATTCCCTCTCAATCCCTTGTAAAACCTTCTTTCATCTTCCGAGTATGATACAAACTGATCGACTGCAAACTTTGTTACAAACCCACCCAAGATGTTGTCAACCCAATGATCTATAGTTCGGGTAATGGAATTATCAATCTTCTCCAACCGTTGAATAAATTCCGGGGTCGACTGAGTGACCTAATTGTCCTTCCAACAGGTTCGGAATTTTGCTAACCTTTCCAACCAATCTTTCAATTCGTGTGCAAAGGTTACGAAAAATATATCGCGCACCTCAGTGAAAATATACTTATTCTTCCACTCTTCAGCAGATAGCTTCTTACTTCTGTTTTCTTTTAGGAAAAAATCCTGAATCTGTTTTTCAAACTAGTCCTCAAGTTCAGCGTTTAATGGCTGCAAATGACCTCTCGACATCACCCAAAATCTCTCAAAATGTTCGTGGTCCTGACAACGGAACCATTTTTTGGCTTGAGGGGTCCTGACCCAGGTTCAGAGTTGAGGTTAACTAAAAAAACCCTCTTACTACTAGCCCTTTTTGCAATTACCTTCTTGCGCAGGTCAAAGTCTCGCCCAAAGTAGTATGGGGGGGTGTTGGAACCAGGTTTCCACACCTTGAGAGAGGTTTGAATGATGTGGGTGCCTTAAGATCCTAAGTAACCATAACAGATATCTACAACAACAGCCCTAACCAGGAAACCCTTACAGACATATTTTAGGTCAAATATTCTATTTACCTTGCGCAGGTTAACACAACATATAGAATTCAAGTAATAAACCTTAACAAGAAATATCAAAACCATATACCATCAGATCCATCCATTAATCATTCATATAAACCTAAATACATTTTCACAAGAGATCCAATTTAAGACAATACAGTAATCAGAAATAAGATGCAGAAACATTCATAACGTATATAGTAGATGTATTTCGGGCTCAGATGTCCACAACAACATTCCTTTATTAATATCTATTCATATCCTTCATACAAAACCCTTCAACAACCCACACACACAGCCAACAGGGTTCACACACAGCAGGACTAAGATCTTTGCGCACACAGCCAGCAGGAGCCTTCCACCCAGACAAATCCACATAAAATATCACAAATTTACCAGATCTAACATTCACTTTTAGACTTATCCAAAAAATTATCTTCTTAGACTCGATCTAGACATATATTTATGCTATTATAATGTGCTACTCTAGGGTCTCCAAACTATTGTTTTCAAGCCTTTCATCTACCCTCTTTACCCATTACAACTTGTGAGGGGCTTTGACCTGCCCAAAAGACCTTGCGCATGACTAAATATATTACAAAAATATAGCAAAAAATGATCTTTAGGCTTAGGGGAACCTGCTCCAACATATGTGGACCACTTCTGATGGAAATCATTTTGCAACTTCCCTTGTGTCTGTATGAACTATAGGGGTCACTGGTCTGTGTGGATGACTGTTTCCTTCCCCAAAATGCAATGCTTTCATTGTCAACAACCTTGCACAATGGAATAAATTTCTTTGTCATAAGTGGGATACTTATAGATTGTGTCAGATAATGTCTCACTATGATATGCCACTGGATGCCCCTGTTGAGTAAGCATTTCCCCAATATCATATTCAAAGGCATCTGTCTTGATCTCAAATGATTGTTGAAATTCTGGTAATGTGAGCATTGCGGCAGAGGAGAGGCGATGTTTCAATTCTATGAACACCTTCTATTGATATTTAGACCAAAATAATTTTTCTTTTTCTCCTCCCTTAATGACTTAACTCAAGGGCCAAGTGATACGAGAAAATCCTAGCACGAACCTGCAGTAGAAATTAGTAAGACCTAGAAAGTTGCGAAGCTATGTTAGAGTGGTTGGTGCTGGCTAATCCCGAATGAATTAGATCTTGGTTGGATCCACATGCAGTCCCCATTCATCAATAATGTATCCCAGATAGTGAAATTGGGTCACACCAAAAGTGCATTTCTCCAAATTGGTACACAACTTGTGTTGCCGCAGTGTTTGGAGGACCCGTCAGATGTGGTGGAGGTGCTCTTCCCAAGTTTGGCTGTAGATCAGAATGTCATCCAAGTACACTACTACAAATGAGTTGGTGAATGGTCACAAGATGTCGTCCATCAACCTCATGAAGGTTGCAAGAGCATTCGTCAACCCGAAAGGCATGACCAACCATTCAAAATGGCCCTCCTTGGCTTTGAAGGAATTCTTCCACATATCAGAGGGTTCAATTGATATCTAATGATACCTGAAATTCAAGTCAATATTGCTAAAATATTTCACCCCTTTGAGTTGGTCTAGAAGGTCATCAATCCGTGGGATCAGGTACCTATTCCGAACAATGATCTTGTTCAACGCCTGATAGTCAATACAGAGTTTTCAAGTCCCATCCTTCTTCTGTATCAACACGATCGGTCTGCCCATGGCGATGAACTCGACCGGATGTGACCTTCCTGCAGCAGCTCCTCAATCTGCCTCTTTATTTCATCGTTCTTGAGAAAATGGCACCGATAGATGGGTCCATTGAGTAGCGGTGCACCTGGGGTCATATCAATGGGGTGCTTGACCTGACAGTGCAGAGGCACCCTTGTGGGTGAGGTGAAGATGTCCCCGTACTCCTACAAAATCTTGTCTATTTTTTGTTTTCGTATGGAGGAGCCATGTCTAGAGGTCATGGCCATAGTCTTCTTCTTGCCCTGGGGGCAGATCATCAAGAAAAAAAAATTTCTGGTTTGGAAATGAGATTACTAAATTGTTTTGAAGTAAACAAAGTGATAGTGGCAGTTTGTGGTACCTCTGGTATCCTGTACAACTTATTGTAAAAAGTAACAATAACAACGCTAGGTCAGGACTCATACATAGCATGTCACTTCCACAAGTATGGTTGACCAAAAAATACATCAAAAACATCAAGAGGAGAAATGTCACATAATACCTCTTCCGTGAAGGGCTTGATGCATAGGGAAGGTGGCACTATGGGCTGACGCAGAGATCTCGTCCTTGATGAAGCCACCTGATGGTGTACAAATGTGGGAGTGTTGTGGTCGGCAAGCCCAACTGCTTCACAACCTATGCTGAAATAAGGTTCTTTTAGCTCCCACTATCAGAATTGAACTGTATCAGGGAACCCTTTACCCACATCTGGGAATGGAAGAGATTATCCTCCTCCTCTGGATCATTTAGTTCCTCCTTATGGATATTTGTAGTGGAAATGGTGGCGTTGGGCTTCGCATCAATAATTTTCTTCCCTTTTTCATTCCCCTTGTTGAGTTCTAATTTAGAGTCAAAGCATGCATCTGATTCAGAAGTCATCATCTCGTTCACCAGCGACTACTCGACCCGACACTCACTTATGTTGTGAGTGGAGCTATTATGGAACTCACACCACTTCCCCATGTCGTTCTTTGGCTTCGCGATTTTTTTATTTTCTTGCAGCTTTGCAAGGTTATCTTGGGCCGCCATGCCTTGAGTTTGTCCTTTGTTCTGTGGTTTGGGGGCACCTTTCCCTTTTATTTGATTCGCAGATCCAAAGTCTCATTTCTTCTATTTGAATTTCTTCTCAATCTTGGTAGCATAATGGTATGCCATACCAAATGAGGAGATGTCGAGGAAATCCATTTCATTCTTAATGTATCTGTGTAGACAACTTCGGTACTTCAGCACCAAATGTTTCTCTGAATATTTGATACCCAACTTTGTGCGCAGGGTATGGAACAGATTTGTCAACTCATGCACGTCTTGATCCCTTTGTTGTCACAACATAGTCCATTGTATGTACTTCTCCTCATTTCTCCCCACGAGATGGTATTATTCCTTGATGTCATCTCAGAAAGAATTCCAAGTGGGTATGGTCGAAAACAAAGAAGGTTTAATAGGTAAAATTTTAAAGATGGAAAATTATTTTGAAGTTTAAAAAATTGGCAAATCTCAATAGTCCCTAATGTGAAAACTATAAAATATTTATTGATGTATTTGTAAAATTATTCAAATTTATAATGATATTATATATATTATCTATATAGTTTTGGCAATTTTTAAGGTAAAATAATTTTATATTGTAAAATTTGGGCGAATCACTTTTGTAAAAAAATGGAAGTTGGCAAATCGTTTTTTGGAAAAACCATGGAAAATTAGCCCACTTGCGAATATTAGCCCCTAAAATTTTCCATGGAGGGTTATATCTCATCCTTTTTCTCACAGTAGGTTTCCCACCAGTCCTTGACATGGGGGGTAGCTTTGAGGAGTGCAAAAATAATCTTCTCCCAGTCAGAAAAGTTATGAACCGAGACATATCCTTCTAATAGATTCAACCAATATATCTACGATGTCTGCATATATTTGGCCCTCAAACATGGGAATGTAAAAGTTTACTTGTACCTTAAAGGGAGTCGCACCTCCAGAGTGGCTTTTGGATGGAGATGCACCATTGGTGGGAAGTTGTTGAAGGATCTAGGCAAAGTTATCCATTATCACGTTCCTTTTTTTTTCGAGGGCCTCATAAAGCAATATTATGATAAGATCTCCTGCTCCCTCATCTTTCTTTTTGTCCCCCATGGGCGGCCTTCAAGGTTTGCTAGGCTAATCTTGCAAAGGTTCAACCAGATCGAGCCCTAACTCGTACCCCGACCTCATTGGGGACATGCAAAGAAGGATCGAGAAAGAGCAGACCGATATGATACCATTGATTCGGATTTATGTAGGAACACAAAAAAATACGCATATAACCATAAATAAAAATATGGAGTGGAAATAACATTTCATTTCATTATCAAAGAACTGAAATATGTTTACATACATAATGGAAATTAACTAGCTAGGGCGTTGGTAGTTAATCTCTCATAAGAGATGTGGTGGCTACAGGCCTTTGAACTATTTTACAATGAAGCTCGAGGGCCTATTTATTATTGAGAAACAATTGAAAGCCATAAACATCCAAAAAACTAAATGTAGGAAATGAAGTGCCAAAACTATGGGCCTCATTTGGGTAAATTGGTACATCAACTTCCCGTGGACATAACTTTGGCATACAATATCCGTTTGATGCACTCAATATCTCGTTAGAAATATCTATCCAAGGAATATAACTTTTGAGTGAGAGCCATCAATATAGAGACCAATGTTGCTCTCATTTTTCTCAAAAAACGTTGTTTAGAGCCTCGAAATAGCTTCAGAAGTTCAGGACCTTGAAAACTTTAAAAAATAGTAAATGAGGCTATAATTAAGGAAAATGAAAAAATGAAAGAAACAATGGTGGGGCACCAAGTGGAATAGGTGGGTGGCCACCAATACCCACCTATATCAACATGAATCTAACTTGAGGTTCAATAATGAACCAAAATGCTATGAAGAGGCTCAGTGATGCAATATAGTGATGGGAAGTGTCCTAATGGTGTACTACAACACTCCATTGAGGCTCAGTGGGGTGAAATAGAGGGGAAAGAAGCCCAAAATGGGATTAACAGAGAAATTTTGAGGCCATAGCACTGGACTAAGGCTCAAGAGGGTACTATAGCGTTGGATAAAGGATTAGTGATTCATTATAGAGTTTTAGAAAGGAAGAAAATTTGAAGTTTGAAGGCCAAGTTTGAGAGTGTAGCACTAGATTGAGGGCTAAGAGAGTGCTATAACTCTGCATTGATGGTTAAGGGAGTGCTATGGTAGCTTTACAAGGAATGTTTTTAAGCGAGAGACTCAGGATAATACTTCTCTAGGTGTTGTAGCATTGGATTGATGGCCAGGAGGGCATTATAGCTACTGATCCAGGACATTTACTTTGATGAATTTAAAACACATTATATAAAGAGAATGAAATAATAATAAGTTCAACACACATGAATAAGAAAACACAAGAAGAAATTTCAATATAGAAAATTGCACCAAAACTTGATAATAGAGTTCACCTAGTGTGGGATATGTCTTTGAGCTATGCTCAATTGTGTAACTACTTCATTAGCTACTCTTTAATAAGGCTCTTCTTTATATATGCAATGGATGAACTCTTCCTACAAGTGGCAATGTATTTCCTTCAAAGAGACAATCTCCTTTGAAAATACAAAACGAATGAACTCTCACTACAAGTGGCATAAATTATCCTCCTTTTTTCCTAAACCAAAGGGGTTGGAATCTCACATAAAGTGGCACAATTTTACTCCCTTAAAAGGGGATGAACTCTCTCACATATAGTGGCATTTAAATTGTTCTCTCTTTCTTGAATTTAAATGGGTTGGAATATCACAACAAGTGGTAAATATCCTTTTTGAATTTTTTGTTTAGACTCAAGCATATATGAAAATACATGTTCTCCCTTTTACAAATATTGAAAGGGTAGAACTAGTAATAAATGAGACTTACATTAGTTTTCATGCCAAAACACTCAATTAGATGCACAAAAATCAACACACATAGCACCAAAATCGGTCCATATCTTCATCCCCCACAGCCTTAAAGGTGGGTAACTTCATATGCGTGGCCATATCTTCCACATGTGGGGGTGGTGGTGGGGTAGGAGGATTCTTACCCTTGCGTGAATTTGATGGTGGTGTAGTAGGGGGAGGGCTATTTTCAGAGTGCGTAGCCTTGCTTCCATTTATATCGGGGAATTTCTCAGAGGATTGTATACATATCTATCCCCTCTTTGATTGACCCGATAATATTTACTGCTGCGTGTAGTACTTTCACTCTGATCAGATGTCATTCTCTCGGTGTGGCTACACAAAATACCCTTTTCAAAAAATAGAATCTTAATCAACAGAGGAAATGTTTGTAAGAGCTTCCCTCTCAATCCCTTGAAAAATCTTCTTTCAGCTTACGAGTATGATACAAACTGATCAACTAGAAACTCTCTTACAAACCCGCCCAAGATGTTGTCAACCCAGTGATCTACAGTTCGGGTAATGGAATTATTAGTCTTATCCAACTATTTGATCAATTCATGGGTCCACTAAGTGACCTGATCATCCTTCCAACAAGTTTGGAATTCTGCTAACCTTTCCAACCAGTCCTACAATTCATGTGCAAAGATTACAAAAAAGATCTCGTGCACCTTAGTGAAAATATACTTATTCTTCCACTCTTCAGCGGATAGCTTCTTACTTTTGTTTTCTTTTAGGGAAAATTCCTGAATCTTTTTTTCAAACCAGTCCTCAAGTTTAGGCTTTGATGGCTACCAATGACCTCTCGAGATCACCCAACCTCTCTCAAAATGTTCCCGGTCTCGACAACGTAACCATTTGTTGGCTTGAGGGGTCCTCACCTAGGTTCAGAGTTTAGGTTAACCAACAAAACCCTCTTACTACTAGCCCTTTTGGCAATGACCTAATTGTGGAAGTCAAAGTCTCACCTAAAGCAGTATGGGAGGGTGTTGGAAATAGGTTTCCACACCCTGAGAGAGGTTTGAATGATGTGGGTGCCTTAAGATCCTAAATAGCCATAACAGATCTCCGCAACAATAGCCCTAACCAGGAAACCCTTACAGACAAATTTTAGGTAAAATATGCAGAATACCTTGCACAAGTTAACACAACATCTAGAATTCAAGTAATAACCCTTAAAAAGAAATATTAGAACCATATACGATCAGATCCATCCATTAATAATTCATATAAACCCAAATACATTTGCGCAAGAGATCCAATTGCAGACAATACAAGAATAAAAAATAAGATGCAGAAACATTCATAACATAGACAATAGATGTATTTCAGGCTCAGATGTCTACAACAACATTCCTTTATTAATATTTATTCAAATCCTTCATATAAAACCCTTCAACAACCTGTGCACACAGCTAGTGGGGTTCGTACACAGTAGGACTAAGGTCTCCGCGTACACAGCCAGTAGGAGCCTTCTACCCAGACAAATCTACAAAAGATATAACAAAGTTACCAGATATAATATTCACATTCAGACTTATCCAAAAAAATTCCTTCTTAGACTCGATCTAGACATCTATTCATGCTATTAGACTATGCTACTCTAGGATCCTCAAACCGTGGTTTGTCGTCCTTTCATCTACCATTTTTACCCATTAAAAATTGTGAGGGGCTTTGACTCGCCCCAAAGCCCCTGCGCGTGACTAAATATTTTACAAAAATATAGCAAAAAAATGGTCTTCAGACTTAGGGGACCCCGCTCCAACAAATGTGGACCAATTTTGATGGCGATCGTTCTGCAACTTCCCTTGTGTCTGTATGAACTGTAGGGGTTGGTGGTCCTTGTGGATTACTATTTCCTTCCCCAAAAGGTAATGCTTCCATTGTCGACAAGCCTGCACAATGGAATACATTTCTTTGTCATAAGTGGGATACTTATGGACTGTGTCAGATAATGTCTCACTGTGATATTCCACTAGATTCCCTTGTTGAGTAATAACTGCCCCAATAGAATATTCAGAGGCATTTGTCTCAATCTCAAAAGGTTGTTGCAAGTTCGGTAATGTGAGCACTGGGTAGAATAGAGGCGATGTTTCAATTCTATGAATGACTTCGGTTTAGATTTTGAACAAAATAATTTTTCTTTCGCTCCTCCCTTAGTGACTTAAGTCAAGGGCCAGGTGATATGAGAGAACCCCAACATGAACTTGCGATAGAAATTAGCAAGACCCAGAAATTTGCGAAGCTCTGTTAGAGTGGTTGGCGCTGCCTAATACAAAATGACTTAGATCTTGGTTGGATACACATGCACCCCTCGTTCATCAATAATGTATCCCAGATAGTGAACTTGGGTCATGCCAAAAGTGCATTTCTCCAAATTGGTACACAACTTGTGTTGCCACAGTGTTTGGAGGACCTATCGGATGTGGTGGAGGTGCTCTTCCCAAGTCTGGATGAAGATCAGAATGTCATCCAAGTACACTACTACAAATGAGTTGGTGAATGGTCACAAGATGTCTTCCATCAACCTCATGAAGGTTGTAGGAGAATTTGTCAAGCCGAAAGGCATGACCAACCATTCGAAAAGGCCCTCCTTAGCTTTGAAGGTAGTCTTCTACACATCGGAGGGTACGATTGGTACTCGGTGATACCCGAACTTCAAGTCAATCATGATGAAATATTTCGCCCATTTGAGTTGGTCCAGAAGGTCATCAATCCATGGGATCAGGTACATATTCTGAACAATGATCTTTTTAAACGCTCGATAGGCAATAAAAATTTTCCAAGTCCCATCCTTCTTCTATACCAACACGATTGGGCTCCCACAGTGCGATGAACTCGGCTAGATGTGGCCTTTCTGCAACAACTCCTGAATTTTCCTCTTGATTTCATCATTCTCGAGAAAAGAGCATAGATAGATGGGTCCATTGGGTATTAGCGCACCTGAGGTCAGATCAATGGGGTGCTTGATGTGACACTATAGAGGCAACCCTGTGGGTGAGGTGAAGATGTCCCCGTACTCCTCCACAACCTTGTCCATTTGTTGTTGTCATGCGGAGGAACCTTATCTGGAGGTCGTGGCCACATTATTCTTCTTGCCCTGGGGGTGGATCATCAGGAAAACAAATTTCTTGGTTTTGGAAATGAGCTTACTATATTTTTTTGCAATAGCCAAAGAGAAAGTGGTAGGCAGTGGTACCTCTGGTATCCCGTACAACTTATTGCACAAAGTAGCAATAACAATGCTAGGTCAGGACTGATACACAGCATGTCGCTTCGACAAGTATGGTTGGTCTAATAATACATCACAAACATCAAGAGGAGCAATGTCACATAATACCTCATCCGTGAAAGGCTTGATGCTATAGGGAAGGTGGCACTATTAGATGACGTGGAGATCCCGTCCTTGATGAAGCCACCCGTGGTGTACAAATGTGGGTGTGCTATGGTACGAAAACCCAACCGCTTCATGACCTCTGCTGAAATGAGGTTCTTTTGGCTCGCAGTGTCGAAAATGAATTGTGGCAGGGAACCCTTTACCCACATCTGGGAGTGGAAGAGATGCTCCTCCTCCTCTGGATCTTTCAGTAGCTTCATCTGGATCTTCGCAGTGGCAACAGTGGTGTTGGGCTCTGCATCAATAATCTGCTTCCATTTCTCATTCCCCTTGTTAGGTTTTAATTCAGAGTCGAAGCATGCATCTGATTCAGAAGCCCTCATCTCGGCCACCAGTGACTACTTGGCTCGACACTCACTTGTGTTGTGAGTGGAGCTGTTATGGAATTCACACCACTTTCCCATGTTATTCTTTCTCTTTGTGGTGTTTTTCTTTGCTTGCAGCTTCGGAAGGTTTTCTTGGGCTACCATGCCTTGACTTGCGTTGTTGTTTGGGGTACCTTTCCCTTGCTTTTGACTCACATATCCAAAGTCTCATTTCTTCTGTTTGAATTTCTTCTCAATCTTAGTAGCATATTGATATGTCGTACCAAGCGAGGAGATGTCGAGGAACTCCATTTCCTCCTGAATGTATATATGTAGACAACTGTGGTACTTCAGCACCAAATGGATCTCCGAATATATGATACCCAAATTTGTGCACAGGGTATGGAACATATTCGTCAGCTCATGCACATCTTGATCCCTTTGCTGCCACAACATAGTCCATTGTATGTACTTGTCCTCATAGCTCCCCATGGGATAATATTATTCCTTGATGGTGTCTCGGAAATAATTCCAAGTGGGTATGACCAAGAATAGAGAGGGTTTTATCTTGTACTTTTTCTTAGAGTAGGTTTCCCACCAATCCTTGAAAAGGAGGGTAGCTTTAAGGAGTGCAAAAATAATCTTCTCCCGGTTGGAAAAGTCATGAAATGAGAAATAGCCTTCTAATAGATTCAACCATCTATCTACGGTGTCTGCATCTATTTTTCCCTCAAATATGGGAATGAAAAAGTTTACTTGTACCTTAAAGGGAGTCGTGCCTCCAAAGTGGCTTTTGGATGCAGATGCGCCACCAGTGGGAAGTCGTTGAAGGATCTAGGAAAAGTTATCCATTATCACGTTCCTTTGTTTTTTGAGGGCCTCCTTGAGCAATATTTTGATAGGATCTCTTGCTCCCTCATATTTCTTTTCGTCCCCCATGCGTGACCGTCGGGGTTTGAGAGGTTGATCTTGCAAAGGTTCAACAAGATCGATCCCTAACTCCTTATACCCCGACCTCATTGGGGACATGCAAAGAAGGATTGAGAAAGAGTAGACCACTCTGATACCACAAATCCAGTTTTATGCAGGAACAAAACATAATACACATATAACCATAAATACAAACATGGAGCAGAAATAACACTTCATTTCATTAATATCAAAGAATTGAAATTTGTTTATAGACATCATGGAAATAAACTAGCTAGGGCTCTGGTAGCTTATCTCTTAGAAGAGATGTGGTGGTTACATGCCTCTGAACTATTTTACAATGAAGCTCAAGGGCCTATTTATTATTGAGAAACAATGGAAATCCCTAAACATCCAAAAAAATAACCCTAGGAGATGAAGCGCCAAAACTATGGGCCTCGTTTAGGTAAATTTGTACATCAAATTCCTGGGGATGTAATTTGGCATACGATCTCTGTTTGACATGCTAAATACCTCGTTAGAAATATCTATCCAAGGACTACAACTTTTGAGTGAGGAACATTGATCTATGGATCAATGTTGCTCTCGGTTTTCCCAATAAAGTCGTTTAGGCCCTCAAAATGGCTCCGGAAGTTCAGGACCCGAAAAATTGCTAAAAATAGTAAACAATGATATAATTAAGGAAACCGGAAAACTGAAATAAACAATGGTGGGGCCCCAAGTGAAATAGGCAGGTGGCCACCAATATCCACCTGGATCAACATGACTCTGACTTGAGGCTCAAGAATGAACTGAAATGCTATGAAGAGGCTCAGTGATGTAGTATATTGATGGGAAGTGGCCTAGTGGTGTGCTACAACACTCCATTGAGGCTCAGTGGAGTGAAACAGAGGGGCAAGAAGCCCAAAATGGGATTAACAGAGAAATTTTGAGGCCATAGCATTGGACTAAGACTCAAGAGGGTACTATAGCGTTGGATAAAGGATTAATGATGCATTATAGAGGTTTAGAAAGGAAAAAAAATTTAAGTTTGAAGGCCAAGTTTGAGAGTGTAGAACTAGATTGAGGGCTAAGAGGGTGTTATAATCCTGCATTGATGGTTAAGAGAGTGTTATGGCAACTTTACGAGGAAATTTTTTAAGCGAGAGACTCAAGATAATACTTCTCCAGGTGTTGTAGCATTGAATTGATGGCCAAGATGGCTCTATAGCTACTGATCTGGGACATTTACTTCAATGAATTAAAAACACATTATATAAAGAGAATGAAATAATCATAAGTGCAACACACATGAATAATAAAACACAAGAAGAAATGTCAATATAGACAATTGCACCAAAACTTGATAATAGAGTTTACCTAGTGTGGGATATGTGTTTGAGCTATTCTCAATTTTGTAATTGCTTCATTAGCTGCTCTTTAATAAGGCTCTTCTTTATAAATACAATGGATGAACTCTCCCTACAAGTAGCAATGTCTCTCCTTTAAAGAGACGATCTTTTTTGACAATACAAAAGGAATTAACTCTCACTACAAGTGGCATAAATTATCCTCATTTTTTCCTAAACCAAAGGGGTTGGAATCTCACATAAAGTGGCATAATTTTACCTCCTTCAAAGGGGATGAACTCTCTCACATATAGTGGCATTTAAATTGTTCTTGCTTTCTCCAAGTTAAATGGGTTGGAATATCACAACAAGTGGTAAATATCCTCTTTGAACTTTTTGTTTAGACTCAAGCATATATGAAAATACATGTTCTCCCTTTTACAAATACCGAAAGGGTAGACCTAATAATAAATGAGACTTACAATAGTTTTCATGCAAAAACGCTCAATCATATGCTCAAAACTCAACAAACATAGCACCAGTGAGAAAATTTACAATAGCAGGATCATCATTGAAAATCCTCCAATTGGTAACGTTATCAGGAATAGAGGGTCTAAAGATTAATTCAATTTAAAATCGATCAGGACTAAAGTCTTCTGCAGGAATGAGCTTGGAAGCTACATTAGCTAGGAAGTCTGAACTAGCATTCTGAATTCTGGGAATTGATGAAATATTAAATGCTATAAAGTGTTCAGTCAAATCTTGGACTAAAGATTGATAATTCTTTAAATGACCTGATAAACAATGTATAGTATTGCGTACCTGTTTAATTACAATTTCCGAATCTCCGAAAACTTGTAGATATTTGATTTCTAATCCGATTGCTTTGTATAATCCTTGGACTAAAGCCTTGTATTCTGCAGTGTTATTAGTGCAATAAAACTCAAGTCTACAAGTTAAAATAATTTTTTTTCCCTCTGGACTAACCAAAACGCATTCTGCTCCCGGTCCTTCATTAGACTTAGAACCATCAAAAAAAATTTCCAAAATAAAGATTTATTTACAGGAGTATCTACAAAATTAATACATTTAGAACTGTCTGTTTGTGAAAATTTTTCTATTTGAGATAAAACAGAATGTTCTAAATAAGGTGAAGTATGAGCATTAAAATTTCCTAAGAAAGAATCAACTGAATAATTGCCCATGATATTACTGTTGTATGCAACTGGTTCATTCTCTCCTTCAAGTTCTGTTACTATGTATTTATGATGTTTTTCTCGTTCAACCTTTATCTGATTTGGTTTACAATTGTAAGGAAGCCACATATGCGACCAATCAGTTGCAAAATATCCATGAAGTTTTTCTAACCAATCTCTGCTAAGAATTAAGCCATAAAATTCTGGAATATCTGCAACTAAAATATCAATGACTTGACATACCTTTGGATTTGATGACAATCTTATGGTAACCTGATTTAATTCGCCAATCACTTCAACTTGTGATCGATCTAGCTGGACTATGCGCACAACAGATTTTTGTGGTTGAATGTTCAACTTTGCACATATTGATTTTGGTAGAATATTAGATGAAGCTCCAGAATCCACTAAACAATTATGAAAATTTTTATTGAAAACTTCATAAGTAAGAAGAAATGGAGGAGTATGAGATCTCGACCTTCCTCCAATTAAAGCGATATTTTCTAGATCAACTTTACTGATCGCATTAGATGGAGGTCTTCCCATCTCGTTGGAAGCTTGAGAAATTACAGGATCAGGCAAAGGTTTTTATGGTACAGCATGTAATTCTTTCAAAAGTACCTTTTGCTGGTGCTTTAACTTGCTCAATTCATAAAAAGTGATGTTAGCCCTAGTCTTCTTCATGTCTTCTATGATATTATACTCCATTTCATCTGGAACAATCAGTGTTCTTGCTGGAGTTGATGAATCTGTCTGGACTGGGCTGGTTTGAATTGCTTTAGATGTCGTTTTCTTGGGTGCAACTTTATCCTTAGTCAATGAGCTTGCGCACTTTGACTTAGGAGTAGGTTGAAGAGGATCAAGTTGATTTCTACTTCGAGTGCTAACTGGGGATGCTTCTTGATCTTCCTCATCTGGGAGGATAAAATCCCACATACCTTGTACTTCTACAACTTATTCTTCATCAGTTGTTTCCTCTGTAGCAGTTTCTTCTTCTTCTTCTTCTGATTTAGCATTAGTAATAGCATTTGGTGGTTTTGGATTAGTTGAAGGGTTTCTTCTAAAAAGCTTGAAAGACTTTTTAGAAGATGTTTCTGCCACTTGTTTCCTAATGTCAACCATTTCGTTAGACATGGTTTTCAAAACTTTCTGCAATCCTTCTAAATCAAATGGATCTTTTGATTGTTTTTTCTTGGGGTCTTCCTTAAAAGTAACCTTCTTGGATTTTCGTTCTTCTATTGCATTTTTCTTATCTAGAGCAATGATACATTTTTCTACCACTATTGCCTCCTTCATGTTTTCTGCTAAAGTTGTTTTGTTAGCCCTATCAACAAAGATTGCTATGTTTGATGGTAAAGCAGAAATGTACCATTCACTTCGCACTTCTTCGCTAGGCTTGGAAGCAGTAGGAATTTTGTTTAACAATTTATTGAAACGTGAATTAAAATCCTTGACAATTTCTTTTGAATCAGCTCTAAGATTAGACAGATCATTGATTAATGTCGCTGTAGACCTATCATCACCAAATTTAGTCAAAAATTGATCTTGAAAGATATCCCAACTAGTGATGGATCCAGATGGTAATGAGAAATACCATGATCCAGCTGCTCCTTGTAGAGTATAAGGGAAAAGTCGGACAACAACATCTTCATTAATAACTCCATTGAGATTTATGGACAACATAAAATTGTTTATGTGTTCTTCTGCTAGCATGCCTGCTTCAGGGTTAAACTTAGGCAACCATTTTTCAGGATGGGCTGGTAATTGACTCAAGGGTGCAGGCATTAGGACTGCCCCTGGATTATTCCATGGCATTTAGGCCATCGCTGAACTACTAACAGAGGAAAGTGTAGAATATGATATCTGTGATTGGGAAGATGAAGATATTACAATTATAGATGATTGATAAGGTGATGTGGAAGTTCCAGTGGAATGAGGGACAATAGTCTGAAGTGGAGGGGTGGACGGTTGACTTCGTGGTGAAGAGGTTGAGATGGATGATGATGAGGAAAGAGTCTCGCTGTCAGACCCTTTAGGTGATTTCCTTGCTCTTTTCCTTGTAGGTAGAGGTAACTCGGTTGGCTGAATGCCAAGTTTTTCACTCTATAATCTGGTAAGAGGATGAGCAGGGTTATATTGAGAAGTTATACTGCCTTGAGATTTATCAGATCGTTGAGGTGATATTGAAAATCGTTGAAGTTTATGAATCAAAGATTCGACTTCAAGAGGTTCAATAGCAGATTCTTCTGAAAAGTCAGGGTTTGTAGCAGTGTCTATTCTTCTTGTGACTTTTGGCTCTAGATTTACAATTTCTGAGTGCGATGGAGAAGTCGGGGGAGATGGTGAGGGTGTTTTACTCTCAGAATGGTATTTAGATTTAGATTTACTTGCCATTCATATTTCATGGCCCTCCTTCTAGCGCCAAATATGTTGAAGCCCCGAAAATCGGGTCTACAACAAGGGGGATACCCACCCGGTCCGGACCTTGGTTAGCAGCTCCTTTTCCGTTTGGTGTAGTGGGTCCGACTGGGGATAATGGGACCAGTTTCCCAATATGTGTGTGTGTGTTGAAAATAGATATTTCTTCTCTAAAAGGTTCCTAAGTGAAATGCTTTTATTCTATTTCTAATCTAATCATATGTAAATTGTATTCTAATTTAAACAGAAATATCTAATTCTAAACTAACCCAGGATGTAATATTGTTTATGTGATCTAAAATGATTTTGAATAACAATCGGTAATAAAGATCATTCAACTGCTATAAGAAAAGAATTCAATAAAGATGAACCACTTCATATAAAAAGTTAGATGAAACAGTTGTGGAAAACATATAGCATAATAAGCTTTGCATATATTAAGCATAAATAAATGGCTATCACCGTACAACAGTGCCAAATGATAACTTAAACATTCACGCATCAATATATAAATAACTGAACATAAATATCACTTTTAACACAGAAGCAGGAATAGTTAAGAGATAAAAGTACCATTTATAACTGGTTCTACTCATGAGCTAGAAGCAATAATGATTTATCTCTTCTTAATCCAACATCTACTAAGAGTACATAAATGCAACATCAGTAGCAGATATTAGACACATATATCAATAAATCTCATTCCATTCATTCATCAAAACCTCCTCCGAGGGTGCAGAAGTGCATGTTCTGAGGATAAGTTTTTGACAAATTTCTGGACCCTTCTCTAAATGCATGAGAAGGGTTTAAATATTACTAACTAAATCTAATTATAGTTTATTACAAAAATTTAGGATTCGGTTTAAATGATCGTCCTTTTCTAGGCAGAAAATAAGTAAAACTAACACTAAATCTAAAATTAAAATTAACAACTAACTACTTATGACTCTAGTCTTTGAATTTGCAAGCATCCAGCATTGATTTGATAACAGGAGGCTGGCCGAATTTAGATTTTAATTGTCCTGAAAAGACGGAATCAGCAAGTGTTGGCGCAATCTTCTCAGCAGAATTAATGATGCAATTAAGAGCACTGCATTGACTGTGTGGTTTTACTAGATATGTCCAGTAAGAATCCCAATTTAACTTAGTCAATTCTTGGATTGATTTTTCTTTTTCCTCAGTTTTCTATTTCCACTCTGTTTGTAATTGTTGGGCTTGTGGTAGATATCCTAGAATAGTTTCTGAAATCAAATTAACTTTGTGCAAATTCTCATTTACACAATCAGTAATGTTGCTCGCCGCTGTAGCTTCTTCCTCTAGTGCTTTTGCTGCCTCTCTGATCTGTGCATCCCATTTATTGAAGAGTATTTCTTTATGACCGTCATTGATAATTGGTGCTCCTGCTCTTTTTCCTTCCTCTGTCTTTTTCCATGCCAAATAATTAGTAACTCTTTCATTAGTTAAATCATAATCATGTTGTAATTCTACGACATGATTAGTGATTTTATCACTTTCTTGCCAAAAAGAGTTCCACTGTAAAATCTTTTGGAATAATATATCTTGTTGTTGCAGAAGTTGATTATTCAAAGAAATAGACTCTGAGATAAACTCTGTAAGCTTGGGGTCGTCTTTATGCGTTTCTTGCATAATCTATTTTTGTTTCTATTTTTCAGCCAAGCTTTTCTGATACCCGATCTGCATTTGCTGAAACTCTTGCTGTAACTTTTCAAATTTTACCTGTGCTTCACTGTTGGTATGTGCTTGTTGCAATTGTTGTTTCAGAACTTGTATTTGACCCTCTTTTTCATTTAATAACAGTTGTACCTCAAATGCTTTGTTAATAGTTGCGGAGGCATAAGCTCCTGTTATCTGAGATAATTTAGTAAGATTTTCAGTGGGATCCGTAGTAGGATCTTTCCATTAAACATCCAATTGTTTTGCATCAGTAGAGAGCGCACTTTCTAATTTTCTCTTTTTTCTTTGCTTCCTTACTACTGCTTTATGTTGCGGGCTATAAAATATATCCAGAGGAGGAATTTCCTCTATTTTAAGTACAAGCTCGGCAGGGGGAGTAATGGGTATATGTTATTTTTCTGTGACATTGCCACTTATTTCTGTAATCAAACCTTTTGCTATCTATACAGGAGTTTTTATCTTTTGTCCTTCAACATTAATCAAATCAGTAAATTATTCCCATTCTTTATCTAACTGAGTGCTGATGGATGGTTGTTGTACATTAAGAGGTGGAAGATTAAACTGTGGAGTGGTTGAGGTCTGTTGTTGTGAGAGCTCTTTTGATTGAGATGTATCATGCACTGAGCCTTCACTTTTATCCTGATCAAATTTTTTAGAATGTTCAGAAATTTCTTTGTCAGACTTTGACTTAGACCTTTCTGAATCTGAGCTGCCACTAAGACTGACACTAGGAGTTGGTTCCATTTTGGGTTCCAAATGCAAATTATCTAAAGGAATAGTGGTCAATATTATTTCTCTGTATACTTTAAACTCTTGAAATTCTTCTGGGGAGAACCGTGTTTGAGCTAAATGAAAAATTTCTTTAAATGAACTTTTTTCTTGAAACATATCATCAAAAAGATCTTCTTCTCCAGAAAATACTCTCACTTTGACTACAGTGGTGAAATCCTTGACAATACCATATGGATCAAATAGCCTTCTCGGAAACTTAAACAATTTTAAACATGTAACATTGCTTACATCCTTAGACGCGTGACCAACATCAAATAATGAAAATGCTCTGTAGGAAACAGGAAATTGTGGCCAAATGGCTTTATTTTTATCCTTTAATTCTTTTGTCAAACCTCCATCTCCACAGGTTTGATATGCAATTTCCCGAGCTATAATTTTGTCTGAAACATACAAGGGTAGAACATGAGGAGAAGCAAAGCTTCAAAAAACCCTCACATAAGTAAACAATTCTTCTCCAAACCATCTTGCGATAGGGAGAATGTCTACTTAGGATTTTGGGGACAACCTTGGGGCATCCTTATTATACAACAATCTATACAGTGGCAACATTATGCCGTGGCAAATATTGTAAAAATGAGGAATGAATTTTGACTCCCACAATTCTTTGTGATAAACATGGATGGGCAGGGGATCCTAAATTTTCCATTGCCAACCCATTAAAGGGAACTTAGAAACAAATCAGATTGAATCCATAACATAGGCAGATAGATAAAAAGGAGGATAAATCCTCTGAGAGACAGTCCGTTTAGACCGGTAATTGACAATAGCCGTGGCTAAATTATCAGACAATATTTTAGCCCAATCCACAATGGTAGCGTTAACAACAACATTCAATAGGGGAAGTCATTCAGGCAAAAAATTATTGATGTCAAGCTTTCCAAAAAGCCTACATAACATAGCAGCAGCAAAACAATATGGAGAAGTGAGTGAACCGGTACTGTACATACCATGTTTATCTTTCTTCAGTGGTTCATCTCTTCTGGACCATTCTTTTGTGAATTCCGCTAAGTTTGCATTTTCCTTGGCAAATTTCTCCATAAATTGTTTGTTGCAAGTTGCCTGAGGCTCCAACAAATGATACATAAGCCTCAAATCTTTTGGAGTGAATGACCCGATAAGCTCTTGACCTTGAGTTTTGAACTGGCTGTCCGTAATATCAATGCTATCCAGCACCCATTTTACCATGTCTGTATATGGAAGAATTCTTGGTCTTGCTGCTACTCGATGTAAAAATGAACAAGCCAGCTCTGTAAGAGATGCTTCAGAATAATTACTTGAGCCTGCGGTAGCCGCAACATCCATTACCCTTAGGTTTTCTTCTTCAAGTAAACTAAACATACCCTCCCAAGTGGTGATGCCAGCGTCTTTGTTGTAAGCAGTGTCTGCATACAAGGATGCCATCTCTTTATTTTCAGAACTTGGAGCTTTCTCTTTCTTTCCAGAACTCGGAGCTTTCTCTTTATTTCCCTTAATGCTTTGAATATTGCTTTTTATAGTCTCATGTTCTTTGCGCCTGCAGTTTTACGGTGAGAATAATGATATGAGAAAGGTGACGGGATAGTTTTAAATGCTGAAGACGTATGAAATATATTATTTAACCGTGAAATAACCTTTCAATCAAAACAAAATCTCTTTTCATTAATAATTGACAATCCATCCATTAACTTGACATTAAGGTGCATAACGGGTCTCGATTTACGGAAATATTTTCTTCGTACAAAGAGCTTCAAGAATCTGCGATTTTCTTTGCAATATCGCAAATCGCAATATCACAAATTGCAACTTTCGCAAATCGGAAATTTTCAGTATCGCAATATCGCAACATCGCAATATCGCAAAATATAACATATGAAAAATATCCGTTAATATATTTTCTGCGATATGCGATTTGTGATAAATATTTTAATGCATATTTTTTGGATCGTGCTATCGCAATTTAGAAGATTCTGCCTTGCAAAGGATATCTTGTATATTTTATTGCGATGGATGCGATATTTTCTTCAAAGAAATTTTTTATTCTAATCTATCATAAACTTGAGTTTATCTAAATATTTTCTAAGGAGTTTTCTTAAGTTAATGATAGCAAGTTTTATTTGAAAAAAGAAAACAAGCACTAATTTAATTTTTGGATTTTTTAAACTAAGGGTCCCTACTTATTTAGTATCAGTAATAATACTAAATAAGAAGGAGGGTTGTTGCTGGCCACAACAATTGGCGATTCACTTGGAAGAACCAGTTATCTCTGCTTTTCTTTTGAATTTTCTAAACTTTTCAAAACAGAAAATTTTCCAGAAAATCAAACTTTATTATAAAAAGACAAAGTACATTATGCTTTAATCTAAGAATGATATTTCATTTCTTCTATGATGAAATTTGACTATTCACTTCCTCAAGCTAGTCCTTGTATCTACATCAGTCATTACTTGGTTTTAAAGATAAAAACAAAAGGCTTCTCTGTAAATCAGTTTAAAATATGCTCATTTGTCGTAGGTAGAGCCACTGCTGCCAGCAAGCGTCTATAGCCTCGACAGGGTTACCTGTTACCCAACAATGATCTTGTGTCCTACTTAGAGAAATATACAATTTTCAAAGAGAAATCCATATTCACACTTATTTCTTTTATTTTCTTTTTTTATCCTTAAAGAACAATCTTGGTTTGATAGCTAATTTATGACAGTGTCATTCACTTGATTTATAACTTTGCTGAACAAGTTGGCTCGTGATGAGGCCCCTTGCCTTTTGATTGCAATAATCTTAAGTCATTTCCCTGTTGTGGTATGCAATATTGGCAAAGTCAGCAAGCTATAATATCTATGATCATGATAAGTTGGCTCGTGATGAGACCTCTTACTCTTTAAGTTAAAAGTGTATCATTGGATTATTCCCTGAACTTTGTAATTTTCTAGGTGGGGAGAAAATCATTGTTTCCTTAAGATAACTCTGGACGACAATAATAGAGTTTTTGGGAAAGAACTTTTCTACAGAGAACTTTCGTGTTGTTATTGATACCTTTCATTGGACTGATATAAAACAATATTTCACCATAAAGTTGTTTTTCATCAAAATTTTCAAAGTTGAAACTAATATCATTTCTAGATTTAAAACTTTTAACTGTATCTTTGAATAATAATGATCAATATTCTAAAAACAATTCTATTTATATAAGTGAAGAAATAAAATCTAAAAACAGAACTTGTATCTTTTTTATGAATTCCAAATGTAACCATTAACAACTGGTTTTATTATGACAAATAAAGAAAACTAATCTACAAAATAGAAGAATGATCTCCTATGGAAAATATTTTTTAAGGATCTGTCCATTAATAGGTAAAGACTCTCTTTTCCCTGTTAGATCTTGTAATATAAAAGTAGATGGACCTATGATCTGTGCAATTTGAAAAGGACCAAGCCACATTCGTTGAAATTTCGTATGTTTTCCTTTTTCCTCATGGGCCTTGTCCCATTTTAGAACTAAATCTCCTATTTGAAAATCCTTCCTAGTTATCATGTTTGAATCAAAAGAAGCTTTAACTAATGCTTGATGATGAGCATGAGTTACTTTAGCTTTTTCTCATTGTTCTTCTAACTTAATTATTTCCATATGCCTTAATTGTAAAGAAGAAGTTGGTACTTCATCAATATATTGGACTAAGGCTAGAGAAGGAATCACTAGATGAGTTGGAAGAACCACTTCTCTCCCATAAACTAAATTAAAGGGAGAAGTGCCAATAGAAGCCTTATGCGTTATTCGATTTGCCCATAAAGCATATATTAAATACTTATGCCAATTTTTATGACTTTGATCAATGGTTTGCTTGATTATTCTTATTAAGTTTTTATTTGTTGATTCAACTAACCCATTTCCCTGTGGATAATAATTGGCAGAGTATTTAAGTTTGAAACCTCTCTTGAGTGCAAATTCAGTCATAGCATTACCAGAAAAATATGATGCATTATCAAAAATTAAAGCATAAGATAAACCAAACCTTGTGATTATGAACTGATCTATAAATTCGATGATATGCTCAGCATTAGCAGTCTTGAGAGGGACTGCTTCTACCCATTTCGTAAAATAATTAGTTGCTGTAATGATATACCTATGTTGTTTAGAAGAGTGAGGAATGATCTCACCTATTATGTCCAATCCCCATTAATCAAAAGGCTGCTCAATGTTGATTGGTTGTAATGGTAATGATGGTTTCTTTTGTCTTCCAGCTGCAGTTTGACAAATTTGACATTTCCTTGCATAGTTATATGAATCTTTAAATAGTTTGGGCCAGTAATATCCTGCACGGAGGATCTTATGTGTAGTAGCATCTCCAACATAATGTCCACCTGCTGGCCCATCATGAAGTTCTTGCAAGAATTTTTCAGCTTCAGATTTCTCCAGACATCTAAGAAGAACACAATCATAATTCATTCTAAAAAGAACATCATTTATAAGCTGATATTGTTTAGCCTTCAACCTTAGAGCTCTTTTCTTGGTGTGATCGAGATTTGGTGGAGCATATCCATTCTTCAGATAAAATATGATATCAACATATAATGATTCAACTACGTTTAGGCTTACCTCATATGTTTGTATTTCCTCAGATGGTTTTTCAGAAATAAGCGATGCTCCAGCTAGTATTTTGCAAAAACCTTGACCTCTTACAATATTTGCTGGTTTAATTTCTACATCATATTCTTGTAAGGCAGTAACCCAATTGGCTCTTTTCTCACCCACATCTTTTTGGACTAAAATATTTCTTACCACTGGAAACGGTACTATGATTTTTGTATGGGTTTTGAGTAGAAAGGGTCTGAAATATTTAATTGCTTTCAAAACAACATAAGCTTGTTTCTCCACATCTGAATAATTCAATTCAACTCCCTCTAAATTTGAACTGAAAAAGGAAATTGGAGCTTCTGCTTTGTCTTGATTTGCTTGAGTGATTATCGCAGCATAAGATTTATCAAAGGCAAATGTATACAAAATAAAAGGATCAGAAAAATTTGGAGTTGCTAAAGATGGAGCATTAATAATTGCTTGTTTGATCAGATTGAATGCCTCATATTCGTCTTTTCCCCATTTGAAGTTTGAATTCTTTTTAATCATTTCTTGCAAGGGTGATACAATTCTTGAAAAATATGGCACAAATCTCTTTACAAAATTAATCTGGCCAAGAAAAGATTGCATAGCTTTTTTGTTGTGAGGTAAAGATATTTCAGAAATTTCCTTGATTCTATCAGGATCAATATGAATTCCAGATTTTGATACTATCAATCCAAGAAGTTTTCCTTCACTTAATGCAAAAAAATATTTTTACGGATTAAGTGAAATTCCATACCTTTGACAGCGTTGGAAGATCTGCTTCAAATCTCTAAGATGATTGCTTCGTTTTTTGGAATATATAATTATATCATCCAAATAAATTACCACTGATTTGTTAAACAATCCTTTGAAAGCAATGTCCATGGCTCTCTGAAATGTGGCACCAGCATTAATCAGACCAAAAGGCATCTTTTGATATGCGTAAGTGCCCCATTTGGTTCTGAATGTAGTTTTCAATTGATCATCCCGATGGACTAACACTTGATTGTATCCAGAGAAACCATCTAAGAAAGACATTAATTCTGATCCTACAACTGCCTGTAATATTTTCTCCATGGGAGGCAAAGGAAAATTATCTTTTTGGCAAGCTTTATTAAGGTTTCGAAAGTCAATGCAAATTCTAATATCTTCATTCTTCTTTCTAACAGGAACCATATTGGAAACCCATTTAGAATGTCGAACGGGAAAAATAATTTTGGCTTTCAATAACTTATTGAGTTCAGATTTGATTTGGTTTTCTAGATTGGGGTGGATCTTTCTCAACTTCTGTTGGACAGGTTTTTCATCATTGATCATTGGGATAGTATGTTGGATGATAGAAGTGTCATAAGTTTTGAGTTCATCGTAGTTCCAAGAAAATACACTTTTATATTGTTTCAAAAGACGAACATACGCTAATTTTTCTTCAGGAGCTAGGCCAAGGCCTAGGTTGATATTCTGTGGTTTGGCGTCAATTCCTAGATTTACTAATTCATAATTCAAAGTTGAACTTTGTAGTTTTGAATTGGTAGATCTTTTAAATCGATCTTTCAAATCATAAAGGTCTTCTAACTTGACTACTGATTTTGGCATAGCATTATTGGTGCTATCTTCGAGCAATTGTCTATCATGTTGATCTTCATCAATTATCTGATTAGTGTAAAATCCTTCAGATGTGAGAAAATTTACAATATCAGGATCATCATTGAAAATCCTCCAATTGGTAACGTTATCAGGAATCAAGGGTCTAAAGATTAATTCAATTGAAAATCGATCAGGACTAAAGTCTTCTGCAGGAATGAGCTTGGAAGCTACATTAGCTAGGAAGTTTGAACTAGCATTCTGAATTCTGGGAATTGATGAAATATTAAATGCTATAATGTGTTCAGTCAAATCTTGGACTAAAGATTTATAATTCTTTAAATGACTTGATAAAAAATGTATAGTATTGCGTACCTGTTTAATTACAATTTCCGAATCTCCGAAAACTTGTAGATATTTGATGTCTAATCCGATTGCTTTGTATAATCCTTGGACTAGAGCCTCGTATTCTGCAGTGTTATTAGTGCAATCAAACTCAAGTCTACAAGTTAACATAATTTTGTTTCCCTCTGGACTAACCAAAACGCATCCTGCTCCGCTCCTTCATTAGACTTAGAACCATAAAAAAATAATTTCCAAAATAAAGATTTATTTACAGGAGTATCTACAAAATTAATACATTTAGAACTGTCAGTTTGTGAAAATTTTCCTATTTGAGATAAAACATAATGTTCTAAATAAGGTGAAGTATGAGCATTAAAATTTCCTAAGAAAGAATCAACTGAATAATTGCCAATGATATTACTAATGTATGCAACTGGTTCATTCTCTCCTTCAAGTTCTGTTACTATGTATTTCTGATGTTTTTCTCGTTCAACCTTTATCTGATTTGGTTTACCATTGTAAGGAAGCCACATATGCGACAAATCAGTTGCAAAATATCCATGAAGTTTTTCTAAGCAATCTCTGCTAAGAATTAAGCCATAAAATTCTGGAATATCTGCAACTAAAATATCAATGACTTGACATAGCTTTGGATTTGATGACAATCTTATGGTAACCTGATTTAATTCGCCAATCAATTCAACTTGTGATCGATCTAGCTGGACTATGCACACAGCAGATTTTTGTGGTTGAATGTTCAGCTTTGCACATATTGATTTTGGTAGAATATTAGACGAAGCTCCGGAATCTACTAAACAATTATGCAATTTTTTATTGAAAATTTCCTAAGTAAGAAGAAATGGAGGAGTATGAGATCTTGACCTTCCTCCAATTAAAGCGATATTTTCTAGATCAACTTTACTGATCGCATTAGCTGGAGGTCTTCTCATCTCGTTTGAAGCTTGAGAAATCACAGGATCGGGCAAAGGTTTTTCTGGTACAACATGTAATTCTTTCAAAAGTACCTTTTGTTGGTGTTTTAACTTGCTCAATTCATAAAAAGTGATGTTAGCCCTAGTCTTCTTCATGTCTTCTATGATATTATACTCCATCTCATTTGGAACAATCAGTGTTCTTGATGGAGTTGATGAATCAGTTTGGACTGGGCTTGTTTGAATTGCTTTTGATGTCGTTTTCTTGGGTGAAACTTTATCCTTAGTCAATGAACTTGTGCTCTTTGACTTAGGAGCAGTTTGAGGAGGATCAAGTTGATTTCTACTTCGAGTGCTAACTGGGGATGCTTCTTGATCTTCCTCATCTGGAAGGATGAAATCCCACATACCTTGTACTTCTACGACTTCATATTCATCAGTAGTTTCTTCAGTAGCAGTTTCTTCTTCTTCTTCTTCTGATTCAGCATTAGTTATAGCATTTTGTGGTTTTGGATCAGTTGAAGGATTTCTTCTAAAAGGCTTGAAAGAATTTTTAGAAGATGTTTCTGCCACTTGTTTCTTAATGTCAACCATTTCGTTAGACATGGTTTTCAAAACTTTTTGCAATCCTTCTAAATCAAATGGATCTTTTGATTGTTTTTTCTTGGGGTCTTCCTTAAAAGTAACCTTCTTGGATTTTCTTTCTTCTATTGAATTTTTCTTATCTAGAGCAATGATACGTTTCTCTGCTGCTATTGCCTCCTTCATGTTTTCTGCTAAAGTTGTTTTGTTAGCCCTATCAACAAAGATTTCTATGTTTGATGGTAAAGTAGAAATGTACTATTCACTTTGCATTCGCTAGGCTTGGAAGCAGTAGGAATTTTGTTTAACAATTTATTGAAACGTGAATTAAAATCCTTGACAAGTTCTTTTGAATCAGCTCTAAGATTAGACAGATCATTGATTAATGTCATTGTAGACCTGTCATCACCAAATTTAGTCAAAAATTGATCTTGAAAGATATCCCAACTAGTGATGGATCCAGATGGTAATGAGAAATACCATGATCCAACTGCTCCTTCTAGAGTATAAGGGAAAATTCGGACAATAGCTTTTTCATTAATAACTGCATTGAGATTTATGGACAGCATAAAATTGTTTATCTGTTCTTCTGCTAGCATGTCTGCTTCAGGGTTAAACTTAAGCAGCCATTTTTCAGGATGGGTTGGTAATTGACTCAAGGGTGCAGGCATTAAGACTGCCCCTGGATTATTCCATGGCATTTGGGCCATCGCTGAACTAATAAGAGAGGAAAGTGTAGAAGGTGATGTCTGTGATTCGGAAGATGAAGATATTACAATTATAGATGATTCAGAAGGTGATGTGGAAGTTCTAGTGGAGTGAGGGACAATGGTGTGAAGTGGAGGAGTGGATGGATGACTTCACGGTGAAGAGATTGAGATGGATGATGATGATGAAAGAGTCTCGCTATCAGACCCTTTAGGTGATTTCCTTGCTCTTTTCCTTCTAGGTAAAGGTAATTTAGTTGGCTGAATGCCAAGCTTCTCACTATTTAATCTGGTAAGAGGATGAGCAGAGTTATATTGCGAAGTCACACTGCCTTGAGATTTATCAGGTCTTTGAGGTGATATTGAAAATCGTTGAAGTTTATGAATCAAAGATTCAACTTCAGGAGGTTCAATAGCAGATTCTTCTGAAAAGTCAGGGTGTGTAGCAATGTTTGTTCTTCTCTCGACTTCTGGCTCTAAATTTAAAATTTCTGAGTGTGATGGAGAAGTCGGGGGAGATGGTGAGGGTGATTTACTCTCAGAATGGTATTTAGATTTAGATTTACTTGCCATTCATAGTTTGTGGCCCTCCTTCTAGTGCCAAATATGTTGAAGCCCCAAAAATCGGGTCTAAAACAAGGGGGATACCCACCTGGTCTGGACCTTGGTTAGCAGCTCCTTTTCCGTTTGGTGTAGTGGGTTCGACTGGGGATAATGGGACTAGTTTCCCAATATGTGTGTGTGTTGAAAATAGATATTTCTTCTCTAAAAGGTTCCTAAGTGAAATGATTTTATTCTATTTCTAATCTAATAATATGCAAATTGTATTCTAATTTAAACAGAAATATCTAATTCTAAACTAACCCGGGATTTAATCTTATTTATGCAATCTAAAATGATTTCGAATAACAATCGGTAATAAATATCATTCAACTGCTATAAGAAAATAATTCAATAAAGATGAACCACTTCATATAAAAAGTTAGATGAAACAGTTGTGGAAAACATATCGCATAATAAGCTATTCATATATTAAGCATAAATAAATGGCTATCACCGTACAAAAGTGCCAAATGATAACTTAAACATTCACGCATCAATATATAAATAAATGAACATAAATATCACTTTTAACACAGAAGCAGAAATAGTTAAGAGATAAAAGTACCATTTATGACTGGTTCTACTCATGAGCTAGAAGCAATAATGATTTATCTCTTCTTAATCCAACATCTACTAAGAGTACAGAAATGCAACATCAGTAAAAGATATTAGACACAAATATCAATAAATCTCGTTCCATTCATTCATCAAAACCTCCTCCGAGGGTGCAGAAGTGCATGTTCTGAGGATAAGTTTTTGACAAATTTCTGGACCCTTCTCTAAATGCATGAGAAGGGTTTAAATATTACTAACTAAATCTAATTATAGTTTATTACAAAAATTTAGGATTCGGTTTAAATGACCGTCCTTTTTCTAGGCAGAAAATAAGTAAAACTAACACTAAATCTAAAATTAAAATTAACAACTAACTACTTATGACTTTGGTCTTTGAATTTGCAAGCATCGAGCATTGATTTGAGAAGAGGAGGCTGGCCGACTTCAGATTTTAATTGTCCTAAAAAGACGGAATCGACAAGTGTTGGCGCGATCTTCTCAGCAGAATTAATGATGCAATTAAGAGCACTGCATTGACTGTGTGGTTTTACTAGATATGTCCAGTAAGAATGCCAATTTAACTTAGTCAATTCTTAGATTGATTTTTCCTTTTCCTCAGTTTTCTGTTTCCACTCTGTTTGTAATTGCTGGGCTTGTGGTAGATATCCTGGAATAGTTTCTGAAATCAAATTAACTTTGTGCAAATTATCATTTACACAATCAGTAATGTTGCTCACCGTTGTAGCTTATTCCTCTGCTGCTTTTTCTGTCTCTCTGATCTATGCATCCTATTTATTGAAGAGTATTTCTTTATGACCGTCATTGATAATTGGTGCTCCTGCTCTTTTTCCTTCCTCTGTCTTTTTCCATGCCAAATAATTAGTAACTCTTTCATTAGTTAAATCATAATCATGTTGTAGTTCTACGACATGAGTAGTGATTTTATCACTTTCTTGACAAAAAGAGTTCCAGTGTGAAATCTTTTGGCATAATATATCTTCTTGTTGCAGTAGTTGATTATTCAAAGAAATAGTCTCTGAGATAAACTTTGTAAGCTTGGAGTCGTCTTTATGCGTTTCTTGCATAATCTGTATTTTTTTCTGTTTTTCGGCCAAGTTTTTCTGATACCCGATCTGCATTTGCTGAAACTCTTACTGTAACTTTTCAAATTTTACCTATGCTTCACTGTTGGTATGTGCTTGTTGCAATTGTTGTTGCAGAACTTGTATTTGACCCTCTTTTTCATTTAATAACAGCCGTAACTCAGATGCTTTGTCAATAGTTGCAGAGGCATAAGCTCATGTTATCTGAGATAATTTAGTAAGATTTTCAGTGGGATCCGTAGTAGGATCTTTCCATAAAAAATCCAATTGTTCTGCATCAGTGGAGAGCGCACTTTCTAATTTTCTCTTCTTTCTTTGCTTCCTTACTACTGCTTTATGTTGCGGGCTATAAAATATATCCAGAGGAGGAATTTCCTCTATTTTAAGTACAAGCTTGGCAGAGGGGGTAATGGGTATATGTTCTTTTTCTGTGACGTTGCCACCTATTTCTGTAATCAAACCTTTTGTTGTCTGTACAGGAGTTTGTATGTTTATTCCTTCAACACTAATCAAATCAATAAATGATTCCCATTCTTTATCTAACTGAGTGCTGATGGATGGTTGCTTTACATTAAGAGGTGGAAGATTCAACTGTGGAGTGGTTGAGGTCTGTTGTTGTGAGAGCTCTTTTGATTGAGATGTATCCTTCACTGAGCCTTCACTTTTATCCTGATCAGATTTTTTAGAATGTTCAGAAATTTCTTTGTCAGACTTTGACTTAGACCTTTCTGAATCTGAGCTGCCACTGAGACTGACACTAGGATTTGGTTCCCTTGCGGGTTCCAAACGCAAATTATCCAAAGGAATAGTGGTCAATCTTCTTTCTCTATATACTTTAAACTCTTGAAATTCTTCTGGGGAGAACCATGTTTGAGCTAAATGAAAATTTTCTTTAAATGAACTTTTTTCTTGAAGCATATCATCAAAAAGATCTTCTTCTCCAGAAAATACTCTCACTTTGACTACAGTGGTGAAATCCTTGACAATACCATATGGATCAAATAGCCTTCTCAGAAACTTAAACAATTTTAAATATGTAACATTGCTTACTTCCTTAAACGCATGACCAACATCAAATAATGAAAATGCTCCGCAGGAAACAGGAAATTGTGTCCAAATGGCTTTCTTTTTATCCTTTAATTCTTTTTTCAAACCTCCGTCTCCACACGTTTGATATGAAATTTCCCGAGCTATAAGTTTGTCCGGAACATACAAGGGTAGAACATGAGGAGAAGCAAAGCTTCCAAAAACCCTCACATAAGTAAACAATTCTTCTCCAAACCATCTTGCGACAGGGAAAATGTCTACTTATGCTTCTGGGGACAAATTTGGGGCATCCTTATTATACACCAGTCTATATAGTGGCAACATTATGTCGTGGCAAATCTTGTAAAAATGAGGAATGAATTTTGACTCCCACAATTCTTTGTGATAAACATGGATGGGCAGGGGATCCTGAATTGTCCATTGCCAACCCATTAAAGGGAACTTAGAAACAAAGAATATTGAATCCATAACATAGGCAGATAGATAAAAAGGAGGATAAATCCTCTGAGAGACAGTCCGTTTAGACCGGTAATTTAAAATATTCGTGGCTAAATTATCAGACAATATTTTAGCCCAGTCCACAATGGTAGCGTTAACAGCAGCATTCAATAGGGGAAGCCATTCAGGCAAAAACTTATTGATGTCAGGCTTTCCAAAAAGCCTACATAACATAGTAGCAACAAAACAATATGGAGAAGTGAGTGAACCAGTACTATACATACCGTGTTTATCTTTCTTCAGTGGTTCATCTCTTCTGGACCATTCTTTTGTGCATTCCGCTAAGTTTTCATTTTCCTTGGCAAATTTCTCCATAAATTGTTTGTTGTAAGTTGCCTGAGGCTCCGGAAAATGATACATAAGCCTCAAATCTTCTGGAGTGAATGACCCGATAAGCTCTTGACCTTGAGTTTTGAACTGTCTGTCCGTAATATCAGTGCTATCCAGCACCCATTTTGCCATGTCTGTATATGGAAGAATTCTTGGTCTTGCTGTTACCCGATGTAAAAATGAACAAGCCAGCTCTGTAAGAGATGCTTCAGAAGAATTACTTGAGCCTACGGTAGCCGCAACATCCATTACCCTTGGGTTTTCTTCTTCAAGTAAACTAAACATACCCTCCCAAGTGGTGATGCCAGCGTCTTTGTTGCAAGCAGTGTCTGCGTACAAGGATGCCATCTCTTTATTTTTAGAACTTGGAGCTTTCTCTTTCTTTCCAGAACTTGGAGCTTTGTCTTTCTTTCCCATAATGCTCTGAATATTGCTTTGTATAGTCTCCTGTCCTTCGCGCCTGCAGTTTTACGAATTAAGTGAGAATAATGATATGAGAAAGGTGACGGGATAGTTTTAAATGCTGAAGGCGTATGAAATATATTATTTAACCGTGAAATAACCTTTCAATCAAAACAAAATCCCTTTTCATTAATAATTGACAATCCATCCATTAACTTGACATTAAGGCGCATAACAGGTCTCGATTTACGAAAATATTTTCTTCGTACAACGAGCTTCAATATCGCAAATTGCAACTTTCGCAAATCGCAACTTTTCAGTATCGCAATATCGCAGCATCGCAATATCGCAAAATATAACATATGAAAAATATCCGTTAATATATTTTCTGCGATATGCGATTTGTGATAAATATTTTAATGCATAGTTTTTGGATCGCACTATCGCAATTTAGAAGATTCTGCCTTGCAAAGGATATCTTGTAATTTTTATTGCGATGGATGCGATATTTTCTTCAAAGAAAAGTTTTATTCTAATCTATCATAAACTTGAGTTTATCTAAATATTTTATAAGGAGTTTTCTTAAGTTAATGATAGCAAGTTTTATTTGAAAAAAGAAAACAATCACTAATTTAATTTTTGGATTTTTTAAACTAAGGGTCCCTACTTATTTAGTATTAGTAATAATACTAAATAAGAAGGGGGGTTGTTGCTGGCCACAACAGGTTCAAACCAAATGTGCTCCACTTTCATACCAATTTTTCCACAATCCTTTGGCTATTCTTGAGGTGCCACATCACACCCTGTGGTTGGGCCACGTTCCAATATGTTATTTGACCATTTGGTGGCCAATCATCAACCACTGAGTCATCCAGTTAACCAACCCTTACCACATGCCAAATCCCTATCCTTCCATGTCAGTGTATGATTGCACTTTGACTTTTTTATATTTTGTCAAAATATTCAAATAGCCATAACTTCCTCATACAGAATCCATTCGATGTGATTCAAATTGCATTGGAATTTTCTCATCAAGCTCTTTTAAATGGAATTATTTCCATCAAATTTTGAGCACCTCTTTTTTGAGTTTTCTTGGAGCCTCCTAGATCAATAGTGCTAAATAGAGGCTCAATGGTCTGCTACAAAGGTTCAGAAAGACCCAAATAACTACAAATATATCCAAGTTATAAACTCTCCTCAAAATCATGTTTATATATTATAGAATTGCGTTATCCCTCTCTATTTTTGGGCTAAGTATTTTTGCTCGTCATTGCTACTAGGTTGGCCATTACGACCCAATCAGGCTCATAATTGTTCCTCCACTATCCCAAGTCATTGAATGCTAATCATAACTTAGGAATTCTAGCTAGGTTTTGCAAGGAAACTTTTAGGCTCATTTGACTATGTGGACAATTCATTTTCTCCCGACTCAAGGCACTAAGAGAAATTGAGGATGATTGTTATATCAAATACAACGCTATATATAGTTAGAATGACACTCCCAAATTTCCAAGGATTGATTTTTTATAATATTTTTTAATATGTTAAGGCTAATTTATAGCACACATACAATTTTACTTAATATTCAATGCATTCACCCTCTTATATAAATACTTCCTTTACTCCATTTTCCCTAGAGTTTTATTAGGTACTTTTTCTTGGAGTTTTGTGCTTCCATTTACTTATCCATATTAAAACCATTTAATTTTCTTTGCATTCCTCTTTAGTATATCATCTTATACCTCCACACTATAGCCATATCAATCCTATCTCTAGGGAAGCCTTCATTGAGTTAGACAAGAGCCAAGAAAAAATGAGAGGAATAACTACTATGGCTATAGTAGGTTGTCTTTGAGAGTTGAACAAGACTAGATCCTCAATACTTGCAAATTTAATACATCATATGAGGGTCCTAGATTTTGTTATAATAATTCCAATTCCTAAATATGAAAATTAACCAACCTTTTTCCAATGAGTGGTAAGTTAGAATATACCCCATATTCTCTTCATGATTTGCAATCCAATGACTACCAATGTATGTAGATATGCATATTTTGTGAAACTTTCCCATTGGAGAAATTATTGATAATGGAAAACCTAAACTAAGAAGATATATTATCTAAACACCAAATGAACATTCTCTTTCTTCATTTTTACTACATTCACCTTCTCCTTCCTTCTCCTAGGAATAGCTTCAACCTTCTCTCGATCTGCATTATTAATATTCCTAAAACCTCATCCAAAAGCCATCCACATAACTTTTCCTCACAACCCTTATAATTCACTTCACTAAGAAAATACATCTAGTGAATATATATGCCAAAGGATAGAAACTCAAAGCTCAAAATATATGGTTCTAAATGGGTACATCAAATTATTTCACTAATATAAATTGTAAAGTTAACTCTAGCCATGTATATTTGCATGAAGGCTATGTCCTTTTCCTTGAAGTACCTTTTAATAACTTGATGAAAATCACCTTGTTTACCCTTGACATTGACTACAAATACATCTCATCCTTCAATGAGCCTAATGCCTAAGAAATGTGTTTCCTCGTAAGAGGTCACAAGTTCAATATAGGGGAGGAAGAGTATGTACACCTCAACAAACTTTAGTAGTCAAATTGTTGCCTTGAGGTGGGTCTCATGTCACATAAATAGTGGATTTCATATACCAATTTGGTGTCTGTCTTGGATTTGACCTTAAACATATAATATTGTTATTATTATTAGATTTTTATTAATCCTGTGTCCTTTTTCGTGAAATACAATTCAATACCTTGTTGAAAATATGCCCTTGGAATTGACTACAAATACATCTCACCCTTCACTATCAACCTCCACATAAGGACAATGGGAAGTGGGGGGGCTAGGCCTTTTTATGTGAACTAGGTTTAGAACCCTTCACAGTTCTGCTTATTTACATGATAGATCCCTAACCCCTTGCAAAATAAAAGTCAATAGAATCTCACATTTGCATAATGAAAAGAAGAACCACTTACAAATCCTCACTTTCAACCAAGTCCTTGCTAAATCTGGTAGTGACATCGAGTGAGGTACACAATAAATGAGCTAACATGAGTGATTGACCTCAAGGCCTCTTGGATATAGGTAAATACATTTAACCACTTAAACTAGGCCAAGAAATACTATTCCGTGACTATTCATTCTATAATCAAGTTTGTGTTCTCTCTCTCTCTCAATCAATCTCTTACTTAATTTAAAAAATACTTCATTTTGGCACCTTCTTTTCACCCGAAATGGGATGTACTTATTGACCTAGACTTAGCCTACCCTAGTGGTGGGTGGGGTTTCATCAAAATGTGGAAGGACATTAATGGTGACTCATCATGGCCAAAAAAGTGTGGGAGGACTTTGGGTGCTTACAACATCCATAATTCCCCTCTTAATAAATGGCCTTTACTCCCTCTTCTCTTATGGGTGGGAACTTTGTATATATGCATAATGAAGACTTTATATAAGCAACCTTTTCATAATAACAATAGTGAGGAGATGTGATTTATGTTTTTTAGGGACTTTAGTTTACAATCTAAGCTATAACATATATGTTCCCTTACCCTAATTCTACACGTTAACAATGAGCCACCAAAGAGAGTTTGAGGTGCTCACCTTGTCAAGATAGATTGGCTTAATTGGTCCTTCCCTCCTCACAATCACCTCACCTTGCTACCTTTTTAATAATGATTTCTTCAAATATAACCAACCATATCAAAGGAAAACCACCAAATACATCACCACAATCTCAAATTATAAAGTCATTGATTTTCTTTGATTTTCCACCACCCATCTGAAAATAAAGTGAGCATTACTTACTCCTAAATTAAATAATAATAATATAAGGGATTTTTCACCACCCATCTGAAAATAAAATAAAGTGAGCATTACTTACTCCCACAGGGGATTCACTAGGGGAGCAATATCATACCACGTGGGTTCATATTGGGGGATATATTTTGAGAGAAAAATGTCATTATATATTGGGGGATATATAGGGGGTAAAGGGTTTTAATATTGGCAAGTATAAAAAATGGAGCTCAAAGTTAATGAAAAAATATAAAGGGGTATACAAAATGTTAATGAAAAAATGGATACCTACAATATCTAGTGAAAGTAGGGGTTTTTTTAATTGGGAAGGTGTATTGGGTTAGTATTGGTAGGGGGTTGAATAATGTGATTTTTAGGGGTATTTTCCAATATGTAATCAAATTAAGGGTATTGTTTAATATGTCATAAACACACGCGATATCTCATAGGTTCATTGAGTGAAGCCCCTGTACTTACTCCTAAATTAAATAATATTAATATAAGGGCTCAACTTAAAAAAAAAATTCATCTAACTAAGCTTTAAGCTTTAGGTGCCTCCTTTTCCCACCTATCCTAATGGGACTTCGTTGTTAGGACGATTGTATCCCATTCCCATTCTTGCGTTCAAAATTGTTGCCCTAAGGACATATCGTTTCCATCTCCTCATATCAGGGTTACCACTTAATCCATGGATTTAGATAGATATTGAATGCTATTGGTCCTCATGCTTAACCAAAAGTTGAAGTAGTAATTAAATTAATTTAACTCAAGGATTATTAAAGCATTATAATTTCCACATCAAACGTCATTTTTATATATGTATACACGCTACTAATTTTATATTTTTTATCGAATATATTACTTGGTCAAAAAGGTCACCACCAATGATACCACCTTCATGTTAACTTGTACATTCATAAAAGCTTCGAGTATAAACAATTGACTTCACCACGCATGTGTGCAGAAAAAGTTATGCGTAAGGAGAAAAAGACATTTCTATAGATGAACATGGTTTTATATCAACATAGGTGAAGATGTGTAGTTTTAAAAAACAATTTATTAAAAAATTATATTTATTGCGTATTTTTATAATAACGGATTAATATGGACACACGTTTAAGCTATCTACAAAATTACTATATATGTTTTAATATGCACTAAAAATATTTTATAGTGTAGTATCTTAATTTATTTAGTATTTAAACATATATTAATCATATATTTTTTTAATATCAATTAAAATTTTTTAATTTTTTTTGTGTTTAAAGATATTGTAATTTGGTAGAGAGATATGTATAAAATATTAAATGAAAAACAATAATCATAAAACACAATTCAATTAAAAAACAATGATAAGTCATAAAATAATAAATGGATTCAATTCAGTTTGTTATATTATATATATTTTTATTAATAAAATTATAAATCACATTTTTTATTAAAAAAATATAATGATGATGATGATTAACATTCACTAAAATCAATGCATTGTATGAGACCTTAAAAAATAATCTAATTGTTATTCTTCAAAATCTTCAAAAAGAAGAAAAAAAATGCTCCAAGATCCTTATAGTTGGGTTGACTTAACAAGTCAAGAAGATTGGAAGTGTGGCATATGTTAGGGAAATGAGAGTGGATGTGAGTAAGAGTCGGAAAATCTAAAAGAAAGTATTTTTCATCTTCCACCCTCTTCGTATCGCAAAGATGACAGAGGGAATTTTGGGAATAGACCACCACCCAGTTTCACATCGAAGCTCATGAGAATTAGTTCTTATCCTAGTGATGATCAATTTTTTCTAAGTGATGGTCAAAACAGAGAGATAATTATGATTATCAAGGGTGGGGTTGATCACCTCCTTATAATATTCTAGCTTCCTTTTACCCTTTAGCTCCCTATCATCCCACAACTTATCCTTAAAATTGGAGGTGATGGTATCTTTGACGTTATCCTAGCCTCCGAAGATGATCTCCTCCTTTATCCCCAAGACTGGACATCCATGTGCCACCCATGCTTGAGACGAAGGTAGGGGTTTTGGCTAAATATATAAGTGATTTTCGGAAGTCTCTTGGATTCAATGTTATAAAAATTCTTCTTATACATCATATACTTAAACATAGTCCTGCTTTCAATGAGACAAAGGCCAACTTCGATTTAGGGGGTATTTCCATTGATCTTGAGGTTGTAGGTTATGAATTTCTTTTAAATCATATTAAAATAAATTTAAATAATAATCATCCATATTCATAATCATGATATAAACATATGAAAAATTAATAAATTTAATCAATAAATATATAATTAGAAACAAAAATATGAGTTTTGAAATATATATAAAATATAAATCTTAGTTATAAATTAAGATCCGTTAATTAAAATAATGATTCATATTCATCATCATTATATTTTAGAACTTAATATTTAAATTGAAGTAGTAAGGCATTATTATTTGAAAACAACTTTCCTCCCATGCCACTTGTGTCATTTTGAGCCATAGATTTTGGTGTTAAATAAATGAAATATTATATACCATAAAATAAAAAACTGGTATTAAACAGGTTACAATTTATAACTATATTCTCTACAACCAGATTTATCCCTTAGTACCAAGATTCATTATCCTCAGACATAGTACTCACAATGTAGGTCAGTATATATAGCATCCAATCAGAATTGTACTTAATTCAGCTTCGGTGATTCAAATTGCTTTTTCGTCTGAATATAAATACTTTGAGATCTATAGATTCTTCAAGATTTCACGTGGGATTTTGAGATATTAAACTGTGATGTGATATTTCTGATTTAATTGGAAGATGGGCAAAATGGTGCAGGAAAGGTGATGTGATATTTCTGATTTAATTTGAAAATGGGCAAAATGGGGCAAGAAAGGTGATATCGCTCCTCGTTTTCATCTCGCCAATGTAAGCTCTGAAATGTTTTGAATCGTGAAATACATTTAGTTTTGAAGGGCCTCTTCAAATTTTTTTGTATGATTAATTATGTTAAGTCCACAAAGAACTTCAAATCTCTCCGTCTCCATGCTGTTGAGCACTTTGCTGTGGACATATTATGGATTAATAAAACCCGGGGGCTGTAGATCTCTGCCGTTAATGGGGCAGGGGCGGTTTTGGAGACAGTTTATGTGAATCTATTTATAATTTATGCCCATAAAAAACTTAAGGTAAGATATGTGTTTTATAAGTTTTAATTTTGTTAATTAACTCTTTTATTATATTATATTTAAAGAGTCAATTTTGAATTAATTTTAGCTTGGTGATAAATGAATTTAGTAACTGTTTGTATGTTAAATTATATTATGTCTTTAGTCTAAAAAGTTTTAATATCTTTGGGTTTATTATATGAATTGAAATTTATGTAATGACAAATAAAAGAACAACACTTCATATGAATTATTTGTGAATTATTTTTTTTATTTGTGCTTTTATCTCTCTGCTTTTCAACAAATTTCAAATTTGCTTACTATATAAGCATATAATTTAGATTACTGAAAGTTTTATGAAAATAAAAAAGAATTTGTTTTTTTTACGGTGGTATATCTGATTGTTATTGTTATGCTGGTCAGGACTATTATGGTGGTGCTGCTAGTCGATGTAGCATTCTTTGCTGCTGTGGTTTTGGTGACTCTTGTGGCACTGAATCATCATATTAGGCTAACTGTCATAAGAGTGTTATGTGTCTACTTAAGTTTATTTTTCCATATTTTCCACAGTTATGTTTAGGAAAAAACTTTTAAAATACTGATTTTGGTCGTTATATTGGCAATAACTCAAGCAAAATCAGTGCAGGTTTTCAAATTTTAGAAGTTTAATCTATATGGGTGGTAACAGAGAAACGTCATAGAAGAGCGTGGAATTCATGCCATTTTTCAGGTCATTCTTTCTGTTTCCCAACGGAGGAATCTGGGCAGCCTCTGGGCAGCCGGAAACGTGTTGGTTGGGATTAGTGCTTCAAAGTCTGTCTTTTTTTTCAGATTAAACAGAGAAAATATATGATTTTATGGATTCCAACAAATATTCTCATGCAATTTACACATCCCTAATGGAATAGGATTCCGCCTTGGAGCTGCACACCTAGTCGTGTACGTGATTTACAGAAAGGGAAAGCCCAAGCCAGAATTTAAAAAACTCTTGTTTGCAGCTGCAATGGATGCAATGGATGTATTGTTTATCGCTGGAGCTTTTTCTATTTGCTTATTTATTACGCCGATAGGCGTAACCCCCTGTCGGAGGTGGGCTCTTTCGTGATTATGGTAATTAATCTTTTCAATCTCATGGTCTAGATTGAAAGATGCTGGCATATTCTGGTCGTCGCCAGTGAATCAGTGGATGAAATTCAAAACGGTAACTTCCTTGCATGTCTAAATCAGGGGTTTAAACCATACTTAAATTAATTTTTTACAAAACATGTTTAAAAATTTACTGCGCCTTTTATTGACCGCCACCTATCTAATTAAGAAATCCTCCCATCCCATAACCACCACGTTGACAGCATTCTCGGACGTGTGGAGATTGGCACGTTGCTTGTCTGCTTGTGTGCTGGTAGACATGTGGCGATCGGGAATTTAACAAGACATGAGAAGCACGCGAGTGGGAGGAGAAGGGTTGAAGCGTTCCAACGTAGCAGTGGAGTGGGAGGACAAGAGAAGCGTTTCATTGTACAGTCGTGGACATGTGGCTGGGTCTGTTTATGGAAATTTAATGGGTAGAAGCGTTTCAGAACTTGATATTTGTTAATTTTAAACGAAATATTTTAATGTTTTGTTCCGGCTGATAAAATATTATAATCTAAACGGTAGAATTTATATATATTTCGAAATAAATAAATTTATGAAAACTAACACTGGTCGAACAAGATAACTATCGCCAATATACAAGAGAAGTGTTTCATTGTACAGTCGTGGACATGTGGCTGGGTCTGTTTATGGAAATTTAATGGGTAGAAGCGTTTCAGAATTTTATGGAAATTTAATGGGTCTGTTTAAGTCTTATATCTTTTAGCATTTGTGTCATTGTGGTTCGTTTCATTGGAGCGCGGGTTGCAGAGTACCAGTGTGCAAGCGTTCAGAGTATTTGGAGCGCGGGTTACAGAGTTCAAGCGATTGTTTACAGAGTTCAAGCGATTGTTACAGGTTTGAAGGCTGCCAATGCGTTAAGTTTGTTTTATTTCGCCTGTATAATTTATTTCTTTTACCATAGATTCCTCTGAACTGACTGGAAGGGGTAGTCATTGGGATGAGACTGTGAATTAGTTTCGATGTATTCTGTTGGATTTATGTTCCTATAGAATTGATAAATGATAGATTTCAATTAACAAGGTTCGCATGCAAATTTTACTGATTTCCCATCTTTTTGGTGCATGAAACTGTGAATTAGTTTCGATGTATTCTGTTTTACATCACTTAGCAAATCCATCTTAACGCTAAACACAGATACTATAAAATACCTTAATGGGAACATATAGGATTAGATCGTACAGTGAGAATGATCTCAGGATAATAGAGATTTTAAAGAAATTAGCTGTTCATTTTATATAATTCATTTCCCTCCTTAAAATTCCAACATGCAGTATAATAATAAATACATAAGGCACAAAAATCCTTCATCCTTAATTAGGCCTGGTCTATTTTGTAACAGGATTTCTACAATTTCCATTTTCCTTTTAACTTATGGAGGGATTAAATATGAGAATATTTTTCCCACTTTCTTTTGCACCATTCTTGGCTGATATCACGAGTTCATAATTCTCAGATACTTCCACCACAGGTTTCTTACTCTGGCCACTATTAACATCTACAGGGTTGCCAGAATTTTCAATCTTTTTCAATTGGGATGCATGTTTCCTACCTGCAAGATGTGACTCAAGTACAACCTGACTGTTAAACACTTTGTTACATATCTTGCAGTCTCTGCTTGGAATAGACAACTTTTGACGTTTTGGGGATGACACGCTTCCTTCTTCCTCCGTTCTCATCTGCTGTTTTCTTTTTCCAATACTTCTATCAATGTCTTGGGCCTGGTCATCCTACTTTGTTTGAGGTTTTGGTTGATTTCCTAACATCATCTGGTGTTTTTCTGTCAATGTATGTTCTGTATTAAGAGCTTGTATGGTTTTACAATCAACTTCACAAAGAGAACACCATCCAGCTGACTCTACCCACTTCCTTCCATCTCTTGAGGCCTCTTCGAGCTTTTTTATCATGGAGTGGTGTTTCTTTCCAAATGCATGAAATTTGTGAAGCGCTTCCTTGGTGACACAATCAACGTTACACAGTGAACACCAGCCACGCCGTTCAAGATTATTTGGTTTTTTATAATTTTCTTTGGCTGCCCCTTTTGTCTCCGGTGTCTCTGTAAACTTAAGCTGCAATTCCCGATTTATTTTCTTATTCAACTCCTGATGTGAAACCTGAAACACCATATTGAATATCATAGTTATTAGAATAGTACTCATGCCTTTGGATGGAGTCCATTACTATATGTGAAAAGGTGTATTATAGAAACATCAATATATATTTTAAAATAATAAAAAAAACAATCGACACTAAATTAAAACATGATTTTTTCGAACATTAAATAAATTTTTTAATGCAGTATACATTCGCAGTTTTAAAAAAACATGCCTTCGTAGATTATCATGCTATTAATATATAGAAATCACCTCTTTCTATGGCTGAACTTTTAAATTATGGAGGGATTAAATATGAGAATATTTTTCCAATTATACATAATCCAACCCATGTAATTAAAGATATTTAATAATATGAGAATATTTTTGGTAATATACATAATTTAATTGATGAAATTAAAGATATTTAATAATATGAGAATATTTTTGATAATATACATAAGTCAATTGATGAAATTAAGAGTATTTAATGATATGAGAGTATTCTTTGTAGTATACATAATTCAACAGAGGAAATTAAAGATTTTAAACCGTTTTTCTATTTCTGATCTCCACTCTTATCTTAGCGTGACACATTCTTAAACAGTACAAATAATATTTAATATTTAATTGCTATCTGTATTTATCTGCTATCAAATTTATATGGTTATGCTAATAGGCAGTAAAGTATTTATCTGCTATCTAATTTATATGATTATGCTAATAGACAGTAAATTAAAAGTGTTGAGCAGTGCAAAATATTTTGTCTCAAATTTATATGGTTATGCTAATAGGCAGTAAAGTATTTATCTGCTATCTAATTTATATGATTATGCTAATAGACAGTAAATTAAAAGTGTTGAGCAGTGCAAAATATTTTGTCTCCTAAGAATGTTAATCAGCACAACTTAAATCCCAACAAATCTGCATTCTACAATCACTACTGGTATATCGACCCTAAACATAGCATTCCTCTTTTGTGCAAACATCTGCCAAAACATCAGGTGAATACCTTAATACTGTACAAATTAAACAACTTGAGCATGTAAATTTTATACATCTCTATTATATTTCTAAACAGTGTGATTATAAAAATTAAACAACTCAGACATACAAATACCATACCCTTAAATTCCAAGATATTTCTAAAACTTGCAATCCACGTAAAATACCTTACAAACAAAAACATAAAATTGAGCTAAATCACACTTGCATGTATGATTAGTGTCTTAAACATAAAATTACCCTTGCCTCTACGATTGCTGTTTATGTCTGGTATTGCCATCATTACTGCATTACTGGCAACGGATTATCGTACAATCTGTTTATTTATTTTAACGTCTATTATAATAATTAAATTCATCCAGATTATTAAAGGATCACGTTGATAATGTTAGATGTAGTTTATGATATCAGTATTGCCGTAAATTTTAGGGTTATTAAACAAAATCAATCAAAATATCAAGTATTTAAAAATAAAATGAAAAAAGTTGTGATGTTTTTTTACTTAATACTCTATTTAATTTATTAATCAATTTTTTAAAAAGTAAAAATAAAAAAATTACTTATATAAATATATTAAAAAAATATTTAACATTTCATTTTATAAAAAACAGTTTCATTTTATTAAAAAACAATTATACAATTGTTTTAATCTCTTTCTATATATTAAACTTCATATAATATAATGAACATATAATTGTTTTAATCTCTTTCTATATATTAAAATTCATATAATATAATGAACATGGAAGAAATTAAAGCAAAGCATTAACAAAATGTTTTCATGGTATAGTCACTCTTAACATAACTATACCATGAAAACATTTTGTTAATGCTTTGCTTTAATTCCTTCCATGTTCATTATATTATATGAAGTTTAATATATAGAAAGAGATTAAAACAATTATATATATATATGTGTGTAATTTATATGGAATAATTTAAAATTGAGCATAGAAAAAAAGCTATTTAATTTTTTTATTATATATAATTATTTTAAATCTTGCTTATTTTTATTTTTTCATATTTCATTTAGTTGAACCATTATTATTATTTATTTTAAATTACTTAACATTAAAAATAATAACAATATTAAAATTATTAAAATTATAAAACAATAAAAATTTATAAATTTAAATTCTTAAATAAAATATATAATAGTAAAATCAGTATAATATTAAAATAAATAATTATAATTAAATGTCACAATTTAAATATCTATATACTATTTGAAAATGATATCTCATAATGATAGTTTGTAACATTGTTTTCTCTAGATAATATGTTTATATTTAAAAATATAATTTTCATAATTTTAAATAAATAAATTTAATAATTTTAGATGTTGATATCATATTTTGAAATATTACTATATAATAATATTGATGATGATGATGATGACAGTTAATGTCCAGTGAGATCAATCTTTGGTTTATAGTACATTAAAAAAAAAATATTTAGTTTTATTTAAGATTTTATTTTTATGCTCAAAAAGCTTGGAGAGAAGCCTCACGAGCTCACTATAATTTTGACATCTTAAAAGGCTAGGTAGGTCAATATTGCAACAAAGATTATGAAATTGAGATAATGTGGTTGTACACGGGGCACTCTAAATTTCACGTTTTTTTATTACCGAAATAATTTACTTGTATTATTTTAAAATTTAAAATTATCATCTTTTATGAGAATTTAGTAAAATTATTTTTTAAATTTATTGAAAAATAACAATATTTTTAATTTTCTAAGAAAATTATTTATTTTATATTTTATTAAAAACTTAATGTAAATTTGAAACTATTATCTTTCTATTCTAGCTGTGTAATATTGGAACTACCAATTCTTAACCTATAAAATAGGTAACCATTGTTAAAGAAAAGTGTAAATGATTAAAATTTGATAATCCACCATGTAAATCCTTGTAATGCTTTCATCTATTTTGAATTAAGTAATCTTTTTAATGCTTTACTCTATTTTGAATTAAGTTCTTGATTTTTATCAAAATGATAGACATTGTTTAGAAATATTTAAATTATTTGAATTAAATTTATAAACAAAATAAATTGTGGTTAGTTTAATTTTTTTTTATTTAAATTGGACCCATAAAAAAAATTTAATTAAAATTGAATTTACACCAAAAAAAAATCATTCCTTCTTATGATTTAAAATAAATCTAATTATTGATTTAAAAAAATTAATTGAAATTAAATTAACAGAAAAAAATATTTCTTTACCATCTTTTAAAAATATAAAACTATATATATATATATATATATATATATATATATATATATATATATATATATATATATATATATATATATTGAGAATTCAATTTTATTATAATTAAAAGAGTTTAGAATACTTTATTGTAAAAGAGAATTAATGTGCAGAGTTAGATTGGAACATGTGTAACATAGTCGAAACTTTGCTTGGAATTTGAATGTTTGTGCCTCCAAACAAGGTTGGATGCAACTAGTATTCCTTTATTTATGAGACTCTATATGGTTTACCATCAAACCATCTCTAGTAGGAGTTGCAAGAAATTTCTTTAACAATGTCAATGCAGTTTAATTATTTACTTCTTTTAGGTAGATTTACTATGGGATAATGTAAATTTCTGGAATTTTTATTCTTATTTTATTGAAATCTTTCATTTCTATAAAAAAGAAAAAAGAAAAATAGGTAAGCATTGTTAAAGAAAAGTGTAAATGATTAAAATTTGATAAACGGCCATGTAGATCCTTGTAATACTTTCATCTATTTTGAATTAAGTAACCTTCTTAATGCTTTCATTTATAAGAAAATTTAATTAAAATTGAATTGACACTAAAAAAAAAAATCATTCATTCTCATGATTTAAAATAAATCTAATTATTGATTTTAAAAAAAGTAATTGAAATTAAATTAAGAGAAAAAAAAATTTCTTTACCATCTTTTAAAATAAATTTAATTATTAAGTATTAATTAAAACTATTATAAAAAATTTGATAATTTAAAAAATCTAACATATGAATGATAAATTATTATTAAAAACAAATGTAATTATTACTTAAAAAAAAATGATTGGAATTATATTTAGATAAAAATAAATATTTCTTTAGCCTTTTGTAAAATACCTTTAATTATTAATTACCAATTTAAATTGTTACAAAAAAAATTGTAATTTAAATAATCAAGAAAAACTTCATGTTCTTGTGGGTCATATCGTTTTATACATGATGTGTATGTGCATGTTACTATATTTGTAAATGGAAAATTGCTTTTATATATTGCTTATTCTATTCACCATTAATTGAAAGTTGTTTTGTTGATATCACGTCTGTTTTCTTTTATGTTAGGTGATTTCCTTGTTTTATCATGGATCCAGCGTATTTGAGTTGTATTCCATTTGAAATTCTTGAAATTGTCTTCCTTTGGCTCCCTTTATCGGTTGTGATAAGGTTTAGCACTGTTTGTCAACAATGGAAGACTGTTTTGCAAAATCCTTCTTTCTTATTACGTTGCAAGCATATCTGTACAAATGAATTTGGATTTATGGTTCCTTTCGTCAATGATGAAGACAATTATTTTGGCGCTGATTACCTTAATCAAAATGGGTGCATATCTTGTTTTCATTTGCGATTCATAGATTCAAGATACAAGGTGGAGTCTACTATTGGAGCAATGGTGGTTTTATCCTTGCGAACAGAATTTTCCCATTCACGAAACTATTTTGTGATGAATCCATTTACAAAGGCCTTGAAAAACATTGGGCGTATACGAATTGGAGGCGGGGATTCTTTTCGTTATTGGAGAATGTGAGCAGCAACAAATATGACCTGGGTTGTTATAAAACATATCTATGGTAGAATTCGAGTCTAAATTTTATGTTTACGTAGTCTTGATAGGGTTTGGCTGAAGGTCGGGTCTTCCATTTGGTGGCACTTCACGCCCTCAAAATGGAGTGTTTTATAGAAGTAAACCTGTTTTGGCTCTATCTCGACACGAGTATGAAGATTATCCTCGATATGGGTATAAAATTCTATCGGTTTGATGTGATAAAAAATGACTCCGGGGATTTTCATTTGTTCCAATCATCGACATTCGGTGTATGTCATTGCATATGCAAAAAATCAGTTGATATGTCTTATCAATGATGGCTCCACTTTCCGTATGGTCAATTGAAGAAATAGATAATTTTCAATTTGGTCACCCGTGTATTGAACGAAGACACTCGATTACTCCGAGGATGATTGGGGCTTTAGATGGAAGTTGTTGGAAGAAATGTCTATAGATATAAATATGAAATGTCCCGGTTATCTTCCTTTTCGAACAGTCCAAGGTGTGGTTCTTATGTGCAAATGCGGTGAAGTTCCTTTCGTATTATATGACATGATGGCTGGCCTTTGCTTCCCAATAGATATTGATAATTCAACTAATCAACAAATGAATGGATTTTTGGTCTCCAACGTTGCGAGGATTGCAACGATTTGATCGAGTCTCGGAAATGTCTTTGCAATTGCTCCGCGTATGGATTCTATAGATGAGATTCCACCATTGAGATGTGGACATGGAGTCCTGAGGCTATTAGCCATTTTGTATTCTCTCTCGTCGTCGTGGAAAATATTTCCTACTTTGCATACTTTTGGGTATGTATGCTAAGACTATGGATATTTATATGGCTTCATTCTGAGGGGGTGTCTTCTATATGTGTATGTAGCGGATGCTGGATATTAAAATCCATTACAATTTTCTCGAAAAATATTTATTTTTTCTCCCGTTTAGTCCTCTTAATTGCATTTGAATGTGTTTGGATGTTATCCATTTCTCTCTTTTTCTATAATTGTAATTACTGTGACTTATTCTATACATGGTGTTTCCATCGGCTTCTTTGTCATTGATTCTCAAACAATGTTATATCTTTAGGTTTTTTTTATGGTATGTATTTACAAATATTTACATATATTTCAAATTCATATAATTCATTAGCCTAATTTTGTTCCATTTATATGGGTTTCCCATTACGCTTATTATATGATATAAGAAATTTAATCTTTTGTTGTTTTTTCCATTTGAAAAAAATCCATTTTTTCTTTTCGACCCATTTCGGTGGAAAAAAAATGTGTTCCTTTTTCATCCCTTTCTCGTTAATTTATATTGGATATATTATATTTGTTCCATGTTTTCTCTTCTATAACAAATATGTTATTTTTTCGTTGTAGACATGTCATGCGAAGGTATAAGCAAACGTACAAGAAAAAGAAATAAGTCGCCCGCATCGCGTGACAAGTCTAATGAAAGTTGTCGTTACGGTATCAACAAAATAAGGACACAATAAATGAGCATAGGAGAGCTAAATATTGTAGAAAAACGACTGAAACAACTCTTCAAGAGGATTTTGTGGTTCCTCCTAGGTATCGTACTATGGATGATATCATGGAAAGAACATTTCCGCTTGGTAGTTCTGGGCCGCGTAATATGCTCCTCATCGGCATAATTTTGTTTTTCAACGCTCTCCCGAAAATTATCAAAATATTGAGGAAACATCTCACAATAGGGAGGAACACCATGTTCATAATGTGGATGCAAATTTTCACCCTAACCCTTCTCTGTCTCTCGCAATTGCATCTTGTGAGAAAGGCCAAAGGTTGCAAAATATCCATGGTGAAGGGAATGATGATATTGTATGTGATGCCTTGGATGATAGTTTGATTGGCCATTTGTTCGATAATTTGGATCCGACTCGGTCGAAACATCATCTCTTCCAATCTCCATTCCGAAAAATAATGTTGTCCAACGAACGTAAACGAGTCATCCCACGATAGCAGTTCGCGTGGAACAATGGAGGTAATCCAATGATATATTTACAGTTGATGCAATAGTGACTGTTTTATTACATTCCTCTATTTACATTTCTTTAGTGATAAGGTATTTTATTCTCTTCGACTAGCATACACCTCATTTTAATAGAGGTCTAAAAATTTTCTCCCTGTGTCTTCCATCTCTTTATATGAGATTTGAATATGAAGCACATCATAGCCTTCCACTACATTCTCCTCGAGAATCAAATCGACAAACTAATGTTAATGTTCAATGTCTTTGATTTCATGAATTTTTGGTGCATATTTTGTTTTTCTTCAAAACGAGACACAGCTCATTTCAATAGAGGCATGCAAGTTAACTTCGTAGATGTTCCGCTCTAATGATGTTATAATTGAAGAGGAACCATCGCATAGCGTTCATCCAGCATTGCCAACAAAATGTAAATGTCGAATGCATTTTATATTTTCCTCCTTTTTTTCATTTATTGTTAATTGTAAAATTAGAAATCTATCTTTTTTCAACATTTGTTTTTATAAAATATGTTAATTCGTTTTAACAGAAAAAACTAACTTTGACTGGAGGTGTCGGAACTAACTCGCCAAATGTTCATTCTACTGATGTTAGAAGTGAAGAGCAACCATCTCGTACACTTCATCGACATCGCCAAACAAATGTAAATATTGAATGAATTTATTTATTTTTTCCATTTTTCAATTCTAACTATTTGGACATTCAATTTTAAAAAAAAATTATGCTAAAGAAACCTTTTGCAAACTCTCGAGTTCCGTAAATGCGGTATCACGATTTGGAGACCCCATGTCAGTGAGATTTGTTCCACATGTTTCAAATTTCGCGAGGAGTCTCATGGTGCTGAAAATCAAATAAATATTAGAAGAAATTATGCTCTTCCACATCATTCTCCACATGCTCCAACTCAGTACAAATCATATTTATTTTGATGAAAATATGATTGCGATGTGACAAAATATTTCGAGAAAGGCTAGATAGGGTTGTCGGGTTGTCCAAATGTGCCACATCCGCATGGAGTCATATCCTGGAATCCACGTTTTGAGAGATGCTCTGAAGGACTCGTTTGTAGACGATGTAAGAGTGAACGAGGTTCACATCGTTTTTGTGGCTATAACAACATGGATCCTGGAGAGCAACCTCATATTGTAAGAGTTCTTACTCAAGTTGAAGAAATGTTAATAGCATGTGTAAATCCTATTTTTCAAGTGACACATGCTCGAGGTGGGCAATATAAGTATAGCGGGCACACAATTAGCTTTCCCCAAGATATTTCAACAATTGCACAAAGACTTCTGTGCCATGTTGAAGATCTTGACTTTCTAATTGTGAGGAGACATGGTGCTCAGTCTAAACATTATGAATGTTATTTAAAAATATCCCGTGTTATGGATGCATTGCGTTTCAAAATTGAACGTGATCCATATTATCGAGATGTTGTGATTGACTATGATTCAGTGAATTCTCTGCATCGAAAGATCACACGGATGTCGCCTCCGAAGCTTAAATTTGTTGATTGTGACATTGCGAACACCGAGTTCGGTGCGGCTAATAATGAAGGGTTTCCTCTTAACAATTTGCCCTCTCATCCTTCGTCTTTTATTGCTCGCCTACCCAATGAACGGAGAGAAGTGGAAGAAATTAGAGCATTTCTTGATAATGTTGATTCTTCAGATGTTGATGAAATGGATTGGCCCGACATTGGAACGTCTCCAGTGAATGAATATAATACCGAGGGGGTTATTGGATATGGCATTCTCTCGACATTGTTCCACCGGTGCTGCCGATTGGTTGCAACCACGCATCCGCTACTGTTGAACTTCATGAGTATGCATTGCATCTTCTTAGATACTATGATCGAGAGGTTTGGAAGTCATCCTCGCTTCCGATATTTCCTGTTGAACATGATAATGAGGCATCGTAGCCAAGCGAAATGCTTCAGCTTTTTTGTGAAGAAAAATTTACATGATAACTCACCGACAACAATTGATGAGTTGCGTCAGCAACTTTCCGATTTACCAAATAATAAGTTGGTCGAGCATCCTATGCGGTTTGGGTCTTGTCTGAGGTAAAAGGGGCATACTTGGACTAAATGTCGAGCTGAATTGACTCACATGATTACTCGCTGGGATGTCCATCTTTGTTCTTTACTTTGAGTACGGCCGACACAAAGTGGCCGGAGTCGCATAGCCTCATGCCTGCATCGTCACATTCTCGTTCCTTAAATGAGCATCGTATGAAGGTTGAAAATGTTATCTAGTACCCTCATATTGTTGCCACATTTATGCACCATAGATTCAATATATTTCGAGAGGAAGTTTTCCAAAAATATCTTAAAGCTAAAGACTTCGCATGAGTCGTTTTCTTGAATTTATTTTCTATTCATTGTCAATTTCTTATTGATTTTCCATTCATATTTTTTATATTAGCTTTGTGTTCAATTTTTCGGATATGAGTGGCAACATAGAGGTTCAGCGACATATCCATGGTTTCCTATGGTTGCGAGGAGCTCCCGACATGGAAAGACTTGATTGGTCAAATGATTGTGATTTGCAACATGCAAAGAGGTTCTTTCACAATTATGTAAGCTGCATGGAATCCATGTGAAATACATCATCGCAATATAATGGTTCCAAGAAGTCTCAATGATGACCTGCCTATCGAATGCGATCAAATTTTCTCTTGCAATCCTCATAATGATTATGAAGAATTGTTGAACCATGTCCAAAGGCACACAAAGTGTAGTGTAGATTCTTGTTTGTGCAAAAAGGGCACTATTCTCGCTTGTCGGTATAATGGCCCATGGGATCTTTCTGGGGAATCAAGATTGTTCATAGATGATCAAGGAAGAAAAAAATATGAACCAGCAAGAAATGATGATAGGCTCAATGTACATAACATTGACCTTCTAACAATGTGGCATGCAAATGTTGATTTCCAACCCGGTGCTTTTCTACGGCATGTCAGTCTCGAAATATATTGCTAAGTATGCATCAAAAGCGTGAGAGAAGGTCCGAAAGCTATCATGATATGTTAACTAGAATTTCATATTCTTTTGCGTTTGAGATCATGCTTTATGTGCTTACGTAGAGGTTCCTTGCGTAAACGATCGTTGAACGCGAAATTGAGGGCACAAGAAACATGTCATATGTTGCTTAAGTTGCCTCTTGTTGTGTGTAGTCGACAATTTGTTTCGTTAAATGTTGGGAGAAAGGTGTTCAGAAAAAATTTCAAAGGATGGCCTACACTCTGCTCATCCGAGAATACATTTGTTCAAAATTATCGCAAGAGACCTTCTTTCTCGACCATCTATCTTTGATAGAAACGGCGAGATCTTGGACCTATGAGAGCAGCCGTAAAAAAGATCCATGGAGGCCAAGAGATGCTCATGCAATTGTTCGGGTGTGGCCATGGTTTTACTCTATTCCTGGTGAGGATTCGAGGGAATTTTGAAACGTTTTGCTGGTCGTAATCGCTCTTGTACAAGCCGTTTCGTGACATTTCCTCCTGAGATTGGGCTTTCAAGCTCGAAAATTATTGTTGAAAAGCTGGGAGGAATTTCCGATATCGAGCTTGGCATGTTGATCGAAATCCATCAATTGATGAAAATATTGAAGATGGAGAAGAAGGTGATTTTGCTAACCAGGAAATGAATCTTGAAGATTATTTTCAAGAGTGGCAGCTTTTCTCTCGCTTGGTTCCACCAAATAGTGTCAATGTTTTAGATCTTCACACCCTTGGTCGAAGGGATTTTGATATATCCTTTGACTCGGCAAGGTACAACTCTTTCGATGATGTGGCCGAAGAAGCTATTAATTTTATAAGGAATGCAATATCAAGGGGTGATGTTGGTGATCTTTCAAATAGAACATTTGTCTCTCATGGATTCATTGGCGTAGAAAAAACAACGACTTGCTTTTGAAATCGTTTTAAGGCATTCTCGCCGAATATGAGATTTGTGAAGCTCTTCTTATGATTATTCAAGGCACGGCTGTGATCGGCAAGTCTTTCCTTATCCGGTGTATTTACGAGGCTCTTTCTAATCCGTCAAGTAATGGGAAAAGTCCTTTGCTTCTTCTTGCCCCAACGGGAATAGTCGCTTTCAATATACATGCAAAAACAATACCTACTCGCTTTGAAAATCCCAATTAGAGATGTGAAACCACTACGGGGTCAATCATTGGCACTATTCCAAGAGGAAATGAGGCACATTCGATATATATTGATTGATGAAATGAGATTTTTAGGATCAAGGTTGTTCATGCAAATAGATGCTCGATTACGAGAAGCATTTCGAGATAAAAAGAATTGTCCTTTTGGTGGTAGATCCATGATCATTGTGGGTGACCTTGGCCGGCCACCTTCGTGAGAGATAAGCCTTTGTATGCGGGTAATACGGCGGGGAAAGTCTTATGGAAAAAATTCAATATTGTTGTCACTCTCGACACAATATTTCGCCAACAAGGGAGCAATGAGGAAACAATCTTGTTTTCGTCGAGTCCTCAATAACATAAGACACGCAGAACTCTGTTGTTGATGATTGGGAGTTTCTTATGTCGCGGTCGATATCAGGGTTGCATCCTAGAGAAAGGGATTTATTTAATGCAGTAGTTCACATGTTTCCAACAAATAATTTGGTCTCCATCCATACGAGACATATGTTGAAATCATTAAATTCTCCAATTGCACGATGTATTGCCGTGAATTCAAGACGTTCGTAAATCGGTCGGTGCCGATGATGATCAATCGGACCGTGAAGGTTTTGTTGTGCGGTGGCCAGACGTGTTATGTTGACATGTAATTTGTGGGTTGAAGTCGGCTTGGTGAATGGTGCACTTGGGTATGTGAAGGAAATATTTTATATGCCCAACTCTAAGCCACGAGCTTCCAATGTTCACAAAGTCGTTATTTTTGATAAGTATGTTGGTGTTTCGTTTGATGCAAGCAATCCAAACATTGTGCCTATCACACAGGTGATAAGAGGAAATCGAAAACAAATTCCTTTAAAGATGGCATGGGCTCTTACAATTCACAAGTCACAAGGTTTGACTTTAGAGCGAGCATCGATTGATATCGGGAATAGAGCACAACAAGGGCCGACCTTCACGACCATATCAAGAGTGAAATCAATAGATGGTTTGCGCATTGCACCGCCTTTCTCTTATCGGCGGTATGCCAAGATGAATAATAGTGCGTATGTTACAATTAGGAAGAAAGAAGAGGAGAGATTGAAGTCCATATCGCTATGATATGCAACTATTTATATAATAATAATGCTTCGATATATTAATGACATGTCTACATTCATCAAATTCATAGTAGTATTTTGGATTGTTGTTTACATCGTTTTTTCTGTTCTTTAATTTTTCTTGTTTTTATAATGTCGTTTTTTGTTATTTTTCTTACAATGATCCATTCACGGGTAGAAAACTAGTTACACGAGCTGACCATTAAAAATCAATATGGAATTCCATATCGTGTCACATGTAGCTAATAGTGTTTTGACATATTTATAGAATGTTTTATAATTGTTTTTATTATCGTCTCTTTTTTTCATTTAGTATAGGAATTGTTTTGATGTATTAATTAAATGAATACATTCACATTAGATGCAATATAGTAATATATGAGAAATTCCAGACATCATTTTTCATGTTGTTCAATATACCTCCATTTTTTAGTCGTTATTGTTATTTTGTTTATAGTAAAACCATTCGGACATATATAGCAGCGTTTATTAGCCAATCATTAAATTCAAGATTGAAGTCCATATCCCTATTACATGAAATTAAAAAATATTTATCAATGTCGCTTTTGCTAAATGTGTTGTGGTTTGGTTCAATGACAAGATATTTATATTTGTTAATAATATTGGACTACAATTAATATATACATTGAAATTAATTTAAATACAAATATTGAATTACTAACATTATTAAAATTTCATTATAAACATTGAGTTTAGAATTTTGTGCTTTCTTGTTGATTGTTGTAATATGGGTCATATCACACATTTATTTTTATCATTATTTTCATGGGTGTAGTATGTATTTCTAATGAGGTTTATAGCATCACGTTTTTAAGATTCGAGCTTTATGGGGTGTTATATAGTGTTATGTATTAATTAAATGAATACATTCATGAGATGAAATATAGTAATATATGAGAAATTCCATACATTGTTTTCCGTGTTGTTCAATATACCTCCATCTTTTAGTCGCTATTGTTCTTTTGTTTATAGTAGACCATTCGGACATATACGGCGAGTTATATTGGCCAATCATTAAATTCAAGATTGAAGTCCATATCCCTATTACATGAAACTACAAATATTTATCAATGTGGTTTGCTAAATGTGTTGTGGTTTGGTTCAATGACAAGATATTTATATTTGTTAATAATATTAGACTACAATTAATATATACATTGACATTAATTTAAATACAAATATTGAATTACTAACATTATTAATATTTCATTATAAACATTGAGTTTAGAATTTTGTGCTTTCTTGTTGATTATTGTAATATGGGTCATATCACGCATTTATTTGTATCACTCTTTTTAACTGCGTATGTATTTCTAATGAGGGTTTATAGCATCGTGTTTTTAAGATTCATTTTCTTAAAAACAATAGAAACGGGGTGTTATATATATAGATATATATATATATATATATATATATATATATATATATATATATATATATATATATATATATATATATATATATATATATATATATATATACCTAGATGTTTCTATCTCTTTACGTATAAATTTTTATTTTTTCGTTTTCCTTTTCAAATGCGAGTATGGATAATAATGATGGGATCTACTATAATCAAGCGGTGGCGAATATTTCTAGACTCATCGAGCCTTGCTTTTCTTACATTCGGGACAAGCTAGATAGAAAACATGGGTTCCATCCTCGTTTCATTGATGAGCACCTTCGTGTGCTTGATGAAATGAAAATCAATGTGAAATACCGTTGCATGTGCACATGAGGGAGGCTGGGAGAAAAAACAAGAAGGGATTGGTTGGAAAGCGTTAAGTATCGGGATCATTATCCCGTTGATTTGAATTGGTGTTCCTTTTGTGGTCTGGGTCTGGGTTACTTGTTCTTGAAGAGGTTGTTTGATAAATGACATTTTATGGACTGTTTTGAGTCCATTTTTGTGGTGGGATTTCTTTATGTAAAGACAACAAAACACATATGTTAATTGCAGTCCTTCAATTTTTATAATATTAATGGTCCCTTTGCTTTATTGATGTTTTATGATTATACTGTTAATATTTCATTGTATTTGTTGATTAATTGTGTTTATAACATTGATTCGTTTATTTTTCCGATTCTTTCAGTTTGTAATAATATTTCGTTCACATTATTAAATTCAAATATTGGGGTTTTTATATTAGTCATGGAGTTCAATACTAATGCATTGTCCAATTTCACATTATGAAAAACACTTACTCAACTTAATATAAACAAAATGGACTATTGGTATAACTTATGTTTTTAATAATGTTCCGTTGAGTTCATGAATTCCTTTGGTTTATAGTATTTAAGCCTTGGGTTTATAATTTTTTGGGTTCATAGTTGGTCCTTTGGTTTATAATTTTTTGGGTTATGGTTGTCCCTTGGGTTCACCAATTCCTTCGGTTTATAATATTAAACCCTTGGGTTTATTAGTATTTTGGTTTATAATATGAATAATCGATCAATGTCATCCATGATCAAATGTCCCATTCTGACAAACATTGTATCAATATGAAAATCACCCATGGCCAACTCATGGTCATAGTTGGTCCAAAGTCGCATTGCGACAACAATTGTCTCAATGTTTAAATCAATTCCCTTGGGTTCACCAAATCCTTTGGTTTATAATTTTGGGTAATGATTTTCCCTTGGGTTCACCACTTGCTTTGGTTTTTAATATTAAACCCTTGGGTTTATTAGTTTTTTTGGTTTATAATATGAATAATCGATCAATGTCATCCATGATCAAATGACACATTATGAGAAACATTGTCTCAATATGGAAATCACCCATGGCCAACCATGGTCATAGTTGGTCCAACCTCACATTGGGACAACCATTGTCTCAATGTTTAAATCAATTCCCTTGGGTTCACCAATTCCTTTTGGTTTATAATTTATTGGGTAATGGTTGTCCCTTGGGTTCCCCAATTCCTTTGGTTTATAATATTAAACCCTTGGGTTTATTATTTTTTTTGGTTTATAATATGAATAATCGATCAATTTCATCCATGATCAAATGTCCCATTCTGACAAACATTGTATCAATATGAAAATCACCCATGGCCAACCATGGTCATAGTTGGTCCAAAGTCGCATTGCGACAACAATTGTCTCAATGTTTAAATCAATTCCCTTGGGGTTCACCAAATCCTTTGGTTTATAATTTTTTGGGTAATGATTTTCCCTTGGGTTTACCACTTGCTTTGGTTTTTAATATTAAACCCTTGGGTTTATTAGTTTTTTTGGTTTATAATATGAATAATCGATCAATCTCATCCATGATCAAATGACACATTATGAGAAATATTGTCTCAATATGGAAATCACCCATTGCCAACCATGGTCATAGTTGGTCCAATGCCGCATTGGGACAACCATTGTCTCAATGTTTAAATCAATTCCCTACAGGGTTCACCAATTCCCTATGGTTTATAATTTTTTGGGTGATGGTTGTCCCTTGGGTTCACCAATTCATTTGGTTTATAATATTAAACCCTTGGGTTTATTATTTTTTTTGGTTTATAATATGAATAATCGATCAATGTCATCCATGATCAAATGTCGCATTCGACAAACATTGTATCAATATGAAAATCACTTGATGGCCAACCATGGTCATACTTGGTCCAACGTCGCATTGCGACAACAATTGTCTCAATGTTGAAATAAATTCCATTGGGTTCACCAATTCCTTTGGTTTATAATTTTTTGGGTAATGATTTTCCCTTGGGTTCACCACTTGCTTTGGTTTATAATATTAAACCCTTGGGTTTATTAGTTTTTTAGGTTTATAATATGAATAATCGATCAATTTTATCCATATATAAATAATCGATCAATGTCATCCATCATCAAATTGTCTGAATATGAAATCAGCCATGGCCAACCATGGTCATACTTGGTCCAACGTCGCATTGTGACAACAATTGTCTCAATGTTTAAATGAATTCCCTTGGGTTCACCAATTCCTTTGGTTTGTAATATTAAACCCTTGGGTTTATTAGTTCTTTTGGTTTATAATATGAATAATCGATCAATGTCATCCATGATCAAATGTCACTTTCTGAAAAAAAATTTCTCAATATGAAAATCACTCATGGCCAACCATGGTCATAGTTGGTTGAACGTCGCATTGTGACAACAATTGTTTCAATGTTTAAATCAATTCCCTTGGGTTCACCAATTCCTTTTGCGTTTATAATATTTAACCCTTGGGTTTATTACTTATTTTGGTTTATAATATGAATAATCGATCAATGTCATCCATCATCAAATTGTCCGAATATTAAATCGTCCCATGGCCAACCATGGTCATACTTGGTCCAACGTCGCATTGTGACAACAATTGTCTCAATGTTTAAATGAATTCCCTTGGGTTCACCAATTCCTTTGGTTTATAATATTAAAACCTTGGGTTTATTAGTTCTTTTGGTTTATAATATAAATAATCGATCAATGTCATCCATGATCAAATGTCACATTCCGACAAACATTGTCTCAATATGAAAATCACCCATGGCCAACCATGGTCATAGTTGGTCGAACGTCGCATTGTGACAACAATTATCTCAATGTTTAAATGAATTCCCTTGGGTTCACCAATTCCTTTGGTTTATAATTTGTTGGGTAATGGTTTTCCCTTGGGTTCACCAATTCCTTTGGTTTATAATATTAAACCCTTGGGTTTATTAGTTCTTTTGGTTTATAATATGAATAATCGATCAATGTCATCCATGATCAAATGTCACATTCTGAAAAAAAATGTCTCAATATGAAAATCACTCATGGCCAACCATGGTCATAGTTGGTTGAACGTCGCATTGTGACAACAATTGTTTCAATGTTTAAATCAATTCCCTTGGGTTCACTAATTCCTTTGGTTCATAATATTTAACCCTTGGTTTTATTAGTTATTTTGGTTTATAATATGAATAATCGATCAATGTCATCCATCATCAAATTTTCTGAATATGAAATCAGCCATGGCCAACCATGGTCATACTTGGTCCAACATCGCATTGTGACAACAATTGTCTCAATGTTTAAATGAATTCCCTTGGGTTCACTAATTCCTTTGGTTTATAATGTGTTGGGTAATGGTTTTCCCTTGGGTTCACTCACTCCTTTGGTTTATAATATTAAACCCTTGGGTTTATTAGTTCTTTTGGTTTATAATATAAATAATCGATCAATGTCATCCATCATCAAATGTCACATTCGATAAACATTGTCTCAATATGAAAATCACTCCATGGCCAACCATGGTCATAGTTGGTCGAACGTCGCATTGTGACAACAATTTTCTCAATGTTTAAATCAATTCCCTTGGGTTCACCAATTCCTTTGGTTTATAATATTAAACCCTTGGGTTTATTAGTTCTTTTGGTTTATAATATGAATAATCGATCAATGTCATCCATCATCAAATTGTCTGAACATTGTCATCCATGATCAAATGTCACATTTTGACAAACATTGTCTCAATATGAAAATCACCCATGGCCAACCATGGTCATAGTTGGTCGAACGTCGCATTGTGACAACAATTGTCTCAATGTTTAAATCAATTCCCTTGGGTTCACCAATTCCTGTGGTTTATAATTTGTTGGCTGATGGTTTTCCCTTGGGTTCACCAATTCCTTTGGTTTATAATATGAATAATAAATCAATGCCATGCATGATCAAATGTCAGATTCTGACAAATATTGTCTCAATATGAAAATCACCCATGGCCAACCATGGTCATAGTTGGTCCAACGTCATATTGTGACAACAATGCGTCTCAATGTTTAAATAAATTGCGTTGGGTTCACCAATTCCTTCGGTTTATAATTTTTTGGGTAACGGTTTTCCCTTGGGTTCACCAATTCCTTTGGTTTATAATATTAAACCCTTGGGTTCATTAGATCTTTTGGTTTATAATATGAATAGTCGATCAATGTCATCCATGATCAAATGCCGCATTTTGACAAATATTGTCTCAATATGAAAATCACCCATGGTCATAGTTGGTCCAATGTCGCATTGTGACAACAATTGTCTCAATGTTTAAATCAATTCCCTTGGGTTCACCAATTCCTTTTGGTTTATAATTTGTTGGGTAATGGTTGTCCCTTGGGTTCACCAATTCCTTTGGTTTATAATATTAAACCCTTGGGTTTATTAGTTCTTTTGGTTTATAATATGAATAATCGTTCGATGTCATCCATGATCAAATGTCACATTCTGCACAAATATTGTCTCAATATGAAATCACGCATGGCCAACCTTGGTCATAGTTGGTCCAATGTCGGATTGTGACAACAATTAGTCTCAATGTTTAAATCAATTGCCTTGGTTTCACCAATTACTTTGGTTTATAATTTTTTGGGTAATGGTTGTCCCTTGGGTTCACCAATTCCTTTGGTTTATAATATTAAACCCTTGGGTTTATTAGTTTTTTTGTTTTATAATATGAATAATCGATCAATGTCATAGATGATCAAATGTCACATTTCGACAAACATTGTATCAATATGAAAATCACCCATGGCCAACCATGGTCATACTTGGCCAACGTCGCATTGCGACAACAATTGTCTCCATGTTTAAATCAATTCCCTTGGGTTGTTAATATATAATATATATTATTATAATATTATTAATATATTAGTAAATATTTTTAATATATATTATAATTTTTAAATATTTTTAATACTATTATAATATTTTAATATTTATTTAGTAATATTAATAATATTATAAAAATTACTAATAATCATTATAAATAAATATTTAAATATTTATTAATAATGATTATTAGTAATTTTATAATATTATTAATATATATTATTAATAAATATTTAAATATTTATTACTAATGATTATTAGTAATATTATAATATTATTAATATATAATATATATTATTATAATATTATTAATATATTATTAGTTCTTTTGGTTTATTAATAATATAACCATCTATGATATAAATATATGAATAAATATTAAAATATTATATATTATTTTTATTATTTTTATTATTAACAAATATTATTAATATATATTATATATATTTCAAGTTAATTTATAGTATGTATATAGTTAATATTATTAATATATTTATAAATATTTTTAATATATATTATTAATATTTATTATAATATTAATAATATAAGTAAAATGTTTTTGTATATATTAATAATATTATAATATTACTAATATTCATTATAAATAAATATTCAAATATTTATTAATAATGATTATTTGTAATATTATAATATTATTATTATATATAATTAATAATATTTATTAATAATATTATAATATTATAATATTTATTTAGTTATATTAATAATATTATAAATAAATATTCAAATATTTATTAAAAATGATTATTAGTAATATTATAATATTATTAATAATATATATTAATATTATTATACTATTTTAATATTTGTTTAGTAATATTAATAATATTATAATATTACTAATAATCTTTATAAATATATATTCTAATATTTATTAATAATGATTATTAGTAATATTATAATATTATTAATATATTTATAAATATTTTTAATATGTATTATTAATACTTATTATAATATTAATAATATAAGTAAAATATTTTTGTATATATTAATAATATTATAATATTACTAATATTCATTATAAATAAATATTCAAATATTTATTTTATAATGATTATTTGTAATATTATAATATTATTAATATTATAAAATATTATAATATTATTAATAATATTATACTATTTTAATATTTATTTAGTAATTTTAATAATATTATAATATTACTAATAATCATTATAAATAAATATTCTAATATTTATTAATAATTATTATTAATAATATAACCAACTATCATCTAATATATATTATTAATATATTATTAGTTTTTTTGGCTTATTAATAATATAACCATCTATGATATATTAAATTATTATATATTATTAAGATTATTTTTATATTAATATATATTATATATATTTCAAGTTAATTTATAGTATGTATATAGTTAATATTTTTAATATATTAATAAATAATTTTTAATATATATTATTAATACTTATTATAATATTATTAATATATATAAAATATTTTTGTGATTTTAATCATAATTAATATATTTAATATATTCATATTCTTATTAATATATAATATATATATTTCAAGTTAATATAATAAATTTATTATATATAATATTTATTTATTGATATATAAATTAATGTGATGGGTAGTGGATATAGGCCTATCCGCGTATATCAACCACATTAGTTTTTACTAATGTGGTTGTGCTAGTAATAATAATTTTGTTTAGGGTTTTCATTGTCCCGTCATGAGGATTTGAGATCCAGAGAGGGTGCTGCATTTGAGCCATTCTTATGAGCTCATTCATTGCTGCACGGGCAAGGCCTGCTGCTGAGGATTTGTCAACTATCCCACCTGGACTTGCGGCTCGCAGTGCAACATCAACAGCAGAAAGTCCGTTCAAGAAATCGGAAGTGGGATTTGTAGCCGAATGCAGGCTGTGAAGATTGTTGACAACAGAGCCACCAGATGTCACACTCGAAGTAACATTGTGTAGAGAAGAAAGCGACAACATTTCTGTATATGGTCTCCCACGCAATTTTTTCCGCAGCAAGCTGCACAACCAGGACAAAGACATAGAATTACAGACACTAAAATATTTACTAACACACCAACGGACATAAACATATAGCCGAGTGACCATAAGAAAATTCAAGGCTTAATAAAAAAACTTTACTTTAATCAAACTAGAAATGCACCGGTTGCATTTCGAGAATGCCCTTGAATATTAATATTTCAAAGCTAAATTAAGTTTGAGGGGCAGTGGAACCAAACCTCATTTTTTAATATTGTGTTCTCCAACCGCAGCTGTTGCACCTCAAAATGCATCTCCATGAGCATGGCAGGTCCTCCACCATTGTAATAGCTGCAGTTCTTCATCGCTTCTTTGAGAGATCAATTTTCCATTTTATATCTTTCGATTTCTCCCCTCACTGTACCGTTATCGCGACGCTCTTTTTGAACCTATCAGTCCAAAAGTTAGCAGATGAGAGAAATGAAACAGAAAGAAAAAGAAAGATTTAAAGAGTTCGCTGAATTTCCATGACTTTGTGCAGGAGTGTTTTACGGTGAATTTCCATTGACTTTGTGCAGTGTGTTTTAACCCTAATGACCATAAAAAATATAATTGCATACCTTCACCTTTGCGCGAAAGTTTTGGATCCAAAACCTTATTTTGCCTGTCCTCAAGACGCAATTTTGTACTGAGTTGTTGTCGCTGCGTTTTTGTTGGGATGGGGGTTTTCCCTTAAAAAACCTGAAAACAACGAACCCAAATGAACTTCATCCGGAAAACTACCGTGCTTGACAAAAAACCCAACTAAAACAAGAATGGTTTCATAACTTACTTCTCCATTTCCTGTATCTGTTCAGGAGTGTGCACTGTGTTTCTTTCTTTCAGGGTTGATTGCCCACTTGATCATCCCCGGATCGCTTCGCTTCCGCATTATCTCTGCCCGAGACCTACTCTCATACTCGTCATCGATGTTCATTCCCGATTGTGTGTGTGGACTACTGTGCCTTAATTCCGTTTTGCCTTTTTTCCAAGTGTGTGGGCTACTGTGTCCTTCAATGAAAGGCTTCCAATTGCTTCTTACTGTCCATTAGTAACGAGAGAGAAAGAGGGAGAAGGATGCTCTCCATTCTCTCTCACCCGTCTCGGTCCTCAAACCAAAGAGCGAGTTCATTGTGTTAAAAAGCTTTGCTCACACTTATAAATACCTCCGAGGTCTGAGGTCTGTCCTAGCAAAGGTTGGCGAGTAAGCGGTGGAGAAAAAGTTGGTATAGGCTAGGGTATGCCCTGTGCATGAGATTAAGCCATAGTTTTTTTGACTTGCACTCGCCAAGCTACGAGTAATTATGTTTTTGTATTCCCTTTGTTACGGAATCAACTTTGTTCTTCTGCAAACAAAAAGACCAGTTAGGCCACGCTTGTCTTTTGCTTCGCTTTTTTTAACACATTGAACTCGAGTCTTTGGTTTGAGGACCGAGACGGGTGAGAGAGAATGGAGAGCATCCTTCTCCCTCTTTCTCTCTGTTACTAATGGACGAGTAAGAAGCAATTGGAAGCCTTTCATTGAAGGACACGAGTGGCCCACACACTTGGAAAAAGGCTAAACGGAATTAAGTCACGGTAGTCCACACACACAATCGGGAATGAACATCGATGACGAGTATGAGAGTAGGTACTGGCGAGAGATAATGCGGAAGCGAAAGCGATCCGGGGATGATCAAGTGGGCAGTCAACCTTTGAAAGAAAGAAACACGAGCACACTCCTGAACAGATACAGGAAATGGAGAAGTAAGTTATGAAACCATTCTTGTTTTAGTTGGGTTCAAGCACATTAGTTTTCCGGATGAAGTTCATTTGGGTTCGTTGTTTTCAGGTTTTAAGGGAAAACCCCCATCCAACAAAACGCAGCGACAACAACTCAGTACAAAATTGCGTCTTGAGACAGGCAAATAAGGTTTTGGATCCAAAACTTTCGCGCAAAGGTGAAGGTATGCAATTATATCTTTATGGTCATTAGGGTTAAAACACACTCGCACAAAGTCATGGAAATTCACACGTAAAACACTCCTGCACAAAGTCATGGAAATTCAGCGAACTCTTTAAATCTTTCTTTTTCGTTCGTTTCATTTCTCTCATCTGCTAACTTTTTGGACTGATAGGTTCAACAAGAGCGTCGCGATAACGGTACAGAGTGAGGGGAGAAATCGAAAGATATAAAAATGGAAAAATCGATCTCTCAAAGAAGCGATGAAGAAGCTAAGACTATTACAATGGTGGAGGACCTGCCATGCTCATGGTGGAGGACCTCGCCATGGTGGAGGATCCATCTTAACCCCCGATCTATCTAGAGGCATCAAATCTCTAGAGGTGCAAACCTTTTTTTTGAGTGCAAAACTTGAGGAAAGGTTTGCACTTTGAAAGTTTTGATGTCTCTAAGGGCTTGATAGATCCAGAGTTAAGATGGATCTTCGATGGTTTTTACACATTTAGGAATAGATTCTTGAAATCATTTGTTTCAGAGCCCGACAAAGTTTGAGGTAAGAAAGAAATTAAATCATTCTAATTCGGTGGTGTTTTGCTCAAGGTAGAAATTAAATCATTCTAATTTGGTGGTAAGGGCGATTTGTTACACATGATCGCATTCATGGAGTGGAAGTAGATGAAGAAAAAAGTAGGAAAAAATTAAAATGCAGGAGCAAACCAAATCAAACCTAAAAATCTATCCCAGTTAGGAATGTGAAATCATGAAATCATTTCCGTCAATATTATTTTGAGGCAAGGCAGAAATTAAATCATTCTAATTTCTTGGTGTTTAGTGGAATGTAGAAAATAAATCATTCTAATTTGGTAGTAAGAGTGATCCATTACACACGATCGCATCCATGGAATAGAAGTAGATAAAAATGTAAAAGCAAAAAGTAGGAAAATTTTAAAATGCAGGAGAAAATGAAATGAAACCTAAAATTCTCCTTTCTCCATTAATTAAAATGTAGGAGAAAATAAAATCAAACCTAAAATTCTATAGCACTTCGTACAGTGAAATATTTTTTCCATTATGCTATTGCAGTTCGTACTGTGAAATCCTCCTAAAATTCTATCGCAGTTCCTATAATGAAATCCTTTTTCACTAAGCTATTGTAGCCACAGTTCCACTTTTCCTTTCTCGATTCGGTGATCACAGTTCGTACACAATTCCACTCTTCCTTTCTCCATTAGGCTATAGCAATTCGTACTCTGAAATCCTTTCTCCATGAGGCACAGCTCCACTCGTCGCACCATCACAGAGATTCTTCCTCACAAATACAATTCACACTTTATTTGTGTTAAATTTATATATCTAGGGAGATAAGTGATTTTTCATTAGGGCTAACATTACATTAATTAGATTAAATATTAAATATTAAATGTTAAACACTACTTTTACATTTACGTGTTTACATGAGATAGTCAATGCATGTAGTGTATTCAAATACAAACCTCCCTAATCAAAAATTTATTAATATTAATATTGTAATATATTAATATGAATATATAATTAATAATAGTCTTAGTATTAATATTTTAATATTAATATTAGGGTATTTGGCCCTTAGGCTTCACCTAAACTATGGTATTTGGCCCATAGTATTTAGCCCATGGTATTAATAATAATTTATTCTATGGTATTTGACCCATACCCTTCAGCTAAATAAAACCTCATTTTTGCATTTTCCTAAATATAAAAAGGTTTATGGACTAAATATAAAAAGAGGTTTTATTTATTTACCATACCTTTAATTTATTTATATTTTTATTTATTTACCATAACTACGGAGTAAGTATAAAAAAAAGTTTTATTTATTTACCATACCTCCAATTTATTTATATTTTTATTTATTTACGAAAAAAGAGGTTTTTTTATATTCCACCCAAGGATTTGGTTTCTAACCAAATTAATGTATGAGACAACGATTTATCGCGAGAGACACATCAAATTGGTATATGAGACCCCACAACAATTTGATCGCTAACCAAATTTGGTGTAGACGCCCGTCACGGCCAAGTGAGACATCAAATTGGTGTATGAGAACCCCTTGTTTGTGGGACAAGGGGTCCACCTCCGTGCACGGATTTGAATGATAACAAAATTGGTGTAAGAGACCCAGTTGTTTGTTTGTGGGACATGGGGCAAATTGGTGTAGGTGAGCCCCATGTCCACGTGGCGTTTATTTGTGATTTGAATGATAACTAAATTGGTGTAGGAGACCCCTTGTTTGTGACATGGGGAAAATTGGTGTGGGTAAGCAGACTAGTGTAGCGTGTGAGACCCCCTTGTTTGTGGGACATGGGGAAAATTGGTGTAGGTGAGCCCCATGTACGCGTAGGGATTTATTTGTGATTTGAATGATAACCAAATTGGTGTAGGAGACCCCCTTGTTTGTGGGACATGGGGAAAATTGGTGTAGATGATCCCCATGTCCGCGCGAGGGATTTGTACGCGATTTGAATGATAACCAAATTGGTGTAGGAGACCCCCTTGTTTGTGGGACATGGGGAAAATTGGTGTAGGTGAGCCCCATGTCCGCGCGAGAGATTTGACTACGATTTGAATGATAACCAAATTGGTGTAGGAGACCCTCTTGTTTGTGGGACATGGGGCAAATTGGTGTAGGTGAGCCCCATGTACGCGCAGGGGATTTGACTTTGTGATTTAAATGATAACCAAATTGGTGTAGGAGACCCCCTTGTTTGTGGGACATGGGGGCAAATTGGTATAGGTGAGCCCCATGTCAGGGCGAGGGATTTGACTTGTTATGTTTACGAAGGCATACATACTCTAGCCCCTGTTGTTTTGAACATGTGACCTCTAAGGAGGAAACAAGAAACATGCTCTTAACCATTAGGCCCACTCAAGCTTTATATTACATTTATTACCTTACATTTCTCACATCAATAATTTATTAAAAGTCAAATTAGTTATTGATATTATAATAAACAATTATGGTGTAGTGGAAATCATTGATGAAATGACATTTTTCGGTAAAACCTACAATACATTTTCAACCAAGATTATAAATTTGTGTTGTTTAGAATATATTTTTGAATTCATAAATAGATTCAACACCCTAAAAATCTTTAAACACTTGAATAATACAAATTTAACATCTTAAACTCAAATTTTTAAAAATCTCTAAAATAAACAAAAAAAAAATATCATTTTGACTATAATTTAAAAAAAACTCAACAATTATTATCTATATAAAAATTTAGTAATAAATGAAAAACATTTTTAATGTAAATAATTAAAAAACACAATTTACAATATAAATTATTATATTTAAAATGAAATATTAAAATAAATTATGATTACTTAAATAAAAGTAAAATATATTTTTAAATTTAATTAAATACCTTTTACTTCAAAATATATCCCCCTATAGGATAAAAAAGATAATATAAACATAATTTACAAAATAATTTATTATATTTTAATTTAAATATCATATTAAATGGTGACCATTTAAACCTGAAAAAAAATTATATTTTCAAATTATTTCAATAATTTTTACTTTTGCATATGCCCACGTATATGATCAATTTCTTTTTTACATTTTCATATGTGCACATATATGATTACGAAAATAAAAAAAATATATTGATATGAAAAAAATTCAATAGATAAATATTGGTCCAACTCAAGATTACTACAAAGACATTAATTTTATTTGAAAGTGGATTTTTTTTAAATAATATTATAATTAATTTTTTATTTCTCCAATAAATTTCATTAAAATATTGTAATTACCTACTCCCAATAACATAAATCAATCACTTAATACCTTATCTAATGGTACCTTTATTTATTCCTTATCTAATGGTATTTTTTATTTATTGTGAACTTAATTATTTATAATTTTTTAAAAAAATCATAATGTATTATTTTTTTGGATTTTTTTGGAAGTTTTTTCTACTTATTTTCGGGTCTAATTTCTTAAAATCTAGCAATTTTATTAGAAAAAGTTTTAGGAGTGAAATATCCACATTCCAAGTGCTCTAATTTGTTTATAGGGTGCTAAATTAGTATATGTAATGAGAAAACTGATTTAAACATCATAGATCAAGATTTCACCACATATTTTTCTTCCACGATTCCCGCCAAAAACTCTACATCCTATAAGACAAACAAGCTAGATAAGTATTGTCCTTTTAATACATGAAAAAAAATACATCTACAACCTAAATAATGAAGGTAATATCCTTTTTCTTGGGGAATTTAATGCTCAAGCGCTACTAATCAAGCTAATATGTTAAGTAAAAAACTCTAACCCCAACCCCTTGTGGCTTGACGATGATGGTAACTTAGCTAATAGATTCAAGAGAAAATTTGAAGACATATTCCAGAACTTATTCGACACCGAGCTCCTCAAACTTTGTAGTTCCAAGAACCTAATCATTTAAAATGGTATTAACATGTGGCCTCTCTCATATGAGATGACTTGTTTCCATGGGGTACAGGGTAGTAGCATCGTGAATTATGCGATTTACGACACCCATGTTGTAACAACTATACACCTCAAAAAAAGACATATTATAATCTTCTTTTACCTTTAGAAATAACATCTTATCGAGTTGTAGGTCAAATTAAAATATTCAAACATTTACATACATGATTATGGTATAATGAAAAGAATATATAATCACCGATTCTTAACAAAGGTTTGACATGCATCTTATTTGACTCATATTTATGCCACGAACCCGGTTGTGTGTTTTCCCTCACACGTCTATAGTCTAATAAGGTATTATTAGTTGCTACATATGTAATCGGCGGCGAATCTTACCACACAATCATTTACTTAAATCATTAATTCCGGTACCACTAATTAATGCGGCTTATTAATAGAAATCACTTGCATGCGTAAACGTTTGATATGATAACACTTGTCCGTGACCTACCTTGGCTCCATACGGGTCATCCACACCTTATCCGGGAGATCGACGGTGTGGTTGTGGATCTGCGATGGTTAGGGTAACCACCCACCCCACCCTCCCGGTTGGTATTTCATTTGCTCGCTTTGCTTGGAACTACCTCCGAGTACGTGCAACTTTCCTTTATTATTTTGCGACGATGCTCACAAGTACCTGCACACGGCTCAATATGTTGCTTATTGGAACAATACCAATTATTTCTCTCGACGCCAGAGGGTTATTTTCCTTTAACCCCTTCCATGAAATCTATTTGGTTTCAAGTTACACGTTTAACTCTTATTATGCATAGTTCTAAATTTCTTCTCTGTTACCAATTTCGAATTCTTCTTGAAAGGGGTTTAAGATTTTTTAGGTTCCAAAGAATGATTATATCGGTGCTATGCATGCCTCACCTCGAGTTGTGGAAATTCTTTGTTTATGAGCATGAGGTCTCCACGACCTATCTGCGGCCACGCCTGCGACTCTCGCCTCCAGGTAATGTACTGGGGACTCTACTTTACATGTTTTCCTTTTAATCTTTTGGGCTAATGCTTTGAACGAGTGGTATTGTTTTCGGTGACTTCACCTTTCTAGTTTGTTGTCTACGAGGTTGGTTTCCCGGTCGTAGTCGATAACCCAAGCTTTGTTTTGGAGTTTCTCCTCTTACAATCTCCTTCATGGTATGTTTCGGTAAAGCTCAGGGAAAATGGTGTTTTATTTATAAGCTCTTGTGCTATCAATGAATTCGGCATACACGCTCTCTTACGTAGGTTAATGTACGACAAGAGAGTTTCTCTCAGTCACGTAGTAACTCTGCTCTTATCTGTTTATGGTTAAGGGGTTGAGTGAGGCTCACCCCCTATACTTGTGTTCCATCCGTAACCTTCCTTTGCATGCCTACCCATATGCAAATTAGTGTAGGATTGGTTTGCTTTCCAAAGTCAAATATGTATTCATTTAATTGTATTACGAACTATTGAGCCTTAAGCTTGGCTCTTGGTAATGTCTCTGAGACACATGTATCTGGGTCTCTCAATACCGCATGTAATAATTTTTTGTTATGGTTGACCTACCGGGGGTTAAGTTAGACTTGCTCGTCAAATTTCTAGGCTTTGTTAATATTGTATTCATTATTCAGTTTTCTTTTTTGCGATCGAAGACTTTTTAAATATCTTTACTTCCCCTGCAAATGTATATATAAGTAATTTTCGCTCTTATGCTCTTAGTAGATGTTTTTACGTGGGATTTATGAGAGGTCACACCTACATGGGTATTACGTTTCTGTTTATTCTCTATCACGGGTACTCTACCCTTTGGGTACAGAATCCTAACCCTCACTTTGGGGTCTGGGTTCTAAACCCTCAAGCGTAACCCTTGAGCTCATTTATGTAATGATAATCGTACTCCATGTAGAAATTTGAATAATAGCTGAATTATTCACCGAGATTATCATGATTACACACTATTTAAGCTTCATGCATAATACATAACCTCTTCTACAATTGATCATCAATTTGCGGAAATTAGAAGCGATCGCATGCGCACATTAAAACATAATCAAGCACACATATAACACGAGTATGTAATGGGGAAGCTTACAGCTGAAAACCCCCAACTATACGTATATTATAATGATAGAGAACATGTAACAATACATAGCACAAAGCTCCTCACGGCTCTCGGCACTATCTCACATGCTACACACAAACTAGCTCGGATATGAACAAGTCACAAGTTCAAATCTCTTCCACTTGTACGCTTTGCCTCTCTTTGCGCAATCCAAGATGAATAATGATGAGATCCAAGTTCGAATCCCCTTTGGCTTGTCTTGCGCAATCCTCATTGGCAATCTCAATCAATGTGTGTGCAAATCTCATGCCTGGCTATAGTCACAGCTGATAGTAGACTCACCCTTTCACCCACCTCTAACTGCTTGGTCTCCAGTGAGCTATGTCCATGCCTTTGAGTTAAACTGATGTATTCTTTATTTGATTTATGAGTTAATAATTAGTGAATTAATTAATAATTAATTCACACCACTCATCACTAGTGTATTTATCGGTTAGACTAAATACAACTAGTTCAACTAAGTTAAACCGAACACTACTCCACCAAGCTGTCTCATCAACTCCACCAAACTACGCCACATGAGTTCTAACTGAAGTCAACCATGCAATAGCTCAACTAACCCTTAGGAAAAGCGTATTTCCTTACATCGGTGCATGTGCCACATTCAAGCATCAAGGCGAAGTGCTCAAGAGGATAAGATAATGTTTAGAGTCCAAATATTATTAAAGGGCTAATAATATTTGGTGATTTCGTAGGCTAGCTGAGTCTAAAAATAGACTTTGCCCAATGTCTAAGAATAGAGGTCCATCTATTTTTACCAACTTGACCAACCATCCACAAATAGCATCTTGCAACTCATAGACCATGATCCATATGTCTAAAAATAGACATAGTCTAAAAATAGACTTTGCGCCAAAAATAGCACAGCAGGGCCCACTTAGTGAAGGCGACTTCTTTTCACTAAGCTCCATCATCTTGTTGCATTTTCAACACTCCCTCTCAACAAGATATGGATTATACTGCAACCCCTATCCTGCCTCTTTGGTATTCAAATTTTCTCCTGGTGAGCGCCTTCGTCAAGATATCGGCATCACGATCCTCGCTGGGAATGTATGAAAGTAACATGATTCTCCGTCTACAATCTACTGATATGATGGTTCTGATGTCGATGTGTTTGGATCTATCATGAAATATTTGGATTAGGTGAGAGTTTACTACAACTACGGTTATCACAATAAATCACGGTAGGCTCCAAGTGTGACCCGAACAACACGACCGAGGATCTTCCTCATCCATATAGCCTCGCATGCAGCCAAGCTTGCTGCCATATACTCGGCCTCTGCTTTGGGCGAGTGCCACGGATCTCTGCTTCTGTGTACCAAAAGCTATTGTCGACCGATCTGAAGATCCCCTCCAAATGTGCTCTTTCATATCCGTTGGGCTCCACTGCCCAATCTACATCCGTGAAGCCACATAGCTTCACCTCGTCCTCTGTCACGTACCACAATCCATATCCTGATGTGCCTCTCCGAGCTTGAGGTAAAACATTTATTCGTTAATAATCCAACATTTGCAAAATATAAAGAGAGTTGAAGAAGTATTCATAAGGATGGTAAAAATAAAATTATCGGGAGGCATAAGTTTGGGAGAAATTGGTAGATTTACTGCGAAAAAGATAAATAGTAAAACGGAGGCGATCGAATGGAAAACATATCGGTGAGGAAAAAGGTAAAAGAGAAGGAAATTTTACGGTTAAAGAACAACGATGAAATGGATAATGTAAAACACAACATTGAAAGAGTATTAGAGCGATGAAAAGTGTATCGGATGAAAGTCAAAAGGCTAAATTCAAATCGAGTGAAAGATGCCAATGTGAAAGACACTCAACGGTCGAAATTCGTTGAGCAACGGCAAAAAGAGACAAATCGAGAAAAAAGATCAAAGACGACAAACAACAACTTCAATAAAATCGGGGACAACTTGCATTAGTTAGATAGACATCTCTATCTTCTTGCATGAAGATATTTATTTTTTCTTGAATAATTCCTAAGTTTATTTTAGGATATTTTGTAAGATGTTTTTTCATAAATACTTCACATTTCAAAGTATTGAGGGTGGATGAATTGCTAAACATTTCTATAGCTTAAACTACGAGGGTTCTTTTTACCATTTTCAAGTCAAATGATGTTGGATTGAGAAATAAAGCATCATATTACGGGATTCATGTGTTGAGTCACTTTAATGAAGTGCTTTCACTTTTTTCTTTGTTTCTTTCTTATGTTTTTTCATATACTTATATGTTTCCTTAATCTAAATGATATAACGGGAATGTTATTACATAATATTTTTAATTACGCTCTATATTGAACTATTTGTCATTTACATGTTTTTCTTCTGATGTCCATATTACGAAATTCTTCATTGCTCCTTAGTTTCAATTGACCCTTGTATTTTGCCCTCATTATCCGGATCTAAGAATCCTTAATTTATCTCTCATCTCGATTGAAACCATTTCACCATCCATCACTGAAGATTTGAATTGACCCGGCAATCTTAACTTTGTGAAAATTTCCTTTAGACCTTGATTAAAGTCCCTCTTGCTTGATACATTGACTCCATTAGCCCAATGGAAAACATACTTGCAACTATCCATCTGAACCAGTGATTCTACCAACAAATCAAATCCAAAATCAAATCCTAGTCACTAAAATCAACAAAGTTAAATCATATAGAGAGAGCCCTCTCTCAGCTTTAAAAATGGCTAGATCCTAAGCTTAAAAGTGGGTTTGTGGCTACCTATAATATTTCTTAAAACCAAAAAAACAAAACAACCCTAGGAAATTATTGGAGTGATAATAGGGTAATGTCAAGTTTGGGTTTGCAGAACCTCGGAATGACGCAGAAGAACGAGTCGTGAGTAATGCAAACATGGAACAATGGAAGAAAGACAAAAAGGAAGAATGCCCAAGCGTTGCTTCTTATCCGGCGAGGGAGTGGACCGAGCGGTGTTCCGAGAAGATAATCATCACGTACGCAACAAAGGAAGCATGGGAAACTTTGGCGAAAAAGCTATCATGGTATGGAAAAATACAATATTGTTAAATTGTAGAATACTAGGAGAGGTTTTGAAATTCGCAAATGAAGGAGACATAAGACATCAATTCTTTCATGAATCGGGTCATGCTTGTAGTAAATCGAGTTAAAAAATTATGGTGAAGACATTAAAAATAAAACTATGATTGATGAGGTCCCTAGATCTTAGTTTACGAAATTTGATGTTGTGGTAGCAACCATAGAAGAAGCCAAGGATTTGGAAAAACACATAGTTGATGAATTGATGGGATCACTTCTATCGCATGAGGCAAGGATATACAGAAATAAGGATCCCACTTTAGAAACAACTTTCAAAATTCAAGTTTATATTTCAAGATGTTGAGGCGAGAGGTTGATCGAGAGAAACATGATGAGACGGAAGCTACGGTGGTCGAGAGAGATGGTTGAGAAGAGCATGAACATCAAAGTGGAAGCAACAACAATAAAAGCTTCCACAATAATCAAAGGTTCAAAAAAATTGAAGGTGAAATGTTATTATTGCAATAAATTTGGTCACTATACTCGTGATTGTAGGAAAAAGATAAGCTGATTAAGGAAATCGGAGAGGTAATGTTAGTAGAGAGAAAAACTAACTCCATGTCCCTAGCATGCAACACCATGCATGAACCGTACGATAAGGTGTGGCTATTAGGCAGTGGTTGCGATAACCACATGACATGCAACAAGAATTTGGTTACAAATTTGGATCAATTGGTGAAGACGAGAGGTAAACTTGGGGACTCATAAGACTGCGGACGCGAGATGGAAAAGGAGTGGTCAGCATTCTTACCAAGCACGGGGGGCCAAAGACAATACGAGAGGTATATTATGTTCCTGCTTTCAAACACAATTTGATAAGTGTTGGTAAATTGATGTTGAAAGGATATAGAGTTATCTTTTAAGGGAAAGAATGTGTTATTTATGAAAAAAATTCCAAGAAATCATCCCATAACAAAGGTTCGGATGATGAGGAACACACTCTTTCCTATTATTATGAGCTACAACGATCGGGTTAGTTCTTTTACAATTGCATCTTCTAATTATTGCTTGGTTATGGCACTTTCGGTTTGGACACTTGCATTTTTCCGGTTTAATATTGTTGCGGCGAAACGGATGGTTAGAGGATTACCTCCAATCAAAGAACCTACTTGCACTTGTGAGTGTTACACCTTGGGAAAAACAACATCGTGAATGTTTTAAAAAATGGAGTTTCATACAAAGCAAATAAACCACTTGAGTTGGTGCATACGGACTTGTGTGGACCTATGAGGACACATTTAATTGGTGGAAGTTGTTACTTCCTCACTTTTATTGAAAACTATAGCGAGAAAGACTTAGCATAGAACCAAAGTGATCAAAAGGTTAATGTATTGAGATCATATCGTGGTGGAGAATATGATTCGAAAGCATTCCATGACTACTACAAACAAAATGGAATCAAAAGACAATTTATAACTAGATACACGCTTTGTAGTAGAATGGTGTAGTAGAGAGAAAGAACAAAACAATCATGAACATGACAAGGAGCATGTTGAAAGAAAGAAACGTGTCTAATGAGTATTGGGCAGAACCGGTTGCATGTGTTATTCATGTGATAAATAGATCTCGGACTACAAAGAGTGCGATGAACACGGTACTAGAAGAAGCACGGTCACGTCTATCATGCGGTGTATCTCATTTCGAGTTTTTTGGATGTGTATCCTATGCACATGCGCCTAAGGTCATAAGAGGAAAATTAGATGATCAAAGTGAGAAATACATATTTACTGGTTATAGTGAGCGAGTCAAAAGCTTACAAATAACAAGACAATAATTAACTAAGATGTTGTGTTCAAAGAAAAAAGAGTCATGGAATGGAGCTGTATACAATCGATGCACAAACAACGTTGAAGGAAGAGAATGATGTAGCAAAAAAGGAGTAGCAAGAATCAAAAGAGTAGACACCAAACAGAGTCACACCAATAAGGACTCCAAGATTTTCTCGACATCTTTGTGTAACCGGCTCCAAAAAATAGAAGAAAAGAGATATCAACGCCTTAGAAATAAGCCACTTCGAGGGGAAACCTCCAATACATTACATAAATGAAAAAATTCTTGGATGATACAATTTACAAAACCTCCTTTCTTTATATAGGAGTCCATGTGGCCATAATGTAATCCTAGTGGGCCACAATGCAATCCTAGGCTGACCTAACAATAATAATTTAAGGGAACAATAATAACAAAATGGGGGGTTACAAGGGTACAATAATAACAATAAAGGGGGTTACACTAATAACAATAAGGGACTATACTAGTAATATAGGGACCTAACATGTCCCTCTCCTTAAAAAAAAGTGTTGTCCTCAACGCTTGAGTAACTCTAGGTGCTTCTGTATAAACTTCTCATCCTCTCATGTAGAATCTTCAGTGGGTAAGTTCTTCCACTTGATGAGATACTCTGAAATTGATCGATTCCGTAGATGTCGAGTTCTTGTTTCCATGAACTCTTCAAGTTCCAATATGATTTTTCCTTCCTCATCAAGTTACGGAAATATTGTTTGAGCTGGAAGATTTTCACTTATAACCTTCTTTAAGCATGAAACATGGAAAGGCTTGGATGCACTCGCGAAGAAGCAGGGAAGCTCCAATTTGTATGCCATAGTACCAATCTTTTGCACCACCTTGTAAGGACCATAGTACTTTGGCGATAATTTATTATCCTTGTTAGCTTGCTTGAGGGACATTTGTTTGTATGGTTGTAGGCTGTAAAAATACCCAATCTCCTACATCAAAACTTCTCTCGTTGTGATGTTGATCTTCTTGTTGTTTCATTCGATTTTTGTGCCAAATTCAAGTTATCCTTTTAAGAGTTGGAGAACTTCTTGCTGATGCTCGATGTGATCTTCCACTTGCTTGAACCTTCGAGTTTTCCCTTAAAGATGATGTGATGGATGGTGGATGATATCCATAAAGTGCCATAAATGGGGTCATTTTTTGCTGCGGTATGGAAGGAAGTGTTATACCACCATTCGGCGAGAGGTAACCACTTGACCCATTGTGTTTGTTTATCGAGATACAAAACAACGAAGATATCCTTCCAAACATTTATTTACTATCTCAGTTTGACCATTAGATTGAGGATGATAAGATGAGCTATGAGCTAATTGAGTACCTAAACATGAAAATAACTCCGTCCAAAAAATTCCATTAAAAATGGGATCTCTGTCACTCACAATAACCCTTGGGCTTCCATGTAGCTTTTGAATTATGTCCATAAATGTAGTAGCAATTGTACTTTCTTTAAATGGATGAGATAATGCACAAAAGTGTGCATACTTGGTAAGTATATCAACTACCACCATGATGACACTCTTTCCTATGGACTTAGGTAAAATTGTGCAAAATCCATTGAAATCTCCTCCCAACGTTGACTTGGAATGGATAAAGGTTGTAGAAGTCCCAGGGGGTCTTAATTGTCTCAACTTTATTCTGCTTTGGAAAACCAAACATTCCGCCACAAACTTTTGAATATCAGATTTAAGGCCATCCCAAAAAAAATTATTTCTTCACCACTGTGGTAAGTTTTTTAAAAAATCTCGAGTGTCCTCCTAAAGGAGAAGTGTGCAATTCTAGAAGAATCTTTTGTTTTAGTTGGGAATTCTTACAAAGATATAAGCGGTCTTTGTACCATAAGGAATAATTTTTTCCAACTAAATGTATCGGATGTACTAGGATCTTGCTTTGCAACTTTTGAATGAGTGTCCATACATCTTTTTCCTTCTTCCATTCATCTCTTGCTTCGGTTATCCAATCTAGTTGGATTATAGAAATGGCACAAAGCAATTTTTCCACCTCTTCATTCTTTCTTGAGAGTGCATACTGCAACAACATTAAGCTTTCCTTTTTTTGTAGATTATTTCAAAGTCATAACCCAACATCTTTGTGACCCATTTTTTGCTTTGCTCTTCGAAGATAGTCTTTGTTCCAAAAAAGTGTTTAAGACTATCATGATCAGTTTTTTACCTTGAAGTGTCTTCCCATTAGGTAAGTTCTCCATTTCTTTAGTGCATGCGGTATTGCTAACATTTCCTTCTCATAAATAGGTTTACGTAAATACTTTCCTTTGATTGGACGAATTTCAAAAGCAATGGGTCTTCCTTCTGCACTAAAATAGCACCAATTCCATTTCTGAGGCATCACATTCCATAATAAAGGTTTTTGTGAAGTACGGCGTATCTAAGACCGGTGCTAGGCACATTGCCTCTTTAAGATGTTCAAAGGCCTTAGTTGCTTCAGGGAGTCCATGAAAATGCATCTTTCTTCAATAATGTTTTTTAGAGGTATTGCTATTCTCCCATAATTCTTAACAAACTTGCGATAATACCACTGTTAACTCGAGAAATCCTCGCAACTTTGCTTTATGGTTGTGGGAACTTTCCATTCCTTAATGGCTTTAATTTTGTTAGGGTCTACTTTAACACCCTCGTGAGATACAATATGACCCGAGATATTACACCTCTTGTACTCCAAAGAAAAATTTGGATGGTTTTTCATATAATTGTTTCTCCTGCAATAGTTTGAGCACCCTTTCAACATGTTCAACATGATCCTTCCAAGACCTGCTATAGATTAATATATCATCTCAAAAAATACTAGCAAAAATTTTCTAAGGAAGGGTTTGAAAATGGAATTCATCAACCCTTGAAATGTAGAAGGTGAATTGGTAAGGCCAAAAGGCATGACCAAAAATTCATAATGACCCTCATGAGTTCGAAATGCTATTTTTGGAATATCTTCAGTCTTCATTCTAATTTGATGATATCTGAACGAAGATCCAACTTGGTAAAATAAATTGCTCCATGTAATTCATCCAATAATTCATCAATCACGGGAATGGGAAATTTATCTTTAATGGTGAGCTTATTGAGCTCCCTATAATCCGAGACACATTCGCCATGATCCATCCTTCTTGTGTACCAATACTACGGGAAGCGAGAGAAAGAACTTTGACTAGGTTGAATTATACCCGCCTCTAACATTTACTGCAATCATACGTTCAATTTCACTCTTTTGGATGTAAGGATATCTATAAGGCACGATGTTTGGAGGAACACTTCACTGGAATCAAATGAATAGCATGATCATGATCACGAATAGGTGGGAGTCCTTTGGGAGTTTCAAACACCTTGGAATGATTGTCCAAGACTTGTTGGAGATCCGAAGAAATAGATGATTTTGATGTTGGAACATCTAGTGACCATAATTGTGCAATTACGCCTCGTTTTTATTTCTTTAGAAGCTTTGTCATGAAATTAGAGCTTATTATCTTTCCTGGCTTCCCACGCAATACCCCGTAATTTGACTTCCTTTCCTTTTGAAAAAAAATTCAAGAAAATTTCTTGAAAATTAAAAGCTACCGTCCCCAAAGGTTGTAACCATTGTACTCCTAGTACAACATCATCACCTCCCATAGGAATGGAAAGCGTTGGACTAGTCAATACATATTCCCCCCATGGTTAGCTTGATATTATGGCATTTTTCCAGAGCAATTTATAGTTCCTCCATTTGCAACCATCACTTGACATTACGGTGTTGGGTATAGGAAACAATTTAATTCCTTGGCTACCTTACAATGAATAAAATTATGGGTGCTACCTGAATCAATCAACACTATTACCTTTTTTCTTCTTGATATGTACTTCTATCTTGAGAGTTTGAGGAGTGGTAATTCCTTCCCGAGTGCATTACACGATATGGTCGGATTCATTTCTTCCTCTTCTAGTGTTGGTTCCTGGTGTATATCCTCTTCTTGTTCATTTTCTTCTTCCTCTTCACAATCTATGTAAAATAATTTCTTCTCGGCACACATATGACCTTTAGTGTATTTTGCTATCACAAGCTGTAGCAATGCCATTTTTTCTCTTTTTTCCTCCAATTGTTGTGGTGTCAACCTTGTAGGTTGTGGAAATCTAGGCGTAGCAACACTTCCTTCTTTATATAATTGAGTGGTAGGCTTCCTTGTCGCCATAATTTTACATTCAAATTTTCTTGCCAACTTGAATTCCTTCTCCAATGAATGCTGGTTCCAAAACGTGAACTTCATGTTGAATTTTATCCTTTAAAGTGCCTATGAAGAGATCAATCCTATGTTCCTCTAAAATATCGAGTTACCCTTATATTCAATTTTTTGGAAGTTCTCAATGTGTTGCCCCACTAAACCCTTTTGTTTGAGATTTATCAATTGGCTAAAGAAGGTGTTGCTCTTTGTATCCTCATAATGTGCTATCATTTCCTCCATAAAAAATTGACCAAGTGACAATTTTTTTTACGGGAGCACAACCATTGATACCATACAAATGTATTTTGTTCTAAATTTAAAGTTGCAATGCGTACCTTTTGTGTGTTTTGCACGTTATGGAGATCAAAATATTGCTCCATCTGTAGTATCCATGTTACAGGATCCTTTCCATCAAACTTCCTCATATCCATTTTTTGGAATATGGTGGTTCTTCCCACCAAAATTAGAGTTTATGAAATCATGACTAACATTTATTTTGTTCTCATCATGAGGGTCTTCTACTATCTTTTCACCATTAGGAAACATTTCTTGTATCAACTTTGTCAAACCTTACGTATGCTGCTTTTAGATCATTCTTCATGTTTTCCATGTTGTCTTTCATGTCATCCATCTTAGCTTCCATGCCAGCTTCCATGCCATCCATCTTAGCTTCCATGCCCTTCTTCAAACCATCCATCTTCGCTTCAACGCCTTTCTTCAAAACTTCCATTTCATTTTTTTGTTGCTCTTTGCGAGAGTGAAATTTGTTGCACTTGCTCTTGTAATTTTGATAGATCATGTTGCAATTATTCATCTTCATGAGTCATAGTAGAGCCTTTTGAAGGCTTAATGGGTGTTGAATTATTTTTACGGGGCATATTTTAGAACCCAATATTGATATATATTCTACAATATGCCCTTGGAATCAATTCAAATTGATTCTTCAAACAAGACTTATGCAATTCGGAAAAAAAAATACACACCTTTTTTCTTGCTTTTGAGGAGCTCGATATTGAAATTGGATTATCTCTGTGATTGCAGCACTTCAATATTTGAATTTCGGTACCGACGTAGCCCTCTAAATTCTCTTTTTAATTCCACGAGGTCTAACCTAATTTGGATTCTCCAAGACAAAGTTGTGTCCAATCTCCCACAATGACCTAATTATGGATTTGGTTCGAGTAGAGTGAACTTGTACGAATTGCCACGTGCCATTGTTTCGTCCTTCGGCTATGAAATTGATAGCAAAGAAACTACGAGTCCGTGTACTTGCGACCACATTTTATGGAACTCAAATCCGATTCTCAAAGAGAGATTTATGAATATTTTTCCCACGATCACCTCTTTGAGATGAAATTCGGGGAGCACGAAAAAGCACTACCTTCCACGAGATCATATCTCCGAAAATATTACGAACCAAGCTACTGAATTTTTTTTACCATTTTCCTTAGGATTTATTCTTCCCACCATAAACATTTTAGCTTCTGAAACTTTGTAGAAACAAATTTATAGTGCCAATTCCATGATGACATGTTTAAGAGCCTGAAAAAATACCTAACTTACATAGATCATATCGCCAAAAATATTGTGAAATAAGCTCTGAAATTTTTTGACGATGTTCCTCAGGACTTCGGCTTCGTGCGCTAAAACTTTCAGCTTACGAAAATTCATAGAAAAAAAATTTATAGCGAAAAATGCCACGATGACTCTGTTTGGAGCAGCGAAACCCTAGAATCCAAAGCTACGATACAAAATGTTGTGTAACCAGCTCCAAAAAATAGAAGAAAAGAGATATCAACGCCTTATAAATAAGCCACTTTCGAGGGGCAACCTCCAATACATTACATAAATTAAAAAATTATTGGATGATATAATTTACAAAACCTCCTTTCTATATATAGGAGTCCATGTGGCCATAATGTAATCCTAGTGGGCCACAATGTAATCCTAACCGACCTAACAATAATAATTTAAGGGCACAATAATAAAAAAATGGGGGTTACAAGGGTACAATAATAACAATAAGGGGGTTACACTAATAACAATAAGGGACTATACTAGTAATATAGGGACCTAACACAACAACATGGATCTTCAAGCAAATCAACAAACCAAAATTCTCCAAGCAAGCAATCAGGTAATGAATCAAGCAATGGTAAGAAAAATTTGAGAACTTTAAAAGATATTTAGGATGATTTGGATTTTAGTTCAAATTTTGCATTTTTTTTCATTCCAACCTTCTTCGTTTGAAGAATCAATCAAAGATGAAAATTGGGTGCAAGCCATGGATGAAGAGATTAATTCTATTGAAAAGAATAATACATGGGGATTTGGTTAATTTTACAAAGGATAAAAAACCTCATTGGTATGAAGTGGGTGTACAAGACAAAGTTGAATGAGAAAGGTGAAATTGGAATATTTAAAGAAAGAATTGTAGCAAAAGGATTCTTGCAACAAGGAAGAATAGACTTCGAGAGAAACATTTTCTCCGAGTAGCAAGATTAGATACTTGCAAGAGCGAGTTCTAGCGACAACAACTCATAACAAGTGGAAATTATATATCACATGGAAGTCAAATCAACCTTCTTGAATGGAATTCTAGAAAAAAAGAAATTTATGTGCGGCGACCACCACATTGTGAAGTTGGAGGTAAAGAAGATAAAGTTTACAAGTTGAAAAAAAGCGCTCTATGAAGCTGAAGCAAGCACCAAGAGCATCGCATAGCGAGAATTAACAATTACATTATTAAGAATGTATTTTGGAGAAGGAGCATTGAGCCTACCTTGTACACAAAGGTAAATGAGGATGAAAAGATTTTGATTGTTTTCTTATATCTTGATGATATGATTTTTATAGGTGATCCTTAGTTAGATGATCTTGGCATTGAAGTTAAGAAATATGGAAAAATGAATTTTTATTTTCCAAAATAAATATGCTAGAGATTTGGTGAAAAGATTCAGGATGGATAATTTCAAACGTGTACGTATGGCAGTTGCAACAGGTACAAAGTTAAGTAAGGATGATGAAGCACCATATGTCAATCCAACTCTATTCAAAAGATTGGTTGGTAGCCTCATGTATCTCACAACTACAAGACCGGATATTATGCAAGGAGTGAGTTTGATTTCCGGGTTATGGAGACTCCAAAAGACACACATTGGACTATAGGAAAAATAATTATGACACACATGGCGAGGAACGAGAGATTGTGGCATAATCTATGCAAGTACATAAAAGAAAGATTTGATTGGATTTACAAAATAGTGTTTTTTCGGGTAGTTTGGATGATAGGAAGAGCACATCCAGTTATGTGTTCCATCTTGGTTTCAGAAGTGATTTCATGGGCATCTAAGAAGAAACCTTTTCGACAATATCCTCGATAGAAGAAGAATATATATCAACACCATCGGTAGCATGTCAAGTAGTATGGTTAAGAAGAGTATTGGATGGACTCGAGCGAAACAACAAGGACCAAAAAACGATATCTTGTGACAACACAGGAGCGATTGCATTATCCAAGAATAGTGTGTTTCATGAAAAGAGCAAGCATATTGATACTAGATATCACTTTATTAGAGAACTTGTGAGCAATGGAGAAGTTCACTTGAAGCCTTGTAAATCTAGTGATCAATTGAGTGATATATTTACAAAGCCATAAGCAATAGATGTGTTTGAATTTCAAAAAAATATACTTGAGTGTTGTAAGCCTAGTTGAGACATAGACCAACAAGCATGTTTTAGTTGTCATGAGTTAATGTTTTAGCTTAGCGGTCCTAATTTAAGGGGGGAGTTTTAAAATAGTTAATTAACTCCCCCCATGCGGAGTTAGACAATGAGTTAAGTAAGCATTGAGTAATCTCGAGTTGTGTGATAGATGAATTTGGAAAGTGGGTTAGAGAGTTAGTTAAGTGAGTGACGGTCAAGTCAAGTTATGTAAGTGTGTGCATGTCAAGTGGGTTAGGATAAATACCCTTCACCAGGGTTCATTGTATTCAAAGAGTGAGGCTGTGATTAACGGAAGAGTTGGAACTAGTATTTTCCTTCGTGAAATACCCGTGTTATTTTGTGTTTAATATCAATGTGTCCAAAAATGTGAAACAACTTATTTCACATTTTAATTAACACCAACAATTTGAATATTATAATTTCATATGCAAGTCAATTTACCCAACAACTCACACCATTGCCCAGAATGTTATAGGTAAAATTTTTGACCTTAGTTGAACCATCTTTAACGCAAAAAGAAAATCTACTTAAACACATAGCTCTTCTATGGTCTTGAAGATAAAATTTACGGAGTTGAAAAAAACGCTCTATGAGCTGAAGCAAGCACCAAGAGCATGCCATAGCGAGAATTGACAATTACATTATTAAGAATGGATTTTGGAGAAGGAGCATTGAGACTACCTTGTACACAAAGGTAAATCGGGATGAACAAATTTTGATTGTTTTCTTATATATATGATTTTTTTACGGGTGATCCATAGTTAGATGATCTTGGCATTGAAGTTGAGTAATCTGAAAAAAAATGAATTTTTATTTTCCAAAATAAATATGCTAGAGATTTGGTGAAAATATTTAGGATGGATAATTTCAAACGTGTACCTATAGGAGTTGCAACAAGTACAAAGTTAAGTAAGGATGATGAAGGACCATATGTCAATCCAACTCTATTCAAAAGATTTGTTGGTAGCCTCATGTATCTCACGGCTACAAGACCGGATATTATGCAAGGAGTGAGTTTGATTTCCAGATTTATGGAGACTCCAAAAGACACACATTGGACTATAGGAAAAAAGAACTATGACATACATAGCGGGAACTAGAGATTGTGGCATAATGTATGCAAGTACGAGAAAAGAAAGTTTCGATTGGATTTACAAATAGTGTTTTTCGGGTAGTTTGGATGATAGGAAAGAGCACATCCGGTTATGTGTTCCATCTGGTTCGAGTGTGATTTCATGGGCATCTAAGAAGAAAAAATTTTTACGACACTATCATCGGTAGAAGAAGAATATGTAGCAACACCATCGGTAGCATGTCAAGTAGTATGGTTAAGAAGAGTATTGGATGGACTCAAGCGAAACAACAAGGATCAACAACGATCTTTGTGAAAACACATGAGAGATTGCATTATCCAAGAATAGTGTGTTTCATCAAAAAGAGCAAGCATATTGATACTAGATATCACTTTATTAGAGAACTTGTGAGCAATGAAGAAGTTCACTTGAAGCCTTGTAAATCTAGTGATCAATTGAGTGATATATTTACAAAGCCATAAGCAATAGATGTGTTTGAATTTCACAAAAGATACTTGAGTGTTGTAAGCCTAGTTGAGACATAGAGAAACAAGCATGTTTGAGTTGTCACGAGTTAATGTTTTAGTTTAGCGATCGTAATTAATGGGGGAGTGTTGAAATAGTTAATTAACTCCCCCCATGCGGGAGTTAGACAATGAGTTAAGTAAGCATTGAGTAAGTTGAGTTGTGTGATAGATGAATTTGGAAAGTGGGTTAGAGAGTTAGTTAAGTGAGTGACGAGTCAAGTAAAGTTATGTAAGTGTGTGCATGTCAAGTGGGTTAGGATAAATACCCTTCACCGGGTTCATTGTATTCAAAGAGTGAGGCTGTGATTAATAGAAGAGTCGAAACTAGTATTTTCCTACGTGAAATACTTGTGTTATTTTGTGTTTAATATCAATGTGTCGGGAAATGTTAAACAACTTATTTCACATTTGAATTAACACCAACAATTTGAATATTATAATTTCATATGCAAGTCAATTTAACCAACAACTCACACTATTTCCTTCGTCACATGAATGTAAACAGGTGAGCCAAAAATCTTCAAATGAGAAATATTAGGCTTGTTATCAAAAAACGCCTCTTCGGGTGTACTCATGCCAAGTACTTGTATGAGGACAACGATTTTGCACATATACTCGTAGTGTTGCATGCTTCAGCCCACAAGTGTATGGGAAGGTCTGATCATGCAACATCGCCCAGTGCGGCACCCATGATCATTATGTTCTTTCGCTCTGCTGACCCCATTCTATTGTGGGTTATGAGGCGCTATGAGCTCTCTTCGAAATCATACATCTTTGCGCAAAAGTTTTTGAATTAGCCGAGAGATGAATTCACCACCATTATCACTCCTAAGAGCCTTCACTGCTTCCCACAGACTCTTTCTCAACCGATGCCTTGAACTCATAGAACTTTGAGTATGTCTCGCTCTTCTTACGCATGAAGAAGATCCAAAACTTACGAGAAAAGTCATCAACAAATATCACATAATACCTATGCTTTCTTTGTCAAAGCTGCGAGAAAGTTCCACACACGTTTGTGTGAATTCTCTCAAGGATCGTTTTTGGCGCGACTATCCTTCTCATGAAAGGTGGCTTTCACAAATTTTTCCCCAAAGTACATCCCTTGCCTATGCTCATTGCCCGAAAGTGTACCCTTGGGAAGCTGGGTAGAAATCTGTTTGTAAAATTTCAAAGCACCATGGTGAACATGGCCCAATCTCTGTGCCACGGTTCGCCCTCATCCCGACTCACCACTCCTTCTTCTTTTCTTGCCATTCTTTGCGCAACCATCTACCTACAATTGATAAATGTTCTTAACTTGAACCCCTATCCTCCGAGGTTTCACCGATTGCCTTAGTGCACGGAAATCCTTTCCCTCGCTAAAGACAACATCATATCCCTTGTCTTCCAACATCTCCACGAGAGATCAGATTCTTCTTCAATCCTGGAACATGCATGACATCCTTCAATATGAAAGGTTTACCAGAATCCCTCTCAAAGGAAATGGTACCAATTCCGGTTGCATTGTATCTACCATCATCGCCCAGTCTCGATATGCACTCCAACATATTTCTCATCGAGATCGGTAAACAAATCTTTCTCTCAGGCCATATGGAAATATGCACCACTTTGTCGAGAAACCAAAGCTGATCCCATCACACTTGAGACCAAGCATGCAATCGAGTGAAAAAATCCAGCTCAAATTTTGAGGCTAAGGCCTCTTCAAGCTGCAGATCTAGCGACCTACTTATTTTTCTTCTTCTATGGACAATTAGTGGCGTAATGTACGTGTTGGTGACAATGAAAGCACTTCACCTTGGACAAGTCCTGCTTCTTTCCTTTCGCATCGAATTGAGAAGGATTTTTATTTCCCTTCCCTTTCCTTGCTTTGAGATCCAAAGAACAATTTTCTTCATCTTCATTCTTCGATGAAGATCCATCCCTGGTGTTAGTATGAATTCTTTGTCGAAGCGTACGAAAAAGAACCACTTTAGCTACGCATAACTAATAGCCCTAACAACAATAATGAGTACCAAAACATCTTCAGATGCGCAATTGGTAGTTAAAAAGTCTTGCAACAAGCAGTCTATAAATGGAAAGATATTAAGCGAGTGGTAAAAGTTTGCTCCATGCATCCAACGGACTAGAGACAAGGGCTCCCAAATTTTTGAACAGTGCACATAATACGGGGCACCTGGGAGGAAACAAGAAGGTGTATCCGGATCTCCTCGTCAGGATGGGTTCTTTGTAGTCCCTCGGCCCCGCAGATCTAAAAGCTTTCTCTCTCTTGTAGATGTAGAAAACCCAATGTAGGTGAGCTCAGTGAATAACAATAGCGAAGAAAAATGAAATAGAGTGTATAGATCCGAGTGATCTAGTATGCAACAAAAGGTGAAGAATGAAGGGAAAACCCTCCTATTTATAACAAAATATTGGGTCATTCCAGATCTCGTGCATGATTAACAAAATATTGTTAACCAAAATTCTAGATCCAACCTCTATGGAATATTTTATTATTATTTGTTGGAGGGAAAAGGGTGCTGGAGCTTGGGTCAAATCCCTTGATTTGTGATAATAAATAAATAAATGATTTATTTATCTATTTCAAGGATGTGGTTGGGATAATAATCAAATAAATAATGATTTAGTTGATTAATGGTGGTTGATTTGGTCATATTTAACAAGGAATATTATTTAAATAATTATTCCTATAGAAAATAATAAGATAATGACATGGGTTTATCTGTGTTTCTTTGTTTGGGTTAAACATGGTAAGAGATAATAATTAAATTATGGTTTAATTAATTATTTTTGGGGTTTCTAATTAACATAGTGAAAGCGAGTTTTACTTGGGGTGGCGGGTCTTGCTATGGTGTACTTGGGTCCATCTAATGATGAAGTTAGATGACCAAAAAATGGTGTAACGGTGCCCCCCGAGCGTGCGAGTGTCGAGAACCGTCGTATGACGAAAATCGTTGTAAGAAGACAATCACTAGACAACAAAGGTATAGAGGGAGGTATGAGGTGATAGTGTCTTTGAAGGACTAGACCACGAGGAGACGAGACTGTGAGTGCAACAAGTCTACATTATGAGGAGATGCTGTCTTGAAAGGCGGCGGGGGAGGCATACCTATACCGCCCGGTGACAAAGTACAAAAAAAGAATAGTGTGTCCGGTGAACAAGGGACAGACAAGTACATCTGGCATAATCAGAAGCGAGAGAAAAATACAATGAATAGTCTCACATACACATCTTTGGTACCTGGGATAACGACCGGGACTAGTACGATATCATGCGAGTACATGAGATAAATACAACCCAAATGCCCCTGTAAATGGGGAAGGGCTCACAAATCTGGGCGATACATGCAAATGCTAGAGGTCACTGCAGTGGCTAAGGCCAACATCATCAAATACGGGAGCGGCATCAAAGAAATTTGCCAATGAAGAATCATCCCGGGCATGGGGAGCTACCGCGGGCCACCCCTCATAGTGGACATCTCACACACGCCGAGGGGAATCATCGAAGTACCAGCTGTGGGTCCTTTGGGTATCCGGTATACGAATCTCCGATCATCTTGAAAGGGCTGGAGAAACAATCAAGTCAAGGTAAGGCTCTGCACGATCAAAGAGGCATAGGAGAACGAAGTGGACGGAACCAGGTGCCGCCCTCTAGACCTTGCTCTTGGAATAAGTGTGTTGAGGTCGACAGAAGGAGACGCCTTAGGTGAGGCAATGAGAGATCCTCAACTAAGGCACGAGAGAAGAGCAATAGAGCGACGGACGGAGATGACACCTAAGCCGTGATGGCTGAAAATGGGAAGGACGGAGTGGCGAATGGACGGCTTCCCGCGACAGAACGCCAAGGGCATGAATGACATGGCGGCGGCTGACACAATATCAAAGGGACGAGGGGACGGGCAATTTTGAAGGTCATGAGATGCGACACAAGAAGAAGAGGAACCAAGCAAAAAGAATGGAGGGCTATAGAATGGTGTAAAGGATGCAGAGGATAGACTCCATGAATGCAATGATGACTCAACTCGGATGCTCTAAGCAAGGGCGACTAGATAGTCTTGCCACACGATAAAGGCCCCCAGCGGGGTCACTTAGAAGCATGAGTACAAGGTGGGTACTCATGGCCAATCAACACGAACATGGACAAGGAAGGGCGATATGGTGCCTTTGAAATGCAGTGTCGTAAGTGAAATTCGATTTTAAGGAGCGGTGAAGTGATCCTTCGTGGAAGAAGTAATGGGAGTGAAGTATCAAATCACCAAAAACTAAGGAAAACCCATTTGAGAGCTCAGTGAGATCTATCCGGCCCAGTCTTGTCGTTCGTCGAACGGGGCTACGGTGTGGTCGCGAGCGGTCGAAAGAAGAAACGGGGGTTCTCTTTTAACGAGGCGGTTTCCCTCCAAAATCATTCATTTGCTATTGTTCTTTGTGGTGAATGTGGAGAGGAAGAAGGCCCTAAATCTTGCGGCGAACGTAGCGGACAAACCGGCCGTTGGATTCGGATACGTCGGTTGGAGGCGGAAGGCCTAACCTTGCTCTTGCATTTTGATGGATTACATTTGCGGTTGAGGGCCCAAAACCCCGGCTTGACCCCTCCTTCATCTCTATGGCCGGGTCGCACTTTTTTTTGGGGCAAAAAGTACGACCCGGAGCCCGGGAGAGTATTAGGGCAACAAGTGCGACCTGGTCGAGAAAAGGTAGCGACTGTTCTAGGGAGATGAGGGGTTTGAGTCTTTATTTGATAGTACGGGAGTTGGGTTGGTGTGTGGTTCTTAATTCCCGATACGTACACGACAAAGAATGTGGTTGTCCGAGTATGGCAGTGCGGGTCAAGCAGAAGAAGATCTGAACACTTAGGCTGACGAAGTCCGGGGGTGGATCAGGGCGTTCGTGTGTGGTGGCCGGATATAGGGGCATATGGTGCCCTCTCGGGGATTGTGCGCGGGGCAGATGGTGCCCCCTAGAATGTGGAAATATGGGTACCCCCCCGGTTTTCAGATTTTGTTTGTAACATACTGGGCATGTCGGATACACTATGTATGGGGGGGCGTATGGTGCCCCGGTTTGGAACATCTTTAATAGGCATGTCGTACGTATATGTATGGGGGCGTGTGATACCCCCGATGTGTAGGGGTAGGTGATGCAAGTGATATGGGACTCTAGAGGGTCTTCTAAATGTGGAAGAATACGGGGGTCTAGAAGTCGACACGACCGGATACTAGGAGAGTGGAGAATGGCTTCTCTTGGTCTCTCAAATGTGGGTGCCCCTTACCCAAACATTGGGTTTTCGATGTAATAAACCACAAGGTGGATGTGGTGTGAGCATATAGAGTTGAATGTAGAGAGAATAGATGATGGAGATTGAGGTACCTTCATAATATTGTCACCTTCAGCGACCAGAAAGATGAGGTAGCCCAGTGGAAGAGAACTGCAGCGTGGTGAAAATGCTTTGAATAATCATCATGAAAGAGTTCCATAGTATAAATGCAATGGTGTGCAGAAGGTAAGTAGATCTTGGGATCTCTGAGTGTTGAGCCCAGAATGCAGGCGAAGGAAGGGTCGACGAAGTGACAGGGGAGGATTCGGTGGAATGTTCCCCAATGGTCTCATGGATGATGACGGGTACAAAAATGGTGGCGAGGGCCTCGGGTGGCTTAAAAGCGGGGAGGCGGAATGTGAATGTCCTGCGGAGTCGATCGACGGCCTTGAGCTGGCGGTACAAGTCCAGAGAGGGAACGGTACTCGTCAAGGCGAGGAGACAGAGGTGGTGTAGTAGCGTGAAAATCGCACAAGGCACAAGGGTGGTTTGTGCGCAAGTGTGTCGATTTTGGGAAGGTAGGTGATAAGTGACGCGTACTTACGGGAGATCGGAGGTCGGGGAATGTCTCGTTGACCGGAAACGAGATGGGGCCGGTCGGTTATGTAGGTGGCGCGGCGGCAGAAGCATCACACAGCGCATCGAATGGCGGGCTTTGGTGGTGGCGAGGGAGACGACGGATGTGGGGCCGGATGCGGTAGGTTGCCCCCCTTCGGGCTGTCTGCATGCTAGGAGGCCCGTCTGTGAGAGAAAGGGGTCACGTGATGTTTGAGAGCCACAGTCGCTGCTCTGGAGAAGCGAGGGGACCGGTTGAACCGGTGTCGAAAGCCATGTAAGGTTTGGGGTGACCGGGGGGGGGGGTGGTAGTGCAGGGGTCAAGGTACCAAGCCAAGACCCAAGGTCAAGTTAGGGAGAGAGAGGAGTGGCCATGACGGGGACGGTGTATACTCGGGAGGGGGAGCCAGAAAGGGGATCTCTCTGTCCAACGGGGTAGTGACCCGGGAGGTACGGCTCCAAGATGGTTGGCGAGGGGGACTGGGCACAAGAGGATAAAAGTTTAAGGATACCACCCCCGGTTGTAGGGAGGGCGGGAAGGAGGAGGAGGTCGGTGGCGGAGATGAATGGCAAGGAGCGGGTTGCGGGGGGGGCGGGGGGGGGGGGGGGGGAGGGGGGTGCGGACTAGCCGAGGGCCGAGGCCCGTTTATGGGCAGCACGAGACGATTGCATCATGCAAATATTTGACAGGCAGGATCGATATCGGGGAGGGGGGGAAGGTGAGGAAAAGGAGTACCCCGAGCGAGGGTGGAATCTTTATAAACGCGGAATCGACGGTTTGCTTCGGTGGCTACGAAGAGATGGTCGTCTCGGAGGAGGATTGAGACGGCGGCTCATGATACGATAGCTGGTCAATGGTGACTATCTTCCCCGTATGTGGAAAAGACATCTTGCGGAAGACGCGGACTCGGACTGACAGACACAGCATGAGTGTCGGCCGCGATAGGAATGTTGTAGTCTGAAGGCGTCGGCGCTTCGACAATCAGCGCGTAAACGAGGTCTTGCGGCGGTGATGGGACGGAGTTACGAAACGGGCCAATAGGTAGGAGGCATGACCATCCCACGCTCGAAGGGTGATGATGAAGGGGCCAACTCGGGGGATCACGAGGTTGCTTCCAAACCGAGCGGACATCACACGGTGGAGATGCCACCCTCATCGAGTATACAGGATACGGGTGTGGATGGGATTTTGACTAGGGTTGGAAAACGGAAGGAGAGGAGGAGTGGTCAGATGGTGGTGAAAAACAATCATTTGGTCTGTTGGATCATGGCGCCCACGGCGGTGTAGTGAAACCTTGGTTGGGAAAAGAACACAGCCAGAGAAAGGAGGTTCCGGTCGTAAATAGCGGCGAGGGATTGTGCCAAATCATCTACTATGCGCCGTTGGTGACTCCAAACCGACAGCTTTGGTGGTAATGGACCCTTTGGGTCTTTGGGTGGGACCCTCAACACGGGGTTCGAGGGATACGCGCGGGGAACGCGGGTGTCGAGGGCTGCGCGGGGCCGAAAGGTGGAGGCTCGGGGAAAACGAGGAGGCCCGAGCGAGGGCTTGAAATGTGGCGGGAACCGAGTTTGAAGGTGAAAAGGTCGACGGAGAGGGGACGAATGGAGCCGCATCATAAGGATGCGTCGTCGGAAGGAACCGAAATAGACCGATGGTGTTAGTGCCCCACCGCAGGTACCGTGGGAAGTTTCGGGTGGCCCCAGAATCCTGTTGAAAGGATGGTGGGCATCCCGAGTTCGGCGAGGTGGTGGCCACCCATTCGGGAGGAGGGCGTGGCGTGGGCCCGTCGCCCCTTCGATGTGGCCCGAGGACTCCCCACCATCTGTCGCATGCGGGAGTAAGAGAGGACGTGGCGGTGTGGTGGCTGGTAATCCCGCTGACCACACGAGCCGGGGCTTGTTTGTGCGAAGCGGCTGTCCATTTTGGGCGGGATGCCGGGCTGGTTAACTGGTCGTGGGGTCCATGCCAGGTGGGTCCCTCTGGTGCAGGAAGCGGATGGAGTTCGGTTGCCCTCTCACTTCTTTGAGAAGAAGGGGAATAAACGCACTCTGCGTACGGAAATACTTGCCCTGGAGGGGGTTGTGAAGTACATTTGCGAGGTGGTGAGGAGGCAAGGGAGGCGGAAGCGCATATCTTCGGAGGAGTTGGCGCACCCGGAGCTGCGGATAAAAGTAAGGGTTGGGTTGGGCAGCATTGAGGTAGCGAGGAGGGGGTTGGGCAGAGGGAGGCATGCCGTGTCTGGATACATCGTGTGGGAGGGCGAGTGCTAGAATTCTTTATTTCCTCACTGAGGAAAACATGAAGCTGCGGAGAGGGTGGCAGAGGGTGGGAAAGAGAGATCAACAATACCGTCGGCGAGAATGAGATGCCCCGGGCGTTGGCGCCCGCAGGGCACCGGGGATGTCGGGGAGAACGGTATAAACATAACCGGTTAATGACGTAGATCAGGTCATATTTTAAAGCTATTTGGAGGAGCTGCTTCTTGATTGAGGAAAGTGAGAGCGACATCTTTGCCGATGGGAGATGGGGGAGGGGGTGCGAAGGAGCAGGTCCATATCGGCCGATCTTCAAAGGGAGGGCTCGACATAAGCTCGTCTTCGTCGCCATTCCTAAACATGGGCGAAGGCGTGTGGAGAGGATTGTAATGAAGTCTAAGAGCTCAGCTGAGTGTGTGCTGGAGAGAGACGAAGTAAATAGAAACGGCGAAGTCTCGAACGTGGTATAGGGCCAACATTGGCGCTACCATACCATTTTAGAAGCTTCGTAGGTAAGTGTGCGTTGGAACAGCGAAGACGGATGGGGTCAGCCATTAATGAGTTGGAGGAACACCACATGTGAAAGACCGGACGTGATTCGTTGAGTCCTTGTCGCATTAAGGCCCTCAAACTTGGGGATATCGAGGGTAGCTTGGTGGGCATAGCGGGCCGGGGTAGTATTATAGTGAATGAGATCATTAATCAGCGGTAGAAATAGGGGCCGAGGGCTGCTTGTTGTGCGGCCGGCTTGGGGGGTGGCGGAGTAGTGGTTGCGGCAGGTTCCGCTGAAAGTAGGGCCGACGTAGGGCCGGGAGAACCGCTAACGTGGGCCACCGGGTCCGGACATGGTGAAGGTAAAAAGGGGAGAACCGGAAGGAGAAAGGGGGACCGAGTGAATCGGGGAGAGAGAGTCGGGTGCGGACTCGAAGGTCGGGTGGCTCGCGGCCGGTGGCGGGCGGTCGATCAGCGAGCGAGGATGAAGGCCAAGGGGTCTCTCGGGAAAGGCGCCTTGGGGCGCGATGATGGCGGAGAGAGCGAGCAAGGGCGAGAAAGGGACGAGAATCCAAGAGGTCAGGCGAGATAGGTGCGGTGACAATTGATTTGGGAATCGCGCAAAATGAGTGCAAACGAACGCTATTGTTTCGGGTCGGTGTGTGGTGTGCGTTAATTTTAATTTTTAAACCCTTTAGTTGTTGAGAGCAAAAAAGTGTGCAACGTAGGCGAAAATAGGCTGCAGAGGCTGATCTTTGAAATAACAGGAAAATAAAACTGCATATGCATCTATCAAACCCAAGAGAAAGTGGGTCTCTCAAAACTATCTTTGAAAAAGAAAAGGGAAAAACTATGGAAACACACACAAAGGAAGCTCAACGGATACGGGTCAAAGGGACGAGAATCTGGGAGGATAAAAGGCTGAGATAAGGGAGTGCGGAATCACGGCCAAGAGGCAGAGGCAAGGTGGGCGGAAAGAGGGAAATCGACAAAAAACCGGGGGGGGGGGGGGCAAGGCGGGGGAGGCCTTTAGAGGAGGTCCAAACAAAATGACAGAGGTCGATTTGAAAGGAAAAGAGGTAGGATTTCGATGGATGCGGAAGTGAGGTGTGAGATGCGGAAAAGAAAGTGAAGCTGCGAAACCGACGGTACAGAAACGGTGGAAACTCTTCCACAAAAGTGGAGGGTGCTAAAGCCTAAGGGTACCGGGTTCCCCATAGATGAGTAAAAACGGATCAGATCTTCGAGTCGGCGGGGGGGGTGGGGCAGTGAAGGCACGGCGAGAGGCACAGGCGGAACCCCGAGAAAAATTACGGAAAAATGCGGAAAAAAGGCGAGGTCGCGAGGTTACGGCGGCCGATTTTGGTTGAGGTCGCCGAGGTTACGGGCTGAAAAGTGCATCCGGAGTCGCGGGTTTTGGGCCAAAGGTCGACCCCGTCCGGCCCCATTTCGGCCAGTCCGAAAAATTGCCGTCTCGGGTCATAATTTGTGTATTTACATAACAATAGGGCCGAAACACACGGAAGTTAGAAATTTTAGGTTTTTTAGGGTTTTATGTGAGAAAAATGACATGAAAAAGAAAAACTAACGAAGCTAAAAGAAGCCCACAGAACTGAAGTAGGCGGATATGCGGGAATATGAAAACGACGACGGTCGTAATTTAAAACCCGTGTGGAGTCGCCATTTGTTGGTATGAATTCTTTTATTGAAGCGTACGAAAAAAGAACCACTTTAGCTACGCATAAACTAATAGCCCTAACTCACTTGATAATGGTGCCAAAACATCTTCGGATACGCAATTAGTAGTTAAGTCTTTATGAACGGATCTATAAATGGAAAGATATTAAGCGGTGGTAAGAGAGTTTGCTCCATGCATCAACAGTTTGAACAAGAACATGGTTGCAGATAGATTTTATATTACGGGGGCCACACAGGAGGAAACAAGAGACTGTGTAGGATCTGTCATCTGGGATGGGTTCTTTGTAGTCCTCGGCCACTTAGGATCTAAGCTTTCTCTCTCTTGTAGATGTGAAAACCAAATGTAGAAGGTAGAGCTCAATGGGAGCAACAATGGCGAGAAAATGAGACCGAGTGTATAGATCGGTGATCTAGTATGCAACAAAAGGTGAAGAATGAAGGGAAAACCCTCCTATTTATAACAAAATATTGGGTCATTCCAGATCTCGTGCATGATTAAAAATATTGTTAACCAAATTCTAGATCCACCTCCTATGGAATATTTTATTATTATTTGTTGGAGGGAAAAAGGATGCTCGACTTTGGGTCAAATCCCTTGATTTGTGATAATAAATAAATAAATGATTTATTTATCTATTTCAAGGATGTGGTTGGGATAATAATCAAATAAATAATGATTTAGTTGATTAATGGTGGTTGATTTGGTCATATTTAACAAGGAATATTATTTAAATAATTATTTCTAGAAAATAATAAGATAACTATGGGTTTATCTCATTAATTTCTTTGTTTTTGGGTTAAATATTTGGGAATAATAATTAAATTATGGTTTAATTAATTATTCCTTTTGGGAGTTTCCTAATTAACATAGTGAAAACGGTTTACTTGGGGGTAAAGCGGGGTCTTATGGTGTACTTGGGTCCATCTAATGATGAAGAGAGTTAGATGACCAAAAAATGGTGTAACACACAGTACCCGCCTTATCTCCTCTTACAATATCTGACCAAGAAGTCGCTCCCCCTCTGAGTTTCCCCCCGACCATTGATAGAGTCCTCATAACTATGCCAACTCTTTGGTAGCCCAAGGAGAGCCAAGCTCACCAAGTCCCCTTCATCTACAATAACTCACTTTCTAGCTCATCCCTGCACCTTGGAAAAACTTCTTGTGAGGTACTTGGGTATACTTGTCGCCTTTCTCCAATTTTATTTTCCTGAGTTTATCTTTTAAGCGCCAACTTCCTGCAGTCGGCTTCGATTTGGAACAAAGTCCGTCAAGCTTTCCACATCAAGAATGGACTATATTTACCATGAAGGCTGGACACTATGTGATCCTTCACACCTTCCAACGAGAATCCTTCGACATTTTGATGTCTTCTTTTGCCATGTCGTCAAGTGTGGTCAGCATCGCTAGAAGCCGAGTTTTGGAATTTCTGCATCTATGAACTCCCTTCAACCCATTTTCATCCACCACCACCTCCATCCTGTCCTTCCATGAAATATAATTCAAGCTGCCCTCGAGGGCATACTCCAATCGCAATCCGTTTGAAAGACATTTCAATGAATTCTCAACTTCGACACTCAAGAAAACACTACTACAAATTCGAATTCCACCAGACACTGGAACTCAATTGTTTCAATAATTGCAATCTACTCCAATGATCAACTAGCTACGATACCATGTAGAAATTATATAAATTATATACCACAATAATCAAAGGTTTTAAAAATTGAAGGTGAAATTTTATTATTGCAATAAATTTTGATGTGGCCTTCTTAGGATTGCGGGAAAAATATAGTTGATCATGCTTATGTTCATATATCTGCGTGCTTTCTTGTTTTTCTCCCTCTTCGAAGATGTTTGATCATTGGCTAAATCGGTGCTTGATGATGTTCCATTTTCATAATGTCTTGGCTATTCACGACCACTGCAATCTTGGAGGCTTGTGGTGGATAAAAAAAGCTGATTTGATGTTTCATCTACATGGTCAAACCAAGATTTATTTTTCGAAAAAATTTCACATCTCTTGCTTATAATGAACTTTTTGGAAATGGGGTTATAAAGTCTATAGGCTTTTCGTTGCTCACTCTAACCCAAAAAAATATGCATTTCTCACTTCTATCATCAAAATTTTTTTCTTATTTTTTTCGGGAACATGAGAAAAAAGCTGCGATCCAAAGATTCTAAAGTGTGACACATTTACCTTGTTTCCATCCCATGCTTCTTGAGGTATTTTTATCTTGTAGGGTTGGATGTTGGAGATTCGTTAAGAACATACAGCTACTTTGTCAACTCTTGCTTTAGCCAAATAGTCATTTATCAACTTCTTACCCCCTAGCATGCATCTCACGATGTTCATGATCGACTAATTCTTTCTTTCTACTACTCCATTTTTTTGTGGAGTGTATTTGGTTGTGTATTGCATTAGGATACCTTGTTGTCGACAAAATGTTTTGAATTCATTTGAGGTGTATTCTCCTCCTCGTACGATCTGAGTAATTTCAAGAGTTTTCCACTCTATTTTTTACGCTACTGCCTTGAACTCCAAAAAATCTAGAGAAGGTATCGATTTGTTTTTTAAAAAAATACACCCATATCTTCTGCTAAAGTCATCAATAAATTTCAAAAAATTAGAAACTACCACCAATGGAAAATGTACTGCATTGGACCACGGATGTCGGTATGGAAAAGTGCCAAAGGCTCTTTCGCCCTTGAGGTTGATGAGGGAAAACTATCTCTTTTATGCTTGGACAAGACACAAACTTCACAATTACGAAATTTTCAACGATAGTAGGTAGACCAATGACTATAGATTTCTTTTTGAAACGGTGAGACTCTTGACTGGAATGTGACCATACCTAGAATGCAATAGATGAATTTCATCTATTCTTGATATATTGTGGACTAAATATTGGTTGGTATTTTGGCTTCTAAGGGTCAATGGAAACATCCTACTCTTGGTATTTTCAACTTTTGCTATCAACCTTTTATGAGGATCTTTGTCATATATATAGCGAGTGTTCTTTTGAAACAATACATCATAGCCATGTTCCATTAATTGTCCTACACTAAGGAGGTTATGTTTGAGTTGAGGAACATAATAAACATCAGGGATGTATTTGTTTTGATTCTTCTTAGTAAGAATAGGAATAGTACCTTTTCCTTCATCTTTAATACTTGTACAATCTCCAAGCGTTATCTATGATGTTATGGAAGCATCTAGAGAAGAAAGAAGTCTCTTGTTGCCTGTCAAGTGATTGCTGCATCCGCTGTCGAGCAACCAAAGATCTTCCCTCTGTTTTTCTTCTAAGAAATGGCATGAAAGAAACATGGTCTTTGAGTATTCTCCTTCACTGTTGGAGAGATTGATATAGCCTCTGTGCTTTGATCGACTATTTCTTTCTACATTCATGTTCGTAGTGGCCAAACTTCTTACGGTAGTAACATCGAACACTCGATGTGTTCCATGACCTTCCTCTCGATTTCGGTTTTGTGGAGGTCTCCTTTGCTCTCGTTGCATGATGGTGATCGGATACTGCCATTGCCTCGAGCTCTGCCTTGCTTGTCGCCGCCTCTGTATCCTCACCTTGCCTCTATCAAATGAGAGGTGTGCTTTGAAGGCTTGTTCCGTGGAATCTTCGGTCGAGATTGAGTCTTGTTTCGTGTGCCAAAAGTGATCTAGTCAACTATTCTGCTGAGAAAGTTTTAAAATATTTGGATTCCAACATGGGTCTGTGACAATCTTGTCATAGTTTCTTTGGAAGTCTTCGAAGAACTTTTTTCAACAACTTTCTAATCTGTAATGGTTTCACCAATGAGTTTTATTTGATTCACTATTCCCATGACTTTGGTCATGAGCGATCCACATTCTTAGTGTCGGACATCTTTAGAGTTTCAAGTCGAGCTCTCAATGTTTGCGGGTTTAACGGTATTCTTTGTATCATCTCCTTGATACGCGGCTTGAAAAAATATCCCAACATTCTTTTGCTATTTTCGCACCGGTTATTTTGTCAAAAATAGAGTCATCGACTAAATTTTGTATCCGGCATTTGGCTCTATGCTCCCTCTTTTACGAGTTCTATAGTTGCATTTCTCTGATTATTGGTCATGGCCGCCCATGCTTCTTGGGTCGGCTCTACATAAGCAATCGGAAGCGTGTCCCAACAATCTTGTGCTTGTAAAAAAAGTCTTCATTCTCAAATTCCAAAATTCATAATTTTTTGCCAATCAGATTTGGTGTCTGTGGCAAAGAACTTGAAGAGGCCATTATTTCTTCAAATGCGCCTTTTGTAAATCTCCTCTAAATTTTTTTAAATCTCTTAAAGACTTAAATTTTTTTTCTTGAAACCCTCTTTTAAATTTCAGCCCTCTTCTCTCTTTAAACAAAAAACTTCACTCATACTCTTTTGAAACCCCCTTTTTTTTTAAAAACGTTTCAAAAAACATTTAAAGTTTATATATATATATATATATATATATATAAACTTTTTTCTTTATGACTTTCACCTTTTTTTAAAGTCGACACTTTAAAGAAGAGCTTTCCTTTAAAACAAAAATCTTTATATCAAACTTTGAATACGTTGACCTTCGTATCTTTGAAAATCGATTTTTAAAAATCTTTAATACGAACGCTTCATACCCTTTTTTGAGAAACGATTTTTTAAAAAAATCCTTACGTTTAACGCATCATTTCTTCATGCATGCGTAACAAAATTTCAAATTGACTTTAACGCGGATGCGTTAATTTTTTTCTTGGAGGCTGGCGCAATCCCGAGGGGAATAGACGCGACTGTTTCAAACACCCGAAGAAAGCATCCCATAGCAAAGGTGCGAGATGATGAGGAACACACTCTTTCCTCTAATTATGAAATACAACGATCAAGTTAGTTCTTTTATAGTTGCATGTTCTAATGATTACTTGGTTATGGCACATTCAATTTGGACACTTTAATTTTTTCTGTTTAATATTGTTGCGGGGAGAAACGGATGGTCGAGAGAATTACCTCCCATCAAAGAACACTGCTAGAACTTGTGAGTGTTGCACCTTGGGAAAACAACACGCAGTGAAATTTTTTCGAAAAGGAGTTTCATACGGAGCAAAGAAACCACTTGAGTTGGTGCATACGAGACTTGTGTGGACCTATGAGGACACAATTAATTGGTGGAAGTTGTTACTTCCTCACTTTTATTGATGACTATAGCGAGAAAGAATTGGGTTTATTTCTTGAAGCGAGAAGTCTAAAACCTTTGCAAACTTCAAAGAGTTCAAAGCCTCGGCGAGAGAACCAAAGTGATCGAAAGATCGATGAATTGAGATCATATCGTGGTGGAGAATATGATTTGAAAGAATTCCATGACTACTGAAAACAACATGGAATCAAAAGATAATTTACAACTAGATACACATCGTATCGGGAATGGTGTAGCGAGAGAGAAAGAACAAAACAATCATGAACATGACAAAGAGCATGTTGAAAGCAAAAAAACCTATCTAATGAGTATTGGGCGGGAAAGCGAGTTTCATGTGCTATTCATGTGATAAATAGATCTCCTACAAAGAGTGTGATGAACAAAATACCGGAAGAAGCATGGTCACGTATGTCATGCGGTGTATCTCACTTAAGAGTTTTTGGATGTGTATCCTATGCACATGTGCCTAAGGAGATAAGAGGAAAATTAGATGATCAAAGTGAAAAAATGCATATTCTTGGTTATAGTGAGCTGAGTCAAAAGCTTACAAATTGTATAACTGCGTTACGAAAGAAGACAATAATTAGGCGGGATGTTGTGTTCAAAGAAAAAGAGTCATGGAATGGAAATTTATACAAAACAATCGATGCACAAACAACATTGATGGAAGAGGATGGTGTAGCGAGAAAAGGAGAAGTGAGAATCAAAGGAGCGAGACACCAAACGGAGTCACACCAACAAGGACACCAAGATTTTGAGAAACTGACATGGATCTTCAAGCGGATCAACAAACCAAAATTCTCCAAGCAGGCAATCGGGTAATGAATCAAGCAATGGTATGAAAAAAGATGAGAACTTTAAAAGATATTTATGATGATTTGGATTTTAGTTCAAATTTTGCATTGTTTTCATTCCAACCTTCTTCTTCGAAGAATCAATCGAGAGATGAAAATTGGGTGCAAGCCATGGATGAAGAGATTAATTCTATTGAAAAGAATGATACATGGGATTTGGTTAATTTTTCCAATGGATAAAAAACCTCATTTGTATGAAATGGGAGTACAAGACAAAGTTGAATGAGAAAGGTGAAATTGACATATTTAAAGCAAGACTTGTAGCAAAAATATTCTCGCAACAAATGGGGAATAGACTTTGGCGAAACATTTTCTCCGATGGCAGATTGGATAGTGCAAGAGCAATTCTAGTGACAACAACTTATAAAAGTGGAAAGTATATATCGTATGGATGTCAAATCAACCGTATGACATCAATACGGGAGCATTGAGCCTACCATGTACACAAAGGTAAATGAGGATGAACAAAATTTGATTGTTTTCTTATATATATGATTTTTACGGGTGATCCTTAGATGATCTTGGCATTGAAGTTAAGTAATCTAAGTAATGCTGAAAAAAATGAATTTTTTATTTTCCAAAATAAATATGCTAGAGATTTGGTGAAAAGATTCGGGATGGATAATTTCAAACGTGTACCTATAGGAGTTGCAACAAGTAGAAAGTTAAGTAAGGATGATGAAGGACCATATGTCAATCCAACTCTATTCAAAAGATTGGTTGGTAGCCTCATGTATCTCACGGCTACAAGACCGAGATATTATGCAAGGAGTGAGTTTGATTTCCCGGATTTATGGAGACTCCAAAATACACACATTGGACTATAGGAAAAATAACTATGACATACATAGCGGGAACTAGAGATTGTGGCATAATGTATGCAAGTACGAGAAAGAAAGTTTCGATTGGATTTACAAATAGTGTTTTTTTCGGGTAGTTTGGATGATAGGAAGAGCACATCCAGTTATGTGTTCCATCCTGGTTCGAGTGTGATTTCATGGGCATCTAAGAAGCAACCTTTTCTAACACTATCGTGAGTAGAAGAAGAATATGTAGCAACACCATCGGTAGCATGTCAAGTAGTATGGTTAAGAAGAGTATTGGATGGACTCAAGCGAAACAACAAGGATCAACAACGATACTATGACAACACATGAGCGATTGCATTATCCAAGAATAGTGTGTTTCATCAAAAGAGCAAGCATATTGATACTAGATATCACTTTATTAGAGAACTTGTGAGCAATGAAGAAGTCCACTTGAAGCCTTGTAAATCTAGTGATCAATTGAGTGATATATTTACAAATCCATAAGCAATAGATGTGTTTGAATTTCACAAAAGATACTTGAGTGTTGTAAGCCTAGTTGAGACATAGACCAACAAGCATGTTTGAGTTGTCATGAGTTAATGTTTTAGTTTAGCGGTCGTAATTAAGGGGGAGTATTAAAATAGTTAATTAACTCCCCCATGCGAGAGTTAGACAATGAGTTAAGTAAGCATTGAGTAAGGTTTGAGTTGTTTGATAGATGAATTTGGAAAGTGGGTTAGAGAGTTAGTTAAGTGACTGACAGTCAAGTCAAGTTATGTAAGTGTGTGCATGTCAAGTGGGTTAGGATAAATGACCTTCACCAGGTTCATTGTATTCAAAGAGTGAGACTGTGATTAATAGAAGAGACGAAACTAGTATTTTCCTACGTGAAATACTTGCGTTATTTTGTGTTTAATATCAATGTGTTCGGAAATGTTAAACAACTTATTTCACATTTGAATTAACACCAACAATTTGAATATTATAATTTCATATGCAAGTCAACTTAACCAACAACTCACACTATTTCCACAATGTTATAGGTACAATTTTTGACCTCAGTTGAAACATCTTTAACACAAAACAAAATCTACTTAAACACATAGCTCTTCTACCTTCACCTTCACAACGTAGAAGTGAACAACAATCGTAATAGAGTCAATTTTTGTCTAGGCAATAGAATACAACAAGAACACAACTATTCTAATGCAAAGGCTCCTTTTATTGAGCCCTCACTCCTATGGCTTTGAGACCAATTGAAGGTTATTTAAGGTTACAAAGTACAGAGCAAAAAACACATTAACAACAAGCAGCTACGCATAACAGAGAAACAACAAACCCCAAAAGGGGTTACAACTCGTAAAGTATTGATAAGAACTCTTCTTTTATTGAATAATGAAACAACAAAGCATCTTCAGCTGCATTACAACTCTTACCATACATTAATACTATGCATCATCTCGATTTATACAAAATTTAAGTCTGTTACATATATTTAAAAAAATCAGTTTTGCATCTTTGAATTCCAGTAAATCCATACGGTGTTGCCCCTTCTAAACTCAACAAGACATGGGGTGTCTCCTATTAATTTCAACTAGCCCAATTCTATCATGCATCTTCCAAAATCGGTGATGACCTGATTTCTCCTAGTGTGTAGGAGATCAGTCGTTGCACCGTTTGGATATCTTCCATTGCAGGACTGGGTGTTGTCATATTGGCTAACAATGTTTGGAATGCAACTGTCAGAATAGATCCCCTTTTTCTGCATACTACTCGAGCTACTTCCAATTTCAGTGGAAAATGGTACAGGCCCATCTGGGTGAAGTACAAAGCCAGATGGCAAAACAGAAGCATAATCACCTTCACCTTCTTCCATCACTATATGCATGGAAGCAATGTCGATAGGAGCACAAACAATAATGGACCCCCAAGCGTCGGTACAGCAATCCTGCAAAATGAATGCAGCGTGATCCATATCGGTACCCTGCAAATGTTGAAATAAACAAATTGACATATTAATGATAGGGTAAACAATTTATGGCATTAATCATGCTTCTTTCTCATTCCCCAAGTACTTCTGCAAGTGTGCATTTGTTCAATATACTCTAATATTCAATGTTAAGATAACACTTACATTTGATGCGAAGAGGCTAACACTGGTCCGAGGATGTTGTCCCTTCACAATGCGAGTTATTTCTTTCTTTGGTTCACTGGTGGAGAGCATATAGCACTGCATTATTTGATCTTCAAATGTTAGTGACATATTCTTAGCATTATATACAAGTTGATCAGTGGAACAATTCTATCTATAACTCATTTAAACCTGGCTTCGACGATTCAGATCTCGCAGGAAATCGAACAATTTCTGAGGAGTAACGGGAAGCGAACTAGATGGAAATTTATGATAATTTCAAAATAAACGAGAGGAAGAAAAGTTCCTCGAAATCAACACGAAAAGAAATGAGAAATTTGGACAAAGAAGATGGAGAAAAACTCTGTTTCTATTAACCATAAAATAATGATAAAAATTACAAGCTTCTTGAACTACGGTTAGGAATAACTAAAAAACTCCATACTACTTGTTTTTACAAACTCTGTTTTTTAACACGGATTCGTGTTTCAGCAATAGGCGGAGACCGATCGTTGAAACACGTGTTTCGGCAACGGAAAACCGATTCTTTGGCTCATGATTTCTGATCTTGAAACAACTGTAGAATGCATCTTTGCTCCAAAAACACAACGACTACGATTTTCTTCTTTGTTTTTTTCTACCTTTTGTCTTCTTCTACGCCTTCTTCAATTTCTCAAACTCTCTAACATTAAAATGAACTCTGTTCATCATATTTATAAGCAAAAAAACATTTTTGACATAATGCTCAAAAAATACAAAATATCTTCTAATGCATATACGTGCATTGAATGCACGGAAGCGGTGGGAGTTAACATGTTGGCTTTTGGTAAATAAAATCGAATTTGTCTGCCAGGCTCAATAACACGAAATTTATTGCTTGACTTTCAACCATCCGCCTTGCTAAAATATTTGCGGCAATCATATTTTGTCAGTACATTGCGGTTGGAATTAAATTTATGAGGACTAAAGTGGCCGACACGAGCACAACACGGCCAGGTAACTCAGGGTTCTCCGCGTTCTTCCGTGTGGACACTCGAATATCCACATCACCATGGGGGGGATAACATTGCCCAGTTGTTAACCTTTGATGGACACAGACTAGTGCAGAAGTCACTCGTCATTCGCTGAGCAAGTTTCAGCAAACTTTGCCGGCCTCTCTGATCTGGGAAAGCTGATCGAAAACCTAAATATTTTCAGATGAAAATAGCAGTCTCAATCAGATCTTACAAACGGTAAAAACAAAATTCATAGTAATGAAATATAAAGCTGATAGCCTTACCACTAGTATCTGCATTTATTTCCATGAGGAGAGCGAGACGTTCGCACTGATGCTGCAGCGCTGACAGCCAACGCTGCGACCCAAACGCCAAACCGGAGCTGACCACACGACGATACAGGCTGAGGACACCACTATCGTCATAATCGATATGCTCTACCCAGGTAACCTGTTATACACATACAATTAATCATTCAGTCATCAATGAAAACGCGTAGCCAAGGAAGCAGGGATAATAATGCTTTAACATGGAATTAGTGTATGAGCAATAATTACATCGGAACGATTGCCAGGGGAGTTCCTCAATTATTAATCCCGATGGCTGCCTTTTGCAATTCACCGGAATTGACTTCTCTACTAAACTGTCCGGAGAAACATCTACGACGGCCCAAACACGTGCACTGAGCTGCTTGCAGAACCTTAAGAAATAGAATCCTCTAACTGGACCAAGCGGTGAGAGAACATGGACTTCCATGTACATCTGTTATGACATGAGAGAACATGGAACCTTTTTAAGAAGAATCTAATCGGATTAGTTATTTTAGAGCACAAATTTTTATGGAATACAATGCTGTTAAGAGATTAACATACCAATTGGAGTTCGCCGTTCCTGGTATCCCCCTACACCACTGCATAAGACTTCCAATGTTGTGGCTCTGAAAACAATCGATGGGAACATTTCCGCATAACGTTTCTGAGTTGTATACAAAATTTCCGTTAGTACAGTATCAGTAATTAGAATTCAATCAAGTAGGGAAGAAGATGAAGTGGCAGTTTGTTTACGTACCGCACTCATTAGTATGTCCACCAGATTCATACTATTCATAAGCACGGTCCCATCATGTCGGTTTGCTTCAGTTCTGTATCCCAACGGTTTCGTGAATTTTCGACGGTATTCATCATGGTTTAGGGTTTTCATTGTCCCGTCATGAGGATTTGAGATCCAGAGAGGGTGCTGCATTTGAGCCATTCTTATGAGCTCATTCATTGCTGCACGGGCAAGGCCTGCTGCTGAGGATTTGTCAACTATCCCACCTGGTGCTGCATTCTATAACTAAAACAGAAATCATTTTAACGAATTTTTATACCAGCAAAAGTAAATGACTTTTTTTTGAAACTTACTTCTACATTCCCATTATTCATAAACTTCTCACACTTTTCAAAAAGAAAAACAGTAAAACACTGACCTGATATCCGGTTGGTTCAAAGGCGGAACAATGTTCACAAAAGAACCTCGGAAGACCCTTCACAACCGTTCACTGCCAACCTTCACAGATAGCGCGACACAATCGATCTAAAACTAAAGCAGAAATTTCTTAAGGAAGCGTCTGCACTTTTGGTTTCTATTGGTAACCCTGACGATCACCATATATATAAGCGGGAACCGCGTTCCATGAAGCAAAGGGGTTGATAAAAAATTATTTTTTAAAATGGTTATCGTCAATGATATTTATCTACAATTCTAGACCAATAATGTTTGCAAAAATTTAGGAAGTTACCGGATGTGCACCTCTATATTGATTTTGGGTTTTCAGTTATCTCGATCCTCACAACGGATATATCTCACTTTATTCTTAAATCACATTTGAAAATGTCTTTTTTTTAATAATAATAATTTTGTTTAGGGTTTTCATTGTCCCGTCATGAGGATTTGAGATCCAGAGAGGGTGCTGCATTTGAGCCATTCTTATGAGCTCATTCATTGCTGCACGGGCAAGGCCTGCTGCTGAGGATTTGTCAACTATCCCACCTGGACTTGCGGCTCGCAGTGCAACATCAACAGCAGAAAGTCCGTTCAAGAAATCGGAAGTGGGATTTGTAGCCGAATGCAGGCTGTGAAGATTGTTGACAACAGAGCCACCAGATGTCACACTCGAAGTAACATTGTGTAGAGAAGAAAGCGACAACATTTCTGTATATGGTCTCCCACGCAATTTTTTCCGCAGCAAGCTGCACAACCAGGACAAAGACATAGAATTACAGACACTAAAATATTTACTAACACACCAACGGACATAAACATATAGCCGAGTGACCATAAGAAAATTCAAGGCTTAATAAAAAAGCTTTACTTTAATCAAACTAGAAATGCACCGGTTGCATTTCGAGAATGCCCTTGAATATTAATATTTCAAAGCTAAATTAAGTTTGACGGGCAATGGAACCAAACCTCATTTTTTAATATTGTGTTCTCCAACCGCACCTGTTGCACCTCAAAATGCATCTCCATGAGCATGGCAGGTCCTCCACCATTGTAATAGCTGCAGTTCTTCATCGCTTCTTTGAGAGATTGATTTTCCATTTTATATCTTTCGATTTCTCCCCTCACTGTACCGTTATCGCGACGCTCTTTTTGAACCTATCAGTCCAAAAGTTAGCAGATGAGAGAAATGAAATAGAAAGAAAAAGAAAGATTTAAAGAGTTCGCTGAATTTCCATGACTTTGTGCAGGAGTGTTTTACGGTGAATTTCCATGACTTTGTGCAGTGTGTTTTAACCCTAATGACCATAAAAATATAACTGCATACCTTCACCTTTGCGCGAAAGTTTTGGATCCAAAACCTTATTTGCCTGTCCTCAAGACGCAATTTTGTACTGAGTTGTTGTCGCTGCGTTTTGTTGGGATGGGGGGTTTTTCCCTTAAAAAACCTGAAAACAACGAACCCAAATGAACTTCATCCGGAAAACTACCGTGCTTGACAAAAACCCAACTAGTGTGAAATATCCGATGGAAATTTCGATAATTTCAAACAAAACGAGAGGAAGCAAAGTTCCTCAACTCAACACAAAGAAATGAGAAATTTGGACAAAGAGGATATGGAGAAAAGCTCTGTTTTTATTAACCATAAAAATGACAATAAAAATTACAAACTTCTTCGAAATACAATCGGAATACTCAAAAAACTCCATACTCTGTTTTTTACAAATTCGTCAAAAAAATTAAAAAAAACAAACAGAGACGATTCTTTGAAACACGTGTTTCAAAGCTGATCGAAATCGATTCTTGAAACACGGACGCGATTCTTTGAAACGACTGTGAGAATGCATGCTGCTCCCAAAAACACAACGACTCTGTTTTCTTCTTTGTTTCTTCCGCTCTTGTCTATTTCTCTGCACTTTCCGCAATTTCTCAAAATGTTTTCTAACATTCTTCTAACCTTAAAATGAACTGTTGTTCATCATATTTATATGCAAAAACATATTTGACTTATAATATTAAAATAATGCAAATATCTTCTAATGCATATACTCGTATTGAATGTACGGAAGCGGTGATGCCCTTTTTGGAACAAAACAAGTCGGCTGTAGCTTTGAGAGCAATAACTCGCAAATTTAATGCACGGGTGGAGTGCAATAAATAAACCATGACTTTCGTAGCATCCGATATTTTTGAAATATCTACAGTCGGATCCGATTTCTGATCCAGTTGTTTATGTTGCGGTTGGAATTAAATTCCAACACTCCCCCTTAATTTCAAACTGCTGGGTTTTTCACCATACCCGGACATTCTGCTGAAATGATCAAAACTTTTTCTTTGCCAATGGTTTTGTCAAGATGTCAGCTAGTCTGATCCTGCGTTACTGCAGTCTTTGCAAAACAATCTCACCATTGTTAACCAATTCACGTATGAAGTGAAATTTGGTGTCTATGTGCTTTGTTCTTTTATGAAAAACGGAATTCTTTGACAATGCTATTGCTGAGCTATTGTCACGATAAATGGTTGTGCACTTTTTCTTGTTCATGACACAAATCTCTGAGAACTCTTCTCGACCACACTTTGCTTGGCATCTTCTTCGCTGTTGCTTTGCCATGTACTGCTCTCCATCTGCATTGACAAAGCCACAATTGGTTGCTTCTTGGAAGCCCATGAGATGGCTCCCGATCCCATATGAAACACATATCCCGATGTGCTTTTCCTATCATCAACACTTCCGGCCCAATCCTTGTCGGTGTAACTGTCAACATGAAACTTTCGGAAGAGGAGTATAAAGTATACCAAACCCCTTCGTTCCATTCACATACCTTTGAGAATCCTCTTGGTTTGCTACGCCAATGAGTCTCTTTCGGTCTTTCCATAAATACGGAGATTAAACTCACGGCGTGCATAATGTCGAGCCTAGTTGCGGTCAAGTACATGAGGGGTCGCCAACTATGCTCTTGTACAACTTTGGATCAAAATCCTTCTTCTTTGTCTTCTTTGGTCAATTTCAACCCCATTACGGTTGGAGTCACTGTTTGCCTTGCTATTCTGCATGTTAAATCTCTTCAACAACGCTTCTACATATTTACCTTGGGAAATGAAAACACCATTTTCACTTTGGTCTACTTCAATTCCAAGAAAATATCTTAAGAAGCCCAAGTCGGTCATTTCAAATTCACTTTTCATGACTTTGCTTTAAAATCAGCAATGAGAAAAGCATCATTGCTTGTAAAGATTAAATCATCTACATATAAAACAACAATAAGAATCTTACCAGTCATTCTCCTTTATGTAGAGTGTGGGTTCACCATCACACTTCTCAAACCCATTCTCAATCGAGATAAGCATCTATTCTATTGTACCATGCTCTTGGAGCTTGCTTGAGCCCATAAAGAGCCTTCTTCGGTTTGCAGACTTTATGCTCTTGGCCCTTCAACTTCATAGCACGGAGGTTGTTCAACATAAACCTCTTCTTTTAACACTCCATTCAGGGAATGCAGATTTAACATCCATCTGATAAATCTTCCATTTGTGTTGTGCTGCAATAGACAACACTTTGTTCTCACTGTTTCCATCCTCGCCTCTTGGTGCAAAGGTTTCATCATAGTCTTTGCCTTGTTGCTTTGCTTGTATCCCTTTCACAACAAGTCTTGCTTTATGCTGTCAATCTTGCCTTCGGCATTGCTTTTGGTCTTATAGACCCACTTAACTCCAATGGCATCTTTGCCTTTCAGGGAGGTCCACTAACTCCCATGTTTTACTCTTCTCAATTGCACCAATTTCTTCATTCATTGCTTCAATCCATTTGTCTTCATTTACAGCATCTTCAAAATGAATTGGGTCATCAACATGACAATATAAAGCGAATAATGAATTCAGACCGTATTATTACTTACCTCTCCTTGTTCATAAATCTCATTCGGATTTCGAATCTTGGTCTTCTTGGTGTGCTTGGAGTTCCATCCGAGCTTGAGGGTATTTACGATCCCTGTGGTGTGCTTGGAGAAGCACTTCCTTGATTTCTCAAGGTTTCGTTCGAATTCCGAGCTTGTGGTGTGGTTTGTTTGTACTATTGTGGTGGAGGAGGAGCCACCAAAGAAGGGTTATTTCTTCTACTGTCCCTTCCTCTTCTTCTTCATGAGACACAATTGTCTTCACATTCACTTGTCTTCTCTAAGCTTCCATCCCAAGCTTCATCTTCAATGAAGCTGCACATCTCTTGCTTACTATCAATTTCTTGGTCAATGGATTATAGAGTTTGTATGCTTTTGACTCATCACAATAGCCAATAAAGACACACTTCTCCCCCTTCTTGTCAAGCTTCTTCCTTAGCTGATCCGGTACATGTGCATATGCTACACGGCCCGAATACTCTCATGTGAGTGACGGTTGCTTTTGACCACTCCATGCTTCTTCTGGGTATTTTGTTCATGACAACTTTGGTTGGGCATCTATTCAAGATGTAAAGCTGCGCAAGTGACGAGCTTCGCCCAATACTCATGTGGCAAGTGTTTTGCCTTCGACATACTTCGACCATGTCCAGAAATGGTCCTATTCTTCCTTTACGCAACACCTAGTTTCTTTGAGGTGTATACCTCGCGGTGAAGCTGATTTTGTATGCCGTTCTCTCTCGCAAAAACGCAGAAAGTCTTTGGAGATGTACTCTCCACCTCTATACGTTACGAGCACTTTGATGTAATGCCCACTGCTTTGCTTTTCAACAAGAGTTTTGAAGTGGCGAAATTTCTCAAACACTTCACTCTTCCGTTTCAGCATATACACCCATGTCTTTACGGGTGTAATCATCAATGAAAGTTAAAACATATTTATTTTCGGCAAATGATGGTATTTGCATCGGTCCACACACATCGAGTGAACAATTTCCAATGGTGCTTTTGCCCTTATACTCTTTCTGTGGAAAGCTTTCTTTGTGTTGCTTTGCCCAAGATGCGGCCTTCACAAAGGTACGTCCGGTTTCTCGATCAATGGCAATCCCTTTACCATTCCCTTTACGTGCAAACGATTCAAGCCTCCGAAATTGAGATGTCCAAATCTCAAATGCCACAACCAATTTTCATCTTTCACTTGTTCTTGAAAGACTTCTTGTGTGACGAGTTGCAATAGTTCTACCTTCCTTCAAATCTGCCACGAGTTTGAGAGGAAACATCCTATTGTCTGGTCATCTGCACCCTGTGCGATGATCTTCTTACTTGGAGGTATGTCTACGATTGTACACATATCATCTTTGAAGAACACATTGTAACCTTTGTCAATGAGTCTGTCCAATGCTCAAAAGATTACATTTCGTGACCGGGTACATAGTATACCTCGGCACAATCATCTGTTCTCCATTTCTTGCTCGGATACGACTACTGCCCTTACCCTTGACGAGATATCTTGCTATCGGTTCACATGTTGTTACCTCGGATTTCACATTTTCATCCAGATTGGCAAACATTGCAATATTTCCGATCATGTGATTACTACAACTTTCGAGTCTAAGAACCAAAAAATCTTCTTGTTTGTCTTGTGCAATGTTACATGCTAACGACACAATCTTTGGATTCTTATCTTCTTCATTTGCAAAATTAGCATTCTCGCTACTATTCATGTCATTTTGTCTTTTTTCCTACATTCATTGGCATAGTGCCCATATTTCTTACAATAATGACATTGGACTTGGGATTTGTCATACCTTTGTCCATGAGCTTGTTGTTTGTTTGAACCTTCATCTTGGTTACGATTGCGGCTCCTTCAGCTTGTGCTTGCGGGATTATTTACTGCCTTTGTTTTGGCTTCTTCCACGACCTCTGTTATTTTGCTCTGCCTCGACCTTTTCCTTGGCCAAAAGACATACGAGTCTTGAATGCTTGCTCAAAAGAGGAATCGTTCCTCTACTCGGTCTATGTTCATGAGACATAAGAGAAGCACTCGGTTCATCTACGTGAATCGTGAGAGATCCTTTGTTTCTTCTATTGCTACCACAACGACTTCAAACCTTGAGGGTAAACTTCTCAAGATCTTCTCTACAATCCTTCTTTCTTCAAGGATTTCACCATGAGATCTAATACGGGTTATCAACCCAATAACACAGTGAAGAATGAATCTATTGTATCGGATTCCTTCATGTCTGAGTGTTTCAAAGTCTCTCCTCAACATACGCAACTTTGCGGTCTTCACCTTCTCCATGCCTTGATAAGCGAGTTTTGAGAATATCCCATGCCTCTTTGGATTTTGTTCTTCTGCTGCAATCCGTGGGAAAAAACACTTTCATGCATCGATTGAAAGAGAAAAAAAGAGGGCTTTGGCATCCTTCTTCCTGTCATCCTTCAACATGTCTCTTTGTGCTACGTCAAAGCGACCCAATCGTCTGCTTGCATTTGCGGAGTTCAACATAACCGATTTCAACCAGCTCCCATATTCCCCTGAGAAGCAAACAATGCTTTCATTGTTATGGACCAATAAAGCTGTGATTTTTCCCATTAAGCTGTGGCGGTTGGGAATTTGTCAAACCGGTTCCGGCATACTGCCATCTTAATCTGTAAAAGAAAAGAAAAAAGATACGTATTGTATAATAAAACAAGCAAGAACTTTCTCGCTGGAGAAATACTGCTCAAACTAAGCTTCTTACAGCTCTACGTGAAATGAAAAAACAAACTCTGTTTTTGACTCACCGAGTGCCTAGACCAGCTCCGATACCATGATGGAAATTTACGATAATTTCAAACAAAACGAGAGGAAGCAAAGTTCCTCAACTCAACACAAAGAAATGAGAGAAATTTGGACAAAGAGGATATGGAGAAAAGCTCTGTTTTTATTAACCATAAAAAATGACAATAAAAATTACAAACTTCTTCGAACTACAATTACTGGAATACTCAAAAAACTCCATACTCTGTTTTTTACAAACTTTCGTTTTTAAACAATTCTGATTCTTTGAAAAAAGCAGAGCGATTCTTTGAGCACGTGTCTAAATCCATGATGCTGATTCTTGAAACTACGAGACACGATTGCTGAAAAGCGGCTTTGTAGAATGCATCTTGCTCCCAAAAACACGACTGGCCTTCGTTTTCTTCTTGTTTCTTACGCTCTGTCTATTTCTACTTGCTACTTCAATTTCTCAAAACTATTTCCTAACATTTCTTCTAACCTTAAAATGAAGCTGTTGTTCATCATATTTATAAGCAAAAACATATTTGACTTATAATATTAAAAATAATGCAAATATCTTCTAATGCATATCTGCGTATTGAATGCCTGAGAGGCGAGGTGATGCCTTTGGAACAAAACAAGTCGGTGTAACGAGGGCAATTACTTACGTAAATTAAATGCCGATTGATGCAATGATCAACATGGCCTTTGAGGCATTCGATATTTTTGAAATATCTACGGCGGATACGTTTCCTCTATCGACTTTTATGTTGAGTTGAATTAAATTCCAACGAATAAATACCTACGAATTTAGAAATTTGTCCCCTGTAAAGGTTAGTAGTAAGCGGTGGAGAAAAGTTGGTATAGGCTAGGGTATGCCCTGTGCATGAGATTAAGCCATAGTTTTTTGACTTGCACTGCCAAGCTACGGTAATTATGTTTTTGTATTCCCTTTGTTACGAGAATCAACTCTGTTCTTCTGCAAACAAAAGACCAGTTAGGCCTCGCTTGTCTTTTGCTTCGCTTTTTTAACACACCGAACTCAGTCTTTGGTTTGAGGACCGAGACGGGTGAGAGAGAATGGAGAGCATCCTTCTCCCTCTTTCTCTCTGTTACTAATGGACGAGTAAGAAGCAATTGGAAAGCCTTTCATTGAAGGACACGAGTAGGCCCACACACTTGGAAAAAGGCAAACGGAATTAAGTCACGCGTAGTCCACACACACAATCGGGAATGAACATCGATGACGAGTATGAGAGTAGGTCCGGCAGAGATAATGCGGAAGCGAAGCGATCCGGGGATGATCAAGTGGGCATCAACCCTGAAAGAAAGAAACACGAGCACACTCCCGAACAGATACAGGAAATGGAGAAGTAAGTTATGAAACCATTCTTGTTTTAGTTGGGTTCAAGCACATTAGTTTTCCGGATGAAGTTCATTTGGGTTCGTTGTTTTCAGAGTTTTTAAGGGAAAAACCCCCCATCCCAACAAAACGCAGCGACAACAACTCGGTACAAAAATTGCGTCTTGAGGACAGGGCAAATAAGGTTTTGGATCCAAAACTTTCGCGCAAAGGTGAAGGTATGCAATTATATTTTTATGGTCATTAGGGTTAAAACACACTGCACAAAGTCCTGGAAATTCACCGTAAAACACTCCTGCACAAAGTCATGGAAATTCAGCGAACTCTTTAAATCTTTCTTTTTCGTTCTGTTTCATTTCTCTCATCTGCTAACTTTTGGACTGATAGGTTCAACAAGAGCGTCGCGATAACGGTACAGTGAGGGGAGAAATCGAAAGATATAAAATGGAAAATCGATCTCTCAAAGAAGCGATGAAGAACTGCAGCCTATTACAATGGTGGAGGAACTGCCATGCTCATGGTGGAGGACCCTGCCATGGTGGAGGATCCATCTTAACCCCCGATCTATCTAGAGGCATCAAATCTCTAGAGGTGCAAACCTCTTTTTTGAGTGCAAAACTTGAGGAAAGGTTTGCACTTTGAAAGTTTTGATGTCTCTAAGGGCTTGATAGATCCAGAGTTAAGATGGATCTTCGATGGTTTTTACACATTTAGAAATAGATTCTTGAAATCATTTGTTTGAGAGCCCGACAAAGTTTGAGGTAAGGAATAAATTAAATCATTCTAATTCGGTGGTGTTTTGCTCGGGCGATTTGTTACACATGATCGCATTCATGGAGTCGAAGTAGATGAAAAGGTAAAAGAAAAAAGTAGGAAAAAATTAAAATGCAGGAGCAAACCAAATGAAACCTAAAAAATCTATCCCAGTTAGGAATGTGAAATCATGAAATCATTTCCGTCAAATATTATTTTGAGGCAAGGCATAAATTAAATCATTCTAATTTCTTGGTGTTTAGTCGAAATTAAATCATTCTAATTTCTTGGTGTTTAGTCATTCTAATTTGGTAGTAAGAGTGATCTATTACACACGATCGCATCCATGGAATAGAAGTAGATAAAAACGTAAAAGCAAAAAGTAGGAAAATTTTAAAATGCAGGAGAAAATGAAATGAAACCTAAAATTCTCCTTTCTCCATTAACTAAAATGTAGGAGAAAATAAAATCAAACCTAAAATTCTATAGCACTTCGTACAGTGAAATCTTTTTTTCCATTATGCTATTGCAGTTCGTACTGTGAAATCCTCCTAAAATTCTATAGCAGTTCGTATAGTGAAATCCTTTTTTCACTAAGCTATTGTAGTTTGTACTGTGAAATCCTCTCTCCATTTGCCACAGTTCCACTCTTCCTTTCTCCATTCGGTGATCACAGTTCGTACACAATTCCACTCTTCCTTTCTCCATTAGGCTATAGCAATTCGTACTGCGAAATCCTTTCTCCATTAGGCACAACTCCACTCTTCGCACCGTCACAGAGATTCTTCCTCACAAATACAATTCACACTTTATTTGTGTTAAATTTATATATCTAGGGAGATAAGTGATTTTTCATTAGGGCTAACATTACATTAATTAGATTAAATATTAAATATTAAATGTTAAACACTACTTTTACATTTACGTGTTTACATGAGATAGTCAATGCATGTAGTGTATTCAAATACAAACCTCCCTAATCAAAATTTATTAATATTAATATTGTAATATATTAATATGAATATATAATTAATAATAGTATTAGTATTAATATTTTAATATTAATATTAGGGTATTTGGCCCTTAGGCTTCACCTAACTATGGTATTTGGCCCATAGTATTTAGCCCATGGTATTAATAATAATTTATTCTATGGTATTTGACCCATACCCTTCATCTAAATAAAACCTCATTTTTTCATTTTCCTAAATATAAAAAGGTTTATGGACTAAATATAAAAAGAGGTTTTATTTATTTAACATACCTTTAATTTATTTATATTTATATTTATTTACCATAACTCTGGAGTAAGTATAAAAAAAAGTTTTATTTATTTACCATACCTCCAATTTATTTATATTTTTATTTATTTACCAAAAAAAGAGGTTTTTTTTTATATTCCACCCAAGGATTTGGTTTCTAACCAAATTAATGTATGAGACCCCCCAGCGATTTATCCGCAAGAGACACATCAAATTGGTATATGAGACCCCACAACAATTTGACTGCTAACCAAATTTGGTGTAGACGCCCGTCACGGCCAAGTGAGACATCAAATTGGTGTATGAGAACCCCTTGTTTGTGGGACAAGGGGTCCACCTCCGTGCACGGATTTGAATGATAACAAAATTGGTGTAAGAGACCCCGTTGTTTGTTTGTGGGACATGGGGCAAATTGGTGTAGGTGAGCCCCATGTCCACGCAGCGATTTGACTGTGATTTGAATGATAACTAAATTGGTGTAGGAGACCCCCTTGTTTGTGGGACATGGGGAAAAATTGGTGTAGGTGAGCCCCATGTCCGCGTAGGGATTTGATTTGTGATTTGAATGATAACCAAATTGGTGTAGGAGACCCCCTTGTTTGTGGGACATGGGGAAAATTGGTGTAGATGATCCCCATGTCCGCGCGAGGGATTTGTACTGCGATTTGAATGATAACCAAATTGGTGTAGGAGACCCCCTTGTTTGTGGGACATGGGGAAAATTGGTGTAGGTGAGCCCCATGTCGCGCGAGAGATTTGACTACGATTTGAATGATAACCAAATTGGTGTAGGAGACCCTCTTGTTTGTGGGACATGGGGCAAATTGGTGTAGGTGAGCCCCATGTCACGCAGGGATTTGACTTTGTGATTTAAATGATAACCAAATTGGTGTAGGAGACCCCCCTTGTTTGTGGGACATGGGGCAAATTGGTATAGAGTGAGCCCCATGTCCAGGGCGAGGGATTTGTCGTTATGTTTACGAAGGCATACATACTCTAGCCCCTGTTGTTTTGAACATGTGACCTCTAAGGAGGAAACAAGAAACATGCTCTTAACCATTAGGCCCACTCAAGCTTTATATTACATTTATTACCTTACATTTCTCACATCAATAATTTATTAAAAGTCAAATTAGTTATTAATATTATAATAAACAATTATGGTGTAGTGGAAATCATTGATGAAATGACATTTTGAGTAAAACCTACAATACATTTTCAACCAAGATTATAAATTTGTGTTGTTTAGAATATATTTTTGAATGCATAAATAGATTCAACACCCTAAAAATCTTTAAACACTTGAATAATACAAATTTAACATCTTAAACTCAAATTTTTTAAAAAATCTCTAAAATAAACAAAAAAAAATATACATTTTGACTATAATTTAAAAAAAACTCAACAATTATTATCTATATAAAAATTTAGTAATAAATGAAAAAACATTTTTTAATGTAAATAATTAAAAAACACAATTTACAATATAAATTATTATATTTAAAATGAAATATTAAAATAAATTATGATTACTTAAATAAAAGTAAAATATATTTTTAAATTTAATTAAATACCTTTTACTTCAAAATATATCCCCCTATAGGATAAAAAGATAATATAAACATAATTTACAAAATAATTTATTATATTTTAATTTAAATATCATATTAAATGGTGACCATTTAAACGAAAAAAAATATATTTTCAAATTATTTCAATAATTTTTACTTTTGCATATGCCCACGTATATGATCAATTTCTTTTTTACATTTTCATATGTGCACATATATGATTACGATATATATATATTGATATGAAAAAAATTCAATAGATAAATATTGGTCCAACTCAAGATTACTACAAAGACATTAATTTTATTTGAAAGGGGATTTTTTTTAAATAATATTATAATTAATTTTTTATTTCTCCAATAAATTTCATTAAAATATTGTAATTACCTACTCCCAATAACATAAATCAATCACTTAATACCTTATCTAATGGTACCTTTATTTATTCCTTATCTAATGGTATTTTTATTTATTGTGAACTTAATTATTTATAATTTTTTTAAAAATCATAATGTATTATTTTTTTGGATTTTTTGGAAGTTTTTTTCTACTTATTTTCGGGTCTAATTTCTTAAAATCTAGCAATTTTATTAGAAAAGTTTTAGGAGTGAAATATCCACATTCCAAGTGCTCTAATTTGTTTATAGGGTGCTAAATTAGTATATGTAATGAGAAAAACTGATTTAAACATCATAGATCAAGATTTCACCACATATTTTTCTTCCCATGATTCCCATTAAAAACTCTACATCCTATAAGACAAACAAGCTAGATAAGTATTGTCCTTTTAATACCTGAAAAAAATACATCTACAACCTAAATAATGAAGGTAATATCCTTTTTCTTGGGGAATTTAATGCTCAAAGCTGCTACTAATCAAGCTAATATGTTAAGTAAAAACTCTAACCCCAACCCCTTGTGGCTTGACGATGATGGTAACTTAGCTAATAGATTCAAGAGAAAATTTGAAGACATATTCGAGAACTTATTCGACACCGAGCTCCTCAAACTTTGTAGTTCCAAGAACCTAATCATTTAAAAATGGTATTAACATGTGGCCTCTCTCATATGAGATGACTTGTTTCCATGGGCTCGGGTAGTAGCATCGTGAATTATGCGATTTCGACACCCATGTTGTAACAACTATACACCTCAAAAAAATACATATAAAAAAAATCTTCTTTTACCTTTAGAAATAACATCTTATCGAGTTGTAGGTCAAATTAAAATATTCAAACATTTACATACATGATTATGGTATAATGAAAAGAATATATAATCACCGATTCTTAACAAAGGTTTGACATGCATCTTATTTGACTCATATTTATGCCACGAACCCGGTTGTGTGTTTTCCCTCACACGTCTATAGTCTAATAAGGTATTATTAATTTGCTACATATGTAATCGGTGGCGAGATCTTACCACACAATCATTTACTTAAATCATTAATTCCAGTACCACTAATTAATCTGGCTTATTAATAGAAATCACTTGCATGTGTAAACGTTTGATATGATAACACTTGTCCGTGACCTACCTTGGCTCCATATGGGTCATCCACACCTTATCCAGGACATCAACGTTGTGGTTGTGGAATGCGATGGTTAGGGTAACCACCCACCCCACCCTCCAGTTTGGTATTTCATTTGCTCCAGTTTGCTTGGAACTACCTCTGAGCTGTGCAACTTTCCTTTATTATTTTGCGACGATGCTCACAAGTACCTTGCACCGGCTCAATATGTTGCTTATTGGAACAATGCCAATTATTTCTCTCGACGCCGAGGTTATTTTCCTTTAACCCCTTCCATGAAATCTATTTGGTTTCAAGTTACACGTTTAACTCTTATTATGCATAGTTCTAAATTTCTTCTCTGTTACCAATTTCGAATTCTTCTTGAAAGGGGTTTAAGATTTTTAGGTTCCAAAGAATGATTATATCGGTGCTATGCATGCCTCGCCTCGAGTTGTGGAAATTCTTTGTTTATGAGCATGAGGTCTCCATGACCTATCTCCGGCCACGCCTACGACTCTCGCCTCCGGGTAATGTCCGGGGGACTCTACTTTACATGTTTTCCTTTTAATCTTTTGGGCTAATGTCTGAACAGTGGTATTGTTTTTCGGTGACTTCACCTTTCTAGTTTGTTGTCTACGAGGTTGGTTTCCCGGTCGTAGGCGATAACCCAAGTCTGTTTGGAGTTTCTCCTCTCACAATCTCCTTCATGGTATGTTCTGGTAAAGCTCAAGGAAAATGGTGTTTTATTTATAAGCTCTTGTGCTATCAATGAATTCGGCATACACGCTCTCTTACGTAGGTTAATGTCCGACAAGAGAGCTTTCTCTCGATCACGTAGTAACTCTGCTCTTATCTGTTTATGGTTAAGGGGTTGAGTGAGGGCTCACCCCCCCTATACTTGTGTTCCATCAGTAACCTTCCTTTGCATGCCTACCCATATGCAAATTAGTGTAGGATTGGTTTGCTTTCCAAAGTCAAATATGTATTCATTTAATTGTATTACGAACTATTGAGCCTTAAGCTTGGCTCTTGGTAATGTCTACCGAGACACATTTGTCTTTACGGGTCTCTCAATACCGCATGTAATAATTTTTCTGTTATGGTTGACCTACCGAGGGTTAAGTTAGACTTACCGTCAAATTTCTAGATTTCGTTAATATTGTATTCATTATTCGGTTTTCTTTTTTTTGCGGTCGAAGACTTTTTAAATATCTTTACTTCCCTGCAAATGTATATATAAGTAATTTTCGCTCTTATGCTCTTAGTAGATGTTTTTTCCCTTGTGGGATTTATGAGAGGTCACCCGCATGGGTATTCTGTTTCGTTTATTCTCTATCTCGGGTACTCTACCCTTTGGGTCCGAATCCTAACCCTCACTTTGGGGTCCGGGTTCTAAACCCTCAAGCGTAACCCTTGAGCTCATTTATGTAATGATAATCGTACTCCATGTAGAAATTTGAATAATAGCTGAATTATTCACCGAGATTATCCTCGATTACACACTATTTAAGCTTCATGCATAATACATAACCTCTTCTACAATTGATCATCAATTTTGCGGAAATTAGAAGCAACGCATGCGCACATTAAAACATAATCAAGCACACATATAACACGAGTATGTAATGGGGAAGCTTACAGCTGAAAACCCCCAACTATCTCAGTATATTATAATGATAGAGAACATGTAACAATACATAGCACAAAGCTCCTCACAAAGCTCTTCGTCACTATCTCACATGCTACACACAAACTAGCTCGGATATGAACAAGTCACAAGTTCAAATCTCTTTCCCACTTGTCTGCCTACGCTCTATCGCGCAATCCAAGATGAATAATGATGAGATCCAAGTTTCGAATCCCACCGGCTTGTACCGCGCAATCCTCATTGGAAATCTCAATCAATGTGTGTGCAAATCCCATGCACGCTATAGTCACAATCGATAGTAGACTCACCCTTTCACCCACCTCTAACACTCGGTCTCCACCGAGCTCGTCCATGCACCTTTGAGTTAACCGATGTATTCTTTATTTGATTTATGAGTTAATAATTAGTGAATTAATTAATAATTAATTCACACCACTCATCACTAGTGTATTTATCGATTAGACTAAATACAACTAGTTCAACTAAGTTAAACCGAACACTACTCCACCAATCTGTCTCATCAACTCCACCAAACTCTCGCGCACATGAGTTCTAACCGAAGTCAACCATGCAATAGCTCAACTAACCCTTAGGAAAAGCGTATTTCCTTCTGTCTTACCGCATGTGCCACATTCAAGCATCAAAGCTCGAAGTGCTCCAAGAGGATAAGATAATGTTTAGAGTCCAAATATTATTAAGGGCTAATAATATTTGACTGTTCTATTTTTAGACCTGCATCTAAAAATAGACTTCGCCTCAATGTCTAAAAATAGAGGTCCATCTATTTTTACCAACTTGACCAACCATCCACAAATATCATCCTGCAACTCATAGTACCATGATCCATATGTCTAAAAATAGACATAGTCTAAAAATAGACTTTGCGCCAAAAAATAGCACAACGGGCCCACTTAGTGAAGGCGACTTCTTTTCACTAAGCTCCATCATCTTGTTGCATTTTCAACACTCCCTCTCAACAAGATATGGATTATCTCGCAACCCCTATCACTGCCTCTTTGGTATTCGAATTTTCTCCCGGTGAGCGCCTTCGTCAAGATATCGACATCCACGATCCTCCGTGGGAATGTATGAAAGTAACATGATTCTCCGCTGCACACAATCTACGTACATGATGGTACCGATGTCGATGTGTTTGGATCTATCATGAAATAATGGATTAGTACGAGAGTTTACTACAACTCGGTTATCACAATAAATCACGATGAGCTCCAAGTGTGACCCGAACAACGACCAGGATCTTCCTCATCCATATAGCCTCGCGTGCAGCCAAGCTTGCCGCCATATACCTGCCTGCTGAGCGCGTGCCACGGATCCTCGCTCTCCTGCCGTACCAAGAAATCGCTGTCGACCCGTACATCGAAGATCCCCTCCAAATGTGCTCTTTCTCGTCCGTTGGCTCCCCTGCACCTACATCCGTGAAGCCACATAGCTTCACCTCGTCCTCCTGTCCGTACCACAATCCATATCCCGATGTGCCTCTCCAGCTTGAGGTAAAACATTTATTCATTAATAATCCAACATTTGCAAAATATACACAGGTCGAAGAAGCATTCATAAGGATGGTAAAAATAAAATTATCGAGAGGCATAAGTTTGGGAGAAATTGACTGATTTACTTCTGAAAAGATAAATAGTAAAACAGGGCTGATCAAATGGAAAACATATCGGTGAGGAAAAAGGTAAAAAGAGAAGGAAATTTTACGATTAAAGAACAACGATGTAAATGGATAATGTAAAACACAACATTGAAAGAGTATTAGAGCAGTAAAGTGTATAAGATGAAAGTCAAAAGGCTAAATTCAAATCAGAGTGAAAGATGCCAATGTCAAAGACACTCAACAGTCGCATTCGTTGAGCAACGGAAAAGAGACAAATTAGAAAAAGATCAAAGACGACAAACAACAACTTCAATAAAATCGAGGACAACTTGCATTAGTTAGATAGACATCTCTATCTTCTTGCATGAAGATATTTATTTTTTCTTGAATAATTCCTAAGTTTATTTTAGGATATTTTGTAAGATGTTTTTCATAAATACTTCACATTTCAAAGTATTGAGGGTGGATGAATTGCTAAACATTTCTATAGCTTAAAACACGAGGGTTCTTTTTACCATTTTCAAGTCGACAGTTGGATTGAGAAATAAAGCATCATATTACGGGATTCATGTGTTGAGTCACTTTAATGAAGTGCTTTCACTTTTTCTTTGTTTCTTTCTTATGTTTTTCATATACTTATATGTTTCCTTAATCTAAATGATATAACGGGAATGTTATTACATAATATTTTTAATTACGCTCTATATTGAACTATTTGTCATTTACATGTTTTTCTTCTGATGTCCATATTACGAAATTCTTCATTGCTCCTTAGTTTCAATTGACCCTTGTATTTTCCCTCATTATCCGGATCTAAGAATCCTTAATTTATCTCTCATCTCGATTGAAACCATTTCACCATCCATCACGAAGATTTGAATTGACCCGGCAATCTTAACTTTGTGAAAATTTCCTTTAGACCTTGATTACGTCCCTCTTGCTTGATACATTGACTCCATTAGCCCAATGGAAAACATACTTGCAACTATCCATACTGAACCGGTGATTCTACCAACAAATCAAATCCAAAATCAAATCCTAGTCACTAAAATCAACAAAGTTAAATCATATAGAGAGAGCCCTCTCTCAGCTTTAGAAAAGGCTAGATCCTAAGCTTAAAAGTGGGTTTGTGGTTACCTATAATATTTCTTAAAACCAAAAAAGCAGAACAACCCTAGGAAATTATTGGAGTGATAATAGGGTCATGTCAAGTTTGGGTTTGGAAAACCTCGGAATGACGCAGAAGAACGAGCCCTGAGTAATGCAAACATGAAGCAATGGAAGAAAGAAAAAAGGAAGAATGCCCAAGCGTTGCTTCTTATCCAGCGAGGGAGTGGACCGAGCAGGTGTTCGAGAAGATAATCATCACGTACGCAACAAAGGAAGCATGGGAAACTTTGGCGAAAAAGCTATCATGGTATGGAAAAATACAATATTGTTAAATTGTAGAATACTAGGAGAGGTTTTGAAATTACGCAAATGAAGGAGACATAAGACATCAATTCTTTCATGAATCGGGTCATGCTTGTAGTAAATCGAGTTAAAAAATTATGGTGAAGACATTAAAAATAAAACTATGATTGAGCGAGGTCCCTAGATCTTAGTTTACGAAATTTGATGTTGTGGTAGCAACCATAGAAGAAGCCAAGGATTTGGAAAAACACATAGTTGATGAATTGATGGGATCACTTCTATCGCATGAGGCAAGGATATACGAAATAAGGATCCCACTTTAGAAACAACTTTCAAAATTCAAGTTTATATTTCAAGATGTTGAGGCGAGAGGTTGATCGAGAGAAACATGATGAGACGGAAAGCTACGGTGGTCGAGAGAGATGGTTGAGAAGAGCATGAACATCAAAGTGGAAGCAACAACAATAAAAGCTTCCACAATAATCAAAGGTTCAAAAAATTGAAGGTGAAATGTTATTATTGCAATAAATTTGGTCACTATACTCGTGATTGTAGGAAAAAGATAACTGATTAAGGAAATCGGAGAGGTAATGTTAGTAGAGAGAAAACTAACTCCATGTCCCTAGCATGCAACACCATGCATGAACCGTACGATAAGGTGTGGCTATTAGGCAGTGGTTGCGGTAACCACATGACATGCAACAAGAATTTGGTTACAAATTTGGATCAATTGGTGAAGACGAGAGTAAACTTGGGGACTCATAAGACTGCTGGGACGTGAGATGGAAAAGGAGTGGTCAGCATTCTTACCAAGCACGGGGGCCAAAGACAATGCGAGAGGTATATTATGTTCCTGCTTTCAAACACAATTTGATAAGTGTTGGTAAATTGATGTTGAAAGGATATAGAGTTATCTTTTAAGGGAAAGAATGTGTTATTTATGAAAAAAATTCCAAGAAATCATCCCATAACAAAGGTTCGGATGATGAGGAACACACTCTTTCCTATTATTATGAGCTACAACGATCGAGGTTAGTTCTTTTTACAATTGCATCTTCTAATTATTGCTTGGTTATGGCACTTTCGGTTTTGGACACTTGCATTTTCCGGTTTAATATTGTTGCGACAGAAACGGATGGTTAGAGGATTACCTCCAATCAAAGAACACTGCTTGCACTTGTGAGTGTTACACCTTGGGAAAACAACATCGTGAATGTTTTAAAAAAGGAGTTTCATACAAAGCAAATAAACCACTTGAGTTGGTGCATACGGACTTGTGTGGACCTATGAGGACACATTTAATTGGTGGAAGTTGTTACTTCCTCACTTTTATTGAAAACTATAGCGGGAAAGACTTAGCATAGAACCAAAGTGATCAAAAGGTTAATGTATTGAGATCATATCGTGGTGGAGAATATGATTCGAAAGCATTCCATGACTACTGCAAACAAAATGGAATCAAAAGACAATTTATAACTAGATACACGCTTTGTAGTAGAATGGTGTAGTAGAGAGAAAGAACAAAACAATCATGAACATGACAAGGAGCATGTTGAAAGAAAGAAACGTGTCTAATGAGTATTGGGCGAGAACCGAGTTGCATGTGTTATTCATGTGATAAATAGATCTCGGACTACAAAGAGTGCGATGAACACGGTACTAGAAGAAGCACGGTCACGTCTATCATGCGGTGTATCTCATTTCGAGTTTTTGGATGTGTATCCTATGCACATGCGCCTAAGGTCATAAGAGGAAAATTACATGATCAAAGTGAGAAATACATATTTACTGGTTATAGTGAGCGAGTCAAAAGCTTACAAATAACAAGACAATAATTAACTAAGATGTTGTGTTCAAAGAAAAAAGAGTCATGGAATGGAGCTGTATACAATCGATGCACAAACAATGTTGAAGGAAGAGAATGATGTAGCAAAAAAGGAGTAGCAAGAATCAAAAGAGTAGACACCAAACAGAGTCACACCAATAAGAACTCCAAGATTTTCTCGACATCTTTGTGTAACCGGCTCCAAAAAATAGAAGAAAAAGAGATATCAACGCCTTAGAAATAAGCCACTTCGAGGGGAAACCTCCAATACATTACATAAATGAAAAATTCTTGGATGATACAATTTACAAAACCTCCTTTCTTTATATAGGAGTCCATGTGGCCATAATGTAATCCTAGTGGGCCACAATGCAATCCTAGCTGACCTAACAATAATAATTTAAGGGAACAATAATAACAAAATGGGGGTTACAAGGGTACAATAATAACAATAAGGGGGTTACACTAATAACAATAAGGGACTATACTAGTAATATAGGGACCTAACATGTCCCTCTCCTTAAAAAAAAGTGTTGTCCTCAACGCTTGAGTAACTCTAGGTGCTTCTGTATAAACTTCTCATCCTCTCATGTAGAATCTTCGGTGGGTAAGTTCTTCCACTTGATGAGATACTACGAAATTGATCGATTCCGTAGTTTGTCGAGTTCTTGTTTCCATGAACTCTTCAAGTTCCAATATGATTTTTCCTTCCTCATCAAGTTACGGAAATATTGTTTGAGCTGGAAGATTTTCACTTATAACCTTCTTTAAGCATGAAACATGGAAGACTTTGGATGCACTCGCGAAGAAGCGGGAAGCTCCAATTTGTATGCCATAGTACCAATCTTTTGCACCACCTTGTAAGGACCATAGTACTTTGGCGATAATTTATTATCCTTGTTAGCTTGCTTGAGGGACATTTGTTTGTATGGTTGTAGTCTGTAAAAATACCCAATCTCCTACATCAAAACTTCTCTCGTTGTGATGTTGATCTTCCTGTTGTTTCATTCGATTTTTGTGCCAAATTCAAGTTATCCTTTTAAGAGTTGGAGAACTTCTTGCTTGATGCTCGATGTGATCTTCCACTGCTTGAACCTTCGAGTTTTCCCTTAAAGATGATGTGATGGATGGTGGATGATATCCATAAAGTGCCATAAATGGGGTCATTTTTGCTGCGGTATGGAAGGAAGTGTTATACCACCATTCGGCGAGAGGTAACCACTTGACCCATTGTGTTTGTTTATCGGATACAAAACAACGAAGATATCCTTCCAAACATTTATTTACTATCTCGGTTTGACCATCAGATTGAGGATGATAAGATGAGCTATGAGCTAATTGAGTACCTAAACATGAAAATAACTCCGTCCAAAAAATTCCATTAAAAATGGGATCTACGTCGCTCACAATAACCCTTGGGCTTCCATGTAGCTTTTGAATTATGTCCATAAATGTAGTAGCAATTGTACTTTCTTTAAATGGATGAGATAATGCACAAAAGTGTGCATACTTGGTAAGTATATCAACTACCACCATGATGACACTCTTTCCTATGGACTTAGGTAAACTTGTGATAAAATCCATTGAAATCTCCTCCCAACGTTGACTTGGAATGGATAAAGGTTGTAGAAGTCCAGGGGGTCTTAATTGTCTCAACTTTATTCTGCTTTGGAAAACCAAACATTCCGCTACAAACTTTTGAATATCAGATTTAAGGCCATCCCAAAAAAATTATTTCTTCACCCTGTGGTAAGTTTTTAAAAAATCTGAGTGTCCTCCTAAAGGAGAAGTGTGCAATTCTAGAAGAATCTTTTTGTTTTAGTTGGGAATTCTTACAAAGATATAAGCGGTCTTTGTACCATAAGGAATAATTTTTTCCAACTAAATGTATCGGATGTACTAGGATCTTGCTTTGCAACTTTTGAATGAGTGTCCATACATCTTTTTCCTTCTTCCATTCATCTCTTGCTTCGGTTATCCAATCTAGTTGGATTATAGAAATGGCACAAAGCAATTTTTCCACCTCTTCATTCTTTCTTGAGAGTGCATACGCAACAACATTAAGCTTTCCTTTTTTTGTAGATTATTTCAAAGTCATAACCCAACATCTTTGTGACCCATTTTTTCGCTGCTCTTCGAAGATAGTCTTTGTTCCAAAAAGTGTTTAAGACTATCATGATCAGTTTTTTACCTTGAAGTGTCTTCCCATTAGGTAAGTTCTCCATTTCTTTAGTGCATGCGGTATTGCTAACATTTCCTTCTCATAAATAGGTTTACGTAAATACTTTCCTTTGATTGGACGAATTTCAAAAGCAATGGGTCTTCCTTCTGCACTAAAATAGCACCAATTCCATTTCTGAGGCATCACATTCCATAATAAAGGTTTTTTGTGAAGTCGGCGTATCTAAGACCGGTGCTAGGCACATTGCCTCTTTAAGATGTTCAAAGGCCTTAGTTGCTTCGAGGAGTCCATGAAAATGCATCTTTCTTCAATAATGTTTTTTAGAGGTATTGCTATTCTCCCATAATTCTTAACAAACTTGCGATAATACCACTGTTAACTCGAGAAATCCTCGTAACTTGCTTTATGGTTGTGGGAACTTTCCATTCCTTAATGGCTTTAATTTTGTTAGGGTCTACTTTAACACCCTCGTGAGATACAATATGACCCGAGATATTACACCTCTTGTACTCCAAAGAAAAATTTGGATGGTTTTTCATATAATTGTTTCTCCTGCAATAGTTTGAGCACCCTTTCAACATGTTCAACATGATCCTTCCAAGACCTGCTATAGATTAATATATCATCAAAAAATACTAGCAAAAAATTTTCTAAGGAAGGGTTTGAAAATGGAATTCATCAACCCTTGAAATGTAGAAGGTGAATTGGTAAGGCCAAAAGGCATGACCAAAAATTCATAATGACCCTCATGAGTTCGAAATGCTATTTTTTGGAATATCTTCGAGTCTTCATTCTAATTTGATGATATCCTCAACGAAGATCCAACTTGGTAAAATAAATTTCTCCATGTAATTCATCCAATAATTCATCAATCACGGGAATGGGAAATTTATCTTTAATGGTGAGCTTATTGAGCTCCCTATAATCCAGAAACGTTCGCCATGATCCATCCTTCTTGTGTACCAATACTACAGGAAGCGAGAGAAAGAACTTTGACTAGGTTGAATTATACCCGCCTCTAACATTTACGCAATCATACGTTCAATTTCACTCTTTTGGATGTAAGGATATCTATAAGGCACGATGTTTGGAGGAACACTTCCACGGAATCAAATGAATAGCATGATCATGATCACGAATAGGTGGGAGTCCTTTGGGAGTTTCAAACACCTTGGAATGATTGTCCAAGACTTGTTGGAGATCCGAAGAAATAGATGATTTTGATGTTGGAACATCTAGTGACCATAATTGTGCAATTACGCCTCGTTTTTATTTCTTTAGAAGCTTTGTCATGAAATTAGAGCTTATTATCTTTCCTGGCTTCCCACGCAATACCCCAGTAATTTGACTTCCTTTCCTTTTGAAAAAAAATTCAAGAAAATTTCTTGAAAATTAAAAGCTACCGTCCCCAAAGGTTGTAACCATTGTACTCCTAGTACAACATCAGCACCTCCCATAGGAATGGAAAGCGTTGGACTAGTCAATACATATTCCCCCATGGTTAGCTTGATATTATGGCATTTTCCAGAGCAATTTATAGTTCCTCCATTTGCAACCATCACTTGACATTATGGTGTTGGGTATAGGAAACAATTAAATTCCTTGGCTACCTTACAATGAATAAAATTATGGGTGCTACCTGAATCAATCAACACTATTACCTTTTTCTTCTTGATATGTACTTCTATCTTGAGAGTTTGAGGAGTGGTAATTCCTGCCCGAGTGCATTACACGATATGGTCGGATTCATTTCTTCCTCTTCTAGTGTTGGTTCCTGGTGTATATCCTCTTCTTGTTCATTTTCTTCTTCCTCTTCACAATCTATGTAAAATAATTTCTTCTCGGCACACATATGACCTTTAGTGTATTTGCTATCACAAGCTGTAGCAATGCCATTTTTTCTCTTTTTTTCCTCCAATTGTTGTGGTGTCAACCTTGTAGGTTGTGGAAATCTAGGCGTAGCAACACTTCCTTCTTTATATAATTGAGTGGTAGGCTTCCTTGTCGCCATAATTTTACATTCAAATTTTCTTGCCAACTTTGAATTCCTTCTCCAATGAATGCTGGGTTCCAAAACGTGAACTTCATGTTGAATTTTATCCTTTAAAGTGCCTATGAAGAGATCAATCCTATGTTCCTCTAAAATATCAGTTACCCTTATATTCAATTTTTGGAAGTCCTCAATGTGTTGCCCCACTAAACCCTTTTGTTTGAGATTTATTAATTGGCTAAAGAAGGTGTTGCTCTTTGTATCCTCATAATGTGCTATCATTTCCTCCATAGAAATTGACCAAGTGACAATTTTTTTACGGGAGCACAACCATTGATACCATACAAATGTATTTTGTTCTAAATTTAAAGTTGCAATGCGTACCTTTTGTGTGTTTTGCACGTTATGGAGATCAAAATATTGCTCCATCTGTAGTATCCATGTTACAGGATCCTTTCCATCAAACTTCCTCATATCCATTTTTTGGAATATGGTGGTTCTTCCCACCAAAATTAGAGTTTATGAAATCATGACTAACATTTATTTTGTTCTCATCATGAGGGTCTTCTACTATCTTTTCACCATTAGGAAACATTTCTTGTATCAACTTTGTCAAACCTTACGTATGCTGCTTTTAGATCATTCTTCATGTTTTCCATGTTGTCTTTCATGTCATCCATCTTAGCTTCCATGCCGGCTTCCATGCCATCCATCTTAGCTTCCATGCCCTTCTTCAAACCATCCATCTTCGCTTCAACGCCTTTCTTCAAAACTTCCATTTCATTTTTTTGTTGCTCTTTGCGAGAGTGAAATTTGTTGCACTTGCTCTTGTAATTTTGATAGATCATGTTGCAATTATTCATCTTCATGAGTCATAGTAGAGCCTTTTGAAGGCTTAATGGGTGTTGAATTATTTTTACGGGGGCATATTTTAGAACCCAATACTGATATCTATTCTACAATATGCCCTTGGAATCAATTCAAATTGATTCTTCAAACAAGACTTATGCAATTCGGAAAAAAAATACACACCTTTTTTCTTGCTTTTGAGGAGCTCGATATTGAAATTGGATTCTCTGTGATTGCAGCACTTCAATATCTTAATTTTGATACCAACGTAGCCCTCTAAATTATCTTTTTTAATTCCACGGGTCTAACCTAATTTGGATTCTCCAAGACAAAGTTGTGTCCAATCTCCCACAATGACCTAATTATGGATTGGTTCGGTAGAGTGAACTTGTACGAATTTGCCACGTGCCATTGTTTCGTCCTTCGGCTATGAAATTGATAGCAAAAGAAACTACGAGTCCGTGTACTTGCGACCACATTTTATGGAACTCAAATCCGATTCTCAAAGAGAGATTTATGAAGATTTTCCCACGATCACCTCTTTGAGATGAAATTCGGGAGCACGAAAAAGCACTACCTTCCACGAGATCATATCTCCGAAAATATTACGAACCAAGCTCTGAATTTTTTTTACCATTTTCCTTAGGATTTATTCTTCCCACCATAAACATTTTAGCTTCCGAAACTTTGTAGAAACAAATTTATAGTGCCAATTCCATGATGACATGTTTAAGAGCACTGAAAAAAATACCTAACTTACATAGATCATATCGCCAAAAATATTGTGAAATAAGCTCCGAAATTTTTTTGACGATGTTCCTCGGGACTTCGGCTCGTGCGCTAAAACTTTCAGCTTCGAAAATTCATAGAAAAAAAAATTTATAGCGAAAAATGCCACGATGACCTGTTTGGAGCAGCGAAACCCTAGAATCCAAAGCTGCGATACAAAATGTTGTGTAACCAGCTCCAAAAATAGAAGAAAAGAGATATCAACGCCTTATAAATAAGCCACTTTGAGGGGGCAACCTCCAATACATTACATAAATTAAAAATTATTGGATGATATAATTTACAAAACCTCCTTTCTATATATAGGAGTCCATGTGGCCATAATGTAATCCTAGTGGGCCACAATGTAATCCTAACCGACCTAACAATAATAATTTAAGGGCACAATAATAAAAAAAATGGGGAGTTACAAGGGTACAATAATAACAATAAGGGGGGTTACACTAATAACAATAAGGGACTATACTAGTAATATAGGGACCTAACACGGCGACATGGATCTTCAAGCAAATCAACAAACCAAAATTCTCCAAGCAAGCAATCGAGGTAATGAATCAAGCAATGGTAAGAAAAAATTTGAGAACTTTAAAAGATATTTAGGATGATTTGGATTTTAGTTCAAATTTTGCATTTTTTTCATTCCAACCTTCTTCGTTTGAAGAATCAATCAAAGATGAAAATTGGGTGCAAGCCATGGATGAAGAGATTAATTCTATTGAAAAGAATAATACATGGGATTTGGTTAATTTTACAAAGGATAAAAACCTCATTGGTATGAAGTGGGTGTACAAGACAAAGTTGAATGAGAAAGGTGAAATTGGAATATTTAAAGAAAGAATTGTAGCAAAAGGATTCTTGCAACAAGGAAGAATAGACTTCGAGAGAAACATTTTCTCCAGTAGCAAGATTAGATACTGCAAGAGCGAGTTCTAGCGACAACAACTCATAACAAGTGGAAATTATATATCACATGGAAGTCAAATCAACCTTCTTGAATGGAATTCTAGAAAAAAGAAATTTATGTGCGGCGAGCCACCACATTGTGAAGTTGGAGGTAAAGAAGATAAAGTTTACAAGTTGAAAAAAAGCGCTCTATGAAGTGAAGCAAGCACCAAGAGCATCGCATAGCGAGAATTAACAATTACATTATTAAGAATGTATTTTGGAGAAGGAGCATTGAGCCTACCTTGTACACAAAGGTAAATGAGGATGAAAAGATTTTGATTGTTTTCTTATATCTTGATGATATGATTTTTATAGGTGATCCTTAGTTAGATGATCTTGGCATTGAAGTTAAGAAATCTGGAAAAATGAATTTTTATTTTCCAAAATAAATATGCTAGAGATTTGGTGAAAAGATTCAGGATGGATAATTTCAAACATGTACCTATAGCAGTTGCAACAGGTACAAAGTTAAGTAAGGATGATGAAGCACAATATGTCAATCCAAATCTATTCAAAAGATTGGTTGGTAGCCTCATGTATCTCACAACTACAAGACGAGATATTATGCAAGGAGTGAGTTTGATTTCTAGATTTATGGAGACTCCAAAAGACACACATTGGACTATAGGAAAAATAATTATGACACACATGGTAGGAACGAGAGATTGTGGCATAATCTATGCAAGTACATAAAAGAAAGATTTGATTGGATTTACAAAATAGTGTTTTTTCAGGTAGTTTGGATGATAGGAAGAGCACATCCAGTTATGTGTTCCATCTTGGTTCAGAAGTGATTTCATGGGCATCTAAGAAGAAACCTTTTCGACAATATCCTCGATAGAAGAAGAATATATATCAACACCATCAGTAGCATGTCAAGTAGTATGGTTAAGAAGAGTATTGGATGGACTCAAGCAGAAACAACAAGGACCAAAAACGATATATTGTGACAACACATGAGCGATTGCATTATCCAAGAATAGTGTGTTTCATGAAAAGAGAAAGCATATTGATACTAGATATCACTTTATTAGAGAACTTGTGAGCAATGGAGAAGTTCACTTGAAGCCTTGTAAATATAGTGATCAATTGAGTGATATATTTACAAAGCCATAAGAAATAGATGTGTTTGAATTTCAAAAAATATACTTGAGTGTTGTAAGCCTAGTTGAGACATAGACCAACAAGCATGTTTTAGTTGTCATGAGTTAATGTTTTAGCTTAGCGGTCCTAATTTAAGGGGGGGTTTTAAAATAGTTAATTAACTCCCCCCCCCCATGCGGAGTTAGACAATGAGTTAAGTAAGCATTGAGTAATCTCAGTTGTGTGATAGATGAATTTGGAAAGTGGGTTAGAGAGTTAGTTAAGTGAGTGACGGTCAAGTCAAGTTATGTAAGTGTGTGCATGTCAAGTGGGTTAGGATAAATACCCTTCACCAGGTTCATTGTATTCAAAGAGTGAGGCTGTGATTAATAGAAGAGCCGGAACTAGTATTTTCCTTCGTGAAATACCCGTGTTATTTTGTGTTTAATATCAATGTGTCCAAAAATGTGAAACAACTTATTTCACATTTTAATTAACACCAACAATTTGAATATTATAATTTCATATGCAAGTCAATTTACCCAACAACTCACACCATTGCCCGGAATGTTATAGGTAAAATTTTTTGACCTTAGTTGAACCATCTTTAACACAAAAGAAAATCTACTTAAACACATAGCTCTTCTATGGTCTTGAAGATAAAATTTATAGGTTGAAAAAAAACGCTCTATGAACTGAAGCAAGCACCAAGAGCATGCCATAGCAGAATTGACAATTACATTATTAAGAATGGATTTTGGAGAAGGAGCATTGAGACTACCTTGTACACAAAGGTAAATCAGGATGAACAGATTTTGATTGTTTTCTTATATATATGATTTTTACAGGTGATCCATAGTTAGATGATCTTGGCATTGAAGTTGAGTAATCTGAAAAAAATGAATTTTTATTTTCCAAAATAAATATGCTAGAGATTTGGTGAAAATATTTAGGATGGATAATTTCAAACGTGTACCTATAGGAGTTGCAACAAGTACAAAGTTAAGTAAGGATGATGAAGGACCATATGTCAATCCAACTCTATTCAAAAGATTTGTTGGTAGCCTCATGTATCTCACGGCTACAAGACCGGATATTATGCAAGGAGTGAGTTTGATTTCCAGATTTATGGAGACTCCAAAAGACACACATTGGACTATAGGAAAAAAGAACTATGACATACATAGCGGGAACTAGAGATTGTGGCATAATGTATGCAAGTACGAGAAAAGAAAGTTTCGATTGGATTTACAAATAGTGTTTTTTTTCGGGTAGTTTGGATGATAGGAAGAGCACATCCGAGTTATGTGTTCCATCTTGGTTCGAGTGTGATTTCATGGGCATCTAAGAAGAAAAATTTTTTCGACACTATCATCGGTAGAAGAAGAATATGTAGCAACACCATCGGTAGCATGTCAAGTAGTATGGTTAAGAAGAGTATTGGATGGACTCAAGCGAAACAACAAGGATCAACAACGATACTGTGAAAACACATGAGAGATTGCATTATCCAAGAATAGTGTGTTTCATCAAAAGAGCAAGCATATTGATACTAGATATCACTTTATTAGAGAACTTGTGAGCAATGAAGAAGTTCACTTGAAGCCTTGTAAATCTAGTGATCAATTGAGTGATATATTTACAAAGCCATAAGCAATAGATGTGTTTGAATTTCACAAAAGATACTTGAGTGTTGTAAGCCTAGTTGAGACATAGAGAAACAAGCATGTTTGAGTTGTCATGAGTTAATGTTTTAGTTTAGCGGTCGTAATTAATGGGGGGAGTGTTGAAATAGTTAATTAACTCCCCCCATGCGAGAGTTAGACAATGAGTTAAGTAAGCATTGAGTAAGCTGAGTTGTGTGATAGATGAATTTGGAAAGTGGGTTAGAGAGTTAGTTAAGTGAGTGACGAGTCAAGTAAAGTTATGTAAGTGTGTGCATGTCAAGTGGGTTAGGATAAATACCCTTCACCGGGTTCATTGTATTCAAAGAGTGAGGCTGTGATTAATAGAAGAGTCGAAACTAGTATTTTCCTACGTGAAATACTTGTGTTATTTTGTGTTTAATATCAATGTGTCGGGAAATGTTAAACAACTTATTTCACATTTGAATTAACACCAACAATTTGAATATTATAATTTCATATGCAAGTCAATTTAACCAACAACTCACACTATTTCCTTCGTCACATGAATGTAAACAGGGTGAGCCAAAAATCTTCAAATGAGAAATATTAGGCTTGTTATCGAGAAACGCCTCTTCGGGTGTACTCATGCCAAGTACTTGTATGAGGACAACGATTTTTGCACATATACCGTAGTGTTGCATGCTTCAACCCACAAGTGTATGGGAAGGTCCCGATCATGCAACATCGCCCATGCAGCACCCATGATCATTCTGTTCTTTCGCTCTGCTGACCCCATTCTATTGTGGGTTATGAGGCGCTATGAGCTCTCTTCGAAATCCTTCTACACTGCCAAAAGTTTTTGAATTAGCCGAGAGATGAATTCACCACCATTATCACTCCTAAGAGCCTTCACTGCTTCCCCGACTCTTTCTCAACCGATTGCCTTGAACTCATAGAACTTTGAGTATGTCTCGCTCTTCTTACGCATGAAGAAGATCCAAAACTTACGAGAAAAGTCATTAACAAATATCACATAATACCTATGCTTTCTGTCAAAGCTGCGAGAAAGTTCCACACACGTTTGTGTGAATTCTCTCAAGGATCGTTTTGGCGCGACTATCCTTCTCATGAAAGGTGGCTTTCACAAATTTTCCCAAAGTACATCCCTTGCACCGATCGATTGCGAAAGTGTACCCTTGGGAAGCCCTGGGTAGAAATCTGCTGTAAAATTTCAAAGCACCATGGTGAACATGGCCCAATCTCCTGTGCCACGGTTCGCCCTCATCCCGGCTCACCACTCCTTCTTCTTTTCTTGCCATTGTTGCGCAACCATCTACCTACAATTGATAAATGTTCTTAACTCGAACCCCTATCCTCCGAGGTTTCACCGAGTTGCCTTAGTGCACAGGAAATCCTTTCCCTCGCTAAAGACAACATCATATCCCTTGTCTTCCAACATCTCCACGAGAGATCAGATTCTTCTTCAATCCCTGGAACATGCATGACATCCTTCAATATGAAAGGTTTACCAGAATCCCTCTCAAAGGAAATGGTACCAATTCCGGTTGCATTGTATCTACCATCATCGCCCGTCTCGATATGCACTCCAACATATTTCTCATCCGGATCGGTAAACAAATCTTTCTCTCCGGCCATATGGAAATATGCACCATCGTCAAGAAACCAAAGCTGATCCCATCACACTTGAGACCAAGCATGCAATCGGTGAAAAATCCAGCTCAAATTTTGAGGCTAAGGCCTCTCCAAGCTGCAGATCTAGCGACCTACTTATTTTTCTTCTTCTATGGACAATTAGTGGCGTAATGTACGTGTTGGTGACAATGAAAGCACTTCACCTTGGACAAGTCCTGCTTCTTTCCTTTCGCATCGAATTGAGAAGGATTTTTATTTCCCTTCCCTTTCCTTGCTTTGAGATCCAAAGCACAATTTTCTTCATCTTCATTCTTCGATGAAGATCCATCCCCTAGTACCCCCGCCTTATCTCCTCCTGCACAAGATCCGACCAAAGTCGCTCCCATCCCTGGCGGTTTCTCCCGACCATTGATAGAGTCCTCATAACTATGCCAACTCTTTGGTAGCCCAAGGAGAGCCAAGCTCACCAAGTCCCCTTCATCTACAATAACCCCCCACACTTTCTAGCTCATCCACTGCATTGGAAAAACTTCGTGAGGTACTTGGGTATACTTGTCGCCTTTCTCCAATTTTATTTTCTCGAGTTTATCTTTAAGCGCCAACTTCCTCCGGTCGCTTCTGATTTGGAACAAGTCTGTCAAAGCTTTCCACATCAAGAATGGACTATATTTACCATGAAGGTTGGACACTATGTGATCCTTCACACCTTCCAACGAGAATCCTTCGACATTTTTGATGTCTTCTTTTGCCATGTGTCAAGTGTGGGTTGCATCGCTAGAAGCAGGTTTTGGAATTTCTGCATCTATGAACTCCTTCAACCCATTTTCATCCACCACCACCTCCATCCTGTCCTTCCATGAAATATAATTCGAGCTGCCCTCAAGGGCATACTCCAATCGCAATCCGTTGAAAGACATTTCAATGAATTCTCAACTTCGACACCAAGAAAACACTACTACAAATTCGAATTCCACCAGCACGGAACTCAATTGTTTCAATAATTGCAATCTACTCCAATGATCAACTCCTCTGATACCATGTAGAAATTATATAAATTATATACCACAATAATCAAAGGTTTTAAAAATTGAAGGTGAAATTTTATTATTGCAATAAATTTGGTCATTGTACTTAGGATTGCGGGGAAAAAGATAGTTGATCAAGGAAATCAAAGAGGTAATGTTAGTACAAAGAATAATATCTCCATGTCCCTAGCATGCAACACCAAGCATGAACCATCGATAAGGTGTGTATATTAGACAGTGATTGTAGTAACCACGTGACATGCAACAAGAATTTGGTTGCAAATTTGGATGAATTGGTGAAGACAGAGGTAAATTTGGGGACTCGTAAGACTGTTGATGTAGATGGAAAAGGAGTGGTCAACATTCTCACTAAGTAGGGGGGAAAATAAAATCTGAGATGTATATTATGTTCCTGGTCTCAAAAAAAATTTGATAAGTGTTGTTAAATTGATGCGAAATGATACAAAATTATCTTCCAAGGGGGAAAAATTTGTTATTTATGACAAAACCTGAAGAAAGCAGCCCATAGAAAAGGTGCAGACGATGAGGGACACACTCTTTCCTCTAATTATGAAATACAATGATCAGGTTAGTTCTTTTATAGTTGCATGTTCTAATGATTACTGGTTATGGTACATTTGGTTTGGACACTTTAATTTTTCCTGTTTAATATTGTTGCAATAGAAATAGATGGTTAGAGAATTACCTCCCATCAAAGAACCTGGTAGAACTTGTGAGTGCTACACCTTGGGAAAACAACACCGTGAAATTTTTTGAAAAGGAGTTTCATACAGAGAAAACAAACCACTTGAGTTGGTGCATAAAGACTTGTGTGGACCTATGAGGACACAATTAATTGGTGGAAGTTGTTACTTCCTCACTTTTATTGATGACTATAACAGAAAGACTTGGGTTTATTTCTTGAAGCAGAAGTCTAAAACCTTTGCAAACTTCAAAGAGTTCAAAGCCTCAACAGAGAACCAAAGTGATCGGAAGATCGATGAATTGAGATCATATCATGGTGGAGAATATGATTCGAAAGAATTACATGACTACTGAAAACAACATGGAATCAAAAGATAATTTACAACTAGATACACACCGTAGCAGAATGGTGTAGGAGAGAGAAAGAAAAACAAATCATGAACATGACAAGGAGCATATTGAAAGCAAGAAACCTATCTAATGAGTATTGGGCAGAAGCAGTTTCATGTGCTATTCATGTAATAAATAGATCTCCTACAAAGAGTGTAATGAACAAAATACCAGAAGAAGCATGGTCATGTATGTCATGCAGTGTATCTCACTCCGGAGTTTTTGGATGTGTATCCTATGCACATGTGCCTAAAGAGATAAGAGGAAAATTAGATGATCAAAGTGAAAAATGCATATTTACTGGTTATAGTGATCAGTCAAAAGCTTACAAATTTTATAACTTTGTTACGAAGAAGACAATAATTAGCTGGGATGTTGTGTTCAAATAAAAAGTGTCATGGAATGGAAATTTATACAAAACAATCGATGCAAAAACAACGTTGATGGAAGAGGATGGTGTAGCAGAAAAGGAGAAGCAAGAATCAAAAGATCAGACACCAAACAGAGTCACATCAACAAGGACACCAAGATTTTGAGAGCAGCATGGATCTTTAAGCAGATCAACAAACCGAAATTCTCCAAGAAGGCAATCAGGTAATGAATCAAGAAACGGTATGAAAAATATGAGAACTTTAAAAGATATTTATGATGATTTTGATTTTAGTTCAAATTTTGCATTTTTTTTCATTCCAACCTTCCTCTTTTGAAGAATCAATCAGAGATGAAAATTCGGTGCAAGCCATGGATGAAGAGATTAATTCTATTGAAAAGAATGATACATGGGATTTGGTTAATTTTCCAAAGGATAAAAACCTCATTGGTATGAAATGGGAGTAAAATACAAATTTGAATGAGAAAGGTGAAATTGACATATTTAAAGCAAGACTTGTAGCAAAAATATTCTCGCAACAAATGGGGAATAGACTTTGGCGAAACGTTTTCTCCAGTAGCTAGATTGGATATTGCAAGAGCAGTTCTAGTGACAACAACTTATAAAAGTGGAAATTATATATCATATGGATGTCAAATCAACCTTCTTGAATGGAATTCTAGAAGAAGAAATTTATGTGCAACAACCTCCATGTTACGAAGTTGGAGGTAAAGAAGATAAAGTTTATAGGTTGAAAAAAGAGCTCTATGGACTAAAGCAAGCACCAAGAGCATGGCATAGATGAATTGACAATTACAATATTAAGAATGGATTTTGGAGAAGGAGCATTGAGCCTACCTTGTACACAAAGGTAAATGAGGATGAACAGATTTTGATTGTTTTCTTATATATATGATTTTTACAAGTGATCCTTAGTTAGATGATCTTGGCATTGAAGTTAAGTAATCTGAAAAAAGGAATTTTTATTTTCCAAAATAAATATGCTAGAGATTTGGTGAAAAGATTCAGGATGGATAATTTCAAATGTGTACCTATAGCAGTCGCAACAAGTGCAAAGTTAAGTAAGGATGATGAAGGACCATATGTCAATCCAACTCTATTCAAAAGATTGGTTGGTAGCCTCATGTATCTCACAGCTAAAAGACGAGATATTATGCAAGGAGTGAGTTTGATTTCTAGATTTATGGAGACTCCAAAAGACACACATTGAACTATAGGAAAAATAATTATGACATACATAGCAGGAACTAGATAATCTGGCATAATTTATGCAAGTACAGAAAATAAAGTTTCGATTGGATTTACAAATAGTGTTTTTTCAAGTAGTTTGGATGATAGGAAGAGCACATCCAGTTATCTATTCCATATTGGTTCAGGTGTGATTTCATGGGCATATAAGAAGAAACCTTTTCTGACACTATCTTCAGTAGAAGAAGAATATGTAGCAACACCATCAGTAGAATGTCAAGTAGTATGGTTAAGAAGAGTATTGGATGGACTCAAGAAGAAACAACAAGGATCAACAATGATACTGTGACAACACATGAGCGATTGCATTATCCAAGAATAGTGTGTTTCATCAAAACAGTAAGCATATTGATACTAGATATCACTTTATTGGAGAACTTGTGAGCAATGGAGAAGTTCACTTGAAGCTCTGTAAATGTAGTGATCAATTGAGTGATATATTTATAAAGCCATAAGCAATAGATGTGTTTGAATTTCACAAAATATACTTGAGTGTTGTAAGCCTAGTTGAGACATAAACCAACAAGCATGTTTGATTTGTCATGAGTTAATGTTTTAGTTTAACGATCGTAATTAATGGGAAGTGTTAAAATAGTTAATAAACTCCCCCATGCAGAGTTAGAGAATGAGTTAAGTAAGCGTTGAGTAAGCGGATTTGTATGATAGATGAATTTGGAAAGTGGGTTAGAGAGTTAGTTAAGTGAGTGATGGTCAAGTTAAGTTATGTAAGTGTGTGCATGTCAAGTGGGTTAGCATAAATACCCTTCACCGGGTTCATTGTATTCAAAGAGTGAGACTATGATTAATATAAGAGTCGGAACTAGTATTTTCCTACGTGAAATACTTGTGTTATTTTGTGTTTAATATCAATGTGTGTGAAAATTTTAAACAACTTATTTCACATTTGAATTAACACCAACGATTTTAATATTATAATTTCATATGCAAGTCAATTTAACCAACAACTCACACTATTTCCACAATGTTATAGGTATAATTTTTTACCTTAGTTGAACCATCTTTAACACAAAACAAAATCTACTTAAACACATAGCTCTTCTACCTTCACATTCACAACGTAGAAGTGAACAACAATTGTAATAGAGTCAATTTTTGTGTAGGCAATTGTATACAACAAGAAAACAACTATTCTAATGCAAAGACTCCTTTTATTGAGCCCTCACTACTATGGCTTTGATACCAATTGAAGGTTATTTAAGGTTACAAAGTACAGAGCAGAAAACACATTAACAATAGGTAGCTATGCATAACAGAGAAACAACAAACCCCAAAAGGGGTTACAACTCGTAAAGTATTGATAAGAACTCTTCTTTTATTGAATAATGAAACAACAAAGCATCTTCAATTGCATTACAACTCTTACCATACATCAATACTATGCATCATCTCAATTTATACAAAATTTAAGTCCGTTACATATATTTAAAATATTATTTTTTCATATTTGAATTCCAATAAATCCATACGGTGTTGCACCTTCTAAACTCAATAATACATGGGGTGTCTCATATTAATTTCAACTAGCCCAATTCTATCATGCATATTCCAAAATCGGTGATGATCTGATTTCTCCTAGTGTGTAGGAGATCAGTCATTGCATCGTTTGGAAATATTCCATTGCAAGACTCGGTGTTGTCATATTGGCTAACAATGTTTAGAATGCAACTGTCAGAATAGATACCCTTTTCTGCATACTACTCGAGATACTTCCAATTTCAGTGGAAAGTGGTACAGGCCCATGTGGGTGAATTACAAAGCCAGATGGAAAAACAAAAGCATAATCACATTCACCTCCTTGAATCATTGTATTCATGGAAGCAATGTCAATAGGAGCACAAACAATAATGGACCCGCAAGCATCGGTACAACAATCCTGCAAAATGAATGCAGTGTCATCCATATTGGTACCCTGCAAATGTTGAAATAAACAAATTGACATATTAATGATAGGGTAAACAATTTATGGCATTAATCATGCTTCTTTCTCATTCCCCAAGTACTTCTGCAAGTGTGCATTTATTCAATATAATCTAATATTCAATGTTATGATAACACTTACATTTGATGTGAAGAGGCTAACACTGGTCCGAGGATCTTGTCCCTTCACATTGTGAGTTATTTCTTTCTTTGGTTGACTTGTCTAGAGCATATCGCATTGCATTATTTCATCTTCAAATGTTAGTGAAATATTTTTAATATTATATACAATTTGATCAGTGGAACAATTCTATCTATAACTCATTTAAACCTGGCTTCGACGATTCAGATCTTGCAGGAAATCGAAAATTTTTTGAGGAGTAACGGGAATCCGGACTGAAGTTGCAGCACAGAGCATAACACGGCCAAACAACACAAGGTTCTCCACATTCTTCCATGTGGACACTCGAATATCCACATCACCATGGCGGGATAACATTTCCCAGTTGTTAACCATCGATGGACATAAACTAGTGTAGAATTCACTCGTGATTCGCTGAGCAATTTTCAACAAACTTTGCCGGCCTCTCTGATCTAGGAAAGCTGATCCAAAACCCAAATATTTTCAGATGAAAATAGCAGTCTCAATCAAATCTTACAAATGGTAAAAATAAAATTCATAGTAATTAAATATAAAGCTGATATCCTTACCACTGAAAAGAATTGAAAAATTGAAACGTGAACTGGAGTAGAGAGTTGCTCATCTGAATATTACCAAATAGTTGAATAGGAACACATTGGAAACATCAGTAATAAATGAATGAAGTAAACTAAAGTAAAATTAAACTACCTATGACACCTAGCAGCCAATAAATTAAATTAAGTGAACCTAACAGACAGTGAGATTAATATCTCAACATCCCCTCCTAATCTCAACTGTTACAAGTGGAGGCACTAACAATGCCTAATTTCTCTCTTTGAAATTCAAATGCATTCTTTCCCAATGGCTTTGTGAAAATATCTGCAAGCTGATCTTTGGAACTACAAAAAGAAAGTGTGATGTCCCCATCATTGACAAGTTCACGAATGGAATGAAAATGTGTGTCAATGTGCTTGCTCTTTTTGTGAAAAACATGATTTTTTAATAAAAAAGTTGCTGAACTATTATCACAGTAAATTGGAGTTAGCTCCTTCTGAATATCTGAAATGTCTTTCAATAATCTTCTCAACCATACTGCTTGACAAGCTGCTGAATTTTCTGCTACATATTCTACCTCTGCAGAAGATATTGAAATGATTTACTGTTGCTTGGATGCCCATGAAATAAAATTTGTTCCAAGATGAAAAAAATACCCTGAGGTACTTTTGTGATCATCTAAACTACCTGCATAATCGCTGTCTGTATAACCTGAAAGTGAACAATTTTCAGAATGTGTATAAAACAAACCATAGTCTATGGTCCCTGCAATATACCTTAAGATCCTTTTTTCAACCTGCCAATGAGTAAGCTTTGGTGACTGCATAAACCTGGAGACAAATCTTGCTGCAAACATAATATATGGTCTAGTTGCAGTTAGATACAACAAACTAGGCTTTTATACAGTGTGGGATCAGCTGATGGTGCTACATATTCTTTGCTGAGTTTCGTACCTTGAGAAATTGTTGTATTAGCTGATTTTCAATTGGTCATTCTGAACTTTTGAATGATATCAGTGGCATATTTTTGTTTACCAAAAAAACTGCCATTATCAGATTGGTGAATTTCAATTCCTAGGAAATATTTCCTGACTCCTGGATCTGTCATATCAAACTCTGCTTGCATTGCTGCTTTGAAATCTTCTAACATCATATTTCCTGTATAAATAATATCATCACATAAAGTCATAAAATAATAATTTTACCTTCATGAGATTTGGTATACAAAGTGGGTTCATGGCTTCTTTTGGAAAAACCGCTTTTGATGAGATAGGTGTCGATGCGACTGTACCAAGCTCTTGGAGCTTGTTTCAAACCATATAAAGCTTTCTTCAATCTATATAATTTATGCTCTTTTCCTTTTACTTAAAAACATGGAGGCTACTCTACATAAACTTCTTCATGTAATACACCATTTAGAAAGGCATATTTTACATCAAGATGATAGACTTTCCATTTGTGTTGAGCTGCTATGGACAAAATGGTTTTGACAGTGTCTAACCTTGCTACTGGAGAAAATTTTTCACCATAGTCGACACCAAACTATTGTGAAAATCCTTCAGCAACCAACCTTGCCTTATGTTTCTCAACTTTTCCTTTTGCATTTAGCTTGTTCTTATATACCCATTTTACACCAATTTTTGTTTTGTCTCTTGGGAGATCAGCGAATTCCCAAGTCTGATTTTTCTCTATGGTAGCAATTTCTTGGTTCATTGCTTCGACCCAATGCTTTTCTTTGAAGGCTTCTTCAAAATAAGTTGGCTAAGTTGAAATGAATGCAAACATTTTCTATTGTTCAAATTCATTCTCCTGTTCATATACATCTCTGATAATTCTTGTTTTTTGTCCCTCTTCTGAAGATGTTTGATCACTGGCTGAATCAGTGCTTGATGATGTTCCATTTTCAGAATGTGCTGGCTGTTCTTGAACCTGCAATCTTGGAGATTGTGGTGGATAAAAATGCTGATTTGAAGTTTCATCTACATGGTCAAACCAAGATTTATTTTCGAAAAATTTCACATCTCTGCTTATAATGAAATTTTTGGGAATGGGGTTATAAAGTATGCAGGCTTTCGACTACTCACTATAACCTACAAATATGCATTTCTTGCTTCTATCATCAAGGTTTTTTCTTAGTTTTTCAGGAACATGAGAAAAAGCTACTGATCCAAAGATTCTAAAGTGTGACACATTTACCTTATTTCCATCCCATGCTTCTTGAGGTATTTTATGTTGTAGGCTGGATGTTGGAGATCTATTAAGAAGATACACTACTGTCTACACTACTTCAGCCCAATAGTCATTTTTCAACTTCTTCTCTCGTAGCATGCATCTCGCGATGTTCATGATCAACTGATTCTTTCTTTCTACTACATTTTGCTGTGGAGTGTATCTGGTTGTGTACTGCATTAGGATACCTTGTTGTCAACAAAATTTTTTGAATTAACTTGAGGTGTATTCTCCTCCTCTTTCTGATTTGAGTACTTACAAGAGTTTTCCACTCTTTTTTTCTTCTTTTGCCTTGAAATCGAAAAATCTAGATAAGGTATCTGATTTTTTTTTTTTTAAATACACCCATATCTTCCTATTAAAGTCATCAATAAATGTCAAAAAGTAGAAACTACCACCAATGGAAAATGTCTGCATTGGACCACAGATGTCAGTATGGAAAAGTTCCAAAGGCTCTTTCGCCCTTGAGGTTGATGAGGGAAAACTGTCTCTTTTATGCTTGGACAAGACACAAACTTCACAATTACAGACTTTTTCACTGATAGTAGGTAGACCAATGACTATAGATTTCTTTTGAAGTAGACTTATACTCTTGACTGGAATGTGACCATACCTATAATTCCATAGATGAATTTCATCTATTCTTGATATATTGTGGATTAAAGATTGGTTGGTATTTTGGCTTCTAAGGGTCAATGGAAACATGCTGCTCTTGGTCTTTCCAACTTTTGCTATCAACCTTTTATGAGGATATTTGTCATATATATAACAGGTGTTCTTTTGAAACAATACATCATAGCCATGTTCCATTAATTATCCTACACTAAGGAGGTTCTGTTTGAGCCGAGGAACATAATAAACATAAGGGATGTATTTTTTTTTATTCTGCTTAATAAGAATAGGAACAGTACCTTTTCCTTCAGCTTCAATACTTGTACGATCTCCAAGCGTTATATCTAATGTTATGGAAGCATCTAGAGAAGAGAGAATTCTCTTGTTACCTGTCATGTGATTGATGCATCCGTTGTCAAGCAACCAAAGATCTTCACTCTGTTTGTCTTCTAAAAGATGGCATGAAAGAAACATGGTCTCTGAGGATTCTCCTTCATTGTTGGAGAGATTGATATAGCCTCTATGCTGATCTGACTATTTCTTTCTATAGTCGTGTTCGTAGTGGCCAAAATTCTTACAGTAGTAACATCGAACACTCGATTTGTTCCATGACCTTCCTCTATGATTTCGGTTTTGTGGAGGTCTCCTCTGCTCTGTTGCATGATGGTGATCAAATATTCCATTGCCTCGACCTCTGCCTCGCTTGTCGCCGCCTCTGTATCCTCTGCCTCTGCCTCTGTCAAAAGAGAGGTGTGCTTTGAAGGCTTGTTCCGTGGAATCTTCGATCAGATTGAGTCTTGTTTCATGCGCCAAAAGTGATCCAGTCAACTGTTCTACTTAGAAAGTTTTAAAATCTCTGGATTCCAATACTTTATTTCTAGTTCTTTATTTCTTTCTTATGTTTTTCATATACTTATATGGTTTCTTAATCTAAATGATATAACATGAATGTTATTACAGAATATGTTTAATTACGCTCTGTCTTGAACTTTTTGTCATTTACATGTTTTCTTCTGATTTCAAGATTAAGGAATTCTTCATTGCTCCTTAGTTTCAATTGACCTATTTCTTTTCCCTCATTATCTGGATCTAAGAATCCGCAGTTTCTCTCTCATCCCGATTGAAACCATTTCACCATCCATCCTGAAGATATGAATTGACCCAACAATCTTGCCCTGTGAAAATTTCCTTTACCTTGATTCTATCCTGCTGCTTGATACATTGACACCATTAGCCCAATGGAAAGCATACCTACAACTATCCATCTAAACCATTGGTTCCACCAAAAAATCAAATCCATAATAAAATCCTTGTCAATCTTACATAACTAGCCTAAAATAAACTAAAGTCAACAAAGCTAAATCATATAGAGAGAGCCCTCTCTGAGCTTTAAGAAATGATAGATCCTAAGCCTAAAAGTAGGTTTGTGGTTACCTATAATATTTCTTTAAACAAAAAAAGTAGAACAACCCTGGGAAATTATTGGAGTGATAATAGGGTCAATGTGTCAAGTTTGGGTTTGCAGAACCTCAGAATGACGCAGAAGAACGAACCCTCAGTAATGCATACATGGAATAATGGAAGAAATACAAAAGGAATAATGCACAAGATTTGCTTCTTATCGAGCAGGGAGTGGACCAAGTAGTGTTCCAGAAGATAATCATCACATCTTAAACAATGGAAGCATGGGAAACTTTGGTGAAAATCTATCATGGTATGGCAAAATCCAATATTATTAAATTGCAGAATACTAGGAGGGATTTTGATAGTCTGCAAATGAAGGGGACATAATACATCGATTGTTTCATGAATCGGGTAATGTTTGTAGTAAATCAGTTAAAAATTATGGTGAAGACATTAAAAATAAAATTGTGATTGAGAAGGTCCCTAGATCTTTGTCTGCCAAATTTGATGTTATGGTAGCAACCACAGAAGAAGTAAAGGATTTTGAAATACAGACAGTTGATGAGTTGATGGGATCACTTTTATCGCATGAGGCAAGGATATATGAAATAAGTATCCCACTTGAGTAACATATTTCGAAATTCAAGTTTATATTTCAAGAGGTCGAGGCAGAGGTCGATCGAGAGGAGCATGATGAGGCGAAAGCTATGATGGTTAGAGAGATGGTTAAGAAGAGAATGAACATCAAAGTGGAAGAAACAATAGTAAAAGCTTCCACAATAATCAAAGGTTGAAAAAATCGAAGGTGAAATGTTATTATTGCAATAAATTTGGTCACTATACTCGTGATTGTAGGGAAAAGATAGATGCTCAAGGAAATAAGAGAGGTAATGTTAGGACAAAGAATACTAACTCCATGTCCCTAGCATACAACACCATGCATGAATCGTCTGATAAGGTGTGGCTATTAAATAGTGGTTGTAGTAACCACATGACATGCAACAAGAATTTGGTTGTAAATTTAGATCAATTGGTGAAGACAGAGGTAAATTTGGGGACTCATAAGACTCTGGATGTAGATGGAAAAGGAGAGATCAACATTCTTACCAAGAACGGGGGGCCAAAGAAAATTTGAGAGGTATATTATGTTCCTGCTCTCAAACACAATTTGATAAGTGTTGGTAAATTAATGCAGAAATAATACAGAGTTATCTTTCAGGGGAAACACTATGTTATTTATGAAAAACCCCCAACAAAGAAGCCATAAAAAAGGCGCAGATGATGAGGAACACACTCTTTCCTCTAATTATAAACTACAACGATCAGTTTAGTTCTTTTACAGTTTCATGTTATAATGATTTTTGGTTATGGCACTTTCAGTTTGGACACTTGCATTTTTCCAGTTTAATATTGTTGTAGCAGAAACAAATGGTTAGCAGATTACCTCTCATCAAAGAACCTGCTAGCACTTGTGAGTGTTTCACCTTGGGTAAAAAACATCATGAAATTTTTCGAAAAGGAGTTTCATACAGAGCAAAGAAACCACTTGATTTGGTGCATACAAACTTGTGAGGACCTTTGAGGACATAGTTAATTGGTGGAAGTTGTTACTTGCTCACTTTTATTGACGACTATAGCAAAAAGACTTGGGTTTACTTTTTGAAGAAGAAGTCTGAAACCTTTTCAAAGTTCAAAGAGTTCAATGCCTTAGCAGAGAACCAAAGTGATCGGAAGATCGATGTATTGAGATCATATCGTGGTGGAGAATATGATTTGAAAGCATTCCATGACTACTATAAACAACATGGAATCAAAAGACAATTTACAAGTAGATACACACTGTAGTAGAATGGTGTAGTAGAGAGAAAGAAAAAAACAATCATGAACATGACAAGGAGCATGTTTTTTTTTTTTCTCGGTAAAACTAAATATAATTATAAAACATAATAGTACAAAACTGCACCAGTTTCAGCTATGTGAGCCTGAGAGCTCGGCTTGATGTCCAAGCTTAACCTTAGCAACTGAACTGCCCAGAGTGGGAAACCAATTCTTTTAAAATAAAGTCCACCGCCCTTAGAAGGGAAACTGGTAAAATAGTAAAAGTGCTGTGATTTAACAAGAGACAATAAACTGGAATAGCCTACAGCTTCTACAGCTGAGTATAGATTCAAAAAACCAAAAAATTCTTCCATGAGGTCGAAAATCTGTACCAAATCAAGCTGAGGGAGATCAAAGTCATTGTTCAGGAGTAGGGGACTCTGGTTCTTCCATGATCCTGCAACCAAAATCAGATTCTCCATCATCCTTTTCCTTTTCTGGTGCGCTGCTCTTGCTGAAGAAGTCCACCTGCAAGTTTTCCATTCCAAGAATGGAATGACCAATGCCCATGGGCTCAACAGGGGCCAAAACATCAATATTTGCATGAGAGGGCTGAGGGTTAGGCGGAATATGGGCAGGGCGGGGCACTGAAGCAGGAGCTGGGTTAGGGGATTCTTTGCGAATAGTAACAGTGATGAAAGTAGTGAGAACAGGCTTGTTCAAGGAGAAATTGAAGCGTAATTCCGCCCTTTGAGAAGACTGCTGGAGGGCTGGGTTGGTGGGTAAATTAGAAGCAGGGGATGTAGGCTGAGAGACAGGCGGAGGGGGCTGCGAAGGCGAAACAAAGTGAGTGATTCCAGGAGGGAAGGGGCTGCCTCTCTGACGCCCAAAATCCAAATGCAGACTCCAATCAACATCCTCCTCAGAAGATTCAGAGGGCGAGCTTATGGAAGGGCGAGGGCGGGAAGAGCACCCTCTGCTCATTATGCGCCTACAGCGCATTCTCTGCCTGAGCCGAGGCATCGAAGCTGCGCGAGGCCAGTAGTGCTTGGGGCAGAAGGAGCAGTCAGAATGCAACGAAGATCTCTGAAAATCAGCCGTGTGAGAAGGAAAACAGAAATTGAGATGACAGTAGCTAGTCTGGGTGAAGTGGAAACTTGGAAGAGTTTACAAGAATCCTAGGATAGAGCAACATCGACCTGTTTGGGTGCGTTCACTTGGAATAGCACAAGCAAGGAGGAAAATACCACAGACGGGGGAAGGAGGACTATAAAAAACACAATGAGAAGAGGAATTCTCCAGACTAAAATCCATAGCCAAATGAACCAGCGAGGCGAGGAGGATAACAGGCGTGGCGAACGGTATGAATGTAGAACAGGTTGGCGAAGTTAATGAGTGAGTAATGGCACCACAGGGGGCCATATGGCCGTAGCAATCGAACGACCTTAGGATCCACCAAGAGATGGAAATCCCATCACTTCGAGCCGTCATCCGCATCCGGAGTTGAGCGATCATTGTGCACTAGCATAGTGCATCTCTGCAAAGCATCTATTTCATGGATAGTGTTGAGGGGGCCATGAAAGAGAGTTTTTTCATTGGAGGCTCCTATATTTTCTACGATATCAAAAACTTTGTTTCCTTCTCTTTTGACATGAGAGAAAGTGACTGCTAGATTGTTATTTAGCCAATTGCTAATTTTCTCAATTCTGGTTGCCAAACGCCAGCTAGAAGCCACTTTAGCCGTGTTGGTGCCTTTGAGGATCTGACTGGCCATGTTGATGAGGATCTGAGAGTCTCCTTCAATGATGGTGGGAGTATAGCTATAAATCTGTGCTAGGCGCAGTCCTTGCAGAAGCCCTTCCAGCTCAGCCAAGTTGTTAGTGTCCCAACCTATGGATCCGTAATAAACAGCCAGGGCATTCCCCTTGGAGTCCCATAAAATTCCTCCAAAACCTACTTGGCCTGGATTGCCTCTAGAAACTCCATCAAAATTTAACTTTACTATTCCATTTGGTGGAGGGGTCCAACAAATAGGATTAGTAGGGGTGGTCCGGCTGTTGGAGCTAGGAATCGGCGTTATTTTGAGTTTCCAGTTCTGCCAAATAGCGATTTCCTTGGGTTTCTTGGGAAGATCCACTTCCTACCATGATTGTAGAGCGAGAGAGTCCTGGAGATTACTGCTGAGGTTTCTCCAGATGATATCCAAGGAAGTGGATTGATTCTTGAAGATTCTCTTGTTTCTTTCCTTCTACAGAGACCATAAAAGTAAACCAGGGATGAGTTTCCAGAGTGTGTTGAGAAGATTTCTGGCAAAAAGACGCATGTGCCAGTTACGCAAAATAGTTGTTATGTCCCCAACAGGTTTTCTTTTTTGGCATCTGAAATAGAATTTCTCCCAAAGGGCGTTGGCCAGAGTGAAATATATCATGAGGTGGTGAATAGTTTCACTGCTCTGATTGCAATTAGGGCAATGAGAAGGGTCGATGAATCCTTTTTTGACAAGATTGTCCCATGTAAGAATTATTTTGTGGCTGAGAAGCCAAAGAAAAGTGGAGACTTTAGGCCAAGTACCAGGGGCCCAGACTAATTTCCAGAGCGAATCACGGGGTAGAGGAATAGGATACATTAGGGAATAGGCCTCCTTGGTGGACAACATACCCTTTTTCATGTAACCCCATCTGAGTGTGTCTAGATCCTCGGACCATCTTATTTTCTTGCGCTGGAGCTCTTCATTGAGGGCGTTCCAAGTATTTTTCTGAGCATGAGGAGCTATGAGAGAAGGGTGCTTCCATTTTCTGTACTCATCGCGGCTTGTGCTGAGCCAGTGCTGACTAACTTTGTCTTCTTCCAGTCTTGTGCTGTTTCCCGTGCTGAACTGAGTGAAAGTGTCACTTAGCTTTGGGTTTTTTTTTCTAGGAGTCCACCCAAAATTTTGATGTGTTACCATTGCGAACCTCCTAGAAACTGTGTTGCTGAATAATTTTGCAGTGAATTTTGGCAGCGTTCCAAATGAGTGATCTTGTGTTTCCTTGGGAGAGCCTTATAAAATCTTCAGGTGATCTATCATTGGCATATTTGGCTCTCCATAATTTGGCCCATGTAGTATTTGGATTCAAGAGCCATTTCCACCATATGCGGGCGCCCATGACCTCGTTGTTGTGGGTAGGATTTATGAGCCCAAGTCCTCCAGCCTCTTTCGGAGAGCATACAATATTCGAGTTGACTAGAGCCCACTTTCTATTTTGGCTAGAGGATCCCCATATGAATTTAATTTGCAGGTTTTTTATCTGTTTGAGGACCCATTTCAGAGTAGCTAAAACAGAGAAGAGACAGAGAGGCATCGATTGCAGCACTACTTTGATGAGAGTGAGCATGCTAGCCATATTGAGAGCTCGAAAGGTCCAAGAGGAGAGTCAAGCTTCCAATTTTTCCAGGAGAATGTTCCAAGAAGAGTGTTTGATAGCAGAGTCGATGAGAGGCACCCCAAGGTATTTGGATGGGAGAGAGGCAATAGAGAACCCCAGAATGTGAGCAATGTTGGCTTGAGTTTGGGGGGGAGTGTTAAAAAAGAAGATCTGAAACTTGGACTCATTTATGGACATGCCTGAAGCTTTAGAAAAAAGGTTTAAGATGGTCTTGAAGGACCAGGCTTCCTGGACTGAAGGGTGGCCAAAAATCATGTTATCATCCACAAATTGTTGGTGCGTGATAGCAGGGGAATCATGAAGAGAGATGCCACGCAGATTATGGAGACGAACAACATTGTTGATTAACCTTCCAAGACCTTCAGCCATGAGAAAAAAAATGAAAGGAGAAAGGGGATCTCCTTGCCTGACACCTCTAGACGGGGAGAAAGGACTTGAGGGGACCCCATTAATGAGGATAGAGAAGAAGGAAGAGGTAATGAGACTTAAAATCCATTTGATCCATAATTGATCGAAGCCAAAATCGCTAAGGATCTGCTGGATGTAACGCCAACAAAGTTTATCAAAAGCTTTGGATAGATCAATCTTTAGACGCATACCTGCCTTTTTCCAACTTTTAAGGAGTGGATAAACTCATGAGTCAGAATGATGCCATCCATAATTTGGCACCCTTCCACATAACTAGTCTGTTTAGGCGAGATAAGAAGAGGTAGAAGAGGTTTAAGCCGATTGGCTATGACTTTGGAGATAATTTTTTAGATTACATTGCAGAGGGAAATGGGGCGGTATTTATCAAGAGTATTGGGTTTCTCTTCCTTCGGGACCAGCGCTATGAAAGTAGCATTGAGCGAGGGGAGAAGCCAATGAGATGTCCTAGATTCCTCCACCAGTTTCCAGACTTCCATTTTGATAAGATCCCAGAAGTGATGGAAGAAATTTGTGGTGAAGCCATCTGGGACTAGAGATTTGTCATCCTTGGATTGAGTCACTGCCACTTCCACCTCTTGTAGGGATATCGGGTGCAGAAGCATTTTGTTGTGCTCATCCGTGAATAGTTTAGGGATCAGCTGGGTGATTTTTTCAATGGCTGGTTGTCTATCTATAGGAGGTTCCTATTGAATTCCTTCGAAGTGATCTAGAAGCACCCTCTCAATATCTTCCTATTGTTCGACTCGTTCTCCTTGCTGGTTGGTGATGTGATGGATGTGGTTTTGCATTCTCCTTTGGATCGTGGATCTATGGAAGAACTTTGTATTTCTTCCGCCTTCTTTTAGCCAACTTATTCTTGATTTCTGTCTCCACAAAATTTCCTCTTGTTTGTGCCTTTCATTCAACTGTTTCTGTAGTTCATGTTCTTTGTTGGCTAAGGGTTCTGTTCGGCTTGCCATGATAATCTGTTCCTATACCTCTGCCATTTGTTGCTCAAGAGCCTTCTCCTCCTGAAAGATGTTTCCAAAAATAGAGTGATTCCATTTTTTAATGTGGTTCTTGAGAAATTTGAGCTTCTGCTGGAACTGGAACATTTTTTATCCCTTTGGTGGGACAAAGTTCTTCCAAGTGGCTTGGACCATTTCCTTGAAGGATGAGTGAGTTAGCCAAAAGGCCTCGAATTTGAATGGTCATTTTAGGTGGGTGCCAATGCTCTACCATTGCAGGGAGATAGGCCAATGATCCGAGCCTGCTAAAGGGAGAATAGAGGCTGAGAGGTCCCCCCCTAGATGGATTGTGTTGTCCGAGAGGAGAAATCGATCCAGCTTTGAAGCGATCTTCTGACCTCCTGAATTCTTGTTATTCCATGTGTATATGACATTTGAAAAAGGAATGTTGATGAGCCATTTATTGTTGATGAAGTCCTTGAAATGAGAACATTCTGGTTCCAATATTGATCACCCTCCTGTTTTTTCTTCGAGCTTGGTAATCATATTGAAGTCCCCTCCCAAGATCCAGAGAGGATGGGTGCGGTTGGAGTTTAAAGCCTCCATTGTTTTTAGAAGCACTATCTTGCTGGTTGGATCCTGAGGGAAGTATACGTTTGATAAGTGCCCATAAATATTAGTTCTAATTGGGTGGAAAGTGGCTTGAATTAAGTTGTGAGTTGCATGAAAATATGCCAACATTATTTCTCAATTTTCCCAAGCTATCGCGAGTCCTCCGGAGAAGCCTGAGGCGTCAACTGCTACTGAATGAAAACTAGGCCAGACCTTAGATAAGACTATTCCTAGTGCTTCACTGGTACATTTGGTTTCTTAAAGAAAGAGGATTTGAGGTCTTTCTTTCTGAATCATGTTTTTGATCATCTTGTGCTTTGCTGGGCTATTGAGCCCTCTGACGTTCCATGAGATGAGCTTCATGGCATACTATCTGCAAGTGGTTTGTAAAATCGAGTTAACTTGGGGTAACGTCCCGATTCCACCAACATTTCACCTAATGTGATGGTTCGCTGCCAATCTGGTTTTATGACCTTTAGCTTGTCCCAATGACTACCGGGCTGAATCCCTAGCTTCTTTTGTTGTTGTACCTTGGATAAGACCACCTCAAGAGTTTCAATTTGCCAAGGATTGATTTTGTCATATTCCTTTCTTTTGCAGGCATCCTCAAGTCCTAGAAGATCAAGCTCTCCTAGATCAAGACTTTCAGATTCCTCTTCCATATGACTAGTCTGGCTACTTTTTGGATTTCTTGTGTGGGTAGGATTGGTGCTAGATTTGGGATCATCGATTTCCATGATGATGGGATTCCAAGTTAAGAGTTTTGTTGCTTTGGTGAAAAAGGACTTAGTAGGCTCAAGATTTTGTGGCGCATCTTGAGTCGACATAGGGTTTGAAGACTCAGGGATGTTAGGAGGAACAGGGGTTTTGAGAGATGGATCAGGGGTATCAATATGGGCTTCATACGAAGGGTCAAGGTTGGAAAGAGCAGCGAAACTATTGCTAGAATACGAAGGGTTAGCAGAAGGGCTAGGTTTTTTACCCGAGGCTGAGGGTTTCTTGTTATGCTTTCTCCGAGAGGGCACTTTGGTAAATCCATCCGGGTCCCCTTTGTCTTCAGCTTCTTTTCCCAGAGATTGAGAATTAAGCGGGAAATTCCTAAACAAATGGCCATGGCCATGGCATCTACGGCACTTGAAAGGAACGTGTTCATAATCCAAGGGTTGGATCCACTCAAATTCATCATGGAATAAACTTACCGCATCTGGGAGGGATTTTTCCAGTTGCATGAAGATGCTGATTCTTACATATGAGGTGTATCTTCGGAGCTTGGTTTCTTCTGCTATCTTGATGAACTCCCCCAAACCTCGGCCGACCTCCTAGAGTGAATCTTCGTCCCAATACTCGAGCGGCAGTGAGTATAGGCGAATCCAGACTGGAGCCCAGTTGAAATTTTCCTTGTCTGGGTTGAATATTTCTACCTAGTTTATGAGATATAGCCCCGAAGAATTGAAAAAATAGGGCCCTCCATCCATAACCATGTTTCGATCTTCAATACAGTTGAAAATGGCTGTGAAGAAGCCCTTCGAGCCAAGCTAGATGGTTACATGTCCTTTTGGCTTCCATTTGGACGCAATCCATCCTTGCAGTGCCTTTTCAGTTGGCCATAAGCCAATGAATTTCCCGATAATAGCTTGGTCTCTCATATATTGGATTATGGCATTTATTCTATGGCTCGACAAATCTATTTTGGGTCTTTCTGGTGCGATGGGCTTGCAAGTGGAGGAGGTAGCATCAGCCACGTCCGTTCGTTTCTCAGAAGTTGGCACCTGCGTTGTCTCATTTCCCTGATCGTTGTCTTTAGCGCTGTGACTTTGATCAGGGTTTACCTTGATTCCATCCTTGTCTGTAGGGAGACGCTGGCTGCCTCCCCTCGAGTCTGTCACCATGCGAAGGGGCGGAGATTCTTCCTGCACGTGTAGAGGGCGCTGTTAGATCAGATCGGTGCTTTGGGACTATTAGGGTTTCAACAGAGCAGAGGGAAAGCGAACCCTACAAGACATTAATCCTCTTCCCCTTTAACACCATTGATAATTCCATGACAAGGAGCATGTTAAAAGCAAGAAACTTGTGTAATGAGTATTGGGCAGAAGCAGTTGCATGTGCTATTCATGAGATAAATAGATCTCCTACAAAGAGTGTGATAAACAGAGTACCACAAGGAGCACAGTCACATATGTCATGCATTGTATCTCATTTCAGATTTTTTGGATGTGTATCCTATACACATGTGCCTAAGGACATAAGAGGAAAATTAGATGATCAAAGTGAAAAATGCATATTTACTGGTTATAGTGAGCAGTCAAAAGCTTACAAATAACAAGACAATAATTAGCTGAGATGTTGTGTTGAAAGAAAAAGAGTCATGGAATGGAACTGTATGCAAAAAAATAAATGCACAAACAACGTTGATGGAAGAGGATGATGTAGCAGAAAAGGAGTAGCAAGAATCAAAAGAGTAGACACCAAACATAGTCACACCAACAAGGACTCCAAGATTTTCAGAGTAGCATGGATTTTCAAGAAAATCAACAAACCAAAATTCTCCAAGTAGTCAATCATGTAATGAATCAAGCAATGATATGAAAAAAAATGAGAACTTTAAAAGATATTTATGATGATTTGGATTTTAGTTCAAATTTTTCATTTTTTTCATTCCAACCTTCTTCGTTTGAAGAATCAATCAGAGATGAAAATTGGGTGCAAGCCATGGATGAAGAGATTAATTCTATTGAAAAGAATGATACATGAGATTTGGTTAATTTTCGAAAGGATAAAAACCTCATTCGTATGAAATTGGAGTACAAGACAAAGTTGAATGAGAAACGTGAAATTGACATATTTAAAGCAATACTTGTAGCAAAAGGATTCTCGCAACAAATGGGGAATAGAATTAGGAGAAACGTTTTCTCCAGTATCTAGATTGGATACTGCAAGAGAAGTTCTAGCGAAAACAACTCATAACAAGTGGAAAGTATATATCATATGGATGTCAAATCAAACTTCTTGAATGGAATTCTAGAAGAAGAAATTTATGTGCAGCAGCCTCCACGTTATGAAGTTGGAGGTAAAGAAGATAAATTTTATAGGTTGAAAAAAGCGCTCTATGGACTGAAGCAAGCACCAAGAGCATGACATAGCAGAATTGACAATTACATTATTAAGAATGGATTTTGGAGAAGGAGCATTGAGCCTACCTTGTACACAAAGGTAAATGAGGATGAACATATTTTGATTGTTTTCTTATATATATGATTTTTACAAGTGATCCCTAGTTAGAAGATCTTGGCATTGAAGTTAAGCAATCTGAAAAAATGAATTCTTATTTTCCAAAATCAATATGCTAGAGATTTGGTGAAAATATTCAGGATGGATAATTTCAAACGTGTACCTATAGCAGTTGCAACAGGTACAAAGTTAAGTAAGGATGATGAAGGACCATATGTTAATCCAAATCTATTCAAAATATTGGTTGGTAGCATCATGTATCTCACAGCTACAAGACCAGATATTATGCAAGGAGTGAGTTTGATTTCTAGATTTCTGGAGACTCCAAAAGTCACACATTAGACTGTAGGAAAAGGAATTATGACATACATAGCAGGAACTAGAGATTGTGGCATAATGTATGTAAGTACAGAAAAGAAAGTTTCGATTGGCTTTACAAATAGTGTTTTTTTAGGTAGTTTGGATGATAGGAAGAGCACATCTAGTTATGTGTTCCATCTTGGTTCAGGTGTGATTTCATGGGCATCTAAGAAGAAACATTTTCTGACATTATCATCAGTAGAAGAAGAATATGTAGCAACACCATGAATAACATGTCAAGTAGTATGGTTAAGAAGAGTATTGGATGGACTCAAGAAGAAACAACAAGGATCAACAACGATACTGTGATAACACATGAGCGATTGCATTATCCAAGAATAGTGTGTTTTATAAAAAGAGCAAGCATATTGATACTAGATATCACTTTTTTAGAGAACTTGTGAGCAATGGAGAAGGTCACTTGAAGCGTTGTGAATCTAGTGATCAATTGAGAGATATATTTTCAAAGACATGAGCAATAGATGTGTTTGAATTTCACAAAAGATACTTGAGTGTTGTAAGCCTAGTTGAGACATAGACCAACAAGCATGTTTTATTTGTCATGAGTTAATTTTTTAGTTTAGCAGTCATAATTAAGGGGAAGTGTTAAAATATCTAATTAACTCCCTCATGAAGAGTTAGAAAATGAGTTAAGTAAGCATTGAGTAAGTTGAGTTGTGTGATAGATGAATTTGGAAAGAGGGTTAGAGATTTTGTTAAGTGAGTGAAGGTCAAGTCAAGTTATGTTAGTGTGTGCATGTCAAGTGGGTTAGGATAAATAGCCTTCACCAGGTTCATTGTATTCAAAGAGTGAGATTGTGATTAATAGAAGAGCCGAAACTAGTAGGAAATCAGGTAATGAATCAAGCAATGGTATGAAAAATATGAGAAATTTAAAAGATATTTATGATGATTTGGATTTTAGTTCAAATTTTTCATTGTTTTCATTCCAACCTTCTTCATGTGAAGAATCAATCAGAGATGAAAATTGGGTCTAAGCCATGGAAGAAGAGATTAATTCTATTGAAAATAATGATACATGGGATTTGGTTAATTTTCCAAAGGATAAAAACCTCATTGGTATGAAATGGGAGTACAAGACAAAGTTGAAAGAGAAAGGTGAAATTGACATATTTAAAGCAAGACTTGTAGCAAAAATATTATCGCAACAAATGGGGAATAGACTTTGGCGAAACGTTTTCTCCAGTAGCCAGATTAGATACTACAAAAGCAGTTCTCGCGACAACAACTTATAAAAGTGGAAAGTATATATCATATGGATGTCAAATCAACCTTCTTGAATGGAATTCTAGAAGAAGAAATTTATGTGCAGCAGCCTCCACGTTATGAAGTTGGAGGTAAAGAAGATAAAGTTTATAGGTTGAAAAAAGCGCTCTATGGACTGAAGCAAGCACCAAGAGCATGTCATAGCAGAATTGACAGTTACATTATTCAGAATGGATTTTGCAGAAGGAGCATTGAGCCTACCTTGTACACAAAGGTAAATGAGGATGACCAGATTTTGATTGTTTTCTTATATATATGATTTTTATAGGTGATCCTTAGTTAGATGATCTAGGCATTGAAGTTAAGTAATCTGAAAAAATGAATTTTTTATTTTCGAAAATAAATATGCTAGATATTTTGTGAGAATATTTAGGATGGATAATTGCAAACGTGTCCCTATAGCAGTTGAAACAAGTACAAAGTTAAGTAAAGATGTTGAAGGACCATATGTCAATCCAACTCTATTCAAAAGATTGGATGGTAGCCTCATGTATCTCACGGCTACAATACCAGATATTATGCAAGGAGTGAGTTTGATTTCCAGATTTATGGAGACTCCAAAAGACACACATTGGACTATAGGAAAAATAATTATGACATACATAGCAGGAACTAGAGATTGTGGCATAATGTATGCAAGTACCGAAAAGAAAGTTTCAATTGGATTTACAAATAGTGTTTTTTCAGGTAGTTTGGATGATAAGAAGACCAAATCTAGTTATGTGTTCCATCTTGGTTCAGGTGTGATTTCATGGGCATCTAAGATGCAACCTTTTCTGACACTATCGTCAGTAGAAGAATATGTAGCAACACCATCAGTAGCATGTCAAATAGTATGGTTAAGAAGAGTATTGGATGGACTCAAGCAGAAACAACAAGGATCAACAACGATACTGTGACAACACATGAGGGATTGCATTATCCATGAATAGTGTGTTTCATCAAAAGAGCAAGCATATTGATACTAGATATCACTTTATTAGAGAACTTGTGAGCAATGGAGAAGTTCACTTGAAGCTTTGTAAATCTAGTGATCAATTGAGTGATATATTTACAAACACATAGGCAATAGATGTGTTTGAATTTCAAAAAAGATACTTGAGTGTTGTAAGCTTAGTTGAGACAGAGACCAACAAGCATGTTTGAGTTGTCATGAGTTAATGTTTTAGTTTAGTGGTCGTAACTAAGGGGGAGTGTTAAAATAGTTAATTAACTCCCCCATGCAGAGTTAGACAATGAGTTAAGTAAGCATTGAGTAAGCTGAGTTGTGTGATAGATGAATTTGGTAAGTGGATTAGAGAGTTATTTAAGTGAGTGATGGTCAAGTCAAGTTATGTAAGTGTGTGCATGTCAAGTGAGTGTTAGGTCCCTATATTACTAGTATAGTCCCTTATTGTTGTTAGTGTAACCCCCTTATTGTTATTATTGTACCCTGAAACCCCCATTTTATTATTATTGTTCCCTTAAATTATTAATGTTAGGTCGGCTAGGATTACATTGTGGTCCACTAGGATTACATTATGGCCCCATGGACTCCTATATATTGAAAGGAGGTTTTGTAAATTGGATCATCCAAGAATTGTTCATTTATGTAATGTATTGGAGGTTTCCCCCTCGAAGTGGATTATTTCTAAGGCATTGATATGTCTTTTCTTCTATTTTTGGAGATGGTTACACAACATTTGGTATCAGAGCCTTGGATTCTAGGGTTTCGCTGCTACAAACAGGTCATCGTGGCATTTTCGCTATAACTTTTTTTCTACGAAGTTTCAGAAGCTGAAATTTTTAGGGTTCGAATCTGAAATCCTGAGGAAGATTTTTGAAACATTTCAGAGCTTGGTTCGCAACAGTTTCGGAGATATGATCTGTGGAAGTTAGGTATTTTTTCGGGATCCTAAACAGGTCATCGTGGCATTTTCACTATAACGTTTTTTCTACGAAGGTTCAGAATCTGAAATTCATATGGTACGAAACTGAAATCCTGAGGAAATTCGTCAAAATATTTCAGAGCTTGGTTCACAACATTTTTGGAGATATGATCTGTGGAATGTAGTGCTTTTTCAGGCTCCTAAATTTCATCTCAAAGAGGTGATCGTGGAAAAAGTTCAATAACTATCTCTCTAGGCATCAGATTGGAGTGCCATAAAAAGTGATCATAAGTACCCAAATTTCAGTTTCTTGGCTATCAATTTCAGAGACAAAGGACGAAACAGTGACACATGGCAAGTCGTACAAGTTCGCTCTACTAAACCAATCCAAAATTAGGTCATTGTGGGAGATTGGACACAACTTTGTGTTGGATAATCCAAATCAGGTCAGACCTGTGGCATTATAAATATAATTTATAGGGCTACATTGGCACCAAAATTCAAATATTGAAGTGTTGCAATCACAGAGATAAACCAATTTCAATATTGAGCTCCTCAAAAGCAAGAAAAAGGTGTGTATTTTTTTCTGAATTGCATAAGTCTTGTTTGAAGAATAAATTTGAATTGATTCCAAGGGAATATTGTAGAATATATATCAGTATTGGGTTCTAAAATATGCCTCGTAAAAATAATTCAACACCCATTAAGCCTTCAGAAGGGTCTACTATGACTCATGAAGATGAAGAATTGCAACATGATCTATAGAAATTACAAGAGCAAGTGCAACAAATTTCACTCTCGCAAAGAGCAACAAAAAATGAATTGGAAATTTTGAAGAATGGAATGGAAGCTAAGATGGATTACATGAAAGACAACATGGAAAACAACGTGAAAAAGATGAAGAATGATCTAAAATCAGACATCGAAGGTTTGACCAAGTTGATACAAGAAATGTTTCCTAATGGTGAAAAGATAGTAGGAGGACCTCATGATGAAAACAAAATAAATGTTAATCGCAATTTCATAAACTATAATGTTGGCGGGAAGAACCACCATATTCCAAAAATGGATATGAGGAAGTTTGATGGGAAGGATCCTGTAACATGGATACTACAGATGGAGCAATATTTTGATCTCCATAATGTGCAAAACACACAAATGGTACGCATTGCAACTTTACATTTAGAACAAAATACATTTGTATGGTATCGATGGCTTTTCTCCCGTAAAACAATTGTCACTTGGTCAATTTTTACGGAGGAAATGATAGCACATTATGAGGATACAAAGAGCAACACCTTCTTTAGCCAATTGATAAATCTCAAACAAAAGGGTTTAGTGGGGCAGCACATTGAGGACTTCCAAAAATTGAATATAAGGGTAACTGATATTCGAGAGGAACACAAGATTGATCTATTCATAGGCATTTTAAAGGATAACATCCAACATGAATTTCGTGTTTTGGAACCTGATTCATTGGAGAAGGCATTCAGGTTGGCAAGAAAATTTGAATGTAAAATTATGGCGACAAGGAAGCCTACCACTCAATTTTATAAAGAAGGAAGTGTTGCTATGCCTAGATTTCCACAACCTACAAGGTTGACACCACAACAATTGGAAGAAAAAAGAGCAAAAGGGCTTTGCTACAGTTGTGATAGCAAATACACTAAAGGTCATAAGTGTGTCGAGAAGAAATTATTTTACATAGATTGTGAAGAGGAAGAAGAAAATGAACAAGAAGAGGATATACACCAGGAACCAGCCCTAGAAGAGGAAGAAATGAATCTGACCATATCGTGTAATGCACTGGCAGGAATTACCACTCCTCAAACTCTCAAGATAGAAGGAGAAATCAAGAAGAAAAAGGTAATAGTGTTGATTGATTCAGGTAGCACCCATAATTTTATTCATTGTAAGGTAGCCAAGGAATTAAATTGTTTCCTATACCCAGCACCAGAATGTCAAGTGATGGTTGCAAATGGAGGAACAATAAATTTCTCTGGAAAATGCCATAATATCAAGCTAACCATGGGGGAATATGTATTGACTAGTCCAATTCTTTCCATTCCTATGGGAGGTGCTGATGTTGTACTAGGAGTACAATGGTTACAATTGTTGGGGACGGTAGCTTTTAATTTTCAAGAAATTTTCTTGAAATGTTTTTCAGAAGGAAAGGAAGTCGACTTACGGGGTATTGAAGGGAAGCCAGGAAGGATAATAAGCTCTAATGTCATGAAAAAGCTTCTAAAGAAAGAATAACGAGGCGTAATTTCACAATTATGCTCACTTGAAGTTCCAACATCAAAATCATCTATTTTTGCAAATCTCCAACAAGTCTTGGACAATCATTCCAAGGTGTTTGAAACTCCCAAAGGACTCCCACCTATTCGTGATCATGATCATGCTATTCATTTGATTCTAGGAAGTGTTCCTCCAAACATCAGGCCTTATAGATATCCTTATGTCCAAAAGAGCGAAATTGAACGTATGATTACATAAATGTTAGAGGCGGGTATAATTCAACCTAGTCAAAGTTCTTTCTTTGCTCCTGTAGTATTGGTACACAAGAAGGATGGATCATGGAAAATGTGTCCGGATTATAGGGAGCTCAATAAGCTCACCATTAAAGACAAATTTCCCATTCCTGTGATTGACGAATTATTGGATGAATTACATGGAGCAATTTATTTTACCAAGTTGGATCTTCGTTCAGGATATCATAAAATTAGAATGAAGACTGAAGATATTCCAAAAACATCATTTCGAACTCCTGAGGGTCATTATGAATTTTTGGTCATGCCTTTTGACCTTACCAATGCACCTTCTACAATTCAAGGGTTGATGAATTCCATTTTCAAACCCTTCCTTAGAAAATTTGTGCTAGTATTTTTTGATGATATATTAATCTACAGTAGGTGTTGGAAGGATCATGTTGAACATGTTGACAGGGTGCTCAAACTATTATAGGAGAAACAATTATATGAAAAAAAATTCAAATGTTTCTTTGGAGTACAAGAGGTGGAATATCTGGGTCATATTGTATCTCACGAGGGTGTTAAAGTAGACCCTAACAAAATTAAATCCATTAAGGAATGGAAAGTCCCCACAACCATAAAGAAGTTGCGAGGATTTCTCGGGTTAACGGGGTATTATCGCAAGTTTGTTAAGAATTATGGGAGAATAGCAGCACCTCTAACAACATTATTGAAGAAAGATGCATTTTCATGGACTCCTGAAGCAACTAAGGCCTTTGAACATCTTAAAGAGGCAATGTGCCTAGCACCGGTCTTAGCTACGCCAGACTTCACAAAAACATTTATTGTGGAATGTGATGCCTCAAAAAATGGAATTGGTGTGGTTTTAATGCAGGAAGGAAGACCCATTGCTTTTGAAAGTCGTCCAATCAAAGGAAAGTATTTACAGAAACATATTTATGAGAAGGAAATGTTAGCAATATTGCATGCACTAAAGAAATGGCGAACTTACTTAATGGGAAGACACTTCAAGGTAAAACCGATCATGATAGTCTTAAACACTTTTTGGAAAAGACTATCGTCGAAGACAATAAAAATGGGTCACAAAGATGTCTTTGCTATGACTTTGAAATAATTCACAAAAAAGGAAAGCTTAATGCTGTTAAGTATGCACTTCCTGCGAGTAGAACGGAAGAGGTGGAAGCATTGATTTGTGCCATTTCTATTATCCAACCAAAGAGCTGATAAACTCAAGTAAGAAATGAATGGAAGAAGGACAAAGATGTATGATGGACCTAATCGTGCATTTGTAGCAAGATCCAGTAATATCCGACATGATTAGTTGGAAAAAATGATTCTTTATGGTACAAAGATCGCTTATATCTTTGTAAGAATTCCCAACTAGAAACAAAAGATTCTTACGGGAATTGCACACTTCTCCTTTAGGAGGACACTCGGGATTTTTTAAAAAACTTACCACGGGGGTGAAGAAAGAAATTTTTTTAGGATGGCCTTAAATCTGATATTCAAAAGTTTGTGGTGGAATGTTTGGTTTTGCCGGCGGAATAAAGTGGAAACAATTAAGACCCCGGGACTTCTACAACCTTTATCCATTCCAAGTCAACGTTGGGAGGAGATTTCAATGGATTTTATCACGAGTTTACCTAAGTCCGAAGGAAAGAGTGTCATCATGGTGGTAGTTGATAGACTTACCAAGTATGCACACTTTTTCTGCATTATCTCATCCATTTAAAGCAAGTACAATTTGCTACTACATTTATGGACAAAATTCAAAAGCTACATGGAAGCCCAAGGGTTATTGTGAGCAACGGAGATCCCATTTTTACTTTGGAAATTTTTTGGATGGAGTTATTTTCTTGTTTGGGTACTCAATTAGCTCATAGCTCATCTTATCATCCTCAATATGATGGTCAAACTGAGATAGTAAATAAATTTTTGCAAGGATATCTTCGTTGTTTTGTATCCGATAAACAAACACAATGGGTCAAGTGGTTACCTCTTGTCGAATGGTGGTATAACACTTCCTTCCATACTCGCAGACAAAAAATGACCCCATTTATGGCACTTTATGGATATCATCCACCATCCATCACATCATCTTTAAGGGAAAATTCGAAGGTTCAAGCGAGTGGAAGATCACATTGAGCATCGGCAAGAAGTTCTCCAAATCTTAAAGGATAACCTAAATTTGGCACAAAATCGAATGAAACAACACGCGAGATCAACATCGCGTTGATAGAAGTTTTGATGTAGGAGATTGGGTATTTTTACGGCTACAACCATACAAAACAAAATGTCCCTCAAGCAAGAAAAGAAGGATAATAAATTATCGCCAAAGTACTATGGTCCTTACAAGGTGTTGCAAAAGATTGGTACTATGGCATACAAATTGGAGCTTCTCGCTTCTTCGCGAGTACATCCAATTTTCCATGTTTCATGCTTAAAGAAGGTTATCGGTGAAAATCTTCTAGTTCAAACAATATTACCGTAACTTGATGAGGAAGGAAAAATCATATTGGAACTCGAAGCGGTCACGGAAACAAGAACTCGACAACTACGGAATCGATCAATTTCGGAGTATCTCATCAAGTGGAAGAACTTACCCACTCGAAGATTCTACATGGGAGGATGAGAATTTTATACAAAAGCACCCGAGCTACTCAAGTGTTGAGGACAAACAATTTTTTTGAAGGAGAGGGGCATGTTAGGTCCCTATATTACTAGTATAGTCCCTTATTGTTGTTAGTGTAACCCCCGTTATTGTTATTATTGTACCCTTGTAACCCCCCATTTTATTATTATTGTGCCCTTAAATTATTAATGTTAGGTCGGCTAGGATTACATTGTGGCCCACTAGGATTACATTATGGCCCCATGGACTCCTATATATAGAAAGGAGGTTTTGTAAATTGGATCATCCAAGAATTGTTCATTTATGTAATGTATTGGAGGTTTCCCCCTCGAAGTGGATTATTTCTAAGGCGTTGATATCTCTTTTCTTCTATTTTTTGGAGCTGGTTACACAACAGTGAGTTAGGATAAATACCCTTCACCGAGTTCATTGTATTCAAGGAGTGAGAATGTGATTAATAGAAGAGCATGTACTATTATTTTCTTGTGTGAAATACTTGTGTTATTTTGTGTTTAATATATTGTGGCTTTCCAACATTATCAATGTGTCCAAAAATGTTCAACAACTTATTTCACTTTTGAATCAACACCAACAATTTGAATATTATACTTTCATATGCAAGTCAATTTAACCAAAAACTCACACTATTTCGGCAATGTTATAGGCACAATTTAGTTGAACTATATTTAACACAAAAGAAAAGCTACTTAAACACATAGCTCTTCTACCTTCACCTTCACAACGTAGAAGTGAACAACAATTGTAATATAGTCAATTTTTGTGTAGGCAATAGAATACAACAAGAACAAAACTATTCTAATGCAAAGACTCCATTTATTGAGCCCTCACTACTATGGCTTTGATAACAATTGAAGGTTATTTAAGGTTACAAAGTACATATCTGAAAACACATTAACAACGAGCGACTACGCATAACGAGAGAAACAACAAAACCCCAAAAGGGGTTACAACTCCTAAAACTATTGATAAGAACTCTTATTTTATTGAATAATGAAACAACAAAGCATCTTCAACTGCATTACAACTCTTACCATACATCAATACTATGCATCATCTCAATTTATACAAAATTTAAGTCTGTTACATATATTTAAAAGATCAGTTTTGCATCTTTGAATTCCAATAAATCCATACGGTGTTTCCCCTTCTAAACTCAATAAGACATGGGGTGTCTCCTATTAATTTCAACTAGCCCAATTCCATCATGCATCTTTCAAAATCGGTGATGATCTAATTTCTCCTAGTGTGTAAGAGATCAGTCGTTGCACCGTTTGGAAATATTCCATTGCAGGACTAGGTGTTGTCATATTGGCTAACAATGTTTGGAATGCAACTGTCAGAATAGATCCCCTTTTCTCGCATACTACTCGAGCTACTTCCAATTTCGGTGGAAAGTGGTACGGGCCCATGTGGGTGAATTACAAAAGCCGGATGGAAAAACAAAAGCATAATCACGTTCACCTCCTTGAATCACTCGTATGCATGGAAGCAATGTCGATAGGAGCACAAACAATAATGGACCCCCAAACATCGGTACAGCAATCCTGCAAAACGAATGCAGTGTCATCCATATTGGTACCCTGCAAATGTTGAAATAAAAAAATTGACGTATTAGTGATAGGGTAAACAATTTATGGCATTAATCATGCTTCTTTCTCATTCCCCGAGTACTTCTACAAGTGTGCATTTATTCAATATACTCTAATATTCAATGTTATGATAACACTTACATTTGATGTGAAGAGGCTAACACCGAGTCCGAGGATCTTGTCCCGTTCACAATGTGAGTTATTTCTTTCTTTGGTTGATCGGTGGAGAGCATATCGCATTGCATTATTTGATCTTCAAATGTAAGTGACATATTCTTAATATTATATACAAGTTTATCGGTGGAACAATTCTATCTATAACTCACTTAAACCCGGCTTCGACGATTCGGATCTTGCAGGGAAATCGAACAATTTTTTGAGGAGTAACGGGAAGTCGGACTGAAGTGGCGACACAGTAGCATAACACGGCCAGAAAAACATAGGGTTCTCCACGTTCTTCCGTGTGGACACTCGAATATCCACATCACCATGGCGGGATAACATTGCCCGACTTGTTAACCATCGATGGACACAGAATAGTACATAACTCACTCGTGATTCGGCCGAGCAAGTTTCAACAAAATTTGTCGGCCTCTACGATCCGGGGAAAGCTGATCCAAAACCTAAATATTTTCGGATGAAAATAGAAGTCTCAATCGGATCTTACAAACGGTAAAAAACAAAATTCATAGTAATAAAATATAAAGTCGATAGCCTTACCATTGAAAAGAATTGAAAAACCGAAACGTGAACTCGGAGCATAGAGTTTCTCATCTCAATATTACCAAATAGTTAAATAGGAACACATTGGAAACATTAGCAATAAATGATCGAAGTAAAGCGAAGTAAAATTAAACTACCTATGACACCTAGCAGTACAATAAATTAAATTAACTTGAACCTAACGAGACAGTGAGATTAATATCTCAACATCCCCTCCTAATCTCAATCTGTTACAAGTGGAGGCACTAACAATGCCTAATTTCTCTCTTTGAAATTCAAAATACATTCTTTCCCAATGGCTTTGTGAAAATATCTACAAGTCGATCTTTGGAACCAAAAAAAAAGTGTGATGTCCCCATCATTGACAAGTTCACGAATGAAATGAAAACATGTGTCAATGTGCTTTCTCTTTTTGTGAAAAAACATGATTTTTTTGATAAAAAAATTGCTGAACTCGTTATCACGATGAAATTGGAGTTGGCTCCTTCTGAATATCCGAAATTTCTTTCAATAATATTCTCAACCGAGACTACTTGACAAGTTCGTTTGAATTTTTCTGCTACATATTCCGCCTCTCGTAGAAGATATTGAAACGATTGATTGTTTCTTGGATGCCCATGAAATCAAAATTTGTTCCAAGATGAAAAACATACCTTGAGGTACTTTTGCGATCATCTAAACTCCCATGCATAATCGTTGTACCGTATAACTTTCGAAAGTGAACAATTTTCAGAATGTGTATAAAACAAACTATAGTCTATGGTCCCTCGCAATATACCTTAAGATCCTTTTTGCAACCCGCCAATGAGTAAGCTTTGGTGACTGCATAAACTCCGGAGATAAAGCTTGCTGCAAACATAATATCTGGTCTAGTTGCGGTTAGATACAACAAACTACCAACTAGGCTTTTATACAATGTGGGATCAACAGATGGTGCTACATCTTCTTTGTTGAGTTTGGTACCTTGAGAAATTGTTGTATCAGCTGATTTGCAATTGGTCATTCCGAAATTTTGAATGATATCGGTGGCATATTTTTGTTTACCAACGAAAATGCCATTATCGGATTAGTGAATTTCAATTCCTAGGAAAATATTTCCCGACTCCTAGATCTGTCATATCAAACTCTACTTGCATTCGTTGCTTTGAAATCTTCTAACATCATATTTCTGTATAAATAAGATCATCTACATAAAGGCATACAATAATAATTTTACCTTCATGAGATTTGGTATACAAAGTGGGTTCATGGCTCCTTACGGAAAAACCACTTTTGATGAGATAGGTGTCGATGCGACTCGTATCAAGCTCTTGGAGCTTGTTTCAAACCATATAAAGCTTTCTTCAATCTATATACTTTATGCTCTTGTCCTTTTACTTCAAAAACCTGGAGGTCTGCTCTACAAAAAACTTCTTTCCCGTAATACACCATTTAGAAAGGTAGATTTTACATCAAGATGATAGACTTTCCATTTGTGTTGAGCTGCTATGGACAAAATGGTTCGACGGTGTCTAACCTTGCTACTCGGAGCAAATGTTTCACCATAGTCGACACCAAACTGTTGTGAGAATCCTTTGGCAACAAACCTTGCCTTATGTTTCTCAACTTTTCCTTTTTCATTTAGCTTGGTCTTATATACCCATTTTACACCAATTTTTGTTTTGTCTCTTCGGAGATCAGCCAAATTCCAAAGTTTGATTTTTTCTCTATGGCAGAAATTTCTTGGTTAATTGCTTTGACCCAATGCTTTTCTTTGATCGCTTCTTCAAAATAAGTCACTGAGTTGAAATGAATGCAAACATATTCTGTTGTTCGATTCATGCTTCTGTTCATATATCTCTCCGATACTTCTTGTTTTTTTGTCCCTCTTCTGAAGATGTTTGATCACTGGCTAAATCGGTGCTTGATGATGTTCCATTTTCATAATGTGCTGGCTATTCCTGACCCCTGCAATCTTGGAGACCGTGGTGGATAAAAAAGCTGATTTGATGTTTCATCTACATGGTCAAACCAAGATTTATTTTCGATTTCACATCTCTCGCTTATAAATGAACTCTTTTGGAAATGGGGGTTATAAAGTCTATTTAAAAATCAGTTTTGCATCTTTGAATTCCGCATCCATACGGTGTTGCCCCTTCTAAACTCAACAAGACATGGGGTGTCTCCTATTAATTTCAACTAGCCCAATTCTATCACACATCTTCCAAAAATCATTGATGACCCGATTTCTCCTAGTGTGTAGGAGATCGCACGTTGTACCGCTTTGGATATCTTCCATTACAAAGGATCAAAGGTGTCACATGACAACAATGTTTGGAATGCAACGCGTCGAATAGATCCCCTTTTCTGCATACTACTCGAGCTACTTCCAATTTCAGTGGAAAATGGTACAGGGCCCATCTCGGTGAAGTACAAAGCCAGATGGAAAAACAGAAGCATAATCACCTTCACCTTCTTCCATCACTATATGCATGGAAGCAATGTCGATAGGAGCACAAACAATAATGGACCCCCAAGCGTCGGTACAGCAATCCCTGCAAAATGAATGCAGTGTGATCCATATCGGTATTCTGCAAATGTTGAAATAAACAAATTGACATATTAATGATAGGGTAAACAATTTATGGCATTAATCATGCTTCTTTCTCATTCCCCAAGTACTTCTGCAAGTGTGCATTTGTTCAATATACTCTAATATTCAATGTTAAGATAACACTTACATTTGATGCGAAGAGGCTAACACTGGTGCGAGGATGTTGTCCCTTCACAATGCGAGTTATTTCTTTCTTTGGTTCACTGGTGGAGAGCATATAGCACTGCATTATTTGATCTTCAAATGTTAGTGACATATTCTTAGCATTATATACAAGTTGATCAGTGGAACAATTCTATCTTTAACTCAATTTAAACCTGGCTTCGACGATTCAGATCTCGCAGGAAATCGAACAATTTCTGAGGAGTAACGGGAAGCCGGATCAAGTGGCAAAGCAGAGCACAGCATGCCAAGCAACTCGAGTTCTCGCGTTCTTCCGTGTGCAACTCGAGGGATCCACATCACCATGGCGTGATAACATTGCCCGAGTTGTTAACCATCGATGGACACGAGACTAGTGCAGAAGTCACTCGTGATTCGCTGAGCAAGTTTCAGCAAACTTTGCCGGCCTCTCTGATCTGGGAAAGCCGATCGAAAAACCTAAATATTTTCAGATGAAAATAGCAGTCTCAATCAGATCTTACAAACGGTAAAAACAAAATTCATAGTAATGAAATATAAAGTCTGATAGCCTTACCACTAGTATCTCGCATTTATTTCCATGAGGGAGAGCGAGACGTTCGCACTGATGCTGCAGCGGCTGACAGCCAACGCTGCGACCCAAACGCCAAACCGGAGCTGACCACACGACGATACAAGCCGAGGACACCACTATCGTCATAATCGATATGCTCTACCCAGGGTAACCCTGTTATACACATACAATTAATCATTCAGTCATCAATGAAAACGCGTAGCCAAGGAAGCAGGGGATAATAATGCTTTAACATGGAATTAGTGTATGAGCAATAATTACATCGAACGATTGCCGGGGAGTTCCTCAATTATTAATCCCGATGGCTGCCTTTTGCAATTCACCGGAATTGACTTCTCTACTAAACTGTCCGGAGAAACATCTACGACGGCCCAAACACGTGCACTGAGCTGCTTGCAGAACCTTAAGAAATAGAATCCTCTAACTGGACCAAGCGGTGAGAGAACATGGACTTGCATGTACATCTGTTATGACATGAGAGAACATGGAACCTTTTTAAGAAGAATCTAATCCGATTAGTTATTTTAGAGCACAAATTTTTATGGAATACAATGTTGTTAAGAGATTAACATACCAATTGGAGTTCGCCGTTCCTGGTATCCCCTACACCACTGCATAAGACTTCCAATGTTGTGGCTCTGAAAACAATCGATGGGAACATTTCCGCATAACGTTTCTGAGTTGTATACAAAATTTCCGTTAGTACAGTATCAGTAATTAGAATTCAATCAAGTAGGGAAGAAGATGAAGTGGCAGTTTGTTTACGTACCGCACTCATTAGTATGTCCACCAGATTCATACTATTCATAAGCACGGTCCCATCATGTCGGTTTGCTTCAGTTCTGTATCCCAACGGTTTCGTGAATTGTCGACGGTATTCATCATGGTTTAGGGTTTTCATTGTCCCGTCATGAGGATTTGGGATCCAGAGAGGGTGCTGCATTTGAGCCATTCTTATGAGCTCATTCATTGCTGCACGGGCAAGGCCTGCTGCTGAGGATTTGTCAACTATCCCACCTGGTGCTGCATTCTATAACTAAAACAGAAATCATTTTAACGAATTTTATACCAGCAAAAGTAAATGACTTTTTTTTGAAACTTACTTCTACATTCCCATTATTCATAAACTTCTCACACTTTTCAAAAGAAAACAGTAAAACACTGACCTGATATCCGGTTGGTTCAAAGGCGGAACAATGTTCACAAAAGAACCTTGGAAGACCCTTCACAACCGTTCACTGCCAACCTTCACAGATAGCGCGACACAATCGATCTAAAACTAAAGCAGAAATTTCTTAAGGAAGCGTCTGCACTTTTGGTTTCTATTGGTAACCCTGACGATCACCATATATATAAGCGGGAACCGCGTTCCATGAAGCAAAGGGGTTGATAAAAAAAATTATTTTTTTAAAATGGTTATCGTCAATGATATTTATCTACAATTCTAGACCAATAATGTTTGCAAAAAATTTAGGAAGTTACCGGATGTGCACCTCTATATTGATTTTGGGTTTTCAGTTATCTCGATCCTCACAACGGATATATCTCACTTTATTCTTAAATCACATTTGAAAATGTCTTTTTTTTAATAATAATAATTTTGTTTAGGGTTTTCATTGTCCCGTCATGAGGATTTGAGATCCAGAGAGGGTGCTGCATTTGAGCCATTCTTATGAGCTCATTCATTGCTGCACGGGCAAGGCCCTGCTGCTGAGGATTTGTCAACTATCCCACCTGGACTTGCGGCTCGCAGTGCAACATCAACAGCAGAAAGTCCGTTCAAGAAATCGGAAGTGGGATTTGTAGCCGAATGCAGGCTATGAATATTGTTGACAACAGAGCCACCAGATGTCACACTCGAAGTAACATTGTGTAGAGAAGAAAGCGACAACATTTCTGTATATGGTCTCCCACGCAATTTTTCCGCAGCAAGCTGCACAACCAGGACAAAGACATAGAATTACAGACACTAAAATATTTACTAACACACCAACGGACATAAACATATAGCCGAGTGACCATAAGAAAATTCAAGGCTTAATAAAAAAACTTTACTTTAATCAAACTAAAAATGCACCGGTTGCATTTCGAGAATGCCCTTGAATATTAATATTTCAAAGCTAAATTAAGTTTGAGGGCAGTGGAACCAAACCTCATTTTTTTAATATTGTGTTCTCCAACCGCAGCTGTTGCACCTCAAAATGCATCTCCATGAGCATGGCAGGGTCCTCCACCATTGTAATAGCTGCAGTTCTTCATCGCTTCTTTGAGAGATCAATTTTCCATTTTATATCTTTCGATTTCTCCCCTCACTGTACCGTTATCGCGACGCTCTTTTTGAACCTATCAGTCCAAAAGTTAGCAGATGAGAGAAATGAAACGAGAAAGAAAAAGAAAGATTTAAAGAGTTCGCTGAATTTCCATGACTTTGTGCAGGAGTGTTTTACGGTGAATTTCCATGACTTTGTGCAGTGTGTTTTAACCCTAATGACCATAAAAATATAACCGCATACCTTCACCTTTGCGCGAAAGTTTTGGATCCAAAAACCTTATTTGCCTGTCCTCAAGACGCAATTTTGTACTGAGTTGTTGTCGCTGCGTTTTGTTGGGATGGGGGTTTTCCCTTAAAAACACGAAAACAACGAACCCAAATGAACTTCATCCGGAAAACTACCGTGCTTGACAAAAACCCAACTAAAACAAGAATGGTTTCATAACTTACTTCTCCATTTCCTGTATCCGTTCGGGGAGTGTGCACTGTGTTTCTTTCTTTCGGGTTGATTGCCCACTTGATCATCCCCGGATCGCTTCGCTTCCGCATTATCTCTCGCAGACCTACTCTCATACTCGTCATCGATGTTCATTCCCGATTGTGTGTGTGGACTACTGTGCCTTAATTCCGTTTGCCTTTTTCCAAGTGTGTGGGCTACTGTGTCCTTCAATGAAAGGCTTCCAATTGCTTCTTACTTGTCCATTAGTAACGAGAGAGAAAGAGGGAGAAGGATGCTCTCCATTCTCTCTCACCCGTCTCGGTCCTCAAACCAAAGGCGAGTTCGGTGTGTTAAAAAAGTTGCTCACACTTATAAATACCTCTGAGGTCTGAGGCTGTCCTAGCAAAGGTTGGCAGTAAGCAGTGGAGAAAAAGTTGGTATAGGCTAGGGTATGCCTGTGCATGAGATTAAGCCATAGTTTTTTTGACTTGCACTTTGCCAAGCTACGGTAATTATGTTTTTGTATTCCCTTTGTTACGGAATCAACCCTTTGTTCTTCTGCAAACAAAAGACCAGTTAGGCCCTGCTTGTCTTTTTGCTTCGCTTTTTAACACACCGAACTCGAGTCTTTGGTTTGAGGACCGAGACGGGTGAGAGAGAATGGAGAGCATCCTTCTCCCTCTTTCTCTCTGTTACTAATGGACAGTAAGAAGCAATTGGAAGCCTTTCATTGAAGGACACAGTAGCCCACACACTTGGAAAAAGGCAAACGGAATTAAGTCACAGTAGTCCACACACACAATCGGGAATGAACATCGATGACGAGTATGAGAGTAGGTCGGGCAGAGATAATGCGGAAGCGAAGCGATCCGGGGATGATCAAGTGGGCGATCAACCCTGAAAGAAAGAAACACGAGCACACTCTGAACAGATACAGGGAAATGGAGAAGTAAGTTATGAAACCATTCTTGTTTTAGTTGGGTTCAAGCACATTAGTTTTCCGGATGAAGTTCATTTGGGTTCGTTGTTTTCGGGTTTTTTAAGGGAAAACCCCCATCCCAACAAAACGCAGCGACAACAACTCAGTACAAAATTGCGTCTTGAGGACAGGAAAATAAGGTTTTGGATCCAAAACTTTCGCGCAAAGGTGAAGGTATGCAATTATATTTTTATGGTCATTAGGGTTAAAACACACTGCACAAAGTCATGGAAATTCACCGTAAAACACTCCTGCACAAAGTCATGGAAATTCAGCGAACTCTTTAAATCTTTCTTTTTTCGTTCTGTTTCATTTCTCTCATCTGCTAACTTTTGGACTGATAGGTTCAACAAGAGCGTCGCGATAACGGTACAGTGAGGGGAGAAATCGAAAGATATAAAATGGAAAATCGATCTCTCAAAGAAGCGATGAAGAACTGCAGCTATTACAATGGTGGAGGACCTGCCATGCTCATGGTGGAGGACCTGCCATGGTGGAGGATCCATCTTAACCCCCGATCTATCTAGAGGCATCAAATCTCTAGAGGTGCAAACCTCTTTTTTGAGTGCAAAACTTGAGGAAAGGTTTGCACTTTGAAAGTTTTGATGTCTCTAAGGGCTTGATAGATCCGGAGTTAAGATGGATCTTCGATGGTTTTTTACACATTTAGAAATAGATTCTTGAAATCATTTGTTTTCAGAGCCCGACAAAGTTTGAGGTAAGGAAGAAATTAAATCATTCTAATTCGGTGGTGTTTTTGCTCAAGGTAGAAATTAAATCATTCTAATTTGGTGGTAAGGGCGATTTGTTACACATGATCGCATTCATGGAGTCGAAGTAGATGAAAAGGTAAAAAGAAAAAAAGTAGGAAAAAAATTAAAATGCGAGGAGCAAACCAAATCAAACCTAAAAAATCTATCCCGAGTTAGGAATGTGAAATCATGAAATCATTTCCGTCAAATATTATTTTGAGGCAAGGCAGAAATTAAATCATTCTAATTTCTTGGTGTTTAGTCGAAATTAAATCATTCTAATTTCTTGGTGTTTAGTCGAAGGTAGAAATTAAATCATTCTAATTTGGTAGTAAGAGTGATCCATTACACACGATCGCATCCATGGAATAGAAGTAGATAAAAATGTAAAAAGCAAAAAAGTAGGAAAAATTTTTAAAATGCAGGGAGAAAATGAAATGAAACCTAAAATTCTCCTTTCTCCATTAATTAAAATGTAGGAGAAAATAAAATCAAACCTAAAATTCTATAGCACTTCGTACGGTGAAATCTTTTTTTTCCATTATGCTATTGCGGTTCAGTACTGTGAAATCCTCCTAAAATTCTATAGCAGTTCGTATAGTGAAATCCTTTTTTTCACTAAGCTATTGTAGTTTGTACTTTGTGAAATCCTCTCTCCATTTGCCACAGTTCCACTCTTCCTTTCTCCATTCGGTGATCACAGTTCAGTACACAATTCCACTCTTCCTTTCTCCATTAGGCTATAGCAATTCGTACTACGAAATCCTTTCTCCATTAGGCACAGACTCCACTCTTCGCACCATCACAGAGATTCTTCCTCACAAATACAATTCACACTTTATTTGTGTTAAATTTATATATCTAGGGAGATAAGTGATTTTTCATTAGGGCTAACATTACATTAATTAGATTAAATATTAAATATTAAATGTTAAACACTACTTTTACATTTACGTGTTTACATGAGATAGTCAATGCATGTAGTGTATTCAAATACAAACCTCCCTAATCAAAATTTATTAATATTAATATTGTAATATATTAATATGAATATATAATTAATAATAGTATTAGTATTAATATTTTAATATTAATATTAGGGTATTTGGCCCTTAGGCTTCACCTAACTATGGTATTTGGCCCATAGTATTTAGCCCATGGTATTAATAATAATTTATTCTATGGTATTTGACCCATACCCTTTAGCTAAATAAAACCTCATTTTTTGCATTTTCCTAAATATAAAAAAGGTTTATGGACTAAATATAAAAAGAGGTTTTATTTATTTACCATACCTTTAATTTATTTATATTTTTTATTTATTTACCATAACTCGGAGTAAGTATAAAAAAAAAGTTTTATTTATTTACCATACCTCCAATTTATTTATATTTTTTATTTATTTACCAAAAAAAAGAGGTTTTTTTTTATATTCCACCCAAGGATTTGGTTTCTAACCAAATTAATGTATGAGACCCCCCCCCCAGCGATTTATACGCAAGAGACACATCAAATTGGTATATGAGACCCCACAACAATTTGATTGCTAACCAAATTTGGTGTAGACGCCCGTCACGGCCAAGTGAGACATCAAATTGGTGTATGAGAACCCCTTGTTTGTGGGACAAGGGGTCCAACTCCGTGCACGGATTTGAATGATAACAAAATTGGTGTAAGAGACCCCGTTGTTTGTTTGTGGGACATGGGGCAAATTGGTGTAGGTGAGCCCCATGTCCACGCGGCGATTTGATTGTGATTTGAATGATAACTAAATTGGTGTAGGAGACCCCCCTTGTTTGTGGGACATGGGGAAAATTGGTGTAGGTGAGCCCCATGTACGCGTAGGGATTTGATTTGTGATTTGAATGATAACCAAATTGGTGTAGGAGACCCCCCTTGTTTGTGGGACATGGGGAAAATTGGTGTAGATGATCCCCATGTCCGCGCGAGGGATTTGTACTGCGATTTGAATGATAACCAAATTGGTGTAGGAGACCCCCCTTGTTTGTGGGACATGGGGGAAAATTGGTGTAGGTGAGCCCCATGTCCGCGCGAGAGATTTGACTACGATTTGAATGATAACCAAATTGGTGTAGGAGACCCTCTTGTTTGTGGGACATGGGGGCAAATTGGTGTAGGTGAGCCCCATGTCTGCGCAGGGGATTTGATTGTGATTTAAATGATAACCAAATTGGTGTAGGAGACCCCCCTTGTTTGTGGGACATGGGGCAAATTGGTATAGGTGAGCCCCATGTCCCAGGGCGAGGGATTTGATTGTTATGTTTACGAAGGCATACATACTCTAGCCCCCCTGTTGTTTTGAACATGTGACCTCTAAGGAGGAAACAAGAAACATGCTCTTAACCATTAGGCCCACTCAAGCTTTATATTACATTTATTACCTTACATTTCTCACATCAATAATTTATTAAAAGTCAAATTAGTTATTAATATTATAATAAACAATTATGGTGTAGTGGAAATCATTGATGAAATCACATTTTTCGAGTAAAACCTACAATACATTTTCAACCAAGATTATAAATTTGTGTTGTTTAGAATATATTTTTTGAATGCATAAATAGATTCAACACCCTAAAAAATCCATAAACACTTGAATAATACAAATTTAACATCTTAAACTCAAATTTTTTAAAAATCTCTAAAATAAACAAAAAAAAATATCATTTTGACTATAATTTAAAAAAAACTCAACAATTATTATCTATATAAAAAATTTAGTAATAAATGAAAAAACATTTTTTAATGTAAATAATTAAAAAAACACAATTTACAATATAAATTATTATATTTAAAATGAAATATTAAAATAAATTATGATTACTTAAATAAAAGTAAAATATATTTTTTAAATTTAATTAAATACCTTTTACTTCAAAATATATCCCCCTATAGGATAAAAAGATAATATAAACATAATTTACAAAATAATTTATTATATTTTAATTTAAATACATATTAAATGGTGACCATTTAAACCCTGAGAAAAAAATTATATTTTCAAATTATTTCAATAATTTTTACTTTTGCATATGCCCACGTATATGATCAATTTCTTTTTACATTTTCATATGTGCACATATATGATTACGAAAATAAAAAAATATATATTGATATGAAAAAAATTCAATAGATAAATATTGGTCCAACTCAAGATTACTACAAAGACATTAATTTTATTTGAAAGTGGATTTTTTTTTAAATAATATTATAATTAATTTTTTATTTCTCCAATAAATTTCATTAAAATATTGTAATTACCTACTCCCAATAACATAAATCAATCACTTAATACCTTATCTAATGGTACTTTTATTTATTCTTTATCTAATGGTATTTTTTATTTATTGTGAACTTAATTATTTATAATTTTTTTTAAAAAATCATAATGTATTATTTTTTTGGATTTTTTTGGAAGTTTTTTTCTACTTATTTTTCGGGTCTAATTTCTTAAAATCTAGCAATTTTATTAGAAAAGTTTTAGGAGTGAAATATCCACATTCCAAGTGCTCTAATTTGTTTATAGGGTGCTAAATTAGTATATGTAATGAGAAAACTGATTTAAACATCATAGATCAAGATTTCACCACATATTTTTCTTCACATATTCCCGCCCAAAAACTCTACATCCTATAAGACAAACAAGCTAGATAAGTATTGTCCTTTTAATACTTGAAAAAATACATCTACAACCTAAATAATGAAGGTAATATCCTTTTTCTTGGGGAATTTAATGCTCAAACTGCTACTAATCAAGCTAATATGTTAAGTAAAAACTCTAACCCCAACCCCTTGTGGCTTGACGATGATGGTAACTTAGCTAATAGATTCAAGAGAAAATTTGAAGACATATTCGAGAACTTATTTGAAAACGAGCTCCTCAAACTTTGTAGTTCCAAGAACCTAATCATTTAAAATGGTATTAACATGTGGCCTCTCTCATATGAGATGACTTGTTTCCATGGGCTGGGTAGTAGCATCGTGAATTATGAGATTTACGACACCCATGTTGTAACAACTATACACCTCAAAAAAAAGACATATTAAAATCTTCTTTTACCTTTAGAAATAACATCTTATCGAGTTGTAGGTCAAATTAAAATATTCAAACATTTACATACATGATTATGGTATAATGAAAAGAATATATAATCACCGATTCTTAACAAAGGTTTGACATGCATCTTATTTGACTCATATTTATGCCACGAACCCGGTTGTGTGTTTTCCCTCACACGTCTATAGTCTAATAAGGTATTATTGACTGCTACATATGTAATCGGCGGCAGATCTTACCACACAATCATTTACTTAAATCATTAATTCCAGTACCACTAATTAATCCGGCTTATTAATAGAAATCACTTGCATGCGTAAACGTTTGATATGATAACACTTGTCCGTGACCTACCTTGGCTCCATACGGGTCATCCACACCTTATCCGGGAGATCGACGGTGTGGTTGTGGGACTGCGATGGTTAGGGTAACCACCCACCCCACCCTCCGAGTTTGGTATTTCATTTGCTCCGTTTGCTTGGAACTACCTACGAGGCCGTGCAACTTTCCTTTATTATTTTGCGACGATGCTCACAAGTACACGCATTTGGCTCAATATGTTGCTTATTGGAACAATGCCAATTATTTCTCTCGACGCCGAGGTTATTTTCCTTTAACCCCTTCCATGAAATCTATTTGGTTTCAAGTTACACGTTTAACTCTTATTATGCATAGTTCTAAATTTCCTCTTTGTTACCAATTTCGAATTCTTCTTGAAAGGGGTTTAAGATTTTTAGGTTCCAAAGAATGATTATATCGATGCTATGCATGCCTCACCTCGAGTTGTGGAAATTCTTTGTTTATGAGCATGAGGTCTCCATGACCTATCTCCGGCCACTCCTCGACTCTCGCCTCCGGGGTAATGTACGGGGACTCTACTTTACATGTTTTCCTTTTTAATCTTTTGGGCTAATGCTTTGAACAGTGGTATTGTTTTCGGTGACTTCACCTTTCTAGTTTGTTGTCTACGGGGTTGGTTTCCCGGTCGTAGCTGATAACCCAAAGTTTGTTTGGAGTTTCTCCTCTTACAATCTCCTTCATGGTATGTTCCGGTAAAGCTCAAGGAAAATGGTGTTTTATTTATAAGCTCTTGTGCTATCAATGAATTCGGCATACACGCTCTCTTACGTAGGTTAATGTACGACAAGAGAGTTTCTCTCGGTCACGTAGTAACTCTGCTCTTATCTGTTTATGGTTAAGGGGTTGAGTGAGGGCTCACCCCCCTATACTTGTGTTCCATCCGTAACCTTCCTTTGCATGCCTACCCATATGCAAATTAGTGTAGGATTGGTTTGCTTTCCAAAGTCAAATATGTATTCATTTAATTGTATTACGAACTATTGAGCCTTAAGCTTGGCTCTTGGTAATGTCTACCGAGACAACATTTGCTTGGGTCTCTCAATACCGCATGTAATAATTTTACTGTTATGGTTGACCTACCGGGGTTAAGTTAGACTTACTTGTCAAATTTCTAGGGTTGTTAATATTGTATTCATTATTCAGTTTTCTTTTTTTGCGGTCGAAGACTTTTTTAAATATCTTTACTTCCCCTGCAAATGTATATATAAGTAATTTTCGCTCTTATGCTCTTAGTAGATGTTTTTTTCCGTGGGATTTATGAGAGGTCACTTTTCGCATGGGTATTCTGTTTCTGTTTATTCTCTATCTCGGGTACTCTACCCTTTGGAGTCCGGAATCCTAACCCTCACTTTGGGGGTCCGGGTTCTAAACCCTCAAGCGTAACCCTTGAGCTCATTTATGTAATGATAATCGTACTCCATGTAGAAATTTGAATAATAGCTGAATTATTCACCGAGATTATCCCGATTACACACTATTTAAGCTTCATGCATAATACATAACCTCTTCTACAATTGATCATCAATTTGCGGAAATTAGAAGCGAGTCGCATGCGCACATTAAAACATAATCAAGCACACATATAACACGGTATGTAATGGGGAAGCTTACAGCTGAAAACCCCCCAACTATCCGTATATTATAATGATAGAGAACATGTAACAATACATAGCACAAAGCTCCTCACGACTCTCGGCACTATCTCACATGCTACACACAAACTAGCTCGAGATATGAACAAGTCACAAGTTCAAATCTCTTCCACTTGTCTGCTCTGCCTCTCTTGCGCAATCCAAGATGAATAATGATGAGATCCAAGTTCGAATCCCATCGGCTTGTCTTGCGCAATCCTCATTGGCAAATCTCAATCAATGTGTGTGCAAATCTCATGCACGACTATAGTCACAAAGCGATAGTAGACTCACCCTTTCACCCACCTCTAACACTGGTCTCCACTGAACTTGTCCATGCACCGAGTTAAGCGATGTATTCTTTATTTGATTTATGAGTTAATAATTAGTGAATTAATTAATAATTAATTCACACCACTCATCACTAGTGTATTTATCGGTTAGACTAAATACAACTAGTTCAACTAAGTTAAACCGAACACTACTCCACCAAGTTGTCTCATCAACTCCACCAAACTACTGCCACATGAGTTCTAACCGAAGTCAACCATGCAATAGCTCAACTAACCCTTAGGAAAAGCGTATTTCCTTATATCGACTGCATGTGCCACATTCAAGCATCAAAGCCGAAGTGCTCCAAGAGGATAAGATAATGTTTAGAGTCCAAATATTATTAAGGGCTAATAATATTTGATTGTTCTATTTTTAGGCTGGCGGTCTAAAAAATAGACTTCGCCCAATGTCTAAAGATAGAGGTCCATCTATTTTTACCAACTTGACCAACCATCCACAAATATCATCCTGCAACTCATAGACCATGATCCATATGTCTAAAAATAGACATAGTCTAAAAATAGACTTTGCGCCAAAAATAGCCCTCGGGCCCACTTAGTGAAGGCGACTTCTTTTCACTAAGCTCCATCATCTTGTTGCATTTTCAACACTCCCTCTCAACAAGATATGGATTATACGCAACCCCTATCCTGCCTCTTTGGTATTCGAATTTTCTCCTGGTGAGCGCCTTCGTCGAGATATCGACATCACGATCCTCCGTGGGAATGTATGAAAGTAACATGATTCTCCGTCGCACACAATCTACGATATGATGGTACTCGATGTCGATGTGTTTGGATCTATCATGAAATACTTTGGATTAGGCGAGAGTTTACTACAACTACGGTTATCACAATAAATCACGGTAGGCTCCAAGTGTGACCCGAACAACACGACCAGGATCTTCCTCATCCATATAGCCTCGCATGCGGCCAAGCTTGCTGCCATATACTCGGCCTCTGCTGAAACCGAGTGCCACGGATCTCCGCTTCTGTTTGTACCAAGAAAGCTGCTGTCGACCCGATCTTGAAGATCCCTCCAAATGTGCTCTTTACGTCCGTTGGGCTCCCTGCCCAATCTACATCCGTGAAGCCACATAGCTTCACCTCGTCCTCCCTGTCTGTACCACAATCCATATCCTGATGTGCCTCTCCAGCTTGAGGTAAAACATTTATTCATTAATAATCCAACATTTGCAAAATATACAGAGGTCGAAGAAGTATTCATAAGGATGGTAAAAAATAAAATTATCGGAGGCATAAGTTTGGGAGAAATTGACTGATTTACTGCGAAAAGATAAATAGTAAAACAGGGCGAGTCAAATGGAAAACATATCGGTGAGGAAAAAAGGTAAAAAAGAGAAGGAAATTTTACGGTTAAAGAACAACGATGAAATGGATAATGTAAAACACAACATTGAAAGAGTATTAGAGCGAGTAAAGTGTATCAGATGAAAGTCAAAAGGCTAAATTCAAATCGAGTGAAAGATGCCAATGTGAAAGACACTCAACGATCGAATTCGTTGAGCAACGGCAAAGAGACAAATCAGAAAAAAGATCAAAGACGACAAACAACAACTTCAATAAAATCGAGGGACAACTTGCATTAGTTAGATAGACATCTCTATCTTCTTGCATGAAGATATTTATTTTTTTCTTGAATAATTCCTAAGTTTATTTTAGGATATTTTGTAAGATGTTTTTTCATAAATACTTCACATTTCAAAGTATTGAGGGTGGATGAATTGCTAAACATTTCTATAGCTTAAACTTTCGAGGGTTCTTTTTACCATTTTCAAGTCGGTAGATCTGGATTGAGAAATAAAGCATCATATTACAGGGATTCATGTGTTGAGTCACTTTAATGAAGTGCTTTCACTTTTTCTTTGTTTCTTTCTTATGTTTTTTCATATACTTATATGTTTCCTTAATCTAAATGATATAACAGGAATGTTATTACATAATATTTTTAATTACGCTCTATATTGAACTATTTGTCATTTACATGTTTTCTTCTGATGTCCATATTACGAAATTCTTCATTGCTCCTTAGATTCAATTGACCCTTGTATTTGCCCTCATTATCCGGATCTAAGAATCCTTAATTTATCTCTCATCCCGATTGAAACCATTTTACCATCCATCCTGAAGATTTGAATTGACCCAGCAATCTTAACCTGTGAAAATTTCCTTTAGACCTTGATTCTGTCCTACTCGCTTGATACATTGACTCCATTAGCCCAATGGAAAACATACTTGCAACTATCCATCTGAACCAGTGATTCTACCAACAAATCAAATCCAAAATCAAATCCTAGTCACTAAAATCAACAAAGTTAAATCATATAGAGAGAGCCCTCTCTCAGCTTTAGAAAAGGCTAGATCCTAAGCTTAAAAGTGGGTTTGTGGTTACCTATAATATTTCTTAAAACCAAAAAAGCAGAACAACCCTAGGAAATTATTGGAGTGATAATAGGGTCATGTCAAGTTTGGGTTTGCGGGAACCTCGGAATGACGCGAGAAGAACGAGCCCATGAACATCAAAGTGGAAGCAACAACAATAAAAGCTTCCACAATAATCAAAGGTTCAAAAAAAATTGAAGGTGAAATGTTATTATTGCAATAAATTTGGTCACTATACTCGTGATTGTAGGAAAAAGATAATCGATTAAGGAAATCGGAGAGGTAATGTTAGTAGAGAGAAAACTAACTCCATGTCCCTAGCATGCAACACCATGCATGAACCGTCCGATAAGGTGTGGCTATTAGACAGTGGTTGCGGTAACCACATGACATGCAACAAGAATTTGGTTACAAATTTGGATCAATTGGTGAAGACAGAGGTAAACTTGGGGACTCATAAGACTGCGGGACGCGAGATGGAAAAGGAGTGGTCAACATTCTTACCAAGCACGGGGGGCCAAAGACAATCGAGAGGTATATTATGTTCTCGCTTTCAAACACAATTTGATAAGTGTTGGTAAATTGATGTTGAAAGGATATAGAGTTATCTTTTAAGGGAAAGAATGTGTTATTTATGAAAAAAATTCCAAGAAATCATCCCATAACAAAGGTTCGGATGATGAGGAACACACTCTTTCCTATTATTATGAGCTACAACGATCGAGTTAGTTCTTTTACAATTGCATCTTCTAATTATTGCTTTGGTTATGGCACTTTCGGTTTGGACACTTGCATTTTTTCCGGTTTAATATTGTTGCGGCGAAACGAGATGGTTAGAGGATTACCTCCAATCAAAGAACACTGCTTGCACTTGTGAGTGTTACACCTTGGGAAAACAACATCGTGAATGTTTTAAAAAAAGGAGTTTCATACAAAGCAAATAAACCACTTGAGTTGGTGCATACGGACTTGTGTGGACCTATGAGGACACATTTAATTGGTGGAAGTTGTTACTTCCTCACTTTTATTGAAAACTATAGCGAGAAAGACTTAGCATAGAACCAAAGTGATCAAAAGGTTAATGTATTGAGATCATATCGTGGTGGAGAATATGATTCGAAAGCATTCCATGACTACTGCAAACAAAATGGAATCAAAAGACAATTTATAACTAGATACACACTTGTAGTAGAATGGTGTAGTAGAGAGAAAGAACAAAACAATCATGAACATGACAAGGAGCATGTTGAAAGAAAGAAACGTGTCTAATGAGTATTGGGCAGAACCGAGTTGCATGTGTTATTCATGTGATAAATAGATCTCGAGACTACAAAGAGTGCGATGAACACGGTACTAGAAGAAGCACGGTCACGTCTATCATGCGAGTGTATCTCATTTCAGAGTTTTTGGATGTGTATCCTATGCACATGCGCCTAAGGTCATAAGAGGAAAATTAGATGATCAAAGTGAGAAATACATATTTACTTGGTTATAGTGAGCGAGTCAAAAGCTTACAAATAACAAGACAATAATTAACTAAGATGTTGTGTTCAAAGAAAAAAGAGTCATGGAATGGAAGCGTATACAATCGATGCACAAACAACGTTGAAGGAAGAGGATGATGTAGCAAAAAAGGAGTAGCAAGAATCAAAAGAGTAGACACCAAACAGAGTCACACCAATAAGGACTCCAAGATTTTCTCGACATGCTTTGTGTAACCAGACTCCAAAAAATAGAAGAAAAGAGATATCAACGCCTTAGAAATAAGCCACTTCGAGGGGAAACCTCCAATACATTACATAAATGAAAAAATTCTTGGATGATACAATTTACAAAACCTCCTTTCTTTATATAGGAGTCCATGTGGCCATAATGTAATCCTAGTGGGCCACAATGCAATCCTAGCTGACCTAACAATAATAATTTAAGGGAACAATAATAACAAAATGGGGGTTACAAGGGTACAATAATAACAATAAGGGGGTTACACTAATAACAATAAGGGACTATACTAGTAATATAGGGACCTAACATGTCCCTCTCCTTAAAAAAAAGTGTTGTCCTCAACGCTTGAGTAGCTCTAGGTGCTTACGTATAAACTTCTCATCCTCCCATGTAGAATCTTCGGTGGGTAAGTTCTTCCACTTGATGAGATACTCGAAATTGATCGATTCCGTAGTCTGTCGAGTTCTTGTTTCCATGAACTCTTCAAGTTCCAATATGATTTTTCCTTCCTCATCAAGTTACGGGAAATATTGTTTGAGCTGGAAGATTTTCACTTATAACCTTCTTTAAGCATGAAACATGGAAGACTTTGGATGCACTCGCGAAGAAGCGAGAAGCTCCAATTTGTATGCCATAGTACCAATCTTTTGCACCACCTTGTAAGGACCATAGTACTTTGGCGATAATTTATTATCCTTGTTAGCTTGCTTGAGGGACATTTGTTTGTATGGTTGTAGTCTGTAAAAATACCCAATCTCCTACATCAAAACTTCTCTCGTTTGTGATGTTGATCTTCCTGTTGTTTCATTCGATTTTGTGCCAAATTCGGGTTATCCTTTTAAGAGTTGGAGAACTTCTTGCTGATGCTCGATGTGATCTTCCACTTGCTTGAACCTTCGAGTTTTCCCTTAAAGATGATGTGATGGATGGTGGATGATATCCATAAAGTGCCATAAATGGGGTCATTTTTTGTTGCGGTATGGAAGGAAGTGTTATACCACCATTCAGCGAGAGGTAACCACTTGACCCATTGTGTTTGTTTATCGGATACAAAACAACGAAGATATCCTTCCAAACATTTATTTACTATCTCAGTTTGACCATCAGATTGAGGATGATAAGATGAGCTATGAGCTAATTGAGTACCTAAACATGAAAATAACTCCGTCCAAAAAAATTCCATTAAAAATGGGATCTCTGTCGCTCACAATAACCCTTGGGCTTCCATGTAGCTTTTGAATTATGTCCATAAATGTAGTAGCAATTGTACTTTCTTTAAATGGATGAGATAATGCACAAAAGTGTGCATACTTGGTAAGTATATCAACTACCACCATGATGACACTCTTTCCTATGGACTTAGGTAAAACTTGTGATAAAATCCATTGAAATCTCCTCCCAACGTTGACTTGGAATGGATAAAGGTTGTAGAAGTCCCAGGGGGTCTTAATTGTCTCAACTTTATTTCTGTTGGAAAACCAAACATTCCGCCACAAACTTTTGAATATCGGATTTAAGGCCATCCCAAAAAAAATTATTTCTTCACCCCTGTGGTAAGTTTTTTAAAAAATCCCGAGTGTCCTCCTAAAGGAGAAGTGTGCAATTCTAGAAGAATCTTTTGTTTTAGTTGGGAATTCTTACAAAGATATAAGCGGTCTTTGTACCATAAGGAATAATTTTTCCAACTAAATGTATCGGATGTACTAGGATCTTGCTTGCAACTTTTGAATGAGTGTCCATACATCTTTTTCCTTCTTCCATTCATCTCTTGCTTCGGTTATCCAATCTAGTTGGATAATAGAAATGGCACAAAGCAATTTTTTCCACCTCTTCATTCTTTCTTGAGAGTGCATCTGCAACAACATTAAGCTTTCCTTTTTTTGTAGATTATTTCAAAGTCATAACCCAACATCTTTGTGACCCATTTTTCTGTTGCTCTTCGAAGATAGTCTTTGTTCCAAAAAGTGTTTAAGACTATCATGATCAGTTTTTACCTTGAAGTGTCTTCCCATTAGGTAAGTTCTCCATTTCTTTAGTGCATGCGATATTGCTAACATTTCCTTCTCATAAATAGGTTTACGTAAATACTTTCCTTTGATTGGACGAATTTCAAAAGCAATGGGTCTTCCTTCCTGCACTAAAATAGCACCAATTCCATTTCTCGAGGCATCACATTCCATAATAAAGGTTTTTTGTGAAGTCCGGCGTATCTAAGACCGGTGCTAGGCACATTGCCTCTTTAAGATGTTCAAAGGCCTTAGTTGCTTCAGGGAGTCCATGAAAATGCATCTTTCTTCAATAATGTTTTTTAGAGGTATTGCTATTCTCCCATAATTCTTAACAAACTTGCGATAATACCACTGTTAACTCGAGAAATCCTCGCAACTGCTTTATGGTTGTGGGAACTTTCCATTCCTTAATGGCTTTAATTTTGTTAGGGTCTACTTTAACACCCTCGTGAGATACAATATGACCCGGATATTACACCTCTTGTACTCCAAAGAAAAAATTTGGATGGTTTTTCATATAATTGTTTCTCCCTGCAATAGTTTGAGCACCCTTTCAACATGTTCAACATGATCCTTCCAAGACACTGCTATAGATTAATATATCATCAAAAAAATACTAGCAAAAAATTTTCTAAGGAAGGGTTTGAAAATGGAATTCATCAACCCTTGAAATGTAGAAGGTGAATTGGTAAGGCCAAAAGGCATGACCAAAAAATTCATAATGACCCTCATGAGTTCGAAATGCTATTTTTTGGAATATCTTCGAGTCTTCATTCTAATTTGATGATATCCCTGAACGAAGATCCAACTTGGTAAAATAAATTGCTCCATGTAATTCATCCAATAATTCATCAATCACGGGAATGGGAAATTTATCTTTAATGGTGAGCTTATTGAGCTCCCTATAATCCGAGACACATTCGCCATGATCCATCCTTCTTGTGTACCAATACTACGGGGAGCGAGAGAAAGAACTTTGACTAGGTTGAATTATACCCGCCTCTAACATTTACTGCAATCATACGTTCAATTTCACTCTTTTGGATGTAAGGATATCTATAAGGCATGATGTTTGGAGGAACACTTCCTGGAATCAAATGAATAGCATGATCATGATCACGAATAGGTGGGAGTCCTTTGGGAGTTTCAAACACCTTGGAATGATTGTCCAAGACTTGTTGGAGATCCGAAGAAATAGATGATTTTGATGTTGGAACATCTAGTGACCATAATTGTGCAATTACGCCTCGTTTTTATTTCTTTAGAAGCTTTGTCATGAAATTAGAGCTTATTATCTTTCCCTGGCTTCCCCGCAATACCCCGTAATTTGACTTCCTTTCCTTTTGAAAAAAAATTCAAGAAAATTTCTTGAAAATTAAAAGCTACCGTCCCCAAATATTGTAACCATTGTACTCCTAGTACAACATCAGCACCTCCCATAGGAATGGAAAGCGTTGGACTAGTCAATACATATTCCCCCCCCCCATGGTTAGCTTGATATTATGGCATTTTTCCCGGAGCAATTTATAGTTCCTCCATTTGCAACCATCACTTGACATTCGGTGTTGGGTATAGGAAACAATTTAATTCCTTGGCTACCTTACAATGAATAAAATTATGGGTGCTACCTGAATCAATCAACACTATTACCTTTTTTCTTCTTGATATGTACTTCTATCTTGAGAGTTTGAGGAGTGGTAATTCCTGCCCGAGTGCATTACACGATATGGTCGGATTCATTTCTTCCTCTTCTAGTGTTGGTTCCTGGTGTATATCCTCTTCTTGTTCATTTTCTTCTTCCTCTTCACAATCTATGTAAAATAATTTCTTCTCGGCACACATATGACCTTTAGTGTATTTGCTATCACAAGCTGTAGCAATGCCATTTTTCTCTTTTTTCCTCCAATTTTTGTGGTGTCAACCTTGTAGGTTGTGGAAATCTAGGCGTAGCAACACTTCCTTCTTTATATAATTGAGTGGTAGGCTTCCTTGTCGCCATAATTTTACATTCAAATTTTCTTGCCAACTTGAATTCCTTCTCCAATGAATGTGGTTCCAAAACGTGAACTTCATGTTGAATTTTATCCTTTAAAGTGCCTATGAAGAGATCAATCCTATGTTCCTCTAAAATATCAGTTACCCTTATATTCAACTTTTTGGAAGTCCTCAATGTGTTGCCCCACTAAACCCTTTTGTTTGAGATTTATCAATTGGCTAAAGAAGTTGTTGCTCTTTGTATCCTCATAATGTGCTATCATTTCCTCCATAAAAATTGACCAAGTGACAATTTTTTTACAGGAGCACAACCATTGATACCATACAAATGTATTTTGTTCTAAATTTAAAGTTGCAATGCGTACCTTTTGTGTGTTTTGCACGTTATGGAGATCAAAATATTGCTCCATCTGTAGTATCCATGTTACAGGATCCTTTCCATCAAACTTCCTCATATCCATTTTTTGGAATATGGTGGTTCTTCCCACCAAAATTAGAGTTTATGAAATCATGACTAACATTTATTTTGTTCTCATCATGAGGGTCTTCTACTATCTTTTCACCATTAGGAAACATTTCTTGTATCAACTTTGTCAAACCTTACGTATGCCTTTTAGATCATTCTTCATGTTTTCCATGTTGTCTTTCATGTCATCCATCTTAGCTTCCATGCCGGCTTCCATGCCATCCATCTTAGCTTCCATGCCCTTCTTCAAACCATCCATCTTCGCTTCAACGCCTTTCTTCAAAACTTCCATTTCATTTTTTTGTTGCTCTTTGCGAGAGTGAAATTTGTTGCACTTGCTCTTGTAATTTTGATAGATCATGTTGCAATTATTCATCTTCATGAGTCATAGTAGAGCCTTTTGAAGGCTTAATGGGTGTTGAATTATTTTTACGGGGCATATTTTAGAACCCAATATTGATATATATTCTACAATATGCCCTTGGAATCAATTCAAATTGATTCTTCAAACAAGACTTATGCAATTTGGGAAAAAAAAATACACACCTTTTTCTTGATTTTGAGGAGCTCGATATTGAAATTGGATTATCTCTGTGATTGCAGCACTTCAATATTTTAATTTTGGTAATGATGTAGCCCTCTAAATTATCTTTTTTAATTCCACGAGGTCTAACCTAATTTGGATTCTCCAAGACAAAGTTGTGTCCAATCTCCCACAATGACCTAATTATGGATTTGGTTCGGTAGAGTGAACTTGTACGAATTGCCACGTGCCATTGTTTCGTCCTTTCGGCTATGAAATTGATAGCAAAAGAAACTACGAGTCCGTGTACTTGCGACCACATTTTATGGAACTCAAATCCGATTCTCAAAGAGAGATTTATGAAGATTTTCCCACGATCACCTCTTTGAGATGAAATTCGGGAGCACTGAAAAAGCACTACCTTCCACGAGATCATATCTCCGAAAATATTACGAACCAAGCTCTGAATTTTTTTTACCATTTTCCTTAGGATTTATTCTTCCCACCATAAACATTTTAGCTTCTGAAACTTTGTAGAAACAAATTTATAGTGCCAATTCCATGATGACATGTTTAAGAGCACTGAAAAAATACCTAACTTACATAGATCATATCGCCAAAAAATATTGTGAAATAAGCTCTGAAATTTTTTTGACGATGTTCCTCGGGACTTCGGCTTCGTACGCTAAAACTTTCAGCTTACGAAAATTCATAGAAAAAAAAATTTATAGCGAAAAATGCCACGATGACTGTTTGGAGCGAGCGAAACCCTAGAATCCAAAGCTACGATACAAAATGTTGTGTAACCAGCTCCAAAAAATAGAAGAAAAAGAGATATCAACGCCTTATAAATAAGCCACTTCGAGGGGGCAACCTCCAATACATTACATAAATTAAAAAATTATTGGATGATATAATTTACAAAACCTCCTTTCTATATATAGGAGTCCATGTGGCCATAATGTAATCCTAGTGGGCCACAATGTAATCCTAACCGACCTAACAATAATAATTTAAGGGCACAATAATAAAAAAAATGGGGGGTTACAAGGGTACAATAATAACAATAAGGGGGTTACACTAATAACAATAAGGGACTATACTAGTAATATAGGGACCTAACACGACGACATGGATCTTCAAGCAAATCAACAAACCAAAATTCTCCAAGCAAGCAATCGGGTAATGAATCAAGCAATGGTAAGAAAAAATTTGAGAACTTTAAAAGATATTTAGGATGATTTGGATTTTAGTTCAAATTTTTGCATTTTTTTCATTCCAACCTTCTTCGTTTGAAGAATCAATCAAAGATGAAAATTGGGTGCAAGCCATGGATGAAGAGATTAATTCTATTGAAAAGAATAATACATGGGATTTGGTTAATTTTACAAAGGATAAAAAACCTCATTGGTATGAAGTGGGTGTACAAGACAAAGTTGAATGAGAAAGGTGAAATTGGAATATTTAAAGAAAGAATTGTAGCAAAAGGATTCTTGCAACAAGGAAGAATAGACTTCGAGAGAAACATTTTCTCCGGTAGCAAGATTAGATACTGCAAGAGCGAGTTCTAGCGACAACAACTCATAACAAGTGGAAATTATATATCACATGGAAGTCAAATCAACCTTCTTGAATGGAATTCTAGAAAAAAGAAATTTATGTGCGGCGACCACCACATTGTGAAGTTGGAGGTAAAGAAGATAAAGTTTACAAGTTGAAAAAAAAGCGCTCTATGAAGCTGAAGCAAGCACCAAGAGCATCGCATAGCGAGAATTAACAATTACATTATTAAGAATGTATTTTGGAGAAGGAGCATTGAGCCTACCTTGTACACAAAGGTAAATGAGGATGAAAAGATTTTGATTGTTTTCTTATATCTTGATGATATGATTTTTTATAGGTGATCCTTAGTTAGATGATCTTGGCATTGAAGTTAAGAAATACGGGAAAAAATGAATTTTTATTTTCCAAAATAAATATGCTAGAGATTTGGTGAAAAAGATTCGGGATGGATAATTTCAAACGTGTACCTATAGCGGTTGCAACGGGTACAAAGTTAAGTAAGGATGATGAAGCACCATATGTCAATCCAACTCTATTCAAAAGATTGGTTGGTAGCCTCATGTATCTCACAACTACAAGACCGAGATATTATGCAAGGAGTGAGTTTGATTTCCAGATTTATGGAGACTCCAAAAGACACACATTGGACTATAGGAAAAAATAATTATGACACACATGGCGAGGAACGAGAGATTGTGGCATAATCTATGCAAGTACATAAAAGAAAGATTTGATTGGATTTACAAAATAGTGTTTTTTTCGGGTAGTTTGGATGATAGGAAGAGCACATCCGGTTATGTGTTCCATCTTGGTTCAGAAGTGATTTCATGGGCATCTAAGAAGAAACCTTTTTCGACAATATCCTCGATAGAAGAAGAATATATATCAACACCATCGGTAGCATGTCAAGTAGTATGGTTAAGAAGAGTATTGGATGGACTCAAGCGAAACAACAAGGACCAAAAAACGATATACTGTGACAACACATGAGCGATTGCATTATCCAAGAATAGTGTGTTTCATGAAAAGAGAAAGCATATTGATACTAGATATCACTTTATTAGAGAACTTGTGAGCAATGGAGAAGTTCACTTGAAGCCTTGTAAATCTAGTGATCAATTGAGTGATATATTTATAAAGCCATAAGCAATAGATGTGTTTGAATTTCAAAAAAATATACTTGAGTGTTGTAAGCCTAGTTGAGACATAGACCAACAAGCATGTTTTAGTTGTCATGAGTTAATGTTTTAGCTTAGCGGTCCTAATTTAAGGGGGGAGTTTTAAAATAGTTAATTAACTCCCCCCATGCGAGTTAGACAATGAGTTAAGTAAGCATTGAGTAATCTCGGTTGTGTGATAGATGAATTTGGAAAGTGGGTTAGAGAGTTAGTTAAGTGAGTGACGGTCAAGTCAAGTTATGTAAGTGTGTGCATGTCAAGTGGGTTAGGATAAATACCCTTCACCGGGTTCATTGTATTCAAAGAGTGAGGCTGTGATTAATAGAAGAGCTGGGAACTAGTATTTTCCTTCGTGAAATACCCGTGTTATTTTGTGTTTAATATCAATGTGTCCAAAAATGTGAAACAACTTATTTCACATTTTAATTAACACCAACAATTTGAATATTATAATTTCATATGCAAGTCAATTTACCCAACAACTCACACCATTGCCAGAATGTTATAGGTAAAATTTTTTGACCTTAGTTGAACCATCTTTAACACAAAAAGAAAAATCTACTTAAACACATAGCTCTTCTATGGTCTTGAAGATAAAATTTACGGAGTTGAAAAAAAACGCTCTATGAGCTGAAGCAAGCACCAAGAGCATGCCATAGCGAGAATTGACAATTACATTATTAAGAATGGATTTTGGAGAAGGAGCATTGAGACTACCTTGTACACAAAGGTAAATCGGGATGAACAGATTTTGATTGTTTTCTTATATATATGATTTTTACGGGTGATCCATAGTTAGATGATCTTGGCATTGAAGTTGAGTAATCCGAAAAAAAATGAATTTTTATTTTCCAAAATAAATATGCTAGAGATTTGGTGAAAATATTTAGGATGGATAATTTCAAACGTGTACCTATAGGAGTTGCAACAAGTACAAAGTTAAGTAAGGATGATGAAGGACCATATGTCAATCCAACTCTATTCAAAAGATTTGTTGGTAGCCTCATGTATCTCACGGCTACAAGACCGAGATATTATGCAAGGAGTGAGTTTGATTTCCAGATTTATGGAGACTCCAAAAGACACACATTGGACTATAGGAAAAAATAACTATGACATACATAGCGGGAACTAGAGATTGTGGCATAATGTATGCAAGTACGAGAAAAGAAAGTTTCGATTGGATTTACAAATAGTGTTTTTTTCGGGTAGTTTGGATGATAGGAAGAGCACATCCGGTTATGTGTTCCATCCTGGTTCGAGTGTGATTTCATGGGCATCTAAGAAGAAAAATTTTTACGACACTATCATCGGTAGAAGAAGAATATGTAGCAACACCATCGGTAGCATGTCAAGTAGTATGGTTAAGAAGAGTATTGGATGGACTCAAGCGAAACAACAAGGATCAACAACGATCTTTGTGAAAACACATGAGAGATTGCATTATCCAAGAATAGTGTGTTTCATCAAAAGAGCAAGCATATTGATACTAGATATCACTTTATTAGAGAACTTGTGAGCAATGAAGAAGTTCACTTGAAGCCTTGTAAATCTAGTGATCAATTGAGTGATATATTTACAAAGCCATAAGCAATAGATGTGTTTGAATTTCACAAAAGATACTTGAGTGTTGTAAGCCTAGTTGAGACATAGAGAAACAAGCATGTTTGAGTTGTCATGAGTTAATGTTTTAGTTTAGCGATCGTAATTAATGGGGGGAGTGTTGAAATAGTTAATTAACTCCCCCCATGCGGGAGTTAGACAATGAGTTAAGTAAGCATTGAGTAAGGTGAGTTGTGTGATAGATGAATTTGGAAAGTGGGTTAGAGAGTTAGTTAAGTGAGTGACGAGTCAAGTAAAGTTATGTAAGTGTGTGCATGTCAAGTGGGTTAGGATAAATACCCTTCACAGGGTTCATTGTATTCAAAGAGTGAGGCTGTGATTAATAGAAGAGTCGAAACTAGTATTTTCCTACGTGAAATACTTGTGTTATTTTGTGTTTAATATCAATGTGTCGGGAAATGTTAAACAACTTATTTCACATTTGAATTAACACCAACAATTTGAATATTATAATTTCATATGCAAGTCAATTTAACCAACAACTCACACTATTTCCTTCGTCACATGAATGTAAACAGGGTGAGCCAAAAATCTTCAAATGAGAAATATTAGGCTTGTTATCGAAAACGCCTCTTCGGGTGTACTCATGCCAAGTCTTGTATGAGGACAACGATTTTGCACATATACCAGTAGTGTTGCATGCTTCAGCCCACAAGTGTATGGGAAGGTCCTGATCATGCAACATCGCCCGTGCGGCACCCATGATCATTTCTGTTCTTTCGCTCTGCGACCCCATTCTATTGTGGGTTATGAGGCGCTATGAGCTCTCTTCGAAATCATACATGCTTTGCAAAAGTTTTTGAATTAGCCGAGAGATGAATTCACCACCATTATCACTCCTAAGAGCCTTCACCTGCTTCCCCGACTCTTTCTCAACCGGTGCCTTGAACTCATAGAACTTTGAGTATGTCTCGCTCTTCTTCTGCATGAAGAAGATCCAAAACTTACGAGAAAAGTCATCAACAAATATCACATAATACCTATGCTTTGTTTGTCAAAGCTGCGAGAAAGTTCCACACACGTTTGTGTGAATTCTCTCAAGGATCGTTTTGGCGCGACTATCCTTCTCATGAAAGGTGGCTTTCACAAATTTTCCCAAAGTACATCCCTTGCATCGATCATTGCGAAAGTGTACCCTTGGGAAGCCTGGGTAGAAATCTGCTGTAAAATTTCAAAGCACCATGGTGAACATGGCCCAATCTCCTGTGCCACGGTTCGCCCTCATCCCGACTCACCACTCCTTCTTCTTTTCTTGCCATTCTTTGCGCAACCATCTACCTACAATTGATAAATGTTCTTAACTCGAACCCCTATCCTCCGAGGTTTCACCGGTTGCCTTAGTGCACGGGAAATCCTTTCCCTCGCTAAAGACAACATCATATCCCTTGTCTTCCAACATCTCCACGAGAGATCAGATTCTTCTTCAATCCTGGAACATGCATGACATCCTTCAATATGAAAGGTTTACCAGAATCCCTCTCAAAGGAAATGGTACCAATTCCGGTTGCATTGTATCTACCATCATCGCCGTCTCGATATGCACTCCAACATATTTCTCATCCGGATCGGTAAACAAATCTTTCTCTCCCAGGCCATATGGAAATATGCACCACTTTGTCAAGAAACCAAAGCTGATCCCATCACACTTGAGACCAAGCATGCAATCGGTGAAAAATCCAGCTCAAATTTTGAGGCTAAGGCCTCTCCAAGCTACGAGATCTAGCGACCTACTTATTTTTCTTCTTCTATGGACAATTAGTGGCGTAATGTACGTGTTGGTGACAATGAAAGCACTTCACCTTGGACAAGTCCTGCTTCTTTCCTTTCGCATCGAATTGAGAAGGATTTTTTATTTCCCTTCCCTTTCCTTGCTTTGAGATCCAAAGCACAATTTTCTTCATCTTCATTCTTCGATGAAGATCCATCCCTAGTACCCTCGCCTTATCTCCTCCTGCACAAGATGCGACCAAAGTCGCTCCCATCTGGCGGTTTCTCCCGACCATTGATAGAGTCCTCATAACTATGCCAACTCTTTGGTAGCCCAAGGAGAGCCAAGCTCACCAAGTCCCCTTCATCTACAATAACCCCCCACACTTTCTAGCTCATCCACTGCTTTGGAAAAAACTTTCGTGAGGTACTTGGGTATCTTGTCGCCTTTCTCCAATTTTATTTTCTCGAGTTTATCTTTAAGCGCCAACTTCCTCTGGTCGCTTCTGATTTGGAACAAGTCTGTCAAAGCTTTCCACATCAAGAATGGAATATATTTACCATGAAGGCTGGACACTATGTGATCCTTCACACCTTCCAACAGAATCCTTCGACATTTTTATGTCTTCTTTTGCCATGTGTCAAGTGTGGCTGCATCGCTAGAAGCAGGTTTTGGAATTTCTGCATCTATGAACTCCTTCAACCCATTTTCATCCACCACCACCTCCATCCTGTCCTTCCATGAAATATAATTCGAGCTGCCCTCAAGGGCATACTCCAATCGCAATCCGTTGAAAGACATTTCAATGAATTCTCAACTTCGACACCAAGAAAACACTACTACAAATTCGAATTCCACCGACACGGAACTCAATTGTTTCAATAATTGCAATCTACTCCAATGATCAGCTGCTTCGATAGGAAGAGCACATCCGGTTATGCGTTCCATTCCGGTTGGGTGTGATTTCATGGGCATCTAAGAAGAAAAAATTTTTCGACACTATCATCATAGAACTTTGAGTATGTCTCGCTCTTCTTACTGCATGAAGAAGATCCAAAACTTACGAGAAAAGTCATCAACAAATATCACATAATACCTATGCTTTCTTTGTCAAAGCTGCGAGAAAGTTCCACACACGTTTGTGTGAATTCTCTCAAGGATCGTTTTTGGCGCGACTATCCTTCTCATGAAAGGTGGCTTTCACAAATTTTCCCAAAGTACATCCCTTGCATCTGATCGATTGCGAAAGTGTACCCTTGGGAAGCCCGGTAGAAATCTGCTTGTAAAATTTCAAAGCACCATGGTGAACATGGCCCAATCTCTTGTGCCACGGTTCGCCCTCATCCCGACTCACCACTCCTTCTTCTTTTCTTGCCATTGCTGCGCAACCATCTACCTACAATTGATAAATGTTCTTAACTCGAACCCCTATCCTCCGAGGTTTCACCGGTTGCCTTAGTGCACGGGAAATCCTTTCCCTCGCTAAAGACAACATCATATCCCTTGTCTTCCAACATCTCCACGAGAGATCGAGATTCTTCTTCAATCCTGGAACATGCATGACATCCTTCAATATGAAAGGTTTACCAGAATCCCTCTCAAAGGAAATGGTACCAATTCCAGTTGCATTGTATCTACCATCATCGCTCGTCTCGATATGCACTCCAACATATTTCTCATCCGGATCGGTAAACAAATCTTTCTCTCCCGGCCATATGGAAATATGCACCACTTTGTCAAGAAACCAAACTGATCCCATCACACTTGAGACCAAGCATGCAATCAGTGAAAAATCCAGCTCAAATTTTGAGGCTAAGGCCTCTCCAAGCTACGAGATCTAGCGACCTACTTATTTTTCTTCTTCTATGGACAATTAGTGGCGTAATGTACGTGTTGGTGACAATGAAAGCACTTCACCTTGGACAAGTCCTGCTTCTTTCCTTTCGCATCGAATTGAGAAGGATTTTTATTTCCCTTCCCTTTCCTTGCTTTGAGATCCAAAGCACAATTTTCTTCATCTTCATTCTTCGATGAAGATCCATCCCTGGTACCCCGCCTTATCTCCTCCTGCACAAGATCTGACCAAAGTCGCTCCCATCTGGCGGTTTCTCCCGACCATTGATAGAGTCCTCATAACTATGCCAACTCTTTGGTAGCCCAAGGAGAGCCAAGCTCACCAAGTCCCCTTCATCTACAATAACCCCCCACACTTTCTAGCTCATCCCCTGCACTTTGGAAAAAACTTTCGTGAGGTACTTGGGTATACTTGTCGCCTTTCTCCAATTTTATTTTCTGAGTTTATCTTTAAGCGCCAACTTCCTCCGGTCACTTCTGATTTGGAACAAGTCTGTCAAAGCTTTCCACATCAAGAATGGACTATATTTACCATGAAGGCTGGACACTATGTGATCCTTCACACCTTCCAACGAGAATCCTTCGACATTTTGATGTCTTCTTTTGCCATGTGTCAAGTGTGGGTGCATCGCTAGAAGCAGGTTTTGGAATTTCTGCATCTATGAACTCCTTCAACCCATTTTCATCCACCACCACCTCCATCCTGTCCTTCCATGAAATATAATTCGAGCTGCCCTCAAGGGCATACTCCAATCGCAATCCGTTGAAAGACATTTCAATGAATTCTCAACTTCGACACCAAGAAAACACTACTACAAATTCGAATTCCACCGACACGGAACTCAATTGTTTCAATAATTGCAATCTACTCCAATGATCAACTTTGCTACGATACCATGTAGAAATTATATAAATTATATACCACAATAATCAAAGGTTTTAAAAATTGAAGGTGAAATTTTATTATTGCAATAAATTTGGTCATTGTACTTAGGATTGCGGGGAAAAAGATAGTTGATCAAGGAAATCAAAGAGGTAATGTTAGTACAAAGAATAATATCTCCATGTCCCTAGCATGCAACACCAAGCATGAACCATCGATAAGGTGTGTATATTAGACGGTGATTGTAGTAACCACGTGACATGCAACAAGAATTTGGTTGCAAATTTGGATGAATTGGTGAAGACAGAGGTAAATTTGGGGACTCGTAAGAATGTTGATGTAGATGGAAAAGGAGTGGTCAACATTCTCACTAAGTAGGGGGGGGAAAAATAAAATGCGAGATGTATATTATGTTCCTGGTCTCAAAAAAAAATTTGATAAGTGTTGTTAAATTGATGCGGGAAATGATACAAAATTATCTTCCAAGGGGAAAAAATGTGTTATTTATGACAAACCACTGAAGAAAGCGACCCATAGCAAAGGTGCGGATGATGAGGGACACACTCTTTCCTCTAATTATGAAATACAATGATCGAGTTAGTTCTTTTATAGTTGCATGTTCTAATGATTACTTGGTCAAGATGATAGACTTTCCATTTGTGTTGAGTTGCTATGGACAAAATGGTTACGACGAGTGTCTAACCTTGCTCTTTGGAGCAAATGTTTCACCATAGTCGACACCAAAGCTATTGTGAGAATCCTTTGGCAACAAACCTTGCCTTATGTTTCTCAACTTTTCCTTTTTCATTTAGCTTGGTCTTATATACCCATTTTACACAATTTTTGTTTTGTCTCTTCGGAGATCGGCCAATTCCAAAGTTTGATTTTTCTCTATGGCAGAAATTTCTTGGTTAATTGCTTTGACCCAATGCTTTTCTTTATTTGCTTCTTCAAAATAAGTCGAGTGAGTTGAAATGAATGCAAACATATTCTGTTGTTCGATTCATGCTTACGTTCATATATCTCTACGATACTTCTTGTTTTTTTGTCCCTCTTCGAAGATGTTTGATCATTGGCTAAATCGGTGCTTGATGATGTTCCATTTTCATAATGTCTTTGGCTATTCCTGACCACTGCAATCTTGGAGGCTGTGGTGGATAAAAAAGCTGATTTGATGTTTCATCTACATGGTCAAACCAAGATTTATTTTCGAAAAAATTTCACATCTCTGCTTATAATGAACTTTTTTGGAAATGGGGTTATAAAGTCTATAGGCTTTTCGATTTGCTCACTCTAACCCAAAAAATATGCATTTCTCACTTCTATCATCAAAATTTTTTTCTTATTTTTTTCGGGGAACATGAGAAAAAAGCTGCGATCCAAAGATTCTAAAGTGTGACACATTTACCTTGTTTCCATCCCATGCTTCTTGAGGTATTTTATCTTGTAGGGTGGATGTTGGAGATCTGTTAAGAACATACTGCTACTTTGTCAACTCTTGCTTTAGCCCAATAGTCATTTATCAACTTCTTATCCCCCTAGCATGCATCTCACGATGTTCATGATCGACTAATTATTTCTTTCTACTACTCCATTTTGTTGTGGAGTGTATTTGGTTGTGTACTTGCATTAGGATACCTTGTTGTTGACAAAATGTTTTGAATTCATTTGAGGTGTATTCTCCTCCTACGTACGATGCGAGTAATTTCAAGAGTTTTCCACTCTATTTTTTCTGCTCTGCCTTGAACTCCAAAAAATCTAGAGAAGGTATCGATTTGTTTTTTTAAAAAAATACACCCATATCTTCTGCTAAAGTCATCAATAAATTTCAAAAAATTAGAAACTACCACCAATGGAAAATGTCTGCATTGGACCACGGATGTCGGTATGGAAAAGTGCCAAAGGCTCTTTCGCCCTTGAGGTTGATGAGGGAAAACTATCTCTTTTATGCTTGGACAAGACACAAACTTCACAATTACAGAAATTTTCACTGATAGTAGGTAGACCAATGACTATAGATTTCTTTTGAAGCAGGTGAGACTCTTGAGTTTGGAATGTGACCATACCTAGAATGCAATAGATGAATTTCATCTATTCTTGATATATTGTGGACTAAATATTGGTTGGTATTTTGGCTTCTAAGGGTCAATGGAAACATCCTACTCTTGGTATTTTCAACTTTTGCTATCAACCTTTTATGAGGATCTTTGTCATATATATAGCAGGTGTTCTTTTGAAACAATACATCATAGCCATGTTCCATTAATTGTCCTACACTAAGGAGGTTATGTTTGAGTTGAGGAACATAATAAACATCAGGGATGTATTTGTTTTGATTCTTCTTAGTAAGAATAGGAATAGTACCTTTTCCTTCATCTTTAATACTTGTACAATCTCCAAGTGTTATCTACGATGTTATGGAAGCATCTAGAGAAGAAAGAAGTCTCTTGTTGCTGTCATGTGATTGCTTGCATCATTTGTCGAGCAACCAAAGATCTTCCCTCTGTTTGTCTTCTAAGAAATGGCATGAAAGAAACATGGTCTTTGAGTATTCTCCTTCAGCTTTGTTGGAGAGATTGATATAGCCTGCTGTCTTTGATCGACTATTTCTTTCTACATTCATGTTCGTAGTGGCCAAACTTCTTACGGTAGTAACATCGAACACTCGATGTGTTCCATGACCTTCCTCTACGATTTCGGTTTTGTGGAGGTCTCCCTTTGCTCTGTTGCATGATGGTGATCGGATCCGCCATTGCCTCGAGCTCTGCCTTGCTTGTCGCCGCCTCTGTATCCTCACGCTACGCCTCTATCAAATGAGAGGTGTGCTTTGAAGGCTTGTTCCGTGGAATCTTCGGTCGGATTGAGTCTTGTTTCGTGTGCCAAAAGTGATCTAGTCAACTGTTCTCTCTGAGAAAGTTTTAAAATATTTGGATTCCAACATGGGTTTGTGACAATCTTGTCATAGTTCTTTGGAAGTCTTCGAAGAACTTTTTCAACAACTTTCTAATACTGTAATGGTTTCACCAATGAGTTTTATTTGATTCACTATTCCCATGACTTTGGTCATGAGCTGATCCACATTCTTAGTGTCGGACATCTTTAGAGTTTCAAAGCTGAGCTCTCAATGTTTGCGGTTTAACGGTATTTCTTTGTATCATCTCCTTGATACGCGGCTTGAAAAAATATCCCAACATTCTTTTGCTATTTTCGCACCGATTATTTTGTCAAAAAATAGAGTCATCGACTAAATTTTGTATCCGACATTTGGCTCTATGCTCCCTCTTTACGAGTTCTATAGCTGCATTTCTCGATTATTGGTCATGGCCGCCCATGCTTCTTGGGTCGGCTCTACATAAGCAATCGGAAGCGTGTCCCAACAATCTTGTGCTTGTAAAAAAAGTCTTCATTCTCAAATTCCAAAATTCATAATTTTTTGCCAATCGGATTTGGTGTACGTGGCAAAGAACTTGAAGAGGCCATTATTTCTTCAAATGCGCCTTTTGTAAATCTCCTCTAAATTTTTTAAATCTCTTAAAGACTTAAATTTTTTTTCTTGAAACCCTCTTTTAAATTTCAGCCCTCTTCTCTCTTTAAACAAAAAACTTCACTCATACTCTTTTGAAACCCCCTTTTTTTTTAAAAAACGTTTCAAAAACATTTAAAGTTATATATATATATATATATATATATATATATATATAAACTTTTTTCTTTATGACTTTCACCTTTTTTTAAAGTCGACACTTTAAAGAAGAGCTTTCCTTTAAAACAAAAATCTTTATATCAAACTTTGAATACGTTGACCTTCGTATCTTTGAAAATCGATTTTTTAAAAAAATCTTTAATACGAACGCTTCATACCTTTTTTGAGAAACGATTTTTTTAAAAAATCCTTACGTTTAACGCATCATTTCTTCATGCATGCGTAACAAAATTTCAAATTGACTTTAACGCAGATGCGTTAATTTTTTTTCTTGGAGACTGGCGCAATCCCGAGGGGAATAGACGCGACTGTTTCAAACCCCGAAGAAAGCATCCCATAGCAAAGGTGCAGATGATGAGGAACACACTCTTTCCTCTAATTATGAAATACAACGATCGGGTTAGTTCTTTTATAGTTGCATGTTCTAATGATTACTTGGTTATGGCACATTCAATTTGGACACTTTAATTTTTTCTGTTTAATATTGTTGCGGGAGAAACGGATGGTCGAGAGAATTACCTCCCATCAAAGAACCTGCTAGAACTTGTGAGTGTTGCACCTTGGGAAAACAACACCGTGAAATTTTTTCGAAAAGGAGTTTCATACAGAGCAAAGAAACCACTTGAGTTGGTGCATACGAGACTTGTGTGGACCTATGAGGACACAATTAATTGGTGGAAGTTGTTACTTCCTCACTTTTATTGATGACTATAGCAGAAAGAATTGGGTTTATTTCTTGAAGCAGAAGTCTAAAACCTTTGCAAACTTCAAAGAGTTCAAAGCCTCGGCGAGAGAACCAAAGTGATCGAAAGATCGATGAATTGAGATCATATCGTGGTGGAGAATATGATTTGAAAGAATTCCATGACTACGAAAACAACATGGAATCAAAAGATAATTTACAACTAGATACACACTGTATCGAATGGTGTAGCGAGAGAGAAAGAACAAAACAATCATGAACATGACAAAGAGCATGTTGAAAGCAAAAAAAACCTATCTAATGAGTATTGGGCGGGAAAGCGGTTTCATGTGCTATTCATGTGATAAATAGATCTCCTACAAAGAGTGTGATGAACAAAATACCGGAAGAAGCATGGTCACGTATGTCATGCGGTGTATCTCACTTCGAGTTTTTTGGATGTGTATCCTATGCACATGTGCCTAAGGAGATAAGAGGAAAAATTAGATGATCAAAGTGAAAAATGCATATTTACTTGGTTATAGTGAGCGAGTCAAAAGCTTACAAATTGTATAACTACTGTTACGAAGAAGACAATAATTAGGCTGGGATGTTGTGTTCAAAGAAAAAAGAGTCATGGAATGGAAATTTATACAAAACAATCGATGCACAAACAACATTGATGGAAGAGGATGGTGTAGCGAGAAAAGGAGAAGTGAGAATCAAAGGAGCGAGACACCAAACGGAGTCACACCAACAAGGACACCAAGATTTTGAGAGCGACATGGATCTTCAAGCGGATCAACAAACCAAAATTCTCCAAGCGAGGCAATCGGGTAATGAATCAAGCAATGGTATGAAAAAGATGAGAACTTTAAAAGATATTTATGATGATTTGGATTTTAGTTCAAATTTTGCATTGTTTTCATTCCAACCTTCTTCTTCGAAGAATCAATCGAGAGATGAAAATTGGGTGCAAGCCATGGATGAAGAGATTAATTCTATTGAAAAGAATGATACATGGGATTTGGTTAATTTTTCCAATGGATAAAAAACCTCATTTGTATGAAATGGGAGTACAAGACAAAGTTGAATGAGAAAGGTGAAATTGACATATTTAAAGCAAGACTTGTAGCAAAAATATTCTCGCAACAAATGGGGAATAGACTTTGGCGAAACATTTTCTCCGATGGCAGATTGGATAGTGCAAGAGCAATTCTAGTGACAACAACTTATAAAAGTGGAAAGTATATATCGTATGGATGTCAAATCAACCGTATGACATCAATACGGGGAGCATTGAGCCTACCACTGTACACAAAGGTAAATGAGGATGAACAAAATTTGATTGTTTTCTTATATATATGATTTTTACGAGGTGATCCTTAGATGATCTTGGCATTGAAGTTAAGTAATCTAAGTAATGCTGAAAAAAATGAATTTTTATTTTCCAAAATAAATATGCTAGAGATTTGGTGAAAAGATTCGGGATGGATAATTTCAAACGTGTACCTATAGGAGTTGCAACAAGTAGAAAGTTAAGTAAGGATGATGAAGGACCATATGTCAATCCAACTCTATTCAAAAGATTGGTTGGTAGCCTCATGTATCTCACGGCTACAAGACCGGATATTATGCAAGGAGTGAGTTTGATTTCCAGATTTATGGAGACTCCAAAATACACACATTGGACTATAGGAAAAATAACTATGACATACATAGCAGGGAACTAGAGATTGTGGCATAATGTATGCAAGTACGAGAAAAGAAAGTTTCGATTGGATTTACAAATAGTGTTTTTTTCGGGGTAGTTTGGATGATAGGAAGAGCACATCCGGTTATGTGTTCCATCCTGGTTCAGGGTGTGATTTCATGGGCATCTAAGAAGCAACCTTTTCTAACACTATCGTGAGTAGAAGAAGAATATGTAGCAACACCATCGGTAGCATGTCAAGTAGTATGGTTAAGAAGAGTATTGGATGGACTCAAGCGAAACAACAAGGATCAACAACGATACTATGACAACACATGAGCGATTGCATTATCCAAGAATAGTGTGTTTCATCAAAAGAGCAAGCATATTGATACTAGATATCACTTTATTAGAGAACTTGTGAGCAATGAAGAAGTCCACTTGAAGCCTTGTAAATCTAGTGATCAATTGAGTGATATATTTACAAATCCATAAGCAATAGATGTGTTTGAATTTCACAAAAGATACTTGAGTGTTGTAAGCCTAGTTGAGACATAGACCAACAAGCATGTTTGAGTTGTCATGAGTTAATGTTTTAGTTTAGCGGTCGTAATTAAGGGGGGAGTATTAAAATAGTTAATTAACTCCCCCATGCGAGAGTTAGACAATGAGTTAAGTAAGCATTGAGTAAGGCTGAGTTGTTTGATAGATGAATTTGGAAAGTGGGTTAGAGAGTTAGTTAAGTGACTGACAGTCAAGTCAAGTTATGTAAGTGTGTGCATGTCAAGTGGGTTAGGATAAATGACCTTCACCAGGTTCATTGTATTCAAAGAGTGAGACTGTGATTAATAGAAGAGACGAAACTAGTATTTTCCTACGTGAAATACTTGCGTTATTTTGTGTTTAATATCAATGTGTTCGGAAATGTTAAACAACTTATTTCACATTTGAATTAACACCAACAATTTGAATATTATAATTTCATATGCAAGTCAACTTAACCAACAACTCACACTATTTCCACAATGTTATAGGTACAATTTTTGACCTCAGTTGAAACATCTTTAACACAAAACAAAATCTACTTAAACACATAGCTCTTCTACCTTCACCTTCACAACGTAGAAGTGAACAACAATAGTAATAGAGTCAATTTTTTGTCTAGGCAATAGAATACAACAAGAACACAACTATTCTAATGCAAAGGCTCCTTTTATTGAGCCCTCACTCCTATGGCTTTGAGACCAATTGAAGGTTATTTAAGGTTACAAAGTACAGAGCATAAAACACATTAACAACAAGCAGCTACGCATAACAGAGAAACAACAAACCCCAAAAGGGGTTACAACTCGTAAAGTATTGATAAGAACTCTTCTTTTATTGAATAATGAAACAGCAAAGCATCTTCAGCTGCATTACAACTCTTACCATACATTAATACTATGCATCATCTCGATTTATACAAAATTTAAGTCTGTTACATATATTTAAAAAATCAGTTTTGCATCTTTGAATTCCAGTAAATCCATACGGTGTTGCCCCTTCTAAACTCAACAAGACATGGGGTGTCTCCTATTAATTTCAACTAGCCCAATTCTATCATGCATCTTCCAAAATCGGTGATGACCTGATTTCTCCTAGTGTGTAGGAGATCAGTCGTTGCACCGTTTGGATATCTTCCATTGCAGGACTGGGTGTTGTCATATTGGCTAACAATGTTTGGAATGCAACTGTCAGAATAGATCCCCTTTTCTGCATACTACTCGAGCTACTTCCAATTTCAGTGGAAAATGGTACAGGCCCATCTGGGTGAAGTACAAAGCCAGATGGCAAAAACAGAAGCATAATCACCTTCACCTTCTTCCATCACTATATGCATGGAAGCAATGTCGATAGGAGCACAAACAATAATGGACCCCCCAAGCGTCGGTACAGCAATCCTGCAAAATGAATGCAGCGTGATCCATATCGGTACCCTGCAAATGTTGAAATAAACAAATTGACATATTAATGATAGGGTAAACAATTTATGGCATTAATCATGCTTCTTTCTCATTCCCCAAGTACTTCTGCAAGTGTGCATTTGTTCAATATACTCTAATATTCAATGTTAAGATAACACTTACATTTGATGCGAAGAGGCTAACACTGGTCCGAGGATGTTGTCCCTTCACAATGCGAGTTATTTCTTTCTTTGGTTCACTGGTGGAGAGCATATAGCACTGCATTATTTGATCTTCAAATGTTAGTGACATATTCTTAGCATTATATACAAGTTGATCAGTGGAACAATTCTATCTATAACTCATTTAAACCTGGCTTCGACGATTCAGATCTCGCAGGAAATCGAACAATTTCTGAGGAGTAACGGGAAGCCGGACTGAAGTGGCAGCACAGAGCACAACACGGCCAGGCAACTCAGGGTTCTCCGCGTTCTTCCGTGTGGACACTCGGCGGGATAACATTGCCCAGTTGTTAACCATCGATGGACACAGACTAGTGCAGAAGTCACTCGTGATTCGCTGAGCAAGTTTCAGCAAACTTTGCCGGCCTCTCTGATCTGGGAAAGCTGATCGAAAACCTAAATATTTTCAGATGAAAATAGCAGTCTCAATCAGATCTTACAAACGGTAAAAAACAAAATTCATAGTAATGAAATATAAAGCTGATAGCCTTACCACTAGTATCTGCATTTATTTCCATGAGGAGAGCGAGACGTTCGCATTGATGCTGCAGCGCTGACAGCCAACGCTGCGACCCAAACGCCAAACCGGAGCTGACCACACGACGATACAGGCTGAGGACACCACTATCGTCATAATCGATATGCTCTACCCAGGTAACCTGTTATACACATACAATTAATCATTCAGTCATCAATGAAAACGCGTAGCCAAGGAAGCAGGGATAATAATGCTTTAACATGGAATTAGTGTATGAGCAATAATTACATCGGAACGATTGCCAAGGGAGTTCCTCAATTATTAATCCCGATGGCTGCCTTTTGCAATTCACCGGAATTGACTTCTCTACTAAACTGTCCGGAGAAACATCTACGACGGCCCAAACGCGTGCACTGAGCTGCTTGCAGAACCTTAAGAAATAGAATCCTCTAACTGGACCAAGCGGTGAGAGAACATGGACTTCCATGTACATCTGTTATGACATGAGAGAACATGGAACCTTTTTAAGAAGAATCTAATCGGATTAGTTATTTTAGAGCACAAATTTTTATGGAATACAATGCTGTTAAGAGATTAACATACCAATTGGAGTTCGCCGTTCCTGGTATCCCCTACACCACTGCATAAGACTTCCAATGTTGTGGCTCTGAAAACAATCGATGGGAACATTTCCGCATAACGTTTCTGAGTTGTATACAAAATTTCCGTTAGTACAGTATCAGTAATTAGAATTCAATCAAGTAGGGAAGAAGATGAAGTGGCAGTTTGTTTACGTACCGCACTCATTAGTATGTCCACCAGATTCATACTATTCATAAGCACGGTCCCATCATGTCGGTTTGCTTCAGTTCTGTATCCCAACGGTTTCGTGAATTGTCGACGGTATTCATCATGGTTTAGGGTTTTCATTGTCCCGTCATGAGGATTTGGGATCCAGAGAGGGTGCTGCATTTGAGCCATTCTTATGAGCTCATTCATTGCTGCACGGGCAAGGCCTGCTGCTGAGGATTTGTCAACTATCCCACCTGGTGCTGCATTCTATAACTAAAACAGAAATCATTTTAACGAATTTTATACCAGCAAAAGTAAATGACTTTTTTTTTGAAACTTACTTCTACATTCCCATTATTCATAAACTTCTCACACTTTTCAAAAGAAAACAGTAAAACACTGACCTGATATCCGGTTGGTTCAAAGGCGGAACAATGTTCACAAAAGAACCTCGGAAGACCCTTCACAACCGTTCACTGCCAACCTTCACAGATAGCGCGACACAATCGATCTAAAACTAAAGCAGAAATTTCTTAAGGAAGCGTCTGCACTTTTGGTTTCTATTGGTAACCCTGACGATCACCATATATATAAGCGGGAACCGCGTTCCATGAAGCAAAGGGGTTGATAAAAAAATTATTTTTTAAAATGGTTATCGTCAATGATATTTATCTACAATTTTAGACCAATAATGTTTGCAAAAAATTTAGGAAGTTACCGGATGTGCACCTCTATATTGATTTTGGGTTTTTCAGTTATCTCGATCCTCACAACGGATATATCTCACTTTATTCTTAAATCACATTTGAAAATGTCTTTTTTTAATAATAATAATTTTGTTTAGGGTTTTCATTGTCCCGTCATGAGGATTTGAGATCCAGAGAGGGTGCTGCATTTGAGCCATTCTTATGAGCTCATTCATTGCTGCACAGGGCAAGGCCTGCTGCTGAGGATTTGTCAACTATCCCACCTGGACTTGCGGCTCGCAGTGCAACATCAACAGCAGAAAGTCCGTTCAAGAAATCGGAAGTGGGATTTGTAGCCGAATGCAGGCTATGAAGATTGTTGACAACAGAGCCACCAGATGTCACACTCGAAGTAACATTGTGTAGAGAAGAAAGCGACAACATTTCTGTATATGGTCTCCCACGCAATTTTTTCCGCAGCAAGCTGCACAACTAGGACAAAGACATAGAATTACAGACACTAAAATATTTACTAACACACCAACGGACATAAACATATAGCCGAGTGACCATAAGAAAATTCAAGGCTTAATAAAAAAACTTTACTTTAATCAAACTAAAAATGCACCGGTTGCATTTCGAGAATGCCCTTGAATATTAATATTTCAAAGCTAAATTAAGTTTGAGGGGCAGTTCTCCAACCGCAGCTGTTGCACCTCAAAATGCATCTCCATGAGCATGGCAGGTCCTCCACCATTGTAATAGCTGCAGTTCTTCATCGCTTCTTTGAGAGATCAATTTTCCATTTTATATCTTTCGATTTCTCCCCTCACTGTACCGTTATCGCGACGCTCTTTTTGAACCTATCAGTCCAAAAGTTAGCAGATGAGAGAAATGAAACAGAAAGAAAAAAGAAAGATTTAAAGAGTTCGCTGAATTTCCATGACTTTGTGCAGGAGTGTTTTACGGTGAATTTCCATGACTTTGTGCAGTGTGTTTTAACCCTAATGACCATAAAAAATATAATTGCATACCTTCACCTTTGCGCGAAAGTTTTGGATCCAAAACCTTATTTGCCTGTCTCAAGACGCAATTTTGTACTGAGTTGTTGTCGCTGCGTTTTGTTGGGATGGGGGTTTTCCCTTAAAAAACCTGAAAACAACGAACCCAAATGAACTTCATCCGGAAAACTACCGTGCTTGACAAAAACCCAACTAAAACAAGAATGGTTTCATAACTTACTTCTCCATTTCCTGTATCTGTTCAGGGAGTGTGCCTGTGTTTCTTTCTTTCAGGGTTGACTGCCCACTTGATCATCCCCGGATCGCTTCGCTTCCGCATTATCTCTGCCAGACCTACTCTCATACTCGTCATCGATGTTCATTCCCGATTGTGTGTGTGGACTACTGTGCCTTAATTCCGTTTGCCTTTTTTCCAAGTGTGTGGGCTACTGTGTCCTTCAATGAAAGGCTTCCAATTGCTTCTTACTGTCCATTAGTAACAGAGAGAAAGAGGGAGAAGGATGCTCTCCATTCTCTCTCACCCGTCTCGGTCCTCAAACCAAAGACTGAGTTCAGTGTGTTAAAAAAGCTGCTCACACTTATAAATACCTCTGAGGCTGAGGCTGTCCTAGCAAAGGTTGGCAGTAAGCAGTGGAGAAAAGTTGGTATAGGCTAGGGTATGCCTGTGCATGAGATTAAGCCATAGTTTTTTGACTTGCACTGCCAAGCTACAGTAATTATGTTTTTGTATTCCCTTTGTTACAGAATCAACCTGTTCTTCTGCAAACAAAAGACCAGTTAGGCCCTGCTTGTCTTTTGCTTCGCTTTTTAACACACTGAACTCAGTCTTTGGTTTGAGGACCGAGACGGGTGAGAGAGAATGGAGAGCATCCTTCTCCCTCTTTCTCTCTGTTACTAATGGACAGTAAGAAGCAATTGGAAGCCTTTCATTGAAGGACACAGTAGCCCACACACTTGGAAAAAGGCAAACGGAATTAAGTCACAGTAGTCCACACACACAATCGGGAATGAACATCGATGACGAGTATGAGAGTAGGTCTGGCAGAGATAATGCGGAAGCGAAGCGATCCGGGGATGATCAAGTGGGCGAGTCAACCTGAAAGAAAGAAACACAGGCACACTCCTGAACAGATACAGGGAAATGGAGAAGTAAGTTATGAAACCATTCTTGTTTTAGTTGGGTTCAAGCACATTAGTTTTCCGGATGAAGTTCATTTGGGTTCGTTGTTTTTCAGGTTTTTAAGGGGAAAACCCCCATCCCAACAAAACGCAGCGACAACAACTCAGTACAAAATTGCGTCTTGAGGACAGGGCAAATAAGGTTTTGGATCCAAAACTTTCGCGCAAAGGTGAAGGTATGCAATTATATTTTTATGGTCATTAGGGTTAAAACACACTGCACAAAGTCATGGAAATTCACCGTAAAACACTCCTGCACAAAGTCATGGAAATTCAGCGAACTCTTTAAATCTTTCTTTTTTCGTTCTGTTTCATTTCTCTCATCTGCTAACTTTTGGACTGATAGGTTCAACAAGAGCGTCGCGATAACGGTACAGTGAGGGGAGAAATCGAAAGATATAAAATGGAAAATCGATCTCTCAAAGAAGCGATGAAGAACTGCAGCTATTACAATGGTGGAGGAACTGCCATGCTCATGGTGGAGGACCTGCCATGGTGGAGGATCCATCTTAACCCCCGATCTATCTAGAGGCATCAAATGTCTAGAGGTGCAAACCTCTTTTTTGAGTGCAAAACTTGAGGAAAGGTTTGCACTTTGAAAGTTTTGATGTCTCTAAGGGCTTGATAGATCCAGAGTTAAGATGGATCTTCGATGGTTTTTACACATTTAGAAATAGATTCTTGAAATCATTTGTTTCAGAGCCCGACAAAGTTTGAGGTAAGGAAGAAATTAAATCATTCTAATTCGGTGGTGTTTTGCTCAAGGTAGAAATTAAATCATTCTAATTTGGTGGTAAGGGCGATTTGTTACACATGATCGCATTCATGGAGTCGAAGTAGATGAAAAGGTAAAAGAAAAAAAGTAGGAAAAAAATTAAAATGCGAGGAGCAAACCAAATCAAACCTAAAAAATCTATCCCGAGTTAGGAATGTGAAATCATGAAATCATTTCCGTCAAATATTATTTTGAGGCAAGGCAGAAATTAAATCATTCTAATTTCTTGGTGTTTAGTCGAAATTAAATCATTCTAATTTCTTGGTGTTTAGTCGAAGGTAGAAATTAAATCATTCTAATTTGGTAGTAAGAGTGATCCATTACACACGATCGCATCCATGGAATAGAAGTAGATAAAAACGTAAAAGCAAAAAAGTAGGAAAAATTTTTAAAATGCGAGGAGAAAATGAAATGAAACCTAAAATTCTCCTTTCTCCATTAATTAAAATGTAGGAGAAAATAAAATCAAACCTAAAATTCTATAGCACTTCGTACGAGTGAAATCTTTTTTTTCCATTATGCTATTGCGGTTCGTATGTGTGAAATCCTCCTAAAATTCTATAGCGGTTCGTATAGTGAAATCCTTTTTTTCACTAAGCTATTGTAGTTTGTCTTGTGAAATCCTCTCTCCATTTGCCACAGTTCCACTCTTCCTTTCTCCATTCGGTGATCACGGTTCGTACACAATTCCACTCTTCCTTTCTCCATTAGGCTATAGCAATTCGTACTACGAAATCCTTTCTCCATTAGGCACTGACTCCACTCTTCGCACCATCACGAGAGATTCTTCCTCACAAATACAATTCACACTTTATTTGTGTTAAATTTATATATCTAGGGAGATAAGTGATTTTTCATTAGGGCTAACATTACATTAATTAGATTAAATATTAAATATTAAATGTTAAACACTACTTTTACATTTACGTGTTTACATGAGATAGTCAATGCATGTAGTGTATTCAAATACAAACCTCCCTAATCAAAATTTATTAATATTAATATTGTAATATATTAATATGAATATATAATTAATAATAGTATTAGTATTAATATTTTAATATTAATATTAGGGTATTTGGCCCTTAGGCTTCACCTAACTATGGTATTTGGCCCATAGTATTTAGCCCATGGTATTAATAATAATTTATTCTATGGTATTTGACCCATACCCTTGACTAAATAAAACCTCATTTTTTGCATTTTCCTAAATATAAAAAGGTTTATGGACTAAATATAAAAAGAGGTTTTATTTATTTACCATACCTTTAATTTATTTATATTTTTATTTATTTACCATAACTCTGGAGTAAGTATAAAAAAAAAGTTTTATTTATTTACCATACCTCCAATTTATTTATATTTTTATTTATTGACCAAAAAAGAGGTTTTTTTTTATATTCCACCCAAGGATTTGGTTTCTAACCAAATTAATGTATGAGACCCCCCCCAGCGATTTATACGCCAAGAGACACATCAAATTGGTATATGAGACCCCACAACAATTTGATTGCTAACCAAATTTGGTGTAGACGCCGTCACGGCCAAGTGAGACATCAAATTGGTGTATGAGAACCCCCTTGTTTGTGGGACAAGGGGTCCACCTCCGTGCACGGATTTGAATGATAACAAAATTGGTGTAAGAGACCCCGTTGTTTGTTTGTGGGACATGGGGCAAATTGGTGTAGGTGAGCCCCCATGTCCACGCGGCGATTTGACTTTGTGATTTGAATGATAACTAAATTGGTGTAGGAGACCCCCCTTGTTTGTGGGACATGGGGAAAATTGGTGTAGGTGAGCCCCATGTCCGCGTAGGGATTTGATTTGTGATTTGAATGATAACCAAATTGGTGTAGGAGACCCCCCTTGTTTGTGGGACATGGGGGAAAATTGGTGTAGATGATCCCCATGTCCGCGCGAGGGATTTGTACTGCGATTTGAATGATAACCAAATTGGTGTAGGAGACCCCCCTTGTTTGTGGGACATGGGGAAAATTGGTGTAGGTGAGCCCCATGTCCGCGCGAGAGATTTGACTACGATTTGAATGATAACCAAATTGGTGTAGGAGACCCTCTTGTTTGTGGGACATGGGGCAAATTGGTGTAGGTGAGCCCCATGTACGCGCAGGGGATTTGATTGTGATTTAAATGATAACCAAATTGGTGTAGGAGACCCCCCTTGTTTGTGGGACATGGGGCAAATTGGTATAGGTGAGCCCCATGTCCCGGGCGAGGGATTTGGCTTGTTATGTTTACGAAGGCATACATACTCTAGCCCCCCCTGTTGTTTTGAACATGTGACCTCTAAGGAGGAAACAAGAAACATGCTCTTAACCATTAGGCCCACTCAAGCTTTATATTACATTTATTACCTTACATTTCTCACATCAATAATTTATTAAAAGTCAAATTAGTTATTAATATTATAATAAACAATTATGGTGTAGTGGAAATCATTGATGAAATGACATTTTCGAGTAAAACCTACAATACATTTTCAACCAAGATTATAAATTTGTGTTGTTTAGAATATATTTTTTGAATGCATAAATAGATTCAACACCCTAAAAAATCCATAAACACTTGAATAATACAAATTTAACATCTTAAACTCAAATTTTTTAAAAAATCTCTAAAATAAACAAAAAAAAATATCATTTTGACTATAATTTAAAAAAAACTCAACAATTATTATCTATATAAAAAATTTAGTAATAAATGAAAAAACATTTTTTAATGTAAATAATTAAAAAAACACAATTTACAATATAAATTATTATATTTAAAATGAAATATTAAAATAAATTATGATTACTTAAATAAAAGTAAAATATATTTTTAAATTTAATTAAATACCTTTTACTTCAAAATATATCCCCCCTATAGGATAAAAAGATAATATAAACATAATTTACAAAATAATTTATTATATTTTAATTTAAATATCATATTAAATGGTGACCATTTAAACCTGAAAAAAAAATATATTTTCAAATTATTTCAATAATTTTTACTTTTGCATATGCCCACGTATATGATCAATTTCTTTTTACATTTTCATATGTGCACATATATGATTACGAAAATAAAAAAAAATATATTGATATGAAAAAAAATTCAATAGATAAATATTGGTCCAACTCAAGATTACTACAAAGACATTAATTTTATTTGAAAGTGGATTTTTTTTTAAAATAATATTATAATTAATTTTTTTATTTCTCCAATAAATTTCATTAAAATATTGTAATTACCTACTCCCAATAACATAAATCAATCACTTAATACCTTATCTAATGGTACCTTTATTTATTCCTTATCTAATGGTATTTTTTATTTATTGTGAACTTAATTATTTATAATTTTTTTTAAAAAATCATAATGTATTATTTTTTTGGATTTTTTTGGAAGTTTTTTTTCTACTTATTTTCGGGTCTAATTTCTTAAAATCTAGCAATTTTATTAGAAAAGTTTTAGGAGTGAAATATCCACATTCCAAGTGCTCTAATTTGTTTATAGGGTGCTAAATTAGTATATGTAATGAGAAAAACTGATTTAAACATCATAGATCAAGATTTCACCACATATTTTTCTTCACAGATTCCCGCCAAAAACTCTACATCCTATAAGACAAACAAGCTAGATAAGTATTGTCCTTTTAATACCTGAAAATAATACATCTACAACCTAAATAATGAAGGTAATATCCTTTTTTCTTGGGGAATTTAATGCTCAAACTGCTACTAATCAAGCTAATATGTTAAGTAAAAACTCTAACCCCAACCCCTTGTGGCTTGACGATGATGGTAACTTAGCTAATAGATTCAAGAGAAAATTTGAAGACATATTCGAGAACTTATTCGACACCGAGCTCCTCAAACTTTGTAGTTCCAAGAACCTAATCATTTAAAATGGTATTAACATGTGGCCTCTCTCATATGAGATGACTTGTTTCCATGGGGTACAGGTAGTAGCATCGTGAATTATGCGATTTACGACACCCATGTTGTAACAACTATACACCTCAAAAAAAATACATATTAAAAAAAAATAATCTTCTTTTACCTTTAGAAATAACATCTTATCGAGTTGTAGGTCAAATTAAAATATTCAAACATTTACATACATGATTATGGTATAATGAAAAGAATATATAATCACCGATTCTTAACAAAGGTTTGACATGCATCTTATTTGACTCATATTTATGCCACGAACCCGGTTGTGTGTTTTCCCTCACACGTCTATAGTCTAATAAGGTATTATTGACTCGCTACATATGTAATCGGCGGCGAGATCTTACCACACAATCATTTACTTAAATCATTAATTCCGGTACCACTAATTAATGCGGCTTATTAATAGAAATCACTTGCATGCGTAAACGTTTGATATGATAACACTTGTCCGTGACCTACCTTGGCTCCATCCGGGTCATCCACACCTTATCCGGGAGATCGACGGTGTGGTTGTGGGACTGCGATGGTTAGGGTAACCACCCACCCCACCCTCCGAGTTTGGTATTTCATTTGCTCCGTTTGCTTGGAACTACCTACGAGCCGTGCAACTTTCCTTTATTATTTTGCGACGATGCTCACAAGTACACTGCTTGGCTCAATATGTTGCTTATTGGAACAATACCAATTATTTCTCTCGACGCCGAGGGTTATTTTCCTTTAACCCCTTCCATGAAATCTATTTGGTTTCAAGTTACACGTTTAACTCTTATTATGCATAGTTCTAAATTTCTTCTCTGTTACCAATTTCGAATTCTTCTTGAAAGGGGTTTAAGATTTTTAGGTTCCAAAGAATGATTATATCGGTGCTATGCATGCCTCACCTCGAGTTGTGGAAATTCTTTGTTTATGAGCATGAGGTCTCCACGACCTATCTCCGGCCACGCCTCGACTCTCGCCTCCGGGTAATGTCGGGGACTCTACTTTACATGTTTTCCTTTTAATCTTTTGGGCTAATGCTTTGAACAGTGGTATTGTTTTCGGTGACTTCACCTTTCTAGTTTGTTGTCTACGAGGTTGGTTTCCCGGTCGTAGGTGATAACCCAAAGTTTGTTTGGAGTTTCTCCTCTTACAATCTCCTTCATGGTATGTTCCGGTAAAGCTCAAGGAAAATGGTGTTTTATTTATAAGCTCTTGTGCTATCAATGAATTCGGCATACACGCTCTCTTACGTAGGTTAATGTACGACAAGAGAGCTTTCTCTCGGTCACGTAGTAACTCTGCTCTTATCTGTTTATGGTTAAGGGGGTTGAGTGGGGGCTCACCCCCCTATACTTGTGTTCCATCCGTAACCTTCCTTTGCATGCCTACCCATATGCAAATTAGTGTAGGATTGGTTTGCTTTCCAAAGTCAAATATGTATTCATTTAATTGTATTACGAACTATTGAGCCTTAAGCTTGGCTCTTGGTAATGTCTACCGAGACACCGTTTCTTCGGGTCTCTCAATACCGCATGTAATAATTTTTCTGTTATGGTTGACCTACCGGGGTTAAGTTAGACTTACTTGTCAAATTTCTAGACTTGTTAATATTGTATTCATTATTCAGTTTTCTTTTTTTGCGATCGAAGACTTTTTTAAATATCTTTACTTCCCCTGCAAATGTATATATAAGTAATTTTCGCTCTTATGCTCTTAGTAGATGTTTTTTTACGTGGGATTTATGAGAGGTCACCTCGCATGGGTATTCTGTTTCTGTTTATTCTCTATCTGGGTACTCTACCCTTTGGGTCCGGAATCCTAACCCTCACTTTGGGGGTCTGGGTTCTAAACCCTCAAGCGTAACCCTTGAGCTCATTTATGTAATGATAATCGTACTCCATGTAGAAATTTGAATAATAGCTGAATTATTCACCGAGATTATCCTGATTACACACTATTTAAGCTTCATGCATAATACATAACCTCTTCTACAATTGATCATCAATTTGCGGAAATTAGAAGCAGTCGCATGCGCACATTAAAACATAATCAAGCACACATATAACACGGTATGTAATGGGGGAAGCTTACAGCTGAAAACCCCCAACTATACTGTATATTATAATGATAGAGAACATGTAACAATACATAGCACAAAGCTCCTCACGGCTCTCGGCACTATCTCACATGCTACACACAAACTAGCTCGAGATATGAACAAGTCACAAGTTCAAATCTCTTCCACTTGTCTGCTCTGCCTCTCTTGCGCAATCCAAGATGAATAATGATGAGATCCAAGTTCGAATCCCATTGGCTTGTCTTGCGCAATCCTCATTGGAAATCTCAATCAATGTGTGTGCAAATCTCATGCACGACTATAGTCACAAAGCGATAGTAGACTCACCCTTTCACCCACCTCTAACACTGGTCTCCACTGAACTTGTCCATGCACCGAGTTAACTGATGTATTCTTTATTTGATTTATGAGTTAATAATTAGTGAATTAATTAATAATTAATTCACACCACTCATCACTAGTGTATTTATCGGTTAGACTAAATACAACTAGTTCAACTAAGTTAAACCGAACACTACTCCACCAAGTCGTCTCATCAACTCCACCAAACTACGCCACATGAGTTCTAAGCTGAAGTCAACCATGCAATAGCTCAACTAACCCTTAGGAAAAGCGTATTTCCTTCTGTCAACTGCATGTGCCACATTCAAGCATCAAAGCTGAAGTGCTCCAAGAGGATAAGATAATGTTTAGAGTCCAAATATTATTAAGGGCTAATAATATTTGATCGTTCTATTTTTTAGACTGGCGAGTCTAAAAAATAGACTTCGCCCAATGTCTAAAAATAGAGGTCCATCTATTTTTTACCAACTTGACCAACCATCCACAAATAGCATCCTGCAACTCATAGACCATGATCCATATGTCTAAAAATAGACATAGTCTAAAAATAGACTTTGCGCCAAAAAATAGCCTGCGGGCCCAATTAGTGAAGGCGACTTCTTTTCACTAAGCTCCATCATCTTGTTGCATTTTCAACACTCCCTCTCAACAAGATATGGATTATACGCAACCCCTATCCTGCCTCTTTGGTATTCGAATTTTCTCCTGGTGAGCGCCTTCGTCAAGATATCGACATCCCGATCCTCCGTGGGAATGTATGAAAGTAACATGATTCTCCGTCGCACACAATCTACGATATGATGGTACCCGATGTCGATGTGTTTGGATCTATCATGAAATACTTTGGATTAGGCGAGAGTTTACTACAACTACGGTTATCACAATAAATCACGGTAGGCTCCAAGTGTGACCCGAACAACCCGACCAGGATCTTCCTCATCCATATAGCCTCGCATGCAGCCAAGCTTGCTGCCATATACTCGGCCTCTGCTGAACTCGAGTGCCACGGATCTCTGCTTCTGTTGTACCAAGAAACTGCTGTCGACCCGATCTCGAAGATCCCTCCAAATGTGCTCTTTACGTCCGTTGGGCTCCCCTGCCCAATCTACATCCGTGAAGCCACATAGCTTCACCTCGTCCTCTGTCCGTACCACAATCCATATCTCGATGTGCCTCTCTAGACTTGAGGTAAAACATTTATTCATTAATAATCCAACATTTGCAAAATATACAGAGGTTGAAGAAGTATTCATAAGGATGGTAAAAAATAAAATTATCGAGAGGCATAAGTTTGGGAGAAATTGATTGATTTACTGCGAAAAGATAAATAGTAAAACAGGGCGAGTCAAATGGAAAACATATCGAGTGAGGAAAAAAGGTAAAAAGAGAAGGAAATTTTACGGTTAAAGAACAACGATAAATGGATAATGTAAAACACAACATTGAAAGAGTATTAGAGCAGTAAAGTGTATCAGATGAAAGTCAAAAGGCTAAATTCAAATCAGAGTGAAAGATGCCAATGTGAAAGACACTCAACAATCGAATTCGTTGAGCAACGGCAAAGACACAAATTAGAAAAAGATCAAGGACGACAAACAACAACTTCAATAAAATCGAGGACAACTTGCATTAGTTAGATAGACATCTCTATCTTCTTGCATGAAGATATTTATTTTTTCTTGAATAATTCCTAAGTTTATTTTAGGATATTTTGTAAGATGTTTTTTCATAAATACTTCACATTTCAAAGTATTGAGGGTGGATGAATTGCTAAACATTTCTATAGCTTAAACTTTCGAGGGTTCTTTTTACCATTTTCAAGTCGACGGATCTGGATTGAGAAATAAAGCATCATATTACGGGATTCATGTGTTGAGTCACTTTAATGAAGTGCTTTCACTTTTTCTTTGTTTCTTTCTTATGTTTTTTCATATACTTATATGTTTCCTTAATCTAAATGATATAACGGGAATGTTATTACATAATATTTTTTAATTACGCTCTATATTGAACTATTTGTCATTTACATGTTTTCTTCGATGTCCATATTACGGAATTCTTCATTGCTCCTTAGTTTCAATTGACCCTTGTATTTTGCCCTCATTATCCGGATCTAAGAATCCTTAATTTATCTCTCATCCCGATTGAAACCATTTCACCATCCATCCCGAAGATTTGAATTGACCCGACAATCTTAACTCGTGAAAATTTCCTTTAGACCTTGATTACGTCCCTCTTGCTTGATACATTGACTCCATTAGCCCAATGGAAAACATACTTGCAACTATCCATCCGAACCCGGTGATTCTACCAACAAATCAAATCCAAAATCAAATCCTAGTCACTAAAATCAACAAAGTTAAATCATATAGAGAGAGCCCTCTCTCAGCTTTAGAAAAGGCTAGATCCTAAGCTTAAAAGTGGGTTTGTGGTTACCTATAATATTTCTTAAAACCAAAAAAAAACGAGAACAACCCTAGGAAATTATTGGAGTGATAATAGGGTCATGTCAAGTTTGGGTTTGCAGAACCTCGGAATGACGCGAGAAGAACGAGCCCTCGAGTAATGCAAACATGGAACAATGGAAGAAAGACAAAAGGAAGAATGCCCAAGCGTTGCTTCTTATCCGGCGAGGGAGTGGACCGAGCAGTGTTCCGAGAAGATAATCATCACGTACGCAACAAAGGAAGCATGGGAAACTTTGGCGAAAAAGCTATCATGGTATGGAAAAATACAATATTGTTAAATTGTAGAATACTAGGAGAGGTTTTGAAATTACGCAAATGAAGGAGACATAAGACATCAATTCTTTCATGAATCGGGTCATGCTTGTAGTAAATCGAGTTAAAAAATTATGGTGAAGACATTAAAAAATAAAACTATGATTGAGCGAGGTCCCTAGATCTTAGTTTACGAAATTTGATGTTGTGGTAGCAACCATAGAAGAAGCCAAGGATTTGGAAAAACACATAGTTGATGAATTGATGGGATCACTTCTATCGCATGAGGCAAGGATATACGGGAAATAAGGATCCCACTTTAGAAAACAACTTTCAAAATTCAAGTTTATATTTCAAGATGTTGAGGCGAGAGGTTGATCGAGAGAAACATGATGAGACGGAAGCTACGGTGGTCGGAGAGATGGTTGAGAAGAGCATGAACATCAAAGTGGAAGCAACAACAATAAAAGCTTCCACAATAATCAAAGGTTCAAAAAAATTGAAGGTGAAATGTTATTATTGCAATAAATTTGGTCACTATACTCGTGATTGTAGGAAAAAGATAAGCTGATTAAGGAAATCGGAGAGGTAATGTTAGTAGAGAGAAAACTAACTCCATGTCCCTAGCATGCAACACCATGCATGAACCGTCCGATAAGGTGTGGCTATTAGACAGTGGTTGCGGTAACCACATGACATGCAACAAGAATTTGGTTACAAATTTGGATCAATTGGTGAAGACGAGAGGTAAACTTGGGGACTCATAAGACTGCGGACGCGAGATGGAAAAGGAGTGGTCGACATTCTTACCAAGCACGGGGGGCCAAAGACAATCCGAGAGGTATATTATGTTCCTGCTTTCAAACACAATTTGATAAGTGTTGGTAAATTGATGTTGAAAGGATATAGAGTTATCTTTTAAGGGAAAGAATGTGTTATTTATGAAAAAAATTCCAAGAAATCATCCCATAACAAAGGTTCGGATGATGAGGAACACACTCTTTCCTATTATTATGAGCTACAACGATCGGAGTTAGTTCTTTTACAATTGCATCTTCTAATTATTGCTTGGTTATGGCACTTTCGGTTTGGACACTTGCATTTTTCCGGTTTAATATTGTTGCGGCAGAAACGGATGGTTAGAGGATTACCTCCAATCAAAGAACACGCTTGCACTTGTGAGTGTTACACCTTGGGAAAACAACATCGTGAATGTTTTCAAAAAAGGAGTTTCATACAAAGCAAAATAAACCACTTGAGTTGGTGCATACGGACTTGTGTGGACCTATGAGGACACATTTAATTGGTGGAAGTTGTTACTTCCTCACTTTTATTGAAAACTATAGCAGAAAGACTTAGCATAGAACCAAAGTGATCAAAAGGTTAATGTATTGAGATCATATCGTGGTGGAGAATATGATTCGAAAGCATTCCATGACTACTGCAAACAAAATGGAATCAAAAGACAATTTATAACTAGATACACACTTTGTAGTAGAATGGTGTAGTAGAGAGAAAGAACAAAACAATCATGAACATGACAAGGAGCATGTTGAAAAGAAAGAAACGTGTCTAATGAGTATTGGGCGGAAACCGAGTTGCATGTGTTATTCATGTGATAAATAGATCTCGGACTACAAAGAGTGCGATGAACACGGTACTAGAAGAAGCACGGTCACGTCTATCATGCGGTGTATCTCATTTCGAGTTTTTGGATGTGTATCCTATGCACATGCGCCTAAGGTCATAAGAGGAAAATTAGATGATCAAAGTGAGAAATACATATTTACTTGGTTATAGTGAGCGAGTCAAAAGCTTACAAATAACAAGACAATAATTAACTAAGATGTTGTGTTCAAAGAAAAAGAGTCATGGAATGGAGCGTATACAATCGATGCACAAACAATGTTGAAGGAAGAGAATGATGTAGCAAAAAAGGAGTAGCAAGAATCAAAAGAGTAGACACCAAACGCAGTCACACCAATAAGGACTCCAAGATTTTCTCGACATCTTTGTGTAACCAGACTCCAAAAAATAGAAGAAAAGAGATATCAACGCCTTAGAAATAAGCCACTTCGAGGGGGAAACCTCCAACACATTACATAAATGAAAAATTCTTGGATGATACAATTTACAAAACCTCCTTTCTTTATATAGGAGTCCATGTGGCCATAATGTAATCCTAGTGGGCCACAATGCAATTGTAGCTGACCTAACAATAATAATTTAAGGGAACAATAATAAAAAAATGGGGGTTACAAGGTGTTGTAGCCTCTACAACACCCTCCAAAAAAAAGACTACCATTTCAAATTTTTGGAGCCCCTTAGAACTAAAGAGAAATTGTTAAGTCACCAGATCGCAAAGGTAAACAATTTATGAAAACTGCGACCTGCGACCTAGTGACCTAGCGACCTCAGGTCGCCAAGTCGCCAGGTCGCGAATCCTCAAATTTTATGAAAACTGCGACTTTGCGACTCAGCGACCTAGGTCGCCGGGTCGCCGGGTCGTAAGGTCGCAAAACTACAAATTTCATGCAAAGCGCGACCTAGCGACCTAGCGACCCAACGACCCCAGGTCGCCAGGTCGCAAGGTCGCAAGGTCGCAAAACTCAAAATTTGACAAATTCGTGACCCAGCGACCTGCATTTATTTCTCGCACGTGCGACTTTCTATAAAAGGGAGGTCGCAGGTCGCATTTTTCACATTCAGCGATTTGTAAGAAAACGCCTCTGACAGCTCAACTGACGCGTTTTTCCCGGGTAAGTTGCCATTTCTTCCTGCTGTTTCCGTTTTAATGTTTTTCTTACTAAACCCATCTCTCCTTAGGCCTTTAAATGGTCTTTTGACTGAGCTTAGATGTTTTTCGGGGTTTTGTGAGTTTATTTGTTGCATGAATTGCCCAAACCTCACTGCTTTTCTTGATTCACCTTTATGGCACCATCCCTTGCTTTTGAAACCATGCCATAGCTCCCCCTGGGCCCAGCCATCTTGTAAAATCCCAACAGAAGGGAGAAAAAGAGTTCAAGGCCGCGCGCGCGAAAACCCTCGGCAAGCTAGTTTGCGACCTGCGACCCAGCGACCTAGTCGCGAGGTCGCAAAGTCGCACTCTCTCCACTTGTTTGGGATTTGCGACTTTGCGACCCAGCGACCTGGTCGCGAGGTCGCTAAGTCGCATTTTCCACTTTTCCGAGGATCTGCGACCTAGCGACCTGGTCGCGAGGTCGCAAGGTCCCGCCCGAACCCTGTTTTTGCGATCCGCGACCCAGCGACTCAGTAGTCCAGTTTTGCATTAACGCAGCTAGATTTCATCACTAAATTGTAACTGGTTTTTATCACCATGTCGTTCTTATCGTGGGACTCCTTTCTTAATTTGACAGGTGAAACTCAAGAAGACATAGAGTGCATACCTGTGCTTTCAGATTCTAGTGACATGGCGCCCCCGCTATCTCGGAGGAAGGACAAGAAAAAAAGTGGAAGAGATTGATGAGCTGGAGGTGGTGTCCCCACCCCCAATATACCGAGATACACTATGTACTTTTTCAAAAGACGACAGCATGAGATGGTACTAGATTTATCATGAGTTCGCCACACCGGAAGAAGAATTTCCAGAAGATCTCCCAGACCGGAAAGTATACTTGGCGGTAAAGAGGTCCAAACTACATCTGGCAGGGGCGCACCCAGCCATATTCCCATGTCCAGAGATCATAGACTGGATCATACAAAAGACAGACCCCGAGAAGTTTGTGATCAGGGATCACCAAGGCAGAGCTTTCGCTACACTGGTAGGCTCGGATGCACACATTTATTATTCACTGCCTCGCCCAAACGAGCATTTCTCTCTAGAATGGGCTGTTGCTCACGCCGTTCCAATAGTTGATACTATTAGACAATGGTGGGAAGAGCCCGAGAAGTTCAAGGTCAAAAAGGACCAAGAGTACCCAGTGGCGAGCCTGAGGAAGGTTTACAAATTGGTTGCCGCCATGCTCTGCAGACTTTACGGGCGCCCAGATTGCTCCACCTTCAGCGGCAGTTGGGCTACTATCATGGAGTATGTGAAAACACATGGCACCCGTTTCAACTGGGCCGGCATACTGATGACGTCGATGCAGACCAACTTGAACTCGGCATTGGCCCCGGAAGAAGGAATGCCTGCTGAATTTTACATGGCCTCGTACCTACTAGACGCGGTTTGCGCCCGAGTAGATTTTGATGGATGGGAGCACAACTGGGACTCCGAGAACACGCGCGCAATTCATCTACAACTCAAGGTATTTTGGGAGTCCAACTACAAACAGGATATAGATCAGATTTCCCAAATATTTGTTCCCGCTCTGTACAGACATTTATTTGGCCAAGACGCCCCTTGCATGTCATGGCGGGCCAAGGAGACTCTGGTTAAAGTGGCGCACTGGTTCCCTTTCCCTGGTACACCTTCATCCGAGTCTTTGGAACTTACAAGGCGCCACATGCTATGCCTCGCTTCGTGACAGACAAAATGCTTATTCAGGAGGTGTGCTTTCAAATGTCACACGGATTCTCCAACATCCTGTCTAAGGGAAAAAAGAAGCCGTGGCCCACTCTGCCCCTCACCATTGGTGCATTCACAGTTAAAGACTTCAAGGAAGTAATGGCAGAGGCAGAAGCAATGAGAAGTTATCAGCTGGGGGCACTTGAACACCGAACATATGACCCAGAGAAAATAGTCCCTGAACACTGCCGGAGAGCCAACTTCAAGTGGACTTATCAGCATCTTGAGCGCCCAGCGGAAGATGAGAGAAGAAACTGGTATAATGCTGAAAGACAACTTGCTCCGGGAATTGACGTGGTCCAGGAAGACTCAGATGATCAGAACTTAGAAGACAGAAGACGTCAGTTAGGAGGTGCCTCTTCATCCGTACTCAAGAAATCTCGACTCAACACAGGGCCAACCCCATCCATCAAACAAAAGGAAGCAGAGGCAAAAGCCCAGCAAGAAAGGGAGAAAAAGCTAAAAGAAGATGAGGAGGCACGCCAAAAGAGTGCAACAGCAACACAAAAGAAGAAGCTGGCCAAAGAGGCCAGGAAAGAAAAAGAGGACAAGGAGGCACAAGCTGCAGCGGAACGGGCACTTAAGGCAGAGCTGGACAAGGCAGAGGCTGAACGCCAAAAGAAAGCCGAACAGGCTGCTGCAGCTGAACAGAAGAAGAGGGCCGAAATAGAAGCAGCAGCAGAAGCTGAACGACGGAAGAAGGAAGAAGAAGAAAAGAACACAGAGGAAAGGGAGGATGACATGCTGGACGACCTTGAGGTAACTCCTCTCGATATACCTCTGGTCCGTACAAAACTCTCTGATGTCAGATCGCCCCATGTACAGGAAGAAGATGTGTTTGACTTGACCAGGCTCACATTTGATCAGTTTTCATTCAAAATCCGGCAAGAGAAGAGGAGGTCACTGGCACAAAGCCCTTCTGCCGCATCCACAGTGGCAACAGGCAAAGATATAGTCCTTGACACCAGGACTAATCTGGTAATGATAGCGTCAGCAGGTACTGCTTTCGCTGTGGCTACTGAAGAGAATGTAACCCGAATGAGTAGAGAAATAGTATCTCTACAAAACAGACTGCACGCAGCTGAGCAACGCGAGAAGATAACAGAGCAAGAGAAAACATAATTGCAAGCAGAAGTCCAGCAACTTCGAAACCAGGCTTTACCAGTAAATGAAGTCTCGCTTGCCATTTTCAAGGAGTGTGAGGTGTTGGAAGTGACTATGAGACAGGTATATGGTGAAATGTTCACCATTAAGCAAACAGTCGCTCCTCTGGCAAGAGCACGAACGGAAACCAGGCAAAGACAAGAGCAGCTCAGAGAGACTTCACAGGCTTTAGACCGAATGATGGGTTGGATAATACAGCATCCTCAGGCACCTGAAAATTTGCCTAAGAGAGACTGGATTCACACGCAGGATGCAAAGGTTCAGCTCCGCATGGCGATGCAATCTGGAGACAAATTGTCCAAAGACCTGGACAAAGTAATGTCCTCGTACAACCACCTGATTAGTGGTATCGACTCAATGCATACGTTGCATCACATTCCATCGCTTGGGGCATTAGAAGAAGAGAAAACCTGGGAACAAGTAGACCAGGACATCCAATCGTTTTTGCAACCTATCAAGCAAGCCGCAGCTGATCCAGAGCCCTCGGCATCTCAAGAGCATCTTAGTAAATTCATCGCCACTCCAGCGTGGATTTATACCAAGCTTGCATCGCTTTCAAATCAGATCGGACAGAAAAGGGAGACCTTAGTACCAAACGCTTTGGAATGTGTGCATAGGCTGAAGGAGGAGGTACCTCTGGTTGCCCCCATAGCAGCAGAATACAGGACATGGCAGGATTTCCTGAAGGAGCAACAGTTTGACATCCCTGACCTTAATATTTCACGGCCCGGCAGCAGCAAGTCCTGAGCAACAAGTAGAGCCAGGTCGCAAGTCGCACCAACAGGATAGGTCGCAGGTCGCATCTCCTACCTAGGTCGCAGGTCGCATCACCTACCCAGGTCGCAGAATGAGTGGGTCGCAAGATAACCCAACGGTCAAGAAGGCGAATAGTCAAGGAAACCCAACGGACAGTTTTGGCATTATAAATACTTCCTTCGGGAACTTGTAAAAGGCTTTTCTTTTTTTGGAAACTCAGGAGCTACAGGCATTTTATTGAAAGATCTGACACTTGAGCATATGAATATAGAATCTTGTTAAAACACCCTATGGTTATGATGTGTTTTGCTGTGTAAACACTTTGTGTATTTCCTTGAACAGTTTCAGAATATCCTATGATTAATGAAGCTGCTCTTTTCATGTCATCGTTTATGCGTCATGGCTATCCGTGTTGTATCAATGATGTTCATTTTATTATCTGTTCTATTAATGAATGTTAATGAACTATTTTGTTAGCATTTCGTTTCATCTTTCAGGAAGTGAAGAGGTATCTTATCATAAAGAACTATTTCTTTTGTGATCAGACTACCGTACAAGCATTACCCCACAAAAGATGTGTTGCTAATGACATCTCTTAAGGTGTACGTGCTTTATCTATAATCTTGCTACACATAGTGTTTGATTCATGTTTAACACATTAATCTTGTATTCTATATCATGTGAATAAGTGTATGTCCGCAGGTTCAAACAGGTTCTTTTGAGACCAAAGGGAAGTCATCTTAAGTGGTAGCCGGACCCACACCCCGGACGGGATCCCTACTCCAAACGGTTTAAGGTCTAATTGGGACTTTCTACCGGGGAGATCCCCTACTGTTGGCCGGACAAATTTTCCCGTCAACACAAGGGTACAATAATAACAATAAGGGGGTTACACTAATAACAATAAGGGACTATACTAGTAATATAGGGACCTAACATGTCCCTCTCCTTAAAAAAAGTGTTGTCCTCAACGCTTGAGTAGCTCTAGGTGCTTCTGTATAAACTTCTCATCCTCCCATGTAGAATCTTCAGTGGGTAAGTTCTTCCACTTGATGAGATACTCTGAAATTGATCGATTCCGTAGCTGTCGAGTTCTTGTTTCCATGAAATCTTCAAGTTCCAATATGATTTTTCCTTCCTCATCAAGTTCTGGCAATATTGTTTGAACTGGAAGATTTTCACTTATAACCTTCTTTAAGCATGAAACATGGAAGACTGGATGCACTCGCGAAGAAGCAGGAAGCTCCAATTTGTATGCCATAGTACCAATCTTTTGCACCACCTTGTAAGGACCATAGTACTTTGGCGATACTTTATTATCCTTGTTAGCTTGCTTGAGGAACATTTGTTTGTATGGTTGTAGCTGTAAAAATACCCAATCTCCTACATCAAAAATTCTCTCGCTGTGATGTTGATCTTCTTGTTGTTTCATTCGATTTTGTGCCAAATTCAGGTTATCCTTTTAAGAGTTGGAGAAATTCTTGCTGATGCTCGATGTGATCTTCCACTGCTTGAACCTTCGAGTTTTCCCTTAAAGATGATGTGATGGATGGTGGATGATATCCATAAAGTGCCATAAATGGGGTCATTTTTGCTGTAGTATGGAAGGAAGTGTTATACCACCATTCAGCGAGAGGTAACCACTTGACCCATTGTGTTTGTTTATCGTATACAAAACAACGAAGATATCCTTCCAAACATTTATTTACTATCTCAGTTTGACCATCAGATTGAGGATGATAAGATGAGCTATGAGCTAATTGAGTACCTAAACAAGAAAATAACTCCGTCCAAAAATTTCCAGTAAAAATGGGATCTCTGTCGCTCACAATAACCCTTGGGCTTCCATGTAGCTTTTGAATTCTGTCCATAAATGTAGTAGTAATTGTACTTTCTTTAAATGGATGAGATAATGCACAAAAGTGTGCATACTTGGTAAGTCTATCAACTACCACCATGATGACACTCTTTCCTTCGGACTTAGGTAAACCTGTGATAAAATCCACTGAAATCTCCTCCCAACGTTGACTTGGAATGGATAAAGGTTGTAGAAGTCCTGGGGTCTTAATTGTTTCCACTTTATTCTGCTGGCAAACCAAACATTCCGCCACAAACTTTCGAATATCAGATTTACGGCCATCCCAAAAAAATTCTTTCTTCACCCTGTGGTAAGTTTTTAAAAATCCTGAGTGTCCTCCTAAAGGAGAAGTGTGCAATTCCAGAAGAATCTTTTGTTTTAGTTGGGAATTCTTACAAAGATATAAGCGATCTTTGTACCATAAGGAATCATTTTTCCAACTAAATGTATCAGATGTACTAGGATCTTGCCGCAACTTTTGAATGAGTGTCCATACATCTTTGTCCTTCTTCCATTCATCTCTTGCTTCGGTTATCCAATCTGGTTGGATAATAGAAATGGCACAAAGAAATGCTTCCACCTCCTCATTCTTTCTTGAGAGTGCATCTGCAACAACATTAAGCTTTCCTTTTTTGTAGATTATTTCAAAGTCATAACCCAACATCTTTGTGACCCATTTTTGCTGCTCTTCTGAAGATAGTCTTTGTTCCAAAAAGTGTTTAAGACTATCATGATCATTTTTTACCTTGAAGTGTCTTCCCATTAGGTAAGTTCGCCATTTCTTTAGTGCATGCAACATTGCTAACATTTCCTTCTCATAAATAGGTTTCTGTAAATACTTTCCTTTGATTGGATGACTTTCAAAAGCAATGGGTCTTCCTTCCTGCATTAAAACTGCACCAATTCCATTTCCTGAGGCATCACATTCCACAATAAAGGTTTTTGTGAAGTCCGGCGTATCTAAGACCGGTGCTAGGCACATTGCCTCTTTAAGATGTTCAAAGGCCTTAGTTGCTTCAGGAGTCCATGAAAATGCATCTTTCTTCAATAATGTTTTTAGAGGTATTGCTATTCTCCCATAATTCTTAACAAACTTGCGATAATACCCTGTTAACCCGAGAAATCCTCGTAACTTCTTTATGGTTGTGGGAACTTTCCATTCCTTAATGGCTTTAATTTTGTTAGGGTCTACTTTAACACCCTCGTGAGATACAATATGACCCAGATATTACACCTTTTGTACTCCAAAGAAAAATTTGGATGGTTTTTCATATAATTGTTTCTCCTGCAATAGTTTGAGCACCCTTTCAACATGTTCAACATGATCCTTCCAAGACCTGCTATAGATTAATATATCATCAAAAAATACTAGCAAAAATTTTCTAAGGAAGGGTTTGAAAATGGAATTCATCAACTCTTGAAATGTAGAAGGTGAATTGGTAAGGCCAAAAGGCATGACCAAAAATTCATAATGACCCTCATGAGTTCGAAATGCTATTTTTGGAATATCTTCAGTCTTCATTCTAATTTGATGATATCCCGAACGAAGATCCAACTTGGTAAAATAAATTGCTCCATGTAATTCATCCAATAATTCATCAATCACAGGAATGGGAAATTTGTCTTTAATGGTGAGCTTATTGAGCTCCCTATAACCTGGACACATTCGCCATGATCCATCCTTCTTGTGTACCAATACTACAGGAGCAGAGAAAGAACTTTGACTAGGTTGAATTATACCCGCCTCTAACATTTTTGCAATCATACGTTCAATTTCTCTCTTTTGGAAGTAAGGATATCTATAAGGCCCGATGTTTGGAGGAACACTTCCTGGAATCAAATGAATAGCATGATCATGATCACGAATAGGTGGGAGTCCTTTGGGAGTTTCAAACACCTTGGAATGATTGTCCAAGACTTGTTGGAGATCCGAAGAAATAGATGATTTTGATGTTGGAACATCTAGTGACCATAATTGTGCAATTACGCCTCGTTTTTATTTCTTTAGAAGCTTTGTCATGAAATTAGAGCTTATTATCTTTCCTGGCTTCCCCGCAATACCCCGTAATTTGACTTCCTTTCCTTTTGAAAAAAATTCAAGAAAATTTCTTGAAAATTAAAAGCTACCGTCCCCAAAGGTTGTAACCATTGTACTCCTAGTACAACATCAGCACCTCCCATAGGAATGGAAAGCATTGGACTAGTCAATACATATTCCCCCATGGCTAGCTTGATATTATGGCATTTTCCAAAGCAATTTATAGTTCCTCCATTTGCAACCATCACTTGACATTCTGGTGTTGGGTATACGAAACAATTTAATTCCTTGGCTACCTTACAATGAATAAAATTATGGGTGCTACCTGAATCAATCAACACTATTACCTTTTTCTTCTTGATATGTACTTCTATCTTGAGAGTTTGAGGAGTGGTAATTCCTGCCAGTGCATTACACGATATGGTCGGATTCATTTCTTCCTCTTCTAGTGTTGGTTCCTGGTGTATATCCTCTTCTTGTTCATTTTCTTCTTCCTCTTCACAATCTATGTAAAATAATTTCTTCTCAGCACACATATGACCTTTAGTGTATTTGCTATCACAATTGTAGCAATGCCATTTTTCTCTTTTTTCCTCCAATTGTTGTGGTGTCAACCTTGTAGGTTGTGGAAATCTAGGCGTAGCAACACTTCCTTCTTTATATAATTGAGTGGTAGGCTTCCTTGTCGCCATAATTTTACATTCAAATTTTCTTGCCAACCTGAATTCCTTCTCCAATGAATCTGGTTCCAAAACGTGAACTTCATGTTGAATTTTATCCTTTAAAGTGCCTATGAAGAGATCAATCCTATGTTCCTCTAAAATATCAGTTACCCTTATATTCAATTTTTGGAAGTTCTCAATGTGTTGCCCCACTAAACCCTTTTGTTTGAGATTTATCAATTGGCTAAAGAAGGTGTTTCTCTTTGTATCCTCATAATGTGCTATCATTTCCTCCATAAAAATTGACCAAGTGACAATTTTTTTACGGGAGCACAACCATTGATACCATACAAATGTATTTTGTTCTAAATTTAAAGTTGCAATGCGTACCTTTTGTGTGTTTTGCGCGTTATGGAGATCAAAATATTGCTCCATCTGTAGTATCCATGTTACAGGATCCTTTCCATCAAACTTCCTCATATCCATTTTTGGAATATGGTGGTTTTTCCCACCAAAATTAGAGTTTATGAAATCATGACTAACATTTATTTTGTTCTCATCATGAGGGTCTTCTAATATCTTTTCACCATTAGGAAACATTTCTTGTATCAACTTTGTCAAACCTTCTGTGTCTGCTTTTAGATCATTCTTCATGTTTTCCATGTTGTCTTTCATGTCATCCATCTTAGCTTCCATGCCAGCTTCCATGCCATCCATCTTAGCTTCCATGCCCTTCTTCAAACCATCCATCTTCGCTTCAACACCTTTCTTCAAAACTTCCATTTCATTTTTTGTTGCTCTTTGCGAGAGTGAAATTTGTTGCACTTGCTCTTGTAATTTTGATAGATCATGTTGCAATTATTCATCTTCCTGAGTCATAGTAGAGCCTTTTGAAGGCTTAATGGGTGTTGAATTATTTTTACGGGGCATATTTTAGAACCCAATATTGATATATATTCTACAATATGCCCTTGGAATCAATTCAAATTGATTCTTCAAACAAGACTTATGCAATTCGGAATAAAAATACACACCTTTTTCTTGCTTTTGAGGAGCTCGATATTGAAATTGGATTATCTCTGTGATTGCAGCACTTCAATATTTGAACTTTGGTAACGACGTAGCCCTCTAAATTATCTTTTTAATTCCACAGGTCTAACCTAATTTGGATTCTCCAAGACAAAGTTGTGTCCAATCTCCCACAATGACCTAATTATGGACTAGTTCAGTAGAGTGAACTTGTACGAATTGCCACGTGCCATTGTTTCGTCCTTCGGCTATGAAATTGATAGCAAAGAAACTACAGTCCGTGTACTTGCGACCACGTTTTATGGAACTCAAATCCGATTCTCAAAGAGAGATTTATGAAGATTCTCCCATGATCACCTCTTTGAGATGAAATTCAGGAGCCTGAAAAAGCACTACCTTCCACAAATCATATCTCCGAAAATATTATGAACCAAGCTCTGAATTTTTTTTACCTTTTTCCTTAGGATTTATTCTTCCCACCATAAACATTTTAGCTTCTGAAACTTTGTAGAAACAAATTTATAGTGCCAATTCCATGATGACATGTTTAAGAGCCTGAAAAAATACCTAACTTACATAGATCATATTGCCAAAAATATTGTGAAATAAGCTCTAAATTTTTTTGATGATGTTCCTCAGGACTTCGGCTTCGTACGCTAAAACTTTCAGCTTCAGCATTGAAGTTAAGAAATATGGAAAAATGAATTTTTATTTTCCAAAATAAATATGGTAGAGATTTGGTGAAAAGAGTCAGGATGGATAATTTCAAACGTGTACCTATGGCAGTTGCAACAGGTACAAAGTTAAGTAAGGATGATGAAGCACCATATGTCAATCCAACTCTATTCAAAAGATTGGTTGGTAGCTTCATGTATCTCACAACTACAAGACCAGATATTATGCAAGGAGTGAGTTTGATTTCAGATTTATGGAGACTCCAAAAGACACACATTGGACTATAGGAAAAAATAATTATGACACACATGGCGAGAACGAGAGATTGTGGCATAATCTATGCAAGTACATAAAAGAAAGATTTGATTGGATTTACAAAATAGTGTTTTTTCGGGTAGTTTGGATGATAGGAAGAGCACATCCAGTTATGTGTTCCATCTTGGTTCAGAAGTGATTTCATGGGCATCTAAGAAGAAACCTTTTTCGACAATATCCTCGATAGAAGAAGAATATATATCAACACCATCGGTAGCATGTCAAGTAGTATGGTTAAGAAGAGTATTGGATGGACTCGAGCGAAACAACAAGGACCAAAAAACGATATCTTGTGACAACACATGAGCGATTGCATTATCCAAGAATAGTGTGTTTCATGAAAAGAGCAAGCATATTGATACTAGATATCACTTTATTAGAGAACTTGTGAGCAATGGAGAAGTTCACTTGAAGCCTTGTAAATATAGTGATCAATTGAGCTGATATATTTACAAAGCCATAAGCAATAGATGTGTTTGAATTTCAAAAAATATACTTGAGTGTTGTAAGCCTAGTTGAGACATAGACCAACAAGCATGTTTTAGTTGTCATGAGTTAATGTTTTAGCTTAGCGGTCCTAATTTAAGGGGGGAGTTTTAAAATAGTTAATTAACTCCCCCCCATGCAGAGTTAGACAATGAGTTAAGTAAGCATTGAGTAATCTCGGTTGTGTGATAGATGAATTTGGAAAGTGGGTTAGAGAGTTAGTTAAGTGAGTGACGGTCAAGTCAAGTTATGTAAGTGTGTGCATGTCAAGTGGGTTAGGATAAATACCCTTCACCGGGTTCATTGTATTCAAAGAGTGAGATTTCGTGATTAATAGAAGAGCCGGAACTAGTATTTTCCTTCGTGAAATACCCGTGTTATTTTGTGTTTAATATCAATGTGTCCAAAAATGTGAAACAACTTATTTCACATTTTAATTAACACCAACAATTTGAATATTATAATTTCATATGCAAGTCAATTTACCCAACAACTCACACCATTGCCAGAATGTTATAGGTAAAATTTTTTGACCTTAGTTGAACCATCTTTAACGCAAAAGAAAAATCTACTTAAACACATAGCTCTTCTATGGTCTTGAAGATAAAATTTACGGAGTTGAAAAAAAACGCTCTATGAGCTGAAGCAAGCACCAAGAGCATGCCATAGCAGAATTGACAATTACATTATTAAGAATGGATTTTGGAGAAGGAGCATTGAGACTACCTTGTACACAAAGGTAAATCGGGATGAACAAGATTTTGATTGTTTTCTTATATATATGATTTTTTACAGGGTGATCCATAGTTAGATGATCTTGGCATTGAAGTTGAGTAATGCGAAAAAAAATGAATTTTTATTTTCCAAAATAAATATGCTAGAGATTTGGTGAAAATATTTAGGATGGATAATTTCAAACGTGTACCTATAGGAGTTGCAACAAGTACAAAGTTAAGTAAGGATGATGAAGGACCATATGTCAATCCAACTCTATTCAAAAGATTTGTTGGTAGCCTCATGTATCTCATGGCTACAAGACCGGATATTATGCAAGGAGTGAGTTTGATTTCAGATTTATGGAGACTCCAAAAGACACACATTGGACTATAGGAAAAAGAACTATGACATACATAGCGGGAACTAGAGATTGTGGCATAATGTATGCAAGTACGAGAAAAGAAAGTTTCGATTGGATTTACAAATAGTGTTTTTTTCGGGTAGTTTGGATGATAGGAAGAGCACATCCGAGTTATGTGTTCCATCCTGGTTCAGGTGTGATTTCATGGGCATCTAAGAAGAAAAATTTTTCGACACTATCATCGGTAGAAGAAGAATATGTAGCAACACCATCGGTAGCATGTCAAGTAGTATGGTTAAGAAGAGTATTGGATGGACTCAAGCGAAACAACAAGGATCAACAACGATCATTTGTGAAAACACATGAGAGATTGCATTATCCAAGAATAGTGTGTTTCATCAAAAGAGCAAGCATATTGATACTAGATATCACTTTATTAGAGAACTTGTGAGCAATGAAGAAGTTCACTTGAAGCCTTGTAAATCTAGTGATCAATTGAGTGATATATTTACAAAGCCATAAGCAATAGATGTGTTTGAATTTCACAAAAGATACTTGAGTGTTGTAAGCCTAGTTGAGACATAGAGAAACAAGCATGTTTGAGTTGTCATGAGTTAATGTTTTAGTTTAGCGATCGTAATTAATGGGGGGAGTGTTGAAATAGTTAATTAACTCCCCCCATGCGGAGTTAGACAATGAGTTAAGTAAGCATTGAGTAAGGCTGAGTTGTGTGATAGATGAATTTGGAAAGTGGGTTAGAGAGTTAGTTAAGTGAGTGACGAGTCAAGTAAAGTTATGTAAGTGTGTGCATGTCAAGTGGGTTAGGATAAATACCCTTCAACGGGTTCATTGTATTCAAAGAGTGAGGTCTGTGATTAATAGAAGAGTCGAAACTAGTATTTTCCTACGTGAAATACTTGTGTTATTTTGTGTTTAATATCAATGTGTCGGGAAATGTTAAACAACTTATTTCACATTTGAATTAACACCAACAATTTGAATATTATAATTTCATATGCAAGTCAATTTAACCAACAACTCACACTATTTCCTTCGTCACATGAATGTAAACAGGGTGAGCCAAAAAATCTTCAAATGAGAAATATTAGGCTTGTTATCAGAAAACGCCTCTTCTAGTGTACTCATGCCAAGTACTGTATGAGGACAAAGATTTTGCACATATACCGTAGTGTTGCATGCTTCAGCCCACAAGTGTATGGGAAGGTCTTGATCATGCAACATCGCCCGTGCAGCACCCATGATCATTATGTTCTTTCGCTCTGTGACCCCATTCTATTGTGGGTTATGAGGCGCTATGAGCTCTCTTCAAAATCATACATGCTTTGCAAAAGTTTTTGAATTAGCCGAGAGATGAATTCACCACCATTATCACTCCTAAGAGCCTTCACTGCTTCCCCGACTCTTTCTCAACCGAGTGCCTTGAACTCATAGAACTTTGAGTATGTCTCGCTCTTCTTCTGCATGAAGAAGATCCAAAACTTACGAGAAAAGTCATCAACAAATATCACATAATACCTATGCTTTCTTTGTCAAAGCTGCGAGAAAGTTCCACACACGTTTGTGTGAATTCTCTCAAGGATCGTTTTGGCGCGACTATCCTTCTCATGAAAGGTGGCTTTCACAAATTTTCCCAAAGTACATCCCTTGCACTGATCATTGCGAAAGTGTACCCTTGGGAAGCCCTGGGTAGAAATCTGTTTGTAAAATTTCAAAGCACCATGGTGAACATGGCCCAATCTCTTGTGCCACGGTTCGCCCTCATCCCGACTCACCACTCCTTCTTCTTTTCTTGCCATTGCTGCGCAACCATCTACCTACAATTGATAAATGTTCTTAACTCGAACCCCTATCCTCCGAGGTTTCACCGGTTGCCTTAGTGCACGGGAAATCCTTTCCCTCGCTAAAGACAACATCATATCCCTTGTCTTCCAACATCTCCACGAGAGATCGGATTCTTCTTCAATCCTGGAACATGCATGACATCCTTCAATATGAAAGGTTTACCAGAATCCCTCTCAAAGGAAATGGTACCAATTCCGGTTGCATTGTATCTACCATCATCGCTCGTCTCGATATGCACTCCAACATATTTCTCATCCAGATCGGTAAACAAATCTTTCTCTCCGGCCATATGGAAATATGCACCACTTTGTCAAGAAACCAAAGCTGATCCCATCACACTTGAGACCAAGCATGCAATCGGTGAAAAATCCAGCTCAAATTTTGAGGCTAAGGCCTCTCCAACTGCAGATCTAGCGACCTACTTATTTTTCTTCTTCTATGGACAATTAGTGGCGTAATGTACGTGTTGGTGACAATGAAAGCACTTCACCTTGGACAAGTCCTGCTTCTTTCCTTTCGCATCGAATTGAGAAGGATTTTTTATTTCCCTTCCCTTTCCTTGCTTTGAGATCCAAAGCACAATTTTCTTCATCTTCATTCTTCGATGAAGATCCATCCCCTGGTACCCCGCCTTATCTCCTCCTGCACAAGATCCGACCAAAGTCGCTCCCATCTCGGCAGTTTCTCCCGACCATTGATAGAGTCCTCATAACTATGCCAACTCTTTGGTAGCCCAAGGAGAGCCAAGCTCACCAAGTCCCCTTCATCTACAATAACCCCCCCCCCACACTTTCTAGCTCATCCACTGCTTTGGAAAAAATTTCGTGAGGTACTTGGGTATACTTGTCGCCTTTCTCCAATTTTATTTTCTGAGTTTATCTTTAAGCGCCAACTTCCTCTGGTCACTTCGATTTGGAACAAGTCTGTCAAAGCTTTCCACATCAAGAATGGATTATATTTACCATGAAGGGGTGGACACTATGTGATCCTTCACACCTTCCAACGAGAATCCTTCGACATTTTTGATGTCTTCTTTTTGCCATGTGTCAAGTGTGGGTGCATCGCTAGAAGCGAGGTTTTGGAATTTCTGCATCTATGAACTCCTTCAACCCATTTTCATCCACCACCACCTCCATCCTGTCCTTCCATGAAATATAATTCGAGGTGCCCTCAAGGGCATACTCCAATCGCAATCCGTTGAAAGACATTTCAATGAATTCTCAACTTCGACACCAAGAAAACACTACTACAAATTCGAATTCCACCGACCACGGAACTCAATTGTTTCAATAATTGCAATCTACTCCAATGATCAACTGCTACGATACCATGTAGAAATTATATAAATTATATACCACAATAATCAAAGGTTTTAAAAATTGAAGGTGAAATTTTATTATTGCAATAAATTTGGTCACTTGTACTTAGGATTGCGAGGGAAAAAGATAGTTGATCAAGGAAATCAAAGAGGTAATGTTAGTACAAAGAATAATATCTCCATGTCCCTAGCATGCAACACCAAGCATGAACCATCGATAAGGTGTGTATATTAGACGAGTGATTGTAGTAACCACGTGACATGCAACAAGAATTTGGTTGCAAATTTGGATGAATTGGTGAAGACGAGAGGTAAATTTGGGGACTCGTAAGAATGTTGATGTAGATGGAAAAGGAGTGGTCAACATTCTCACTAAGTAGGGGGGAAAAAATAAAATGCGAGATGTATATTATGTTCCTGGTCTCAAAAAAAAATTTGATAAGTGTTGTTAAATTGATGCGAGAAATGATACAAAATTATCTTCCAAGGGGAAAAAATGTGTTATTTATGACAAACCACTGAAGAAAGCGACCCATAGCAAAGGTGCGGATGATGAGGGACACACTCTTTCCTCTAATTATGAAATACAATGATCGGGTTAGTTCTTTTATAGTTGCATGTTCTAATGATTACTTTGGTCAAGATGATAGACTTTCCATTTGTGTTGAGTTGCTATGGACAAAATGGTTACGACGAGTGTCTAACCTTGCTACTTTGGAGCAAATGTTTCACCATAGTCGACACCAAAGCTGTTGTGAGAATCCTTTGGCAACAAACCTTGCCTTATGTTTCTCAACTTTTCCTTTTTCATTTAGCTTGGTCTTATATACCCATTTTACACAAATTTTTGTTTTGTCTCTTCGGAGATCGGCCAATTCCAAAGTTTGATTTTTTCTCTATGGCAGAAATTTCTTGGTTAATTGCTTTGACCCAATGCTTTTCTTTGTTTGCTTCTTCAAAATAAGTCAAATTTGAGTTGAAATGAATGCAAACATATTCTGTTGTTCGATTCATGCTTCGTTCATATATCTCTACGATACTTCTTGTTTTTTTGTCCCTCTTACGAAGATGTTTGATCATTGGCTAAATCGGTGCTTGATGATGTTCCATTTTCATAATGTCTTTGGCTATTCCCGACCACTGCAATCTTGGAGGCTGTGGTGGATAAAAAAGCTGATTTGATGTTTCATCTACATGGTCAAACCAAGATTTATTTTCGAAAAAATTTCACATCTCTTGCTTATAATGAACTTTTTGGAAATGGGGTTATAAAGTCTATAGGCTTTTCATTTGCTCACTCTAACCCAAAAATATGCATTTCTCACTTCTATCATCAAAATTTTTTCTTATTTTTTTCGGGGAACATGAGAAAAAAGCTGCTGATCCAAAGATTCTAAAGTGTGACACATTTACCTTGTTTCCATCCCATGCTTCTTGAGGTATTTTATCTTGTAGGGTTGGATGTTGGAGATCTGTTAAGAACATACTGCTGCTTTCGTCAACACTTGCTTTAGCCCAATAGTCATTTATCAACTTCTTATCCCCCTAGCATGCATCTCACGATTTTCATGATCGACTAATTATTTCTTTCTACTACTCCATTTTGTTGTGGAGTGTATTTGGTTGTGTACTTTGCATTAGGATACCTTGTTGTTGACAAAATGTTTTGAATTCATTTGAGGTGTATTCTCCTCCTACTGTCCGATCTGAGTAATTTCAAGAGTTTTCCACTCTATTTTTTACGCTTCTGCCTTGAACTCCAAAAAATCTAGAGAAGGTATCCGATTTGTTTTTTAAAAAAATACACCCATATCTTCTGCTAAAGTCATCAATAAATTTCAAAAAATTAGAAACTACCACCAATGGAAAATGTCTTTATTGGACCACGGATGTCGGTATGGAAAAGTGCCAAAGGCTCTTTCGCCCTTGAGGTTGATGAGGGAAAACTATCTCTTTTATGCTTGGACAAGACACAAACTTCACAATTACGAAATTTTCACTGATAGTAGGTAGACCAATGACTATAGATTTCTTTTTGAAGCAGATCGAGACTCTTGATTGGAATGTGACCATACCTAGAATGCAATAGATGAATTTCATCTATTCTTGATATATTGTGGACTAAATATTGGTTGGTATTTTGGCTTCTAAGGGTCAATGGAAACATCCTACTCTTGGTATTTTCAACTTTTGCTATCAACCTTTTATGAGGATCTTTGTCATATATATAGCAGGTGTTCTTTTGAAACAATACATCATAGCCATGTTCCATTAATTGTCCTACACTAAGGAGGTTATGTTTGAGTTGAGGAACATAATAAACATCAGGGATGTATTTGTTTTGATTCTTCTTAGTAAGAATAGGAATAGTACCTTTTCCTTCATCTTTAATACTTGTACAATCTCCAAGTGTTATCTCTGATGTTATGGAAGCATCTAGAGAAGAAAGAAGTCTCTTGTTGCCTGTCATGTGATTGCTTGCATCCTTTGTCGAGCAACCAAAGATCTTCCCTCTGTTTGTCTTCTAAGAAATGGCATGAAAGAAACATGGTCTTTGAGTATTCTCCTTCATCTGTTGGAGAGATTGATATAGCCTCTGTGCTTTGATCGACTATTTCTTTCTACATTCATGTTCGTAGTGGCCAAACTTCTTACGGTAGTAACATCGAACACTCGATGTGTTCCATGACCTTCCTCTACGATTTCGGTTTTGTGGAGGTCTCCTTTGCTCTGTTGCATGATGGTGATCGGATCTGCCATTGCCTCGAGCTCTGCCTTGCTTGTCGCCGCCTCTGTATCCTCTCGCTACGCCTCTATCAAATGAGAGGTGTGCTTTGAAGGCTTGTTCCGTGGAATCTTCGGTCGGATTGAGTCTTGTTTCGTGTGCCAAAAGTGATCTAGTCAACTATTCTCTGCGAGAAAGTTTTAAAATATTTGGATTCCAACATGGGTTGTGACAATCTTGTCATAGTTCTTTGGAAGTCTTCGAAGAACTTTTTCAACAACTTTCTAATCCGTAATGGTTTCACCAATGAGTTTTATTTGATTCACTATTCCCATGACTTTGGTCATGAGCTGATCCACATTCTTAGTGTCGGACATCTTTAGAGTTTCAAAGCGAGCTCTCAATGTTTGCGAGTTTAACGGTATTCTTGTATCATCTCCTTGATACGCAGCTTGAAAAAATATCCCAACATTCTTTTGCTATTTTCGCACCGATTATTTTGTCAAAAATAGAGTCATCGACTAAATTTTGTATCCGAGCATTTGGCTCTATGCTCCCTCTTTACGAGTTCTATAGTTGCATTTCTCGATTATTGGTCATGGCCGCCCATGCTTCTTGGGTCGGCTCTACATAAGCAATCGGAAGCGTGTCCCAACAATCTTGTGCTTGTAAAAAAAAGTCTTCATTCTCAAATTCCAAAATTCATAATTTTTTGCCAATCGGATTTGGTGTACGTGGCAAAGAACTTGAAGAGGCCATTATTTCTTCAAATGCGCCTTTTGTAAATCTCCTCTAAATTTTTTTTAAATCTCTTAAAGACTTAAATTTTTTTTCTTGAAACCCTCTTTTAAATTTCAGCCCTCTTCTCTCTTTAAACAAAAACTTCACTCATACTCTTTTGAAACCCCTTTTTTTTAAAAACGTTTCAAAAACATTTAAAGTTTTATATATATATATATATATATATAAACTTTTTCTTTATGACTTTCACCTTTTTTAAAGTCGACACTTTAAAGAAGAGCTTTCCTTTAAAACAAAAATCTTTATATCAAACTTTGAATACGTTGACCTTCGTATCTTTGAAAATCGATTTTTTAAAAAAATCTTTAATACGAACGCTTCATACCTTTTTTGAGAAACGATTTTTTAAAAAAATCCTTACGTTTAACGCATCATTTCTTCATGCATGCGTAACAAAATTTCAAATTGACTTTAACGCGGATGCGTTAATTTTTTTTCTTGGAGAGTGGCGCAATCCCGAGGGGAATAGACGCGACTTGTTTCAAACCCCGAAGAAAGCATCCCATAGCAAAGGTGCGGATGATGAGGGAACACACTCTTTCCTCTAATTATGAAATACAACGATCGAGTTAGTTCTTTTATAGTTGCATGTTCTAATGATTACTTGGTTATGGCACATTCAATTTGGACACTTTAATTTTTTCTGTTTAATATTGTTGCGGGGAGAAACGGATGGTCGAGAGAATTACCTCCCATCAAAGAACCTGCTAGAACTTGTGAGTGTTGCACCTTGGGAAAACAACACCGTGAAATTTTTCGAAAAGGAGTTTCATACGGAGCAAAGAAACCACTTGAGTTGGTGCATACGGACTTGTGTGGACCTATGAGGACACAATTAATTGGTGGAAGTTGTTACTTCCTCACTTTTATTGATGACTATAGCAGAAAGAATTGGGTTTATTTCTTGAAGCGGGAAGTCTAAAACCTTTGCAAACTTCAAAGAGTTCAAAGCCTCGCGAGAGAACCAAAGTGATCGAAAGATCGATGAATTGAGATCATATCGTGGTGGAGAATATGATTTGAAAGAATTCCATGACTACTGAAAAACAACATGGAATCAAAAAGATAATTTACAACTAGATACACACTTTGTATCGAATGGTGTAGCGAGAGAGAAAGAACAAAACAATCATGAACATGACAAAGAGCATGTTGAAAGCAAAAAAACCTATCTAATGAGTATTGGGCGGGAAGCGAGTTTCATGTGCTATTCATGTGATAAATAGATCTCCTACAAAGAGTGTGATGAACAAAATACCGGAAGAAGCATGGTCACGTATGTCATGCGGTGTATCTCACTTCGAGTTTTTTGGATGTGTATCCTATGCACATGTGCCTAAGGAGATAAGAGGAAAATTAGATGATCAAAGTGAAAAATGCATATTTACTTGGTTATAGTGAGCGAGTCAAAAGCTTACAAATTGTATAACTACTGTTACGAAAGAAAGACAATAATTAGGCTGGGATGTTGTGTTCAAAGAAAAAAGAGTCATGGAATGGAAATTTATACAAAACAATCGATGCACAAACAACATTGATGGAAGAGGATGGTGTAGCGAGAAAAGGAGAAGTGAGAATCAAAGGAGCGAGACACCAAACGAAGTCACACCAACAAGGACACCAAGATTTTGAGAGCGACATGGATCTTCAAGCGGATCAACAAACCAAAATTCTCCAAGCGAGCAATCGGGTAATGAATCAAGCAATGGTATGAAAAAAGATGAGAACTTTAAAAGATATTTATGATGATTTGGATTTTAGTTCAAATTTTGCATTGTTTTCATTCCAACCTTCTTCTTCGAAGAATCAATCGAGAGATGAAAATTGGGTGCAAGCCATGGATGAAGAGATTAATTCTATTGAAAAGAATGATACATGGGATTTGGTTAATTTTTCCAATGGATAAAAAACCTCATTTGTATGAAATGGGAGTACAAGACAAAGTTGAATGAGAAAGGTGAAATTGACATATTTAAAGCAAGACTTGTAGCAAAAAATATTCTCGCAACAAATGGGGGAATAGACTTTGGCGAAACATTTTCTCCGATGGCAGATTGGATAGTGCAAGAGCAATTCTAGTGACAACAACTTATAAAAGTGGAAAGTATATATCGTATGGATGTCAAATCAACCGTATGACATCAATACGGGGAGCATTGAGCCTACCCCTGTACACAAAGGTAAATGAGGATGAACAAAATTTGATTGTTTTCTTATATATATGATTTTTTACGAGGTGATCCTTAGATGATCTTGGCATTGAAGTTAAGTAATCTAAGTAATCTGAAAAAAATGAATTTTTATTTTCCAAAATAAATATGCTAGAGATTTGGTGAAAAGATTCAGGATGGATAATTTCAAACGTGTACCTATAGGAGTTGCAACAAGTAGAAAGTTAAGTAAGGATGATGAAGGACCATATGTCAATCCAACTCTATTCAAAAGATTGGTTGGTAGCCTCATGTATCTCACGGCTACAAGACCGGATATTATGCAAGGAGTGAGTTTGATTTCCAGATTTATGGAGACTCCAAAATACACACATTGGACTATAGGAAAAAATAACTATGACATACATAGCGGGAACTAGAGATTGTGGCATAATGTATGCAAGTACGAGAAAAGAAAGTTTCGATTGGATTTACAAATAGTGTTTTTTTCGGGGTAGTTTGGATGATAGGAAGAGCACATCCGGTTATGTGTTCCATCCTGGTTCGAGTGTGATTTCATGGGCATCTAAGAAGCAACCTTTTCTAACACTATCGTGAGTAGAAGAAGAATATGTAGCAACACCATCGGTAGCATGTCAAGTAGTATGGTTAAGAAGAGTATTGGATGGACTCAAGCGAAACAACAAGGATCAACAACGATACTATGACAACACATGAGCGATTGCATTATCCAAGAATAGTGTGTTTCATCAAAAGAGCAAGCATATTGATACTAGATATCACTTTATTAGAGAACTTGTGAGCAATGAAGAAGTCCACTTGAAGCCTTGTAAATCTAGTGATCAATTGAGTGATATATTTACAAATCCATAAGCAATAGATGTGTTTGAATTTCACAAAAGATACTTGAGTGTTGTAAGCCTAGTTGAGACATAGACCAACAAGCATGTTTGAGTTGTCATGAGTTAATGTTTTAGTTTAGCGGTCGTAATTAAGGGGGGAGTATTAAAATAGTTAATTAACTCCCCCCATGCGAGAGTTAGACAATGAGTTAAGTAAGCATTGAGTAAGCTGAGTTGTTTGATAGATGAATTTGGAAAGTGGGTTAGAGAGTTAGTTAAGTGACTGATAGTCAAGTCAAGTTATGTAAGTGTGTGCATGTCAAGTGGGTTAGGATAAATGACCTTCACCGGGTTCATTGTATTCAAAGAGTGAGACTGTGATTAATAGAAGAAACGGAACTAGTATTTTCCTACGTGAAATACTTGCGTTATTTTGTGTTTAATATCAATGTGTTCGGAAATGTTAAACAACTTATTTCACATTTGAATTAACACCAACAATTTGAATATTATAATTTCATATGCAAGTCAACTTAACCAACAACTCACACTATTTCCACAATGTTATAGGTACAATTTTTGACCTCAGTTGAAACATCTTTAACACAAAACAAAATCTACTTAAACACATAGCTCTTCTACCTTCACCTTCACAACGTAGAAGTGAACAACAATAGTAATAGAGTCAATTTTTTTCTAGGCAATAGAATACAACAAGAACACAACTATTCTAATGCAAAGGCTCCTTTTATTGAGCCCTCACTCCTATGGCTTTGAGACCAATTGAAGGTTATTTAAGGTTACAAAGTACAGAGCATAAAACACATTAACAACAAGCAGCTACGCATAACAGAGAAACAACAAACCCCAAAAGGGGTTACAACTCGTAAAGTATTGATAAGAACTCTTCTTTTATTGAATAATGAAACAGCAAAGCATCTTCAGCTGCATTACAACTCTTACCATACATTAATACTATGCATCATCTCGATTTATACAAAATTTAAGTCTGTTACATATATTTAAAAAATCAGTTTTGCATCTTTGAATTCCAGTAAATCCATACGGTGTTGCCCCTTCTAAACTCAACAAGACATGGGGTGTCTCCTATTAATTTCAACTAGCCCAATTCTATCATGCATCTTCCAAAATCGGTGATGACCTGATTTCTCCTAGTGTGTAGGAGATCAGTCGTTGCACCGTTTGGATATCTTCCATTGCAGGACTGGGTGTTGTCATATTGGCTAACAATGTTTGGAATGCAACTGTCAGAATAGATCCCCTTTTCTGCATACTACTCGAGCTACTTCCAATTTCAGTGGAAAATGGTACAGGCCCATCTGGGTGAAGTACAAAGCCAGATGGCAAAACAGAAGCATAATCACCTTCACCTTCTTCCATCACTATATGCATGGAAGCAATGTCGATAGGAGCACAAACAATAATGGACCCCCCAAGCGTCGGTACAGCAATCCTGCAAAATGAATGCAGCGTGATCCATATCGGTACCCTGCAAATGTTGAAATAAACAAATTGACATATTAATGATAGGGTAAACAATTTATGGCATTAATCATGCTTCTTTCTCATTCCCCAAGTACTTCTGCAAGTGTGCATTTGTTCAATATACTCTAATATTCAATGTTAAGATAACACTTACATTTGATGCGAAGAGGCTAACACTGGTCCGAGGATGTTGTCCCTTCACAATGCGAGTTATTTCTTTCTTTGGTTCACTGGTGGAGAGCATATAGCACTGCATTATTTGATCTTCAAATGTTAGTGACATATTCTTAGCATTATATACAAGTTGATCAGTGGAACAATTCTATCTATAACTCATTTAAACCTGGCTTCAACGATTCAGATCTCGCAGGAAATCGAACAATTTCTGAGGAGTAACGGGAAGCCGGACTGAAGTGGCAGCACAGAGCACAACACGGCCAGGCAACTCAGGGGTTCTCCGCGTTCTTCCGTGTGGACACTCGAATATCCACATCACCATGGGGGGATAACATTGCCCAGTTGTTAACCATTTGATGGACACAGACTAGTGCAGAAGTCACTCGTCATTCGCTGAGCAAGTTTCAGCAAACTTTGCCGGCCTCTCTGATCTGGGAAAGCTGATCGAAAACCTAAATATTTTCAGATGAAAATAGCAGTCTCAATCAGATCTTACAAACGGTAAAAACAAAATTCATAGTAATGAAATATAAAGCTGATAGCCTTACCACTAGTATCTGCATTTATTTCCATGAGGAGAGCGAGACGTTCGCACTGATGCTGCAGCGCTGACAGCCAACGCTGCGACCCAAACGCCAAACCGGAGCTGACCACACGACGATACAGGCTGAGGACACCACTATCGTCATAATCGATATGCTCTACCCAGGTAACCTGTTATACACATACAATTAATCATTCAGTCATCAATGAAAACGCGTAGCCAAGGAAGCAGGGATAATAATGCTTTAACATGGAATTAGTGTATGAGCAATAATTACATCGGAACGATTGCCAGGGGAGTTCCTCAATTATTAATCCCGATGGCTGCCTTTTGCAATTCACCGGAATTGACTTCTCTACTAAACTGTCCGGAGAAACATCTACGACGGCCCAAACACGTGCACTGAGCTGCTTGCAGAACCTTAAGAAATAGAATCCTCTAACTGGACCAAGCGGTGAGAGAACATGGACTTGCATGTACATCTGTTATGACATGAGAGAACATGGAACCTTTTTTAAGAAGAATCTAATCCGATTAGTTATTTTAGAGCACAAATTTTTATGGAATACAATGCTGTTAAGAGATTAACATACCAATTGGAGTTCGCCGTTCCTGGTATCCCCCTACACCACTGCATAAGACTTCCAATGTTGTGGCTCTGAAAACAATCGATGGGAACATTTCCGCATAACGTTTCTGAGTTGTATACAAAATTTTCCGTTAGTACAGTATCAGTAATTAGAATTCAATCAAGTAGGGAAGAAGATGAAGTGGCAGTTTGTTTACGTACCGCACTCATTAGTATGTCCACCAGATTCATACTATTCATAAGCACGGTCCCATCATGTCGGTTTGCTTCAGTTCTGTATCCCAACGGTTTCGTGAATTGTCGACGGTATTCATCATGGTTTAGGGTTTTCATTGTCCCGTCATGAGGATTTGGGATCCAGAGAGGGTGCTGCATTTGAGCCATTCTTATGAGCTCATTCATTGCTGCACGGGCAAGGCCTGCTGCTGAGGATTTGTCAACTATCCCACCTGGTGCTGCATTCTATAACTAAAACAGAAATCATTTTAACGAATTTTATACCAGCAAAAGTAAATGACTTTTTTTTTGAAACTTACTTCTACATTCCCATTATTCATAAACTTCTCACACTTTTCAAAAGAAAACAGTAAAACACTGACCTGATATCCGGTTGGTTCAAAGGCGGAACAATGTTCACAAAAGAACCTCGGAAGACCCTTCACAACCGTTCACTGCCAACCTTCACAGATAGCGCGACACAATCGATCTAAAACTAAAGCAGAAATTTCTCAAGGAAGCGTCTGCACTTTTGGTTTCTATTGGTAACCCTGACGATCACCATATATATAAGCGGGAACCGCGTTCCATGAAGCAAAGGGGTTGATAAAAAAAATTATTTTTTTAAAATGGTTATCGTCAATGATATTTATCTACAATTTCTAGACCAATAATGTTTGCAAAAAATTTAGGAAGTTACCGGATGTGCACCTCTATATTGATTTTGGGTTTTCAGTTATCTCGATCCTCACAACGGATATATCTCACTTTATTCTTAAATCACATTTGAAAATGTCTTTTTTTTAATAATAATAATTTTGTTTAGGGTTTTCATTGTCCCGTCATGAGGATTTGAGATCCGGAGAGGGTGCTGCATTTGAGCCATTCTTATGAGCTCATTCATTGCTGCACGGGCAAGGCCTGCTGCTGAGGATTTGTCAACTATCCCACCTGGACTTGCGGCTCGCAGTGCAACATCAACAGCAGAAAGTCCGTTCAAGAAATCGGAAGTGGGATTTGTAGCCGAATGCAGGCTATGAAGATTGTTGACAACAGAGCCACCAGATGTCACACTCGAAGTAACATTGTGTAGAGAAGAAAGCGACAACATTTCTGTATATGGTCTCCCACGCAATTTTTCCGCAGCAAGCTGCACAACCAGGACAAAGACATAGAATTACAGACACTAAAATATTTACTAACACACCAACGGACATAAACATATAGCCGATTGACCTTGCGCGAAAGTTTTGGATCCAAAACCTTATTTGCCTGTCCTCAAGACGCAATTTTGTACTGAGTTGTTGTCGCTGCGTTTTGTTGGGATGGGGGTTTTCCCTTAAAAACCTGAAAACAACGAACCCAAATGAACTTCATCCGGAAAACTACCGTGCTTGACAAAAACCCAACTAAAACAAGAATGGTTTCATAACTTACTTCTCCATTTCCTGTATCCGTTCGGGAGTGTGCCTGTGTTTCTTTCTTTCGGGTTGACTGCCCACTTGATCATCCCCGGATCGCTTCGCTTCCGCATTATCTCTGCCAGACCTACTCTCATACTCGTCATCGATGTTCATTCCCGATTGTGTGTGTGGACTACTGTGCCTTAATTCCGTTTGCCTTTTTTCCAAGTGTGTGGGCTACTGTGTCCTTCAATGAAAGGCTTCCAATTGCTTCTTACTGTCCATTAGTAACAGAGAGAAAGAGGGAGAAGGATGCTCTCCATTCTCTCTCACCCGTCTCGGTCCTCAAACCAAAGACTGAGTTCAGTGTGTTAAAAAGCTGCTCACACTTATAAATACCTCTGAGGCTGAGGCTGTCCTAGCAAAGGTTGGCAGTAAGCAGTGGAGAAAAGTTGGTATAGGCTAGGGTATGCATGTGCATGAGATTAAGCCATAGTTTTTTTGACTTGCACTGCCAAGCTACGAGTAATTATGTTTTTGTATTCCCTTTGTTACGAGAATCAACTATGTTTCTTCTGCAAACAAAAGACCAGTTAGGCCCCTGCTTGTCTTTTGCTTCGCTTTTTAACACACTGAACTCAGTCTTTGGTTTGAGGACCGAGACGGGTGAGAGAGAATGGAGAGCATCCTTCTCCCTCTTTCTCTCTGTTACTAATGGACAGTAAGAAGCAATTGGAAGCCTTTCATTGAAGGACACAGTAGCCCACACACTTGGAAAAAGGCAAACGGAATTAAGTCACAGTAGTCCACACACACAATCGGGAATGAACATCGATGACGAGTATGAGAGTAGGTCTGGCAGAGATAATGCGGAAGCGAAGCGATCCGGGGATGATCAAGTGGGCAGTCAACCTGAAAGAAAGAAACACAGGGCACACTCCTGAACAGATACAGGGAAATGGAGAAGTAAGTTATGAAACCATTCTTGTTTTAGTTGGGTTCAAGCACATTAGTTTTCCGGATGAAGTTCATTTGGGTTCGTTGTTTTCAGGTTTTTTAAGGGAAAACCCCCCATCCCAACAAAACGCAGCGACAACAACTCAGTACAAAATTGCGTCTTGAGGACAGGGCAAATAAGGTTTTGGATCCAAAACTTTCGCGCAAAGGTGAAGGTATGCAATTATATTTTTTATGGTCATTAGGGTTAAAAACACACTGCACAAAGTCATGGAAATTCACCGTAAAACACTCCTGCACAAAGTCATGGAAATTCAACGAACTCTTTAAATCTTTCTTTTTTCGTTTACTGTTTCATTTCTCTCATCTGCTAACTTTTGGACTGATAGGTTCAACAAGAGCGTCGCGATAACGGTACGGTGAGGGGAGAAATCGAAAGATATAAAATGGAAAATCGATCTCTCAAAGAAGCGATGAAGAAGCTGCAGCTATTACAATGGTGGAGGACTGCCATGCTCATGGTGGAGGACTGCCATGGTGGAGGATCCATCTTAACCCCCGATTTATCTAGAGGCATCAAATCTCTAGAGGTGCAAACCTCTTTTCTGAGTGCAAAACTTGAGGAAAGGTTTGCACTTTGAAAGTTTTGATGTCTCTAAGGGCTTGATAGATCCAGAGGTAAGATGGATCTTCGATAGTTTTTACACATTTAGAAATAGATTCTTGAAATCATTTGTTTCAGAGCCCGACAAAGTTTGAGGTAAGGAAGAAATTAAATCATTCTAATTCGGTGGTGTTTTGCTCAAGGTAGAAATTAAATCATTCTAATTTGGTGGTAAGGGCGATTTGTTACACATGATCGCATTCATGGAGTCGAAGTAGATGAAAAGGTAAAAAGAAAAAAGTAGGAAAAAAATTAAAATGCGGGAGCAAACCAAATCAAACCTAAAAAATCTATCCCGAGTTAGGAATGTGAAATCATGAAATCATTTCCGTCAAATATTATTTTGAGGCAAGGCAGAAATTAAATCATTCTAATTTCTTGGTGTTTAGTCGAAATTAAATCATTCTAATTTCTTGGTGTTTAGTCGAAGGTAGAAATTAAATCATTCTAATTTGGTAGTAAGAGTGATCCATTACACACGATCGCATCCATGGAATAGAAGTAGATAAAAACGTAAAAGCAAAAAAGTAGGAAAAATTTTTAAAATGCAGGAGAAAATGAAATGAAACCTAAAATTCTCCTTTCTCCATTAATTAAAATGTAGGAGAAAATAAAATCAAACCTAAAATTCTATAGCACTTCGTACGGTGAAATATTTTTTTCCATTATGCTATTGCGGTTACATGCTGTGAAATCCTCCTAAAATTCTATAGCGGTTCGTATAGTGAAATCCTTTTTTTCACTAAGCTATTGTAGTTTGTCTTGTGAAATCCTCTCTCCATTTGCCACAGTTCCACTCTTCCTTTCTCCATTCGGTGATCACGGTTCGTACACAATTCCACTCTTCCTTTCTCCATTAGGCTATAGCAATTCGTACTACGAAATCCTTTCTCCATTAGGCACGGCTCCACTCTTCGCACCGTCACAGAGATTCTTCCTCACAAATACAATTCACACTTTATTTGTGTTAAATTTATATATCTAGGGAGATAAGTGATTTTTCATTAGGGCTAACATTGCATTAATTAGATTAAATATTAAATATTAAATGTTAAACACTACTTTTACATTTACGTGTTTACATGAGATAGTCAATGCATGTAGTGTATTCAAATACAAACCTCCCTAATCAAAATTTATTAATATTAATATTGTAATATATTAATATGAATATATAATTAATAATAGTATTAGTATTAATATTTTAATATTAATATTAGGGTATTTGGCCCTTAGGCTTCACCTAACTATGGTATTTGGCCCATAGTATTTAGCCCATGGTATTAATAATAATTTATTCTATGGTATTTGACCCATACCCTTCATCTAAATAAAACCTCATTTTTTGCATTTTCCTAAATATAAAAAGGTTTATGGACTAAATATAAAAAAGAGGTTTTATTTATTTACCATACCTTTAATTTATTTATATTTTTATTTATTTACCATAACTCCGGAGTAAGTATAAAAAAAAGTTTTATTTATTTACCATACCTCCAATTTATTTATATTTTTTATTTATTTACCAAAAAAAAGAGGTTTTTTTTTATATTCCACCCAAGGATTTGGTTTCTAACCAAATTAATGTATGAGACCCCCCCAGCGATTTATACTGCCAAGAGACACATCAAATTGGTATATGAGACCCCACAACAATTTGATTGCTAACCAAATTTGGTGTAGACGCCCGTCACGGCCAAGTGAGACATCAAATTGGTGTATGAGAACCCCCTTGTTTGTGGGACAAGGGGTTCCACCTCCGTGCACGGATTTGAATGATAACAAAATTGGTGTAAGAGACCCCGTTGTTTGTTTGTGGGACATGGGGCAAATTGGTGTAGGTGAGCCCCCATGTCCACGCGGCGATTTGACTTTGTGATTTGAATGATAACTAAATTGGTGTAGGAGACCCCCCTTGTTTGTGGGACATGGGGAAAATTGGTGTAGGTGAGCCCCATGTCCGCGTAGGGATTTGATTGTGATTTGAATGATAACCAAATTGGTGTAGGAGACCCCCCTTGTTTGTGGGACATGGGGAAAATTGGTGTAGATGATCCCCATGTCCGCGCGAGGGATTTGTCTGCGATTTGAATGATAACCAAATTGGTGTAGGAGACCCCCTTGTTTGTGGGACATGGGGAAAATTGGTGTAGGTGAGCCCCATGTCCGCGCGAGAGATTTGACTACGATTTGAATGATAACCAAATTGGTGTAGGAGACCCTCTTGTTTGTGGGACATGGGGCAAATTGGTGTAGGTGAGCCCCATGTCTGCGTAGGGGATTTGATTGTGATTTAAATGATAACCAAATTGGTGTAGGAGACCCCCCTTGTTTGTGGGACATGGGGGCAAATTGGTATAGGTGAGCCCCATGTCCCAGGGCGAGGGATTTGACTCGTTATGTTTACGAAGGCATACATACTCTAGCCCCCCTGTTGTTTTGAACATGTGACCTCTAAGGAGGAAACAAGAAACATGCTCTTAACCATTAGGCCCACTCAAGCTTTATATTACATTTATTACCTTACATTTCTCACATCAATAATTTATTAAAAGTCAAATTAGTTATTAATATTATAATAAACAATTATGGTGTAGTGGAAATCATTGATGAAATGACATTTTCGAGTAAAACCTACAATACATTTTCAACCAAGATTATAAATTTGTGTTGTTTAGAATATATTTTTTGAATGCATAAATAGATTCAACACCCTAAAAATCCATAAACACTTGAATAATACAAATTTAACATCTTAAACTCAAATTTTTAAAAAATCTCTAAAATAAACAAAAAAAAATATCATTTTGACTATAATTTAAAAAAAACTCAACAATTATTATCTATATAAAAAATTTAGTAATAAATGAAAAAACATTTTTTAATGTAAATAATTAAAAAAAACACAATTTACAATATAAATTATTATATTTAAAATGAAATATTAAAATAAATTATGATTACTTAAATAAAAGTAAAATATATTTTTTAAATTTAATTAAATACCTTTTACTTCAAAATATATCCCCCCTATAGGATAAAAAGATAATATAAACATAATTTACAAAATAATTTATTATATTTTAATTTAAATATCATATTAAATGGTGACCATTTAAACCTGAAAAAAAATTATATTTTCAAATTATTTCAATAATTTTTACTTTTGCATATGCCCACGTATATGATCAATTTCTTTTTACATTTTCATATGTGCACATATATGATTACGAAAATAAAAAAAATATATTGATATGAAAAAAATTCAATAGATAAATATTGGTCCAACTCAAGATTACTACAAAGACATTAATTTTATTTGAAAGTGGATTTTTTTTTAAATAATATTATAATTAATTTTTTATTTCTCCAATAAATTTCATTAAAATATTGTAATTACCTACTCCCAATAACATAAATCAATCACTTAATACCTTATCTAATGGTACCTTTATTTATTCCTTATCTAATGGTATTTTTTATTTATTGTGAACTTAATTATTTATAATTTTTTTTAAAAAATCATAATGTATTATTTTTTTGGATTTTTTTGGAAGTTTTTTTTCTACTTATTTTTCGGGTCTAATTTCTTAAAATCTAGCAATTTTATTAGAAAAGTTTTAGGAGTGAAATATCCACATTCCAAGTGCTCTAATTTGTTTATAGGGTGCTAAATTAGTATATGTAATGAGAAAACTGATTTAAACATCATAGATCAAGATTTCACCACATATTTTTCTTCACTGATTCCCGCCAAAAAACTCTACATCCTATAAGACAAACAAGCTAGATAAGTATTGTCCTTTTAATACTTGAAAAAAAATACATCTACAACCTAAATAATGAAGGTAATATCCTTTTTTCTTGGGGAATTTAATGCTCAAACTGCTACTAATCAAGCTAATATGTTAAGTAAAAACTCTAACCCCAACCCCTTGTGGCTTGACGATGATGGTAACTTAGCTAATAGATTCAAGAGAAAATTTGAAGACATATTCGAGAACTTATTCGACACCGAGCTCCTCAAACTTTGTAGTTCCAAGAACCTAATCATTTAAAATGGTATTAACATGTGGCCTCTCTCATATGAGATGACTTGTTTCCATGGGGTACAGGGTAGTAGCATCGTGAATTATGCGATTTCTGACACCCATGTTGTAACAACTATACACCTCAAAAAAATACATATTAAAAAAAAATAATCTTCTTTTACCTTTAGAAATAACATCTTATCGAGTTGTAGGTCAAATTAAAATATTCAAACATTTACATACATGATTATGGTATAATGAAAAGAATATATAATCACCGATTCTTAACAAAGGTTTGACATGCATCTTATTTGACTCATATTTATGCCACGAACCCGGTTGTGTGTTTTCCCTCACACGTCTATAGTCTAATAAGGTATTATTGACTCGCTACATATGTAATCGGCGGCGAGATCTTACCACACAATCATTTACTTAAATCATTAATTCCGGTACCACTAATTAATCGGCTTATTAATAGAAATCACTTGCATGCGTAAACGTTTGATATGATAACACTTGTCCGTGACCTACCTTGGCTCCATCCGGGTCATCCACACCTTATCCGAGAGATCGACGGTGTGGTTGTGGATCTGCGATGGTTAGGGTAACCACCCACCCCACCCTCCCGGGTTTGGTATTTCATTTGCTCACGTTGCTTGGAACTACCTCCGAGTCGTGCAACTTTCCTTTATTATTTTGCGACGATGCTCACAAGTACACGCACTTGGCTCAATATGTTGCTTATTGGAACAATACCAATTATTTCTCTCGACGCCGAGGTTATTTTCCTTTAACCCCTTCCATGAAATCTATTTGGTTTCAAGTTACACGTTTAACTCTTATTATGCATAGTTCTAAATTTCTTCTCTGTTACCAATTTCGAATTCTTCTTGAAAGGGGTTTAAGATTTTTAGGTTCCAAAGAATGATTATATCGGTGCTATGCATGCCTCACCTCGAGTTGTGGAAATTCTTTGTTTATGAGCATGAGGTCTCCACGACCTATCTCCGGCCACGCCTCCGACTCTCGCCTCCAGGGTAATGTCCGGGGACTCTACTTTACATGTTTTCCTTTTAATCTTTTGGGCTAATGCTTTGAACAGTGGTATTGTTTTCGGTGACTTCACCTTTCTAGTTTGTTGTCTACGAGGTTGGTTTCCCGGTCGTAGGCGATAACCCAAAGTCTGTTTGGAGTTTCTCCTCTTACAATCTCCTTCATGGTATGTTCCGGTAAAGCTCAAGGAAAATGGTGTTTTATTTATAAGCTCTTGTGCTATCAATGAATTCGGCATACACGCTCTCTTCTGTAGGTTAATGTCCGACAAGAGAGCTTTCTCTCGGTCACGTAGTAACTCTGCTCTTATCTGTTTATGGTTAAGGGGGTTGAGTGGGGCTCACCCCCCTATACTTGTGTTCCATCCGTAACCTTCCTTTGCATGCCTACCCATATGCAAATTAGTGTAGGATTGGTTTGCTTTCCAAAGTCAAATATGTATTCATTTAATTGTATTACGAACTATTGAGCCTTAAGCTTGGCTCTTGGTAATGTCTACCGAGACACCGTTTCTTCGGGTCTCTCAATACCGCATGTAATAATTTTTCTGTTATGGTTGACCTACCGGGGTTAAGTTAGACTTACTCGTCAAATTTCTAGACTTGTTAATATTGTATTCATTATTCAGTTTTCTTTTTTTGCGATCGAAGACTTTTTAAATATCTTTACTTCCCCTGCAAATGTATATATAAGTAATTTTCGCTCTTATGCTCTTAGTAGATGTTTTTTACGTGGGATTTATGAGAGGTCACCTGCATGGGTATTACTATTTCTGTTTATTCTCTATCTCGGGTACTCTACCCTTTGGGTCCGGAATCCTAACCCTCACTTTGGGGTCCGGGTTCTAAACCCTCAAGCGTAACCCTTGAGCTCATTTATGTAATGATAATCGTACTCCATGTAGAAATTTGAATAATAGCTGAATTATTCACCGAGATTATCCCGATTACACACTATTTAAGCTTCATGCATAATACATAACCTCTTCTACAATTGATCATCAATTTGCGGAAATTAGAAGCGATCGCATGCGCACATTAAAAACATAATCAAGCACACATATAACACGAGTATGTAATGGGGAAGCTTACAGCTGAAAACCCCCAACTATCCGTATATTATAATGATAGAGAACATGTAACAATACATAGCACAAAGCTCCTCACGACTCTCGGCACTATCTCACATGCTACACACAAACTAGCTCGGATATGAACAAGTCACAAGTTCAAATCTCTTCCACTTGTCTGCTCTGCCTCTCTGCGCAATCCAAGATGAATAATGATGAGATCCAAGTTCGAATCCCACCGGCTTGTACTTGCGCAATCCTCATTGGAAATCTCAATCAATGTGTGTGCAAATCTCATGCACGACTATAGTCACAAGCGATAGTAGACTCACCCTTTCACCCACCTCTAACACTTGGTCTCCACTGAACTTGTCCATGCACCGAGTTAACCGATGTATTCTTTATTTGATTTATGAGTTAATAATTAGTGAATTAATTAATAATTAATTCACACCACTCATCACTAGTGTATTTATCGGTTAGACTAAATACAACTAGTTCAACTAAGTTAAACCGAACACTACTCCACCAAGCTTGTCTCATCAACTCCACCAAACTACGCCACATGAGTTCTAACTGAAGTCAACCATGCAATAGCTCAACTAACCCTTAGGAAAAGCGTATTTCCTTCTGTCAAATTTGCATGTGCCACATTCAAGCATCAAAGCTGAAGTGCTCCAAGAGGATAAGATAATGTTTAGAGTCCAAATATTATTAAGGGCTAATAATATTTGATTATTCTATTTTTTAGATCGCGAGTCTAAAAAATAGACTTCGCCCAATGTCTAAAAATAGAGGTCCATCTATTTTTTACCAACTTGACCAACCATCCACAAATAGCATCCTGCAACTCATAGACCATGATCCATATGTCTAAAAAATAGACATAGTCTAAAAAATAGACTTTGCGCCAAAAATAGCACTGCGGGCCCACTTAGTGAAGGCGACTTCTTTTCACTAAGCTCCATCATCTTGTTGCATTTTCAACACTCCCTCTCAACAAGATATGGATTATACGCAACCCCTATCCCTGCCTCTTTGGTATTCGAATTTTCTCCCTGGTGAGCGCCTTCGTCAAGATATCAACATCCCGATCCTCCGTGGGAATGTATGAAAGTAACATGATTCTCCAGCTGCACACAATCTACGATATGATGGTACCGATGTCGATGTGTTTGGATCTATCATGAAATACTTTGGATTAGGCGAGAGTTTACTACAACTACGGTTATCACAATAAATCACGAGTAGGCTCCAAGTGTGACCCGAACAACTCGACCAGGATCTTCCTCATCCATATAGCCTCGCATGCAGCCAAGCTTGCTGCCATATACTCGGCCTCTGCTGAACCGAGTGCCACGGATCTCTCGCTTCTCGTTTGTACCAAGAAACTGCTGTCGACCCGATCATCGAAGATCCCTCCAAATGTGCTCTTTACGTCCGTTGGGCTCCCCTGCCCAATCTACATCCGTGAAGCCACATAGCTTCACCTCGTCCTCCCTGTCCGTACCACAAATCCATATCCCTGATGTGCCTCTCTAGCTTGAGGTAAAACATTTATTCATTAATAATCCAACATTTGCAAAATATACGAGAGGTTGAAGAAGTATTCATAAGGATGGTAAAAAATAAAATTATCGGAGGCATAAGTTTGGGAGAAATTGAGTGATTTACTGCGAAAAGATAAATAGTAAAACAGAGCGAGTCAAATGGAAAACATATCGAGTGAGGAAAAAGGTAAAAAGAGAAGGAAATTTTACGGTTAAAGAACAACGATAAATGGATAATGTAAAACACAAACATTGAAAGAGTATTAGAGCAATAAAGTGTATCGGATGAAAGTCAAAAGGCTAAATTCAAATCGAGTGAAAGATGCCAATGTGAAAGACACTCAACGATCGAATTCGTTGAGCAACGACAAAGAGACAAATCAGAAAAAAGATCAAAGACGACAAACAACAACTTCAATAAAATCGAGGGACAACTTGCATTAGTTAGATAGACATCTCTATCTTCTTGCATGAAGATATTTATTTTTTTGCTTGAATAATTCCTAAGTTTATTTTAGGATATTTTGTAAGATGTTTTTCATAAATACTTCACATTTCAAAGTATTGAGGGTGGATGAATTGCTAAACATTTCTATAGCTTAAACCTCGAGGGTTCTTTTTACCATTTTCAAGTCGATAGATCTGGATTGAGAAATAAAGCATCATATTACAAGATTCATGTGTTGAGTCACTTTAATGAAGTGCTTTCACTTTTTCTTTGTTTCTTTCTTATGTTTTTTCATATACTTATATGTTTCCTTAATCTAAATGATATAACGGGAATGTTATTACATAATATTTTTAATTACGCTCTATATTGAACTATTTGTCATTTACATGTTTTCTTCGATGTCCATATTACGGAATTCTTCATTGCTCCTTAGTTTCAATTGACCCTTGTATTTTGCCCTCATTATCCGGATCTAAGAATCCTTAATTTATCTCTCATCCCGATTGAAACCATTTCACCATCCATCCCGAAGATTTGAATTGACCCAACAATCTTAACTTTCGTGAAAATTTCCTTTAGACCTTGATTACGTCCCTCTCGCTTGATACATTGACTCCATTAGCCCAATGGAAAACATACTTGCAACTATCCATCCGAACCAGTGATTCTACCAACAAATCAAATCCAAAATCAAATCCTAGTCACTAAAATCAACAAAGTTAAATCATATAGAGAGAGCCCTCTCTCAGCTTTAGAAAAGGCTAGATCCTAAGCTTAAAAGTGGGTTTGTGGTTACCTATAATATTTCTTAAAACCAAAAAAAGCGAGAACAACCCTAGGAAATTATTGGAGTGATAATAGGGTCATGTCAAGTTTGGGTTTGCAGAACCTCGGAATGACGCAGAAGAACGAGCCCTCGAGTAATGCAAACATGGAACAATGGAAGAAAGACAAAAGGAAGAATGCCCAAGCGTTGCTTCTTATCCAGCGAGGGAGTGGACCGAGCGAGTGTTCCGGAAGATAATCATCACGTACGCAACAAAGGAAGCATGGGAAACTTTGGCGAAAAAGCTATCATGGTATGGAAAAATACAATATTGTTAAATTGTAGAATACTAGGAGAGGTTTTGAAATTCTGCAAATGAAGGAGACATAAGACATCAATTCTTTCATGAATCGGGTCATGCTTGTAGTAAATCGAGTTAAAAAATTATGGTGAAGACATTAAAAAATAAAACTATGATTGAGCGAGGTCCCTAGATCTTAGTTTACGAAATTTGATGTTGTGGTAGCAACCATAGAAGAAGCCAAGGATTTGGAAAAAACACATAGTTGATGAATTGATGGGATCACTTCTATCGCATGAGGGCAAGGATATACGGAAATAAGGATCCCACTTTAGAAAACACTTTCAAAATTCAAGTTTATATTTCAAGATGTTGAGGCGAGAGGTTGATCGAGAGAAACATGATGAGACGGAAGCTACGGTGGTCGGAGAGATGGTTGAGAAGAGCATGAACATCAAAGTGGAAGCAACAACAATAAAAGCTTCCACAATAATCAAAGGCTCAAAAAAAATTGAAGGTGAAATGTTATTATTGCAATAAATTTGGTCACTATACTCGTGATTGTAGGAAAAAGATAACTGATTAAGGAAATCAGAGAGGTAATGTTAGTAGAGAGAAAACTAACTCCATGTCCCTAGCATGCAACACCATGCATGAACCGTCTGATAATTCAGCATTGAAAGAGTTAAAGAACAACAGTAAATGGATAATGTAAAACACAACATTGAAAGAGTATTAGAGCAGTAAAGTGTATCAGATGAAAGTCAAAAGGCTAAAATCAAATCAGAGTGAAAGATGCCAATGTGAAAGACACTCAATAGTCAAATTCGTTGAGCAACGGCAAAAGAGACAAATCGAGAAAAAGATCAAAGACGACAAACAACAACTTCAATAAAATCGGGGACAACTTGCATTAGTTAGATAGACATCTCTATCTTCTTGCATGAAGATATTTATTTTTTCTTGAATAATTCCTAAGTTTATTTTAGGATATTTTGTAAGATGTTTTTTCATAAATACTTCACATTTCAAAGTATTGAGGGTGGATGAATTGCTAAACATTTCTATAGCTTAAACACTGAGGGTTCTTTTTACCATTTTCAAGTCGGCAGTTGGATTGAGAAATAAAGCATCATATTACGGGATTCATGTGTTGAGTCACTTTAATGAAGTGCTTTCACTTTTTCTTTGTTTCTTTCTTATGTTTTTTCATATACTTATATGTTTCCTTAATCTAAATGATATAACGGGAATGTTATTACATAATATTTTTAATTACGCTCTATATTGAACTATTTGTCATTTACATGTTTTCTTCGATGTCCATATTACGGAATTCTTCATTGCTCCTTAGTTTCAATTGACCCTTGTATTTGCCCTCATTATCCGGATCTAAGAATCCTTAATTTATCTCTCATCTGATTGAAACCATTTCACCATCCATCACTGAAGATTTGAATTGACCCGACAATCTTAACTTTTGTGAAAATTTCCTTTAGACCTTGATTACGTCCCTCTTGCTTGATACATTGACTCCATTAGCCCAATGGAAAACATACTTGCAACTATCCATACGAACCCGGTGATTCTACCAACAAATCAAATCCAAAATCAAATCCTAGTCACTAAAATCAACAAAGTTAAATCATATAGAGAGAGCCCTCTCTCGGCTTTAGAAAAAGGCTAGATCCTAAGCTTAAAAGTGGGTTTGTGGTTACCTATAATATTTCTTAAAACCAAAAAAAGCGAGAACAACCCTAGGAAATTATTGGAGTGATAATAGGGTCATGTCAAGTTTGGGTTTGCGAGAAACCTCGGAATGACGCGAGAAGAACGAGCCCTCGAGTAATGCAAACATGGAACAATGGAAGAAAGAAAAAAAGGAAGAATGCCCAAGCGTTGCTTCTTATCCGGCGGGGAGTGGACCGAGCGGTGTTCCCGAGAAGATAATCATCACGTACGCAACAAAGGAAGCATGGGAAACTTTGGCAAAAAGCTATCATGGTATGGAAAAATACAATATTGTTAAATTGTAGAATACTTGGAGAGGTTTTGAAATTACGCAAATGAAGGAGACATAAGACATCAATTCTTTCATGAATCGGGTCATGCTTGTAGTAAATCGAGTTAAAAAATTATGGTGAAGACATTAAAAAATAAAACTATGATTGAGCGAGGTCCCTAGATCTTAGTTTACGAAATTTGATGTTGTGGTAGCAACCATAGAAGAAGCCAAGGATTTGGAAAAAACACATAGTTGATGAATTGATGGGATCACTTCTATCGCATGAGGCAAGGATATACAGAAATAAGGATCCCACTTTAGAAACAACTTTCAAAATTCAAGTTTATATTTCAAGATGTTGAGGCGAGAGGTTGATCGAGAGAAACATGATGAGACGGAAGCTACGGTGGTCGAGAGAGATGGTTGAGAAGAGCATGAACATCAAAGTGGAAGCAACAACAATAAAAGCTTTCCACAATAATCAAAGGTTCAAAAAAATTGAAGGTGAAATGTTATTATTGCAATAAATTTGGTCACTATACTCGTGATTGTAGGAAAAAGATAAGCTGATTAAGGAAATCGGAGAGGTAATGTTAGTAGAGAGAAAACTAACTCCATGTCCCTAGCATGCAACACCATGCATGAACCGTACGATAAGGTGTGGCTATTAGACAGTGGTTGCGGTAACCACATGACATGCAACAAGAATTTGGTTACAAATTTGGATCAATTGGTGAAGACGAGAGGTAAACTTGGGGACTCATAAGACTGCGGGACGCGAGATGGAAAAGGAGTGGTCGACATTCTTACCAAGCACGGGGGGCCAAAGACAATACGAGAGGTATATTATGTTCCTGCTTTCAAACACAATTTGATAAGTGTTGGTAAATTGATGTTGAAAGGATATAGAGTTATCTTTTAAGGGAAAGAATGTGTTATTTATGAAAAAAAATTCCAAGAAATCATCCCATAACAAAGGTTCGGATGATGAGGAACACACTCTTTCCTATTATTATGAGCTACAACGATCGGGTTAGTTCTTTTACAATTGCATCTTCTAATTATTGCTTTGGTTATGGCACTTTCGGTTTGGACACTTGCATTTTTCCGGTTTAATATTGTTGCGGTAGAAACGAGATGGTTAGAGGATTACCTCCAATCAAAGAACACTGCTTGCACTTGTGAGTGTTACACCTTGGGAAAACAACATCGTGAATGTTTTTAAAAAAAGGAGTTTCATACAAAGCAAATAAACCACTTGAGTTGGTGCATACGGACTTGTGTGGACCTATGAGGACACATTTAATTGGTGGAAGTTGTTACTTCCTCACTTTTATTGAAAACTATAGCGAGAAAGACTTAGCATAGAACCAAAGTGATCAAAAGGTTAATGTATTGAGATCATATCGTGGTGGAGAATATGATTCGAAAGCATTCCATGACCTACTGCAAACAAAATGGAATCAAAAGACAATTTATAACTAGATACACCTTTGTAGTAGAATGGTGTAGTAGAGAGAAAGAACAAAACAATCATGAACATGACAAGGAGCATGTTGAAAGAAAGAAACGTGTCTAATGAGTATTGGGCAGAACCGAGTTGCATGTGTTATTCATGTGATAAATAGATCTCGGACTACAAAGAGTGCGATGAACACGGTACTAGAAGAAGCACGGTCACGTCTATCATGCGGTGTATCTCATTTCGAGTTTTTGGATGTGTATCCTATGCACATGCGCCTAAGGTCATAAGAGGAAAATTAGATGATCAAAGTGAGAAATACATATTTACTGGTTATAGTGAGCGAGTCAAAAGCTTACAAATAACAAGACAATAATTAACTAAGATGTTGTGTTCAAAGAAAAAAGAGTCATGGAATGGAAGCGTATACAATCGATGCACAAACAACGTTGAAGGAAGAGGATGATGTAGCAAAAAAGGAGTAGCAAGAATCAAAAGAGTAGACACCAAACAGAGTCACACCAATAAGGACTCCAAGATTTTCTCGACATCTTTGTGTAACCGACTCCAAAAAATAGAAGAAAAGAGATATCAACGCCTTAGAAATAAGCCACTTCGAGGGGAAACCTCCAATACATTACATAAATGAAAAAATTCTTGGATGATACAATTTACAAAACCTCCTTTCTTTATATAGGAGTCCATGTGGCCATAATGTAATCCTAGTGGGCCACAATGCAATCCTAGGCTGACCTAACAATAATAATTTAAGGGAACAATAATAACAAAATGGGGGGTTACAAGGGTACAATAATAACAATAAGGGGGTTACACTAATAACAATAAGGGACTATACTAGTAATATAGGGACCTAACATGTCCCTCTCCTTAAAAAAAAGTGTTGTCCTCAACGCTTGAGTAGCTCTAGGTGCTTACGTATAAACTTCTCATCCTCCCATGTAGAATCTTCGGTGGGTAAGTTCTTCCACTTGATGAGATACTGCGAAATTGATCGATTCAGTAGGCTGTCGAGTTCTTGTTTCCATGAACTCTTCAAGTTCCAATATGATTTTTCCTTCCTCATCAAGTTACGGAAATATTGTTTGAGCTGGAAGATTTTCACTTATAACCTTCTTTAAGCATGAAACATGGAAGACTTTGGATGCACTCGCGAAGAAGCGAGAAGCTCCAATTTGTATGCCATAGTACCAATCTTTTGCACCACCTTGTAAGGACCATAGTACTTTGGCGATAATTTATTATCCTTGTTAGCTTGCTTGAGGGACATTTGTTTGTATGGTTGTAGTCTGTAAAAATACCCAATCTCCTACATCAAAACTTCTCTCGTTGTGATGTTGATCTTCTTGTTGTTTCATTCGATTTTGTGCCAAATTCGGGTTATCCTTTTAAGAGTTGGAGAACTTCTTGCTGATGCTCGATGTGATCTTCCACTTTGCTTGAACCTTCGAGTTTTCCCTTAAAGATGATGTGATGGATGGTGGATGATATCCATAAAGTGCCATAAATGGGGTCATTTTTTGTTGCGGTATGGAAGGAAGTGTTATACCACCATTCGGCGAGAGGTAACCACTTGACCCATTGTGTTTGTTTATCGAGATACAAAACAACGAAGATATCCTTCCAAACATTTATTTACTATCTCGGTTTGACCATCAGATTGAGGATGATAAGATGAGCTATGAGCTAATTGAGTACCTAAACATGAAAATAACTCCGTCCAAAAAATTCCATTAAAAATGGGATCTACTGTCAGCTCACAATAACCCTTGGGCTTCCATGTAGCTTTTGAATTATGTCCATAAATGTAGTAGCAATTGTACTTTCTTTAAATGGATGAGATAATGCACAAAAGTGTGCATACTTAGTAAGTATATCAACTACCACCATGATGACACTCTTTCCTATGGACTTAGGTAAAACTTGTGATAAAATCCATTGAAATCTCCTCCCAACGTTGACTTGGAATGGATAAAGGTTGTAGAAGTCCCGGGGGTCTTAATTGTCTCAACTTTATTTTCTTTGGAAAACCAAACATTCCGCCACAAACTTTTGAATATCAGATTTAAGGCCATCCCAAAAAAAATTATTTCTTCACCACTGTGGTAAGTTTTTTAAAAAATCACGAGTGTCCTCCTAAAGGAGAAGTGTGCAATTCTAGAAGAATCTTTTTGTTTTAGTTGGGAATTCTTACAAAGATATAAGCGGTCTTTGTACCATAAGGAATAATTTTTTCCAACTAAATGTATCGGATGTACTAGGATCTTGCTTGCAACTTTTGAATGAGTGTCCATACATCTTTTTCCTTCTTCCATTCATCTCTTGCTTCGGTTATCCAATCTAGTTGGATAATAGAAATGGCACAAAGCAATTTTTCCACCTCTTCATTCTTTCTTGAGAGTGCATACTGCAACAACATTAAGCTTTCCTTTTTTTGTAGATTATTTCAAAGTCATAACCCAACATCTTTGTGACCCATTTTTCTTTGCTCTTCGAAGATAGTCTTTGTTCCAAAAAGTGTTTAAGACTATCATGATCAGTTTTTTACCTTGAAGTGTCTTCCCATTAGGTAAGTTCTCCATTTCTTTAGTGCATGCGGTATTGCTAACATTTCCTTCTCATAAATAGGTTTACGTAAATACTTTCCTTTGATTGGACGAATTTCAAAAGCAATGGGTCTTCCTTCTGCACTAAAATAGCACCAATTCCATTTCTCGAGGCATCACATTCCATAATAAAGGTTTTTGTGAAGTACGGCGTATCTAAGACCGGTGCTAGGCACATTGCCTCTTTAAGATGTTCAAAGGCCTTAGTTGCTTCAGGGAGTCCATGAAAATGCATCTTTCTTCAATAATGTTTTTTAGAGGTATTGCTATTCTCCCATAATTCTTAACAAACTTGCGATAATACCACTGTTAACTTGAGAAATCCTCGCAAGCTTGCTTTATGGTTGTGGGAACTTTCCATTCCTTAATGGCTTTAATTTTGTTAGGGTCTACTTTAACACCCTCGTGAGATACAATATGACCCGGATATTACACCTCTTGTACTCCAAAGAAAAATTTGGATGGTTTTTCATATAATTGTTTCTCCCTGCAATAGTTTGAGCACCCTTTCAACATGTTCAACATGATCCTTCCAAGACACTGCTATAGATTAATATATCATCAAAAAATACTAGCAAAAAATTTTCTAAGGAAGGGTTTGAAAATGGAATTCATCAACCCTTGAAATGTAGAAGGTGAATTGGTAAGGCCAAAAGGCATGACCAAAAATTCATAATGACCCTCATGAGTTCGAAATGCTATTTTTTGGAATATCTTCGAGTCTTCATTCTAATTTGATGATATCTCGAACGAAGATCCAACTTGGTAAAATAAATTGCTCCATGTAATTCATCCAATAATTCATCAATCACGGGAATGGGAAATTTATCTTTAATGGTGAGCTTATTGAGCTCCCTATAATCCGGACACATTCGCCATGATCCATCCTTCTTGTGTACCAATACTACGGGAGCGAGAGAAAGAACTTTGACTAGGTTGAATTATACCCGCCTCTAACATTTACTGCAATCATACGTTCAATTTCACTCTTTTGGATGTAAGGATATCTATAAGGCACGATGTTTGGAGGAACACTTCACTGGAATCAAATGAATAGCATGATCATGATCACGAATAGGTGGGAGTCCTTTGGGAGTTTCAAACACCTTGGAATGATTGTCCAAGACTTGTTGGAGATCCGAAGAAATAGATGATTTTGATGTTGGAACATCTAGTGACCATAATTGTGCAATTACGCCTCGTTTTTTATTTCTTTAGAAGCTTTGTCATGAAATTAGAGCTTATTATCTTTCCTGGCTTCCCCATAATACCCCAGTAATTTGACTTCCTTTCCTTTTGAAAAAAAATTCAAGAAAATTTCTTGAAAATTAAAAGCTACCGTCCCCCAAAGGTTGTAACCATTGTACTCCTAGTACAACATCAGCACCTCCCATAGGAATGGAAAGCGTTGGACTAGTCAATACATATTCCCCCCATGGTTAGCTTGATATTATGGCATTTTCTCGAGCAATTTATAGTTCCTCCATTTGCAACCATCACTTGACATTACGGGTGTTGGGTATAGGAAACAATTTAATTCCTTGGCTACCTTACAATGAATAAAATTATGGGTGCTACCTGAATCAATCAACACTATTACCTTTTTTCTTCTTGATATGTACTTCTATCTTGAGAGTTTGAGGAGTGGTAATTCACTGCCCGAGTGCATTACACGATATGGTCGGATTCATTTCTTCCTCTTCTAGTGTTGGTTCCTGGTGTATATCCTCTTCTTGTTCATTTTCTTCTTCCTCTTCACAATCTATGTAAAATAATTTCTTCTCGGCACACATATGACCTTTAGTGTATTTGCTATCACAACTGTAGCAATGCCATTTTTCTCTTTTTTCCTCCAATTGTTGTGGTGTCAACCTTGTAGGTTGTGGAAATCTAGGCGTAGCAACACTTCCTTCTTTATATAATTGAGTGGTAGGCTTCCTTGTCGCCATAATTTTACATTCAAATTTTCTTGCCAACCTTGAATTCCTTCTCCAATGAATGCTGGTTCCAAAACGTGAACTTCATGTTGAATTTTATCCTTTAAAGTGCCTATGAAGAGATCAATCCTATGTTCCTCTAAAATATCGAGTTACCCTTATATTCAATTTTTTGGAAGTCCTCAATGTGTTGCCCCACTAAACCCTTTTTGTTTGAGATTTATCAATTGGCTAAAGAAGGTGTTGCTCTTTGTATCCTCATAATGTGCTATCATTTCCTCCATAAAAAATTGACCAAGTGACAATTTTTTTTACGGGAGCACAACCATTGATACCATACAAATGTATTTTGTTCTAAATTTAAAGTTGCAATGCGTACCTTTTTGTGTGTTTTGCACGTTATGGAGATCAAAATATTGCTCCATCTGTAGTATCCATGTTACGGGATCCTTTCCATCAAACTTCCTCATATCCATTTTTTGGAATATGGTGGTTCTTCCCACCAAAATTAGAGTTTATGAAATCATGACTAACATTTATTTTGTTCTCATCATGAGGGTCTTCTACTATCTTTTCACCATTAGGAAACATTTCTTGTATCAACTTTGTCAAACCTTACGTATGCCTTTTTAGATCATTCTTCATGTTTTTCCATGTTGTCTTTCATGTCATCCATCTTAGCTTCCATGCCGGCTTCCATGCCATCCATCTTAGCTTCCATGCCCTTCTTCAAACCATCCATCTTCGCTTCAACGCCTTTCTTCAAAACTTCCATTTCATTTTTTTGTTGCTCTTTGCGAGAGTGAAATTTGTTGCACTTGCTCTTGTAATTTTGATAGATCATGTTGCAATTATTCATCTTCATGAGTCATAGTAGAGCCTTTTGAAGGCTTAATGGGTGTTGAATTATTTTTACGGGGCATATTTTAGAACCCAATATTGATATATATTCTACAATATGCCCTTGGAATCAATTCAAATTGATTCTTCAAACAAGACTTATGCAATTCGGAAAAAAAAATACACACCTTTTTCTTGCTTTTGAGGAGCTCGATATTGAAATTGGATTATCTCTGTGATTGCAGCACTTCAATATTTGAATTTTGGTAACGACGTAGCCCTCTAAATTATCATTTTAATTCCACAGGTCTAACCTAATTTGGATTCTCCAAGACAAAGTTGTGTCCAATCTCCCACAATGACCTAATTATGGACTGGTTCAGTAGAGTGAACTTGTACGAATTGGCACGTGCCATTGTTTCATCCTTTGGCTATGAAATTGATAGCAAAGAAACTACAGTCCGTGTTCTTGCGACCACATTTTATGGAACTCAAATCCGATTCTCAAAGAGAGATTTATGAAGATTTTCCCACGATCACCTCTTTGAGATGAAATTCAGGAGCCTGAAAAAGCACTACCTTCCACAGATCATATCTCCGAAAATATTACGAACCAAGCTCTGAATTTTTTTTACCATTTTCCTTAGGATTTATTCTTCCCACCATAAACATTTTAGCTTCTGAAACTTTGTAGAAACAAATTTATAGTGCCAATTCCATGATGACATGTTTAAGAGCACTGAAAAAATACCTAACTTACATAGATCATATCGCCAAAAAATATTGTGAAATAAGCTCTGAAATTTTTTTTGACGATGTTCCTCGGGACTTCGGCTTCGTACGCTAAAACTTTCAGCTTCTGAAAATTCATAGAAAAAAGTTTATAGCGAAAATGCCACGATGACCTGTTTGGAGCAGTGAAATCCTAGAATCCAAAGATCTGATACAAAATGTTGTGTAACCAACTCCAAAAATAGAATAAAAGAGATATCAACGGCTTATAAATAAGCCACTTCGAGGGGGCAACCTCCTATACATTACATAAATTAAAAATTATTGGATGATATAATTTACAAAACCTCCTTTCTATGTATAGGAGTCCATGTGGCCATAATGTAATCCTAGTGGGCCACAATGTAATCCTAACCGACCTAACAATAATAATTTAAGGGCACAATAATAAAAAAATGGGGGTTACAAGGGTACAATAATAACAATAAGGGGGTTACACTAATAACAATAAGGGACTATACTAGTAATATTGGGACCTAACACAGCAGCATGGATCTTCAAGCAAATCAACAAACCAAAATTCTCCAAGCAAGCAATCAGGTAATGAATCAAGCAATGGTAAGAAAAATTTGAGAACTTTAAAAGATATTTAGGATGATTTGGATTTTAGTTCAAATTTTGCATTTTTTTCATTCCAACCTTCTTCGTTTGAAGCATCAATCAAAGATGAAAATTGGGTGCAAGCCATGGATGAAGAGATTAATTCTATTGAAAAGAATAATACATGGGATTTGGTTAATTTTACAAAGGATAAAAACCTCATTGGTATGAAGCGGGTGTACAAGACAAAGTTAAATGAGAAAGGTGAAATTGGAATATTTAAAGAAAGAATTGTAGCAAAAGGATTCTTGCAACAAGGAAGAATAGACTTCAGAGAAACATTTTCTCCAGTAGCAAGATTAGATACTGCAAGAGCAGTTCTAGCGACAACAACTCATAACAAGTGGAAATTATATATCACATGGAAGTCAAATCAACCTTCTTGAATGGAATTCTAGAAAAAGAAATTTATGTGCAGCAGCCACAACATTGTGAAATTGGAGGTAAAGAAGATAAATTTTACAAGTTGAAAAAAGTGCTCTATGAACTGAAGCAAGCACCAAGAGCATCGCATATCAGAATTAACAATTACATTATTAAGAATGTATTTTGGAGAAGGAGCATTGAGCCTACCTTGTACACAAAGGTAAATGAGGATGAAAAGATTTTGATTGTTTTCTTATATCTTGATGATATGATTTTTATAGGTGATCCTTAGTTAGATGATCTTGGCATTGAAGTTAAGAAATCTGGAAAAATGAATTTTTATTTTCCAAAATAAATATGCTAGAGATTTGGTGAAAAGATTCAGGATGGATAATTTCAAACGTGTACCTATAGCAGTTGCAACAGGTACAAAGTTAAGTAAGGATGATGAAGCACCATATGTCAATCCAACTCTATTCAAAAGATTGGTTGGTAGCCTCATGTATCTCACAACTACAAGACCAGATATTATGCAAGGAGTGAGTTTGATTTCCAGATTTATGGAGACTCCAAAAGACACACATTGGACTATAGGAAAAATAATTATGACACACATGGCAGGAACGAGAGATTGTGGCATAATCTATGCAAGTACATAAAAGAAAGATTTGATTGGATTTACAAAATAGTGTTTTTTCAGGTAGTTTGGATGATAGGAAGAGCACATCCAGTTATGTGTTCCATCTTGGTTCAGAAGTGATTTCATGGGCATCTAAGAAGAAACCTTTTCTGACAATATCCTCAGTAGAAGAAGAATATATATCAACACCATCAGTAGCATGTCAAGTAGTATGGTTAAGAAGAGTATTGGATGGACTCAAGCAGAAACAACAAGGACCAAAAACGATATACTGTGACAACACATGAGCGATTGCATTATCCAAGAATAGTGTGTTTCATGAAAAGAGCAAGCATATTGATACTAGATATCACTTTATTAGAGAACTTGTGAGCAATGGAGAAGTTCACTTGAAGCCTTGTAAATATAGTGATCAATTGACTGATATATTTACAAAGCCATAAGCAATAGATGTGTTTGAATTTCAAAAAATATACTTGAGTGTTGTAAGCCTAGTTGAGACATAGACCAACAAGCATGTTTTAGTTGTCATGAGTTAATGTTTTAGCTTAGCGGTCCTAATTTAAGGGGGAGTTTTAAAATAGTTAATTAACTCCCCCATGCAGAGTTAGACAATGAGTTAAGTAAGCATTGAGTAATCTCAGTTGTGTGATAGATGAATTTGGAAAGTGGGTTAGAGAGTTAGTTAAGTGAGTGACGGTCAAGTCAAGTTATGTAAGTGTGTGCATGTCAAGTGGGTTAGGATAAATACCCTTCACCAGGTTCATTGTATTCAAAGAGTGAGACTGTGATTAATAGAAGAGCTGGAAATAGTATTTTCCTTCGTGAAATACCCGTGTTATTTTGTGTTTAATATCAATGTGTCCAAAAATGTGAAACAACTTATTTCACATTTTAATTAACACCAACAATTTGAATATTATAATTTCATATGCAAGTCAATTTACCCAACAACTCACACCATTGCCAGAATGTTATAGGTAAAATTTTTGACCTTAGTTGAACACATAGCTCTTCTATGGTCTTGAAGATAAAATTTACAGGTTGAAAAAAACGCTCTATGAACTGAAGCAAGCACCAAGAGCATGCCATAGTAGAATTGACAATTACATTATTAAGAATGGATTTTGGAGAAGGAGCATTGAGACTACCTTGTACACAAAGGTAAATCAGGATGAACAGATTTTGATTGTTTTCTTATATATATGATTTTTACAGGTGATCCATAGTTAGATGATCTTGGCATTGAAGTTGAGTAATCTGAAAAATGAATTTTTATTTTCCAAAATAAATATGCTAGAGATTTGGTGAAAATATTTAGGATGGATAATTTCAAACATGTACCTATAGGAGTTGCAACAAGTACAAAGTTAAGTAAGGATGATGAAGGACCATATGTCAATCCAACTCTATTCAAAATATTGGTTCGTAGCCTCATGTATTTCACAGCTACAAGACCAGATATTATGCAAGGAGTGAGTTTGATTTCCAGATTTATGGAGACTCCAAAAGACACACATTGGACTATAGGAAAAAGAACTATGACATACATAGTAGGAACTAGAGATTGTGCCATAATGTATGCAAGTACAGAAAAGAAAGTTTCGATTGGATTTACAAATAGTGTTTTTTTCAGGTAGTTTGGATGATAGGAAGAGCACATCCAGTTATGTGTTCCATCCTGGTTCAGGTGTGATTTCATGGGCATCTAAGAAGCAAAATTTTCTGACACTATCATCAGTAGAAGAAGAATATGTAGCAACACCATCAGTAGCATGTCAAGTAGTATGGTTAAGAAGAGTATTGGATGGACTCAAGCAGAAACAACAAGAATCAACAACGATACTGTGAAAACACATGAGAGATTGCATTATCCAAGAATAGTGTGTTTCATCAAAAGAGCAAGCATATTGATACTAGATTTCACTTTATTAGAGAAATTGTGAGCAATGAAGAAGTTCACTTGAAGCCTTGTAAATCTAGTGATCAATTGAGTGATATATTTACAAAGCCATAAGCAATAGATGTGTTTGAATTTCACAAAAGATACTTGAGTGTTGTAAGCCTAGTTGAGACATAGAGAAACAAGCATGTTTGAGTTGTCATGAGTTAATGTTTTAGTTTAGCAGTCATAATTAATGGGGGAGTGTTGAAATAGTTAATTAACTCCCCCATGCAGAGTTAGACAATGAGTTAAGTATGCATTGAGTAAGCTGAGTTGTGTGATAGATGAATTTGGAAAGTGGGTTAGAGAGTTAGTTAAGTGAGTGACAGTCAAGTAAAGCTATGTAAGTGTGTGCATGTCAAGTGGGTTAGGATAAATACCCTTCACCGGGTTCATTGTATTCAAAGAGTGAGACTGTGATTAATAGAAGAGTCGAAACTAGTATTTTCCTACGTGAAATACTTGTGTTATTTTGTGTTTAATATCAATGTGTCAGGAAATGTTAAACAACTTATTTCACATTTGAATTAACACCAACAATTTGAATATTATAATTTCATATGCAAGTCAATTTAACCAACAACTCACACTATTTCCTTCGTCACATGAATGTAAACAGGTGAGCCAAAAATCTTCAAATGAGAAATATTAGGCTTGTTATCAGAAAACACCTCTTCGGGTGTACTCATGCCAAGTACTGTATGAGGACAACGATTTTGCACATATACCGTAGTGTTGCATGCTTCAGCCCACAAGTGTATGGGAAGGTCTTGATCATGCAACATCACCCGTGCAGCACCCATGATCATTCTGTTCTTTCGCTCTGCGACCCCATTCTATTGTGGGTTATAAGGCTCTATGAGCTCTCTTCGAAATCCTTCTGCACTGCAAAAGTTTTTTAATTAGGCAGAGTTGAATTCAACACCATTATCACTCCTAAGAGCCTTCACCTGCTTCCTTGACTCTTTCTCAAGCAGTGCCTTGAACTCATAGAACTTTGAGTATGTCTCGCTCTTCTTCTGCATGAAGAAGATCCAAAACTTACAAGAAAAGTCAGCTTTGCTGTCAAAGCTACTGAGAAAGTTCCAGACACGTTTGTGTGAATTCTCTCAAGGATTGTTTTGGTGCGACTATCCTTCTCATGAAAGGTGGCTTTCACAAATTTTCCCAAAGTACATCCCTTGCACTGATCTGACTGCGAAAGTGTACCCTTGGGAAGCCAGGTAGAAATCTGCTGTAAAATTTCAAAGCACCATGGTGAACATGGCCCAATCTCCTATGCCACAGTTCGCCCTCATCCCGGCTCACCACTCCTTCTTCTTTTCTTTCCATTGCTGCGCAACCATCTACCTACAATTGATAAATGTTCTTAACTCGAACCCCTATCCTCCAGGTTTCACCAGTTGCCTTAGTGCACAGGAAATCCTTTCCCTCGCTAAAGACAACATCATATCCCTTGTCTTCCAACATCTCCACAGAGATCAGATTCTTCTTCAATCCTGGAACATGCATGACATACTTCAATATGAAAGGTTTACCAGAATCCATCTCAAAGGAAATGGTACCAATTCTAGTTGCATTGTATCTACCATCATTGCCCGTCTCGATATGCACTCCAACATATTTCTCATCTAGATCAGTAAACAAATCTTTCTCTCCGGCCATATGGAAATATGCACCACTGTCAAGAAACCAAACTGATCCCATCACACTTGAGACCAAGCATGCAATCAGTGAAAAATCCAGCTCAAATTTTGAGGCTAAGGCCTCTCCAACTACAGATCTAGCAGCCTACTTATTTTTCTTCTTCTATGGACAATTAGTGGCGTAATGTCTATGTTGGTGACAATGAAAGCACTTCACCTTGGACAAGTCCTGCTTCTTTCCTTTCGCATCGAATTGAGAAGGATTTTTATTTCCCTTCCCTTTCCTTGCTTTGAGATCCAAAGCACAATTTTCGTCATCTTCATTCTTCGATGAAGATCCATCCCTGGTACCCCGCCTTATCTCCTCCTTCACAAGATCTGACCAAAGTCGCTCCCATCCTGGCAGTTTCTCCCGACCATTGATAGAGTCCTCATAACTATGCCAACTCTTTGGTAGCCCAAGGAGAGCCAAGCTCACCAAGTCCCCTTCATCTACAATAACCCCCACACTTTCTAGCTCATCCCTGCACTGGAAAAATTTCGTGAGGTACTTGGGTATACTGTCGCCTTTCTCCAATTTTATTTTCCTGAGTTTATCTTTAAGCGCCAACTTCCTCTGGTCACTTCTGATTTGGAACAAGTCTGTCAAAGCTTTCCACATCAAGAATGGATTATATTTACCATGAAGGCTGGACACTATGTGATCCTTCACACCTTCCAACAGAATCCTTCGACATTTTGATGTCTTCTTTTGCCATGTGTCAAGTGTGGCTGCATCGCTAGAAGCAGGTTTTGGAATTTCTGCATCTATGAACTCCTTCAACCCATTTTCATCCACCACCACCTCCATCCTGTCCTTCCATGAAATATAATTCGAGCTGCCCTCAAGGGCATACTCCAATCGCAATCCGTTGAAAGAAATTTCAATGAATTCTCAACTTCGACACCAAGAAAACACTACTACAAATTCGAATTCCACCAGCACGGAACTCAATTGTTTCAATAATTGCAATCTACTCCAATGATCAACTGCTCTGATACCATGTAGAAATTATATAAATTATATACCACAATAATCAAAGGTTTTAAAAATTGAAGGTGAAATTTTATTATTGCAATAAATTTGGTCACTGTACTTAGGATTGCAGGAAAAAGATAGTTGATCAAGGAAATCAAAGAGGTAATGTTAGTACAAATAATAATATCTCCATGTCCCTAGCATGAAACACCAAGCATGAACCATCTGATAAGGTGTGTATATTAGACAGTGATTGTAGTAACCACGTGACATGCAACAAGAATTTGGTTGCAAATTTGGATGAATTGGTGAAGACAGAGGTAAATTTGGGGACTCGTAAGAATGTTGATGTAGATGGAAAAGGAGTGGTCAAAATTCTCACTAAGTAGGGGGAAAAATAAAATCTGAGATGTATATTATGTTCCTGGTCTCAAAAAAAATTTGATAAGTGTTGTTAAATTGATGCAGAAATGATACAAAATTATCTTCCAAGGGGAAAAATGTGTTATTTATGACAAACCCTGAAGAAAGCTGCCCATAGCAAAGGTGCAGATGATGAGGGACACAATCTTTCCTCTAATTATGAAATACAATGATCAGGTTAGTTCTTTTATAGTTGCATGTTCTAATGATTACTGGTCAAGATGATAGACTTTCCATTTGTGTTGAGCTGCTATGGACAAAATGGTTCTGACAGTGTCTAACCTTGCTACTGGAGCAAATGTTTCACCATAGTCGACACCAAACTGTTGTGAGAATCCTTTGGCAACAAACCTTGCCTTATGTTTCTCAACTTTTCCTTTTTCATTTAGCTTGGTCTTATATACCCATTTTTGTTTTGTCTCTTCGGAGATCAGCCAATTCCAAAGTTTGATTTTTCTCTATGGCAAAAATATCTTGGTTAATTGCTTTGACCCAATGCTTTTCTTTGACTGCTTCTTCAAAATAAGTCGGCTGAGTTGAAATGAATGCAAACATATTCTGTTGTTCAGATTCATGCTTCTGTTCATATATCTCTCTGATACTTCTTGTTTTTTGTCCCTCTTCTGAAGATGTTTGATCACTGGCTAAATCAGTGCTTGATGATGTTCCATTTTCATAATGTTCTGGCTATTCCTGACCCTGCAATCTTGGAGACTGTGGTGGATAAAAAAGTTGATTTGATGTTTCATCTACATGGTCAAACCAAGATTTATTTTCGAAAAATTTCACATCTCTGCTTATAATGAACTTTTTGGAAATGGGGTTATAAAGTCTATAGGCTTTCGACTGCTCACTCTAACCCAAAAATATGCATTTCTCACTTCTATCATCAAAATTTTTTCTTATTTTTTCAGGAACATGAGAAAAAGCTACTGATCCAAAGATTCTAAAGTGTGACACATTTACCTTGTTTCCATCCCATGCTTCTTGAGGTATTTTATCTTGTAGGCTGGATGTTGGAGATCTGTTAAGAACATACACTGTTGTCAACACTGCTTTAGCCCAATTGTCATTTATCAACTTCTTATCCCCTAGCATTCATCTCACGATTTTCATGATCGACTAATTATTTCTTTCTACTACTCCATTTTGTTGTGGAGTGTATTTGGTTGTGTACTGCATTAGGATACCTTGTTGTTGACAAAATGTTTTGAATTCATTTGAGGTGTATTCTCCTCCTCTGTCTGATCTGAGTAGTTTCAAGAGTTTTCCACTCTATTTTTCTGCTTCTGCCTTGAACTCCAAAAATCTAGAGAAGGTATCTGATTTGTTTTTTAAAAAATACACCCATATCTTCCGGCTAAAGTCATCAATAAATTTCAAAAATTAGAAACTACCACCAATGGAAAATGTCTGCATTGGACCATAGATGTTGGTATGGAAAAGTGCCAAAGGCTCTTTCGCCCTTGAGGTTGATGAGGGAAAACTATCTCTTTTATGCTTGGACAAGACACAAACTTCACAATTACAGAAATTTTCACTGATAGTAGGTAGACCAATGACTATAGATTTCTTTTGAAGTAGACTGAGACTCTTGACTGGAATGTGACCATACCTAGAATGCAATAGATGAATTTCATCTATTCTTGATATATTGTGGACAAAATATTGGTTGGTATTTTGGCTTCTAAGGGTCAATGGAAACATCCTACTCTTGGTATTTTCAACTTTTGTTATCAACCTTTTATGAGGATCTTTGTCATATATATAGCAGGTGTTCTTTTGAAAAAATACATCGTAGCCATGTTCCATTAATTGTCCTACACTAAGGAGGTTATGTTTGAGCTGAGGAACATAATAAACATCAGGGATGTATTTGTTTTGATTCTTCTTAGTAAGAATAGGAATAGTACCTTTTCCTTCATCTTTAATACTTGTACAATCTCCAAGCGTTATCTCTGATGTTATGGAAGCATCTAGAGAAGAAAGAAGTCTCTTGTTGCCTGTCATGTGATTGTTGCATCTGCTGTCGATCAACCAAAGATCTCCCCTCTGTTTGTCTTCTAAGAAATGGCATGAAAGAAACATGGTCTTTGAGTATTCTCCTTCACTGTTGGAGAGATTGATATAGCCTCTGTGCTGATTTGACTATTTCTTTCTACATTCATGTTCGTAGTGGCCAAACTTCTTACAGTAGTAACATCGAACACTCGATGTGTTCCATGACCTTCCTCTCTGATTTCGGTTTTGTGGAGGTCTCCACTGCTCTGTTGCATGATGGTGATCAGATCTGCCATTGCCTCGAGCTCTGCCTTGCTTGTTTCCGCCTCTTTATCCTCTGCTTCTGCCTCTATCAAATGAGAGTTGTGCTTTGAAGGCTTTTTTCGTGGAATCTTCGGTCATATTGAGTCTTGTTTCGTGTGCCAAAAGTGATCTAGTCAACTATTCTACTGAGAAAGTTTTAAAATATTTGGATTCCAACATGGCTGTGACAATCCTGTCATAGTTCTTTGGAAGTCTTCGAAGAACTTTTTCAACAACTTTCTAATCTGTAATGGTTTCACCAATGAGTTTTATTTGATTCACTATTCCCATGACTTTGGTCATGAACTGATCCACATTCTTAGTGTCAGACATCTTTAGAGTTTCAAACTGAGCTCTCAATGTTTGCAGTTTAACGGTATTTACTGTATCATCTCCTTGATACGTAGCTTGAAAAATATCCCAACATTCTTTTTCTATTTTCGCACCAGTTATTTTGTCAAAAATAGAGTCATCAACTAAATTTTGTATCCAGCATTTGGCTCTATGCTCCCTCTTTCTAAGTTATATAGCTGCATTTCTCTGATTATTGGTCATGGCCGCCCATGCTTCTTGGGTCGGCTCTACACAAGCAATCGGAAGCGTGTCCAACAATCTTGTGCTTGTAAAAAAGTCTTCATTCTCAAATTCCAAAATTCATAATTTTTGCCAATCAGATTTGGTGTCTGTGGCAAAGAACTTGAAGAGGCCATTATTTCTTCAAATGCGCCTTTTGTAAATCTCCTCTAAATTTTTTAAATCTCTTAAAGACTTAAATTTTTTTCTTGAAACCCTCTTTTAAATTTCAGCCCTCTTCTCTCTTTAAACAAAAACTTCACTCATACTCTTTTGAAACCCCTTTTTTTTAAAAACGTTTCAAAAACATTTAAAGTTTTATATATATATATATAAAAACTTTTTCTTTATGACTTTCACCTTTTTTAAAGTCGACAATTTAAAGAAGAGCTTTCCTTTAAAACAAAAATCTTTATATCAAACTTTGAATACGTTGACCTTCGTATCTTTGAAAATCGATTTTTAAAAATCTTTAATACGAACGCTTCATACCTTTTTGAGAAACAATTTTTAAAAAATCCTTACGTTTAACGCATCATTTCTTCATGCATGCGTAACAAAATTTCAAATTGACTTTAACACAGATGCGTTAATTTTTTTTCTTGGAGACTGGCGCAATACCGAGGGGAATAGACGTGACTGTTTCAAACCCTGAAGAAAGCATCCCATAGCAAAGGTGCAGATGATGAGGAACACACTCTTTCCTCTAATTATGAAATAAAACGATCAGGTTAGTTCTTTTATAGTTGCATGTTCTAATGATTACTGGTTATGGCACATTCAATTTGGACACTTTAATTTTTCCTATTTAATATTGTTGCAGGAGAAAACAACACCGTGAAATTTTTCGAAAAGGAGTTTCATACAGAGAAAAGAAACCACTTGAGTTGGTGCATACAGACTTGTGTGGACCTATGAGGACACAATTAATTGGTGGAAGTTGTTACTTCCTCACTTTTATTGATGACTATAGCAGAAAGAATTGGGTTTATTTCTTGAAGCAGAAGTCTAAAACCTTTGCAAACTTCAAAGAGTTCAAAGCCTTAGCAGAGAACCAAAGTGATCGAAAGATCGATGAATTGAGATCATATCGTGGTGGAGAATATGATTTGAAAGAATTCCATGACTACTGAAAACAACATGGAATCAAAAGATAATTTACAACTAGATACACACTGTATCAGAATGGTGTAGCAGAGAGAAAGAAAAAAACAATCATGAACATGACAAAGAGCATGTTGAAAGCAAAAAACCTATCTAATGAGTATTGGGCAGAAGCAGTTTCATGTGCTATTCATGTGATAAATAGATCTCCTACAAAGAGTGTGATGAACAAAATACCAGAAGAAGCATGGTCACGTATGTCATGCAGTGTATCTCACTTCAGAGTTTTTGGATGTGTATCCTATGCACATGTGCCTAAGGAGATAAGAGGAAAATTAGATGATCAAAGTGAAAAGTGCATATTTACTGGTTATAGTGAGCAGTCAAAAGCTTACAAATTGTATAACTCTGTTACGAAAAAGATAATAATTAGCTGGGATGTTGTGTTCAAAGAAAAAGAGTCATGGAATGGAAATTTATACAAAATAATCGATGCACAAACAACATTGATGGAAGAGGATGGTGTAGCAGAAAAGGAGAAGTGAGAATCAAAGGAGCAGACACTAAACAGAGTCACACCAACAAGGACACCAAGATTTTGAGAGCAGCATGGATCTTCAAGCAGATCAACAAACCAAAATTCTCCAAGCAGGCAATCAGGTAATGAATCAAGCAATGGTATGAAAAAGATGAGAACTTTAAAATATATTTATGATGATTTGGATTTTAGTTCAAATTTTGCATTGCTTTCATTCCAACCTTCTTCTTCTGAAGAATTAATCAGAGATGAAAATTGGGTGCAATCCATGGATGAAGAGATTAATTCTATTGAAAAGAATGATACATGGGATTTGGTTAATTTTTCAATGGATAAAAACCTCATTTGTATGAAATGGGAGTACAAGACAAAGTTGAATGAGAAAGGTGAAATTGACATATTTAAAGCAAGACTTGTAGCAAAAATATTCTCGCAACAAATGGGGAATAGACTTTGGCGAAACATTTTGTCCAGTAGCCAGATTGGATAGTGCAAGAGCAATTCTAGTGACAACAACTTATAAAAGTGGAAAGTATATATCGTATGGATGTCAAATCAACCGTATGACATCAATACAGGAGCATTGAGCCTACCCTGTACACAAAGGTAAATGAGGATGAACAAAATTTGATTCTTTTCTTATATATATGATTTTTACAGGTGATCCTTAGATGATCTTGGCATTGAAGTTATGTAATCTAAGTAATCTGAAAAAATGAATTTTTATTTTCCAAATAAATATGCTAGAGATTTGGTGAAAAGATTCAGGATGGATAATTTCAAACGTGTACCTATAGGAGTTGCAACAAGTAGAAAGTTAAGTAAGGATGATGAAGGACCATATGTCAATCCAACTCTATTCAAAAGATTGGTTGGTAGCCTCATGTATCTCACAGCTACATGACCAGATATTATGCAAGGAGTGAGTTTGATTTCCAGATTTATGGAGACTCCAAAATACACACATTGGACTATAGGAAAAATAACTATGACATACATAGCAGGAACTAGAGATTGTGGCATAATGTATGCAAGTACAGAAAAGAATGTTTCGATTGGATTTACAAATAGTGTTTTTTCAGGTAGTTTGGATGATAGGAAGAGCACATCCAGTTATGTGTTCCATCCTGGTTCAGGTGTGATTTCATGGGCATCTAAGAAGCAACATTTTCTAACACTATCGTGAGTAGAAGAAGAATATGTAGCAACACCATCAGTAGCATGTCAAGTAGTATGGTTAAGAAGAGTATTGGATGGACTCAAGCAGAAACAACAAGGATTAACAACGATACTATGACAACACATGAGCGATTGCATTATCCAAGAATAGTGTGTTTCATCAAAAGAGCAAGCATATTGATACTAGATATCACTTTATTAGAGAACTTGTGAGCAATGAAGAAGTCCACTTGAAGCCTTGTAAATCTGGTGATCAATTGAGTGATATATTTACAAATCCATAAGCAATAGATGTGTTTGAATTTCACAAAAGATACATGAGTGTTGTAAGCCTAGTTGAGACATAGACCAACAAGCATGTTTGAGTTGTCATGAGTTAATGTTTTATTTTAGCGGTCGTAATTAAGGGGGAGTATTAAAATAGTTAATTAACTCCCCGATGCAGAGTTAGACAATGAGTTAAGTAAGCATTGAGTAAGCTGAGTTGTTTGATAGATGAATTTGGAAAGTGGGTTAGAGAGTTAGTTAAGTGACTGACAATCAAGTAAAGTTATGTAAGTGTGTGCATGTCAAGTGGGTTAGGATAAATGACCTTCACTAGGCTCATTGTATTCAAAGAGTGAGACTGTGATTAATAGAAGAGACGAAACTAGTATTTTCCTACGTGAAATACTTGCGTTATTTTGTGTTTACGTGAATTAACACCAACAATTTGAATATTATAATTTCATATGCAAGTCAACTTAACCAACAACTCACACTATTTCCACAATGTTATAGGTACAATTTTTGACCTCAGTTGAAACATCTTTAACACAAAACAAAATCTACTAAAACATAGCTCTTCTACCTTCACCTTCCACAACATTAAGTGAACAACAATAGTAATAAGAGTCAATGATTTTTCTAAGGCAATAGAATACAACAAGAACACAACTACTCTAATGCAAAAGGCTCCTTTTTGAGCGGAAGCCCTCACTCCCACCTGTAGCTGAGATAGGGTGGGGTTGTTGAGTTGCAAAGTACGGAGCATAAAACATTAACAACAAGAAGCTACGCATAACAGAGAAACAACAAACCCCAAAAGGGGTTACAACTCGTAAAGTATTGATAAGAACTCTTCTTTTATTGAATAATGAAACAACAAAGCATCTTCAGCTGCATTACAACTCTTACCATACATTAATACTATGCATCATCTCGATTTATACAAAATTTAAGTCTGTTACATATATTTAAAAAATCAGTTTTGCATCTTTGAATTCCAGTAAATCCATACGGTGTTGCCCCTTCTAAACTCAACAAGACATGGGGTGTCTCCTATTAATTTCAACTAGCCCAATTCTATCATGCATCTTCCAAAATCGGTGATGACCTGATTTCTCCTAGTGTGTAGGAGATCAGTCGTTGCACCGTTTGGATATCTTCCATTGCAGGACTGGGTGTTGTCATATTGGCTAACAATGTTTGGAATGCAACTGTCAGAATAGATCCCCTTTTCTGCATACTACTCGAGCTACTTCCAATTTCAGTGGAAAATGGTACAGGCCCATCTGGGTGAAGTACAAAGCCAGATGGCGAAACAGAAGCATAATCACCTTCACCTTCTTCCATCACTATATGCATGGAAGCAATGTCGATAGGAGCACAAACAATAATGGACCCCCAAGCGTCGGTACAGCAATCCTGCAAAATGAATGCAGCGTGATCCATATCGGTACCTTGCAAATGTTGAAATAAACAAATTGACATATTAATGATAGGGTAAACAATTTATGGCATTAATCATGCTTCTTTCTCATTCCCCAAGTACTTTTGCAAGTGTGCATTTGTTCAATATACTCTAATATTCAATGTTAAGATAACACTTACATTTGATGCGAAGAGGCTAACACTGGTCCGAGGATGTTGTCCCTTCACAATGCGAGTTATTTCTTTCTTTGGTTCACTGGTGGAGAGCATATAGCACTGCATTATTTGATCTTCAAATGTTAGTGACATATTCTTAGCATTATATAAAAGTTGATCAGTGGAACAATTCTATCTATAACTCATTTAAACCTGGCTTCAACGATTCAGATCTCGCAGGAAATCGAACAATTTCTGAGGAGTAACGGGAAGCCGGACTGAAGTGGCAGCACAGAGCACAACACAGCCAGGCAACTCAGGGTTCTCCGCGTTCTTCGGTGTGGACACTCGAATATCCACATCACCATGGGGGGATTGACAAGAATTGAAACACTGAAAATGAACTGGAGCAGAGAGTTGCTCATCTCAAGATTACGAATAGATTAAATAGATTACATTGGAAACATCAGCAATAAATAACTAGAGATAAACTCGACTAAACTGGACTGACTTAAACTAAAATTGGACACTTGGACTGACGGATCTGACACCTAGAAAGTGGTTGAGATTACATTCTTTAACACTCCCCTTTAATATCAACCACAAAAAAAAATTAATTAAGATACCTGCTGGTCTATGTCTCAGCGAGGTTTACAATTTAAAAAAAGTTGACTTCAACTAGATTTAGTTTTCTTCTTCTCTTCTTCCATATTCTGTAGCCTCTAAATTGTTTCAAATTTTTCGCTTTGTTGTGTTCTTCAAAACTCAATTTATTGATGCGCTGGTGCAGGTCTTTTACTGTTCCAGGCTGTCTAAGCGTGTCCTGGACTTCTTCAAAAATCGTCTTGAATGTGGGCTGCTACCACATATTGTCTTCTATTATGCACTAATCATCATCAATCTGCTGCAACATAGGATTAGAATAAAATATTATCTCTTCAAAACTCCAACGCATGAAAATTTCATTGACATGTTCGTCATGCATGTCGTCTTCAACATTCATATCTACAGCTTCTGTGTAGATCTCAACTAGACATGGTGTTGCAAGGCATGTTTCAATAAACTTTAACTCTTCTTCATTGAGAAACCATGACAATAATTAAAAAAATTGTCCCTTAAAATGTTGAAACCTTACAAAATATTCATATAAAGCATTTTCAAAATTCCTTTACATGTGCTTTATAAAACCCTTTAAACATATTTCAAGTTTTGTTTTTATAAAAAAAACTTAAAAAAAAACTTTCTTTGTATAATAGAGCTTTCACCTTTGATTTGCGTTCTCCTTTTTTATGACTTAGTCAACCATGTAAAAAACCTTATATTGGATTTTTTAAAATCACACATCGTACCTCCATGCCGTTAATAATTCACACCGGATTTCTTAACGCCCGATTTCTTAACTTTTGTCCCGCAAACGGTCAACGCACGCTCCGCTTGGGAATTTTCAAAAAAATTATTTGACTTCAACTTTTAACGCATCTGCCTTATTTCCTCTATTTATAGACTGGCGCGGTCCCGAGTGAAACAGTCGCGCCTATTTCAAAATGGCGCGGTTATGGCGTGTATTCCAGCGCCAATCAACTCACAGTCGCGCCAATTGACTATTCTTCTTTTCTGCTCCTTGGTGGCTCTGTTGCTGCTCTCTAGGGAGGCTTATGCAACTCGGCTCCGATACCATGACAAGAATTGAAACACTAAAAATGAACTGGAGCAGAGAGTTGCTCATCTCAAGATTACGAATAGATTAAATAGATTACATTGGAAACATCAGCAATAAATAACTAGAGATAAACTCGACTAAACTGGACTGAGTTAAACTAAACTTGGACACTTGGACTGACGGATCTGACACCTAGAAAGTGGTTGAGATTACGTTCTTTAACAGGGATAACATTTCCCAGTTGTTAACCTTTGATGGACACAGACTAGTGCAGAAGTCACTCGTCATTCGCTGAGCAAGTTTCAGCAAACTTTGCCGGCCTCTCTGATCTGGGAAAGTTGATCGAAAACCTAAATATTTTCAGATGAAAATAGCAGTCTCAATCAGATCTTACAAACGGTAAAAACAAAATTCATAGTAATGAAATATAAAGCTGATAGCCTTACCACTAGTATCTGCATTTATTTCCACGAGGAGAGCGAGACGTTCGCACTGATGCTGCAGCGCTGACAGCCAACGCTGCGACCCAAACGCCAAACCGGAGCTGACCACACGACGATACAGGCTGAGGACACCACTATCGTCATAATCGATATGCTCTACCCAGGTAACCTGTTATACACATACAATTAATCATTCAGTCATCAATGAAAACGCGTAGCCAAGGAAGCAGGGATAATAATGCTTTAACATGGAATTAGTGTATGAGCAATAATTACATTGGAACGATTGCCAGGGAGTTCCTCAATTATTAATCCCGATGGCTGCCTTTTGCAATTCACCGGAATTGACTTCTCTACTAAACTGTCCGGAGAAACATCTACGACGGCCCAAACACGTGCACTGAGCTTCTTGCAGAACCTTAAGAAATAGAATCCTCTAACTGGACCAAGCGGTGAGAGAACATGGACTTGCATGTACATCTGTTATGACATGAGAGAACATGGAACCTTTTTAAGAAGAATCTAATCCGATTAGTTATTTTAGAGCACAAATTTTTATGGAATACAATGCTGTTAAGAGATTAACATACCAATTGGAGTTCTCCGTTCCTGGTAACCCCTACACCACTGCATAAGACTTCCAATGTTGTGGCTCTGAAAACAATCGATGGGAACATTTCCGCATAACGTTTCTGAGTTGTATAAAAAATTTCCGTTAGTACAGTATCAGTAATTAGAATTCAATCAAGTAGGGAAGAAGATGAAGTGGCAGTTTGTTTACGTACCGCACTCATTAGTATGTCCACCAGATTCGGAGGAGTCTTTCGTTCGACGAATCGGGAGCTGATGTGACAGCTCCCGATCGCCCTCTCCGGCGACCCCTCCATTCTATCACATGCTGTTGGACACGCCATTCGATTCGACATGACATGCCATGGTATTGTATGACGTGCAAATTTGAAATTTTGAATTTGAATTTTGTTGCATTTGGCGCTCATTTGAAGAACACCGCAGAGGTACATTCGTTCAAACACCGCCCCCTGCACTCTTCCAAATTTGTTTTATCAGTTCGGCTTGCATTCAGATATTTGCTGGACAAATGCTCGGCTCCTACCATCTTGTAGAAATCTACAGAGGAATTGAAACAAGCATCTTTGCAGTTAGGAAGGGAGGAGGGCGAGCAGGTAGGAAGGGAAGAGGGCGAGCAGGAAGTAGACCAGCCATTGAAGCCATCGATTTGAGGGCAGGCCACGCATATTTTGGCATATTTACGGCTCATAAGAGAATGTCTGAGTCGGAAGACACAAGCTTCGTCCTTTTAAATTGCAAGTTAACGGGCAAAGGACCAAATTATCTAGGCAAGCCCTGGGGACCTTACTCCACAGTAGCGTTTGGTAACTCTTACATGGAGGACATTATCTACCCAGCAAGATGGCAAGACTGGGATAAGGAATTTTACAAACAAAAGTAAGTCGTTGCAGCTATCTTATTCGATCGTTCATCTATCCCCACACCTCCATTGCATCTCAATCTAATGTTATTGTTTTCATTTGCTTTCTCTAATGTGCAGCACTGTTAGGTATGGCGAGCTCCAAAATACTGGAGCATCGCAAAAACAACGAGCTCCGTGGTCCCAAAAACTCAATACTGTTGCACAGGTCGCAAATTATTTGACCATCGACTACAGTAATGGGAATACGTGGATAAAACAATAGGGCATCAATATTGTTTATATTGCATCACAGCGGGAACAAAAGAAGAGAGTGATATTGTATGATAGAAGGCATTCACTTAGCTTCTGAAAAAATTGTAGTTTCTCGTGTCCATCATAAATTTATAAATAAAACCATTTTTTATAATGCAGTCTGTTTGGGTTCATTGGATCTCCTGACAACGAGTCTGAATTTGATGTGGCTATCTGTTTTTTTAATTCCGTGTATGATACGAGATTATTCATCTTAATTGATGAAATCAAGTAATTGGTAAACAAAACGAAAATATTGTTAAATCACAAATTCTGGCGAAACTTCAACCATTCGTGTGACATAAAACTGTAGAGTTGACTGTACTTTTTAGTTGGAAGTTTATAAGCAGGTGCAAGCAAAAGATATCTGGAAAATCCTAGGTGCAGAAATTTTTACACTTCCCTCTATCTCCGATTGTAAATGCGGTAAATTATGAAATTTGCTATCAGCAAGTTATTTTTCATATCAGTATAATGAATTTCGATGAGCGAATAAAACTATTGAGGGGAAGCTTGATCATCTAGACAAATTTAGTCATGAAAACACTTTTCGTGAAAAGATATCTGCCAAATCCTGGGTGCAGAAAAGTTCACACATAGCTTTATCACCGAGTGTTTTGATGTAACATTATTGAACTTAAAATTGTAATAGACTCTAAACTCATCTTTTCTATGAAGCAAATTTGGGCATACACATACTTTATGGCTATTATAAGGGCGATGTTAGTGCAATGAACAAATGCTACTTGTTTTCATAATTCCCATTGCCATGAAATCTTGTGAGTAGAACATATTTATCCTAGGAAATATCGACACATTGGTGTTTTGATGTAATATTATTGAACTTAAAATTGTAATGGACTCTAAAGTTATCTTTTCTATGAAGCAAATTTTTAGTTTTCTTTATTCATTCATGTAGGATATTTTTTATATTGTTTACATAGTAAGCGTACTAAAGCTAAAGTGAAAGTTTGAAAACTAAAATTCTATATTATTATATATGTACTTACTAGAAGTATAAGTCAAGTCAATATAGGTGCAATTTTTTTTGAAATTATAACTTGGGAAAGATTTGCAACACTATGAATTTGATCATGAGTTAAGATGGATACACCATAACTGCATGCCATAGACATGAATAAACTTACCTTACATGAAATTAATTTTTTTTTTCTAACTTAATTTAAATCAAATTTGTTGTATTTTTTCTCTTATTTTGTTTTCTCGATGTGAGCATTCCCAAAATTTATTTCTCAATTCTCAAATAGTTTTATAGTTCCCTCAAGAACTTAGTTTTTGTTATTACATATCGTACAATATGAACTTCATATGCCACTAATTTCCCATATCTTCACCCTTATATACCTCTATGTATCTCGTCGACTCATAGTTCTTCATTGTTTAGATACCTGCTAAGTAATATAGATAAACTCCTTGAGTAATTTTTTCTTGTAAATATGAGAATATCTATTATTTCATGACATCTTTGGAGTTTTTTTAAGCTCGAATGGGTTGTTGTCTATCGCTGGATTTTTCACATATAACACCTCTTTTATATCGGTGATATGGACCACCGATTATCCATGACCTCAGAGTCAGTGAATATTGATATATTAGGATAACAAGCTATATTTGGAGTACACTTTATTCTAACCTAAATATTTAAGTTACTTTCCAGCAAATATTATATTGAGAAGCTCCGTCAATTGATGACGATGACACCAGGATATCAACACTTCTCCAAATTGAAAATACAAATAAAAAGCTCACAAAATAGCTTTTCCCTTTGGTGGAACCATAATGTGGAATCATGATATTGGAAATCTGAGATCGGGTGGAAAAGCCTTATCTTAACTAAATGGAACCTTGTTATCAAAGTTTTAGACGTAGTTATGTTGAGAGCCTTAAGCCATGGGTGCTACACATGAGCACCACATGACTAAGAGAAGAGACCAAGGGATAAGGATATCATATACCAAAGAAATGAGAAACCTCATTTTAACTTAAAAGGTCGATAAGTTGATATGTTGAGGGCTTTAGACCATTGGGTGCATACCTATGAACTATACAACTAGGGAAGAGACCGAAAGATAAGACAACCCAAAATAATGTATTTTGTAAAGATTTTATGTTATAATCAAAGTTGGGGTTTTCAATAAAACCACCAAGTTATTACCTTTTCTCCATTTTGCTAGTATAGTTTGATCTTGATAGGGCATACACCTTTGCCTCACTTCTCTATACATCAAACTTCATACATTCTCTTCAAACTTCATATCTCTATGTATATTCACTCCTTTGCTCCTTATATCACCTTTTCATGCTTGTTTCCTACCACTCACCACACATCAAATTTAATTAGGAAACCAAAATAAATAACACTCATGCATCCTGGATATTTATAGTGATTTGGCACTTGCGGTTGGGTTGACATTATATTATGTTTGGGTTTGATACTCCTTGGGTTGATACACACTTGGGTCCATTATTCATTGGGTCCATATACATCAACATCAATGGTTTCAAGGGGGGTTGGGGGGCAGGGTTGGGTCCCCAAGTGGTTTTATAACTTTTGGGGAAGGGACCCAGACAGAATGATTGCTAGCTACGTACATTGAGCAATATATTTCCCAATATTAATTGTGGACCCATCCCCTCTATTAAGTAGTGCTCAAGTTGAGCGGGTTTTGGACTTCATACAACCCATAGATCTAGCACACCTCCCCTTCTCTTTCACATCAATGACAACATTATTTAATAATGTTTGAGGAATATGACCACTAAGATAATTAGAAGCAATTTTAGTTCTTACTTTATAATTTCAAATATGGTTTCAATATAAATAATATTCATGATAAAGCTACTATCCCTTGTCGTCGTCATTGTGACTATCTCTATTGTGATTATGTGCTTTTTAGTAGCATATAAACTTAATCCCATAAATAAGACCAAATACTACCCAAATCAAGGGTAGTATTTCACACCCTTGATGATTATGGGCACTTCCAAAAGATTATTATGGGCACTTCCACACCTCAGCCAAGGATATAAAATTGGAGGCACTTCAACTTTTTAGAAAATAATTCATGGAAAGGGAAGGAGACTACATGATAGAAAAAATGGATTTGTTCAACCTATTTCCAGCCATGGTCAACGGTGCGGCCAGGTAACTGACCGCACCGCTCTTTTTCAAAAAAAATAAAATAACACGGTGTGCCTTTAGTACCGCCCTGGAACCGGTGCGGATACCCTTAGCATCGGTTTACCACGCCAAACCGTTGACAATGTCGGACTGCGGTATGTAGTGTGCTGACAAAATTACACGCCTTGGGGCTGATAATTCTGTCAATGCACCAAGTTGTCACTATACCACATTGTCAATAGTGCGGCATGGTAAATGACCACACCACACTTTTTAATTTTCTTTTTAAAATATCATGGTGCGCCAATGTTTTAACTGAACCAGTGCTTTCGCATGTTGAATGCACCGGTGCGTTTTACGATGATAAGAGCAACAGTTGAAATAGATCCGCAAAAACCTCCGCCTGCCAACCTCCTCTAGGAACCTCTACTAGAAACAGATGTCTGGAGTATTTTTATAAGGGGTTCCTCAAAAACATCTGCTAGAGGGTCTCTTCCTTGTAGTGGTGTCATTGAATTCCTCATTCATGTGTGACCTAGAATCCCACACTAGTATGTGGTGATTTTTCTTGTTGAATTTCAACACTCCCTCGCAACAGGAAAGGGATTATCTGATACCCTGACCTTTCCTCTGTGATATTCAAATTTTCTCTTTGCGAGCACCTTCGTCAAGATATCTTCATCATAATCCTTCATGGGAATGTACTGCAACAACATAAAGCACCTCTGAACACAATCTCTGAGATAGTGGTACCGAATGTCAATATGCTTGGACCTGTCATGGAATACCAGATTAAACGAGAGTTTAATGCAACTCTGGTTATCACAATGTATCACCGTCGGATCCATCTGATGACCAAACAAACCAACAAGTATCTTCCTCATCTAGATGGCCTCGCATGCAGCTTGACTAGTTGCCATATATTGTACCTCGTCTAAACTGAGTGCAATTGATCTCTGCTTCCTTCTGTACCAAGAAACTATTGCTGATCCTATGCTGAAGATGCCCCCTGATGTGCTTTTCATGTCTGATGGACTAACTACCCAATCTACATTTGTGAAGCCTTGAAGCTTCACTCCCTTTGTCCTTCTGTATCATAATTCATACTTTGTATTTACCTTGAGATATCTCAAAACATGCTTCCCCGCCTTCCAAAAGAGCTTGGTAGGCTTAACCATAGCTTGAATAAGCTAGTTAACGCGTAGCATATGTCTGGTCATGTGTTCACTAAATACATAAGTGAACCCACAAGCTGCTTGTAAACAATAGCATCCACTACCTCACCTGAAGTAGCATCATCCTTCCTTCAGTTTCCTGCAAGGAGTCTCCATGGGTTTTCTTCCCTCCATGTGGAACTTCCTTAGAATCTCCTTGGCATACTTTCCCTGAGATACAAACAACTCCCCATCTCTTTGCCATATTTCCAAGACAAGGAAATAATGCAAGAGCCTCATGTCCTTCATCTCAAACTCTCTTGCAAGATCCTCTTTGCAAGAAGATATGAGCTTCTCATCACCTGTCATTATAATATCATCAACATAAAGTACAATAATCAAAAGCTTAACATCAAACAAAATATGATATAGGTTGGCATCGGCTTCACTCTTTGTGAATCCCAACCCAGTGAAATAGTTGTCGATCCTGGTGTACCAAGCTCGAACTGATTGCTTCAGCCCATACAATGCTCTCTTGAGTCTGCACACATGCGACTCCCTGTCAAAGGTCTCAAAACCTTCTGGTTGCTTAATGTACACTTATTCCTCAATAATTCGATTGAGAAAGGCTTTCTTACATCCATATGATGTATTTACCACCCCATCTGCGCTGAGATTACAAGGATAGATATAATCGATGAGTACCTTGCAACTAGTGCAAAAGTCTCCTCATAGTCAATACTTGTGAGAATCCTCTGGCCACAAATTTAGACTTGTATTTCTCCACACTCCGATCTGCTACTTGCTTCACCTTGTAGATCCACCTGAATTCAATCGTTGACTTCACCACTGGTCTTGGGACCACTTCCCATGCATTGTTTCTAATAATGGAGTCATATTCCTCAACCATGGCATCAACCCATGTTGGATGTTGCATTGATTCCTCAAAAGAGGATGGCTCTGTCATAATACACTCGCTCATAAGAGCCATGTATCTAGTGTACCTATCTGGGGACCTTCTATGCCTGCGATGTGATGTAGGTGCACCTACATGCTCTGTTGCATCTAGAACAATTTGTCAGCCTCTTTGGTGCGATTCCTACCATTTCTAGTGGATGGGTCTGCATGAGTGGTTTTTGCCACTCCATGATCCTCTGCTTGTGGTTGATCCACATCCTGAGGTTCATTCTTTGGAACTAAGAGTTCCTCATATACATGTAATTCAAGCTCCCTCTCAAGGGGCAATCGCATGGCTTTCTCCTCATCAAATTTAACATCTCTCCTGACAACAGTCATCCTGTTAGCCGACAAATACAACCGATAGTTGTGGGGAGTATCAATGTACCCCACAAATATCCCAACCTCTGTTGTTGGTTCTAGCTTCAACCTGGAATCTTTGGTCACATGGCAATAGAAAGATGAGCCAAAAAATTCCAAATATTAAACATCTGATTTCTTACCTGAAAAATCATCCTCTGGTGTGCTCTTGCGAAGTATCCAAGGAGGACTACGTTTCTGGACAAATACCGTTGTGTTGCATGCCTTTGCCCACACATGCAACAGTAGGCCCTAATCATGTAACATAGCTCGTGATGGTCCCACAATTGTTTTGGTCTGCAACCCCATTCCGTTGTGGGTTATGAGGTGCAATCAATTCTCTCCAAATTCCTTCTTTTGTGCAGAAGTTCTTGAATTCATTAGAGATATACTCACCACCATTGTCGATCCTTAGAGCCTTCACCTTCTTCCCTGTACCTTTATCTACCAGTGCTTTGAACTCACAAAATTTGGAGAACGTCTAATCTTTCTTTTACAGAAAGAAGATCCAACACTTTCTAGAAAAATCATCATCAAAAATCACATAATACCTGTTCTTTTCTGTGGAAGCTATAGAGTAGGTAAGTATTATGATGATTCAAAAATTTAAAATAGTAATATTACCAAGTAAAAGACTTACTCTAAATTTAGAGAATGTGAGCATTGTGATGATCCTTTTTTGAGTATGTGAGCACTTTTTTTTTAAGAGTAGGTGAGCATTATGATGATTCAAAAATTTAGGATAGTAATATTACCAAGTAAAAAACTTACTCTAAATTTAGAGTATGTGAGCATTGTGATGATCCCTTTTGGAGTATGTGACCACTTTTTTTTAAGAGTAGTTGAGAGTTATGATTCAAAAATTTGAAATAGTAATATTACCAAGTAAAAGACTTCCTCTAAATTTAGAGTATGTGAGCATTGTGATGATCCTTTTTGGAGTATGTGGGCACTTTTTTTTAAGAGTATATGAGGGTATGATGATTCCTATGATATTCAATTTTTTTTTTTTTTGGAATATGTAAGCACTTAAATGATTTGAGTAGCAGCCACTTCAGTGCATGGTATCAAAATCCTTTTTAGATGAGCTGTGAAATAATTTGAGTAGCAGTCACTTCAGGGCATCTCATCAAAATCACTTAAGCATTGTACTGAGCTTTGGCTCGATGTTTTTTGTTTGAGAAGAGGTTGGGAACCAGTAACTAATTTTTTTTTTAGAGTATGTGAGCTCTGCTATTTCAGGGCATGTCATCAAAACATATACTCTCAAATGATGATTTGAGTAGCAGCCACTTCAAGGTATGTCATCAAAATCATTTGGGCATTGTAAAAGATGATACATAATTATAAAATTTTCAAATATTATATCATTTTAATTAAAATGATTATTTTGTATTAAAATAAATGCTTTTTTCATAATATAATTATTAAATTTTCAAATATTACTAAAATGATTATTTTGATTAAAATAAATATTTTTTTCAGAAAAATAGATTTTTTTTATTATAATGATTATTTTGTATTAAAATAAATGGTTTTTTCATAATAATTAGAAGAATAGATTTTTTTATTAGAGTGATTATTTTGTATTAAAATAACTGTCTTTTTCATAATACATAACTATTAAATTTTCAAATATTACATAACTCATTTTCAAATATTACATAAATTTTTTATTAGAGTGATTATTTTGTACTAAAATAAATGTTTTTTTTCATAATACATAACTCTTAAAATTTCAAATATTACATAACTCATTTTCGAATATTACATAAATTTTTATTAGAGAGATTATTTTGCATTAAAATAAATGTTTTTTTCATAATACATAATTATTAATTTTTCAAATATTACATAACTCCTCAATTAAAATAATTATTTTGCATTAAAATAAATATTTTTTTCTTTTTCACAATGATTAGAAGAATAGATTTTTTATTATAAAATATAATTTGAAAAATTTCAATAATAAAACATAAAACATGTTTTTTCATAATAATTAGAAAAATAGATTTTTTTATTATAAAAATATAATTTGAAAATTTTCAATAATAAAACATAAAACGTATTTCATTTCATTTGGAAAATAAAAATTTAGATTAAAATAAAAAATAATTTTTTTTTTAATTTGATGATGAATCTAATTAGAAAATTAGATTTTTTATTATAAAAATATAATTTGAAAATTTTCAAAAAATAAACATAAAACATATTTCATTTGGAAAATAAAAATTTAGGTTAAAAATAAAAAATTAAAAAAAATTAATTTGATGATGAATCAAATTTAGTGGTTCAAAAAACTTTATTGGAAGATTTTTTTTTTTTTTTTCTTCCTCTTAATTAGTGTGGTTCAAAAAGCTTTACTAAATTAATTTTTTTTTTTTTTTTAGTATGAATGACAGAAGTTTGCCAAAAATTATGACCTGCTTTACTGGAAGATTTTTTTTTTTTCTCTCTCTCTCAATCAATATGTTCTTTTTCTCTCTTAGTCAGTAAGAATGAGAGAAGTTTGCCAAAAATTATGACCTGCTTTACTGGAAGATTTTTTTTTTTTTTTCTTCTCTCTCTCTTAATCAATATGTTCTTTTTCTCTCTTACTTAGTAAGAATGAGAGAAGTTTGCCAAAAATTATGACCTGCTTTACTGGAAGATTTCTTTTCTTTTCCTTTCTTTTTCTCTTAATCAATATGTTCTTTTTCTTTTTCTTTATCTTAACCAGTATAAATGATAGAAGTTTGCCAAAAATTATGATCTTGAGAATGAAAATGAAAAAAAAAAATTGCAAGATAATGAAACTCAGATATTTGCAATCTCAAAATTATAAAAATTATAACCTTGTGAATGAAAATGAAAAAGATAAAAATAATTTACATATCCAAGATAATGAAACTGTGAAATAATACTCTGGATACTCAAAAGATATATAACCCTCTGGATACTCGAAAGATATATAAACTGAACAATATGATTTCCATATCAAGATAATGAAACTGGATACTCGAAATATATATAAACTGAACAATATGATTTCCATATCAAAATAATGAAACTGAAATAATACTTTGAATACTCAAAAGATATATAAAACTGAAATAATACTCTCGATACTCAAAAGATACATAGTGGTTCTCCACTAACCACTATAAAATATAAGCTTGCTGCACATACAAGTTGAATTTTGATATTCTATTTCAAATCAGAAAATAAACTTAGACTCACGTAACAAGAGATATAAATGGAAAAAGCTAAACCTGGGACTGCTTGAAGTTTCGTCAGAATTTGTGATTTAACAATATTTTCGTTTTGTTTTCCAATTACTTGATTTCATCAATAAAGATGAATAATCTCGTATCATACACGGAATTAAAAAAACAGATAGACACATCATATTCAGACTCGTTGTCAGGAGATCCAATGAACCCAAACAGACTGCATTATAAAAAATGGTTTTATTTATAAATTTATGATGGACACGAGAAACTACAATTTTTTCAGAAGCTAAGCGAATGCCTTCTTTCATACAATATCACTCTCTTCTTCTGTTCCCGTTGTGATGCAATATAAACATTATTGATGCCCTATTGTTTTATCCACGTACTCCCATTACTGTAGTCGATGGTCAAATTATTTGCGACCTGTGCAACAGTATTGAGTTTTTGGGACCACGGAGCTCGTTGTTTTTGCGATGCTCCAGTATTTTGGAGCTCGCAATACCTCACAGTGCTGCACATTGGAGAAAGCAGATGAAAACAATAACATTAGATTGAGATGTAATGGAGGTGTGGGGATAGATGAACGATCGAATAAGATAGCTGCAACGACTTACTTTTGTTTGTAAAAGTCCTTATCCCAGTCTTGCCATCTTGCTGGGTAGAAAATGTCCTCCATGTAAGAGTTACCAAACGCTACTGTGGAGTAAGGTCCCCAGGTTACTCTTATGAGCCGTAAATATGCCAAAATATGCGTGGCCTGCCCTCAAATCGATGGCTTCAAAGGCTGGTCTACTACCTGCTCGCCCCCTTCCCTTCCTAACCGCAAAGATGCTTCTTTCAATTCTTCTGTAGATTTCTACAAGATGGTGGGAGCCGAGCATTTCTCCAGCAAATATCTGAATGCAAGCCGAACTGATCAAACAAATTTGGAAGAGTGCAGGAGGCGGTGTTTGAACGAATGTACCTCCGCAGCATTCTTCATGAGCGCCAAACACAACAAAATTCAAATTCAAATTTTCATATTTGCATGTCATACATTACCATGGCATGGCATGGCATGTCGAATCGAATGGCGTGTCCAACAGCATGTGATAGAATGGAGGAGGGGTCGCCGGAGAAGGGAGAGGTCGTCGAACGAAAGACTCCTCCACCAGATTCATAGTATTCATAAGCACGGTCCCATCATGTCGGTTTGCTTCAGTTCTGTATCCCAACGGTTTCGTGAATTGTCGACGGTATTCATCATGGTTTAGGGTTTTCATTGTCCCGTCATGAGGATTTGGGATCCAGAGAGGGTGCTGCATTTGAGCCATTCTTATGAGCTCACATTGCTGCACGGGCAAGGCCTGCTGCTGAGGATTTGTCAACTATCCCACCTGGTGCTGCATTCTATAACTAAAACAGAAATCATTTTAACGAATTTTATACCAGCAAAAGTAAATGACTTTTTTTTTGAAACTTACTTCTACATTCCCATTATTCATAAACTTCTCACACTTTTCAAAAGAAAACAGTAAAACACTGACCTGATATCCGGTTGGTTCAAAGGCGGAACAATGTTCACAAAAGAACCTCGGAAGACCCTTCACAACCGTTCACTGCCAACCTTCACAGATAGCGCGACACAATCGATCTAAAACTAAAGCAGAAATTTCTTAAGGAAGCGTCTGCACTTTTGGTTTCTATTGGTAACCCTGACGATCACCATATATATAAGCGGGAACCGCGTTCCATGAAGCAAAGGGGTTGATAAAAAATTATTTTTTAAAATGGTTATCGTCAATGATATTTATCTACAATTTTAGACCAATAATGTTTGCAAAAATTTAGGAAGTTACCGGATGTGCACCTCTATATTGATTTTGGGTTTTCAGTTATCTCGATCCTCACAACGGATATATCTCACTTTATTCTTAAATCACATTTGAAAATGTCTTTTTTTAATAATAATAATTTTGTTTAGGGTTTTCATTGTCCCGTCATGAGGATTTGAGATCCAGAGCGGGTGCTGCATTTGAGCCATTCTTATGAGCTCATTCATTGCTGCACAGGCAAGGCCTGCTGCTGAGGATTTGTCAACTATCCCACCTGGACTTGCGGCTCGCAGTGCAACATCAACAGCAGAAAGTCCGTTCAAGAAATCGGAAGTGGGATTTGTAGCCGAATGCAGGCTGTGAAGATTGTTGACAACAGAGCCACCAGATGTCACACTCGAAGTAACATTGTGTAGAGAAGAAAGCGACAACATTTCTGTATATGGTCTCCCACGCAATTTTTCCGCAGCAAGCTGCACAACCAGGACAAAGACATAGAATTACAGACACTAAAATATTTACTAACACACCAACGGACATAAACATATAGCCGAGTGACCATAAGAAAATTCAAGGCTTAATAAAAAGCTTTACTTTAATCAAACTAGAAATGCTCCGGTTGCATTTCGAGAATGCCCTTGAATATTAATATTTCAAAGCTAAATTAAGTTTGAGGGGCAGTGGAACCAAACCTCATTTTTTAATATTGTGTTCTCCAACCGCAGCTGTTGCACCTCAAAATGCATCTCCATGAGCATGGCAGGTCCTCCACCATTGTAATAGCTGCAGTTCTTCATCGCTTCTTTGAGAGATCAATTTTCCATCTTATATCTTTCGATTTCTCCCCTCACTGTACCGTTATCGCGACGCTCTTTTTGAACCTATCAGTCCAAAAGTTAGCAGATGAGAGAAATGAAACAGAAAGAAAAAGAAAGATTTAAAGAGTTCGCTGAATTTCCATGACTTTGTGCAGGAGTGTTTTAGGGTGAATTTCCATGACTTTGTGCAGTGTGTTTTAACCCTAATGACCATAAAAATATAACTGCATACCTTCACCTTTGCGCGAAAGTTTTGGATCCAAAACCTTATTTGCCTGTCCTCAAGACGCAATTTTGTACTGAGTTGTTGTCGCTGCTTTTTGTTGGGATGGGGGTTTTCCCTTAAAAACCTGAAAACAACGAACCCAAATGAACTTCATCCGAAAAACTACCGTGCTTGACAAAAACCCAACTAAAACAAGAATGGTTTCATAACTTACTTCTCCATTTCCTGTATCTGTTCAGGAGTGTGCCTGTGTTTCTTTCTTTCAGGTTGACTGCCCACTTGATCATCCCCGGATCGCTTCGCTTCCGCATTATCTCTGCCAGACCTACTCTCATACTCGTCATCGATGTTCATTCCCGATTGTGTGTGTGGACTACTGTGCCTTAATTCCGTTTGCCTTTTTCCAAGTGTGTGGGCTACTGTGTCCTTCAATGAAAGCCTTCCAATTGCTTCTTACTGTCCATTAGTAACAGAGAGAAAGAAGGAGAAGGATGCTCTCCATTCTCTCTCACCCGTCTCGGTCCTCAAACCAAAGACTGAGTTCAGTGTGTTAAAAAGCTGCTCACACTTATAAATACCTCTGAGGCTGAGGCTGTCCTAGCAAAGGTTGGCAGTAATCAGTGGAGAAAAGTTGGTATAGGCTAGGGTATGCCTGTGCATGAGATTAAGCCATAGTTTTTTGACTTGCACTGCCAAGCTACAGTAATTATGTTTTTGTATTCCCTTTGTTACAGAATCAACATGTTCTTCTGCAAACAAAAGACCAGTTAGGCCCTGCTTGTCTTTTGCTTCGCTTTTTAACACACTGAACTCAGTCTTTGGTTTGAGGACCGAGACGGGTGAGAGAGAATGGAGAGCATCCTTCTCCCTCTTTCTCTCTGTTACTAATGGACAGTAAGAAGCAATCGGAAGCCTTTCATTGAAGGACACAGTAGCCCACACACTTGGAAAAAGGCAAACGGAATTGAGTCACAGTAGTCCACACACACAATCGGAAATGAACGTCGATGACGTGCGGTAGGTCTGGCAAGAATATGAGATGATCGAGTGAACGATCAACCTGAAGAAGAGCACGGGCGCGCTCTGAACAGATACAGGAAATGGAATCGGGAATGAACGTCGATGACGAGTATGAGAGTGGGTCTGGCAGAGATAATGCGGAAGCGAAGCGATCCGGGGATGATCAAGTGGGCAGTCAACCTGAAAGAAAGAAACACAGGCACACTCCTGAACAGATACAGGAAATGGAGAAGTAAGTTATGAAACCATTCTTGTTTTAGTTGGGTTCAAGCACATTAGTTTTCCGGATGAAGTTCATTTGGGTTCGTTGTTTTCAGGTCTTTAAGGGAAAAACCCCATCCCAACAAAATGCAGCGACAACAACTCAGTACAAAATTGCGTCTTGAGGACAGGAAAATAAGGTTTTGGATCGAAAACTTTCGCGCAAAGGTGAAGGTATGCAATTATATTTTTATGGTCATTAGGGTTAAAACACACTGCACAAAGTCCTGGAAATTCACCGTAAAACACTCCTGCACAAAGTCATGGAAATTCAGCGAACTCTTTAAATCTTTCTTTTTCGTTATGTTTCATTTCTCTCATCTGCTAACTTTTGGACTGATAGGTTCAACAAGAGCGTCGCGATAACGGTTCAGTGAGGGGAGAAATCGAAAGATATAAAATGGAAAATCGATCTCTCAAAGAAGCGATGAAGAACTGCAGCTATTACAATGGTGGAGGACCTGCCATGCTCATGGTGGAGGACCTGCCATGGTGGAGGATCCATCTTAACCCCCGATCTATCTAGAGGCATCAAATCTCTAGAGGTGCAAACCTCTTTTTTGAGTGCAAAACTTGAGGAAATGTTTGCTCTTTGAAAGTTTTGATGTCTCTAAGGGCTTGATAGATCCAGAGTTAAGATGGATCTTCGATGGTTTTTACACATTTAGAAATAGATTCTTGAAATCATTTGTTTTGAGAGCCCGACAAAGTTTGAGGTAAGGAAGAAATTAAATCATTCTAATTCAGTGGTGTTTTGCTCAAGGTAGAAATTAAATCATTCTAATTTGGTGGTAAGCGCGATTTGTTACACATGATCGCATTCATGGAGTCGAAGTAGATGAAAAGGTAAAAGAAAAAAGTAGGAAAAAATTAAAATGCAGGAGCAAACCAAATCAAACCTAAAAATCTATCCCAGTTAGGAATGTGAAATCATGAAATCATTTCCGTCAATATTATTTTGAGGCAAGGCAGAAATTAAATCATTCTAATTTCTTGGTGTTTAGTCGAAGGTAGAAATTAAATCATTCTAATTTGGTAGTAAGAGTGATCCATTACACACGATCGCATCCATGGAATAGAAGTAGATAAAAATGTAAAAGCAAAAAGTAGGAAAATTTTAAAATGCAGGAGAAAATGAAATGAAACCTAAAATTATCCTTTCTCCATTAATTAAAATGTAGGAGAAAATAAAATCAAACCTAAAATTCTATAGCACTTCGTACAGTGAAATCTTTTTTCCATTATGCTTTTGCAGTTTGTACTGTGAAATCCTCCTAAAATTCTATAGTAGTTCGTATAGTGAAATCCTTTTTTCACTAAGCTATTGTAGTTTGTACTGTGAAATCCTCTCTCCATTTGCCACAGTTCCACTCTTCCTTTCTCCATTCGGTGATCACAGTTCGTACACAATTCCACTCTTCCTTTCTCCATTAGGCTATAGCAATTCGTACTCTGAAATCCTTTCTCCATTAGGCACAGCTCCACCCTTCGCACTGTCACAGAGATTCTTCCTCACAAATACAATTCACACTTTATTTGTGTTAAATTTATATATCTAGGGAGATAAGTGATTTTTCATTAGGGCTAACATTACATTAATTATATTAAATATTAAATATTAAATGTTAAACACTACTTTTACATTTACGTGTTTACATGAGATAGTCAATGCATGTAGTGTATTCAAATACAAACCTCCCTAATCAAAATTTATTAATATTAATATTGTAATATATTAATATGAATATATAATTAATAATAGTATTAGTATTAATATTTTAATATTAATATTAGGGTATTTGGCCCATAGCATTTAGCCCATGGTATTAATAATAATTTATTCTATGGTATTTGACCCATACCCTTCAGCTAAATAAAACCTCATTTTTGCATTTTCCTAAATATAAAAAGGTTTATGGACTAAATATAAAAAGAGGTTTTATTTATTTACCATACCTTTAATTTATTTATATTTTTATTTATTTACCATAACTCTGGAGTAAGTATAAAAAAAAGTTTTATTTATTTACCATACCTCCAATTTATTTATATTTTTATTTATTTACCAAAAAAGAGGACTTTTTTTATATTCCACCCAAGGATTTGGTTTCTAACCAAATTAATGTATGAGAACCCCCAGCGATTTATCTGCCAAGAGACACATCAAATTGGTATATGAGACCCCACAACAATTTGACTGCTAACCAAATTTGGTGTAGACGCCTGTCACGGCCAAGTGAGACATCAAATTGGTATATGAGAACCCCTTGTTTGTGGGACAAGGGGTCCACCTCCGTGCACGGATTTGAATGATAACAAAATTGGTGTAAGAGACCCCGTTGTTTGTTTGTGGGACATGGGGCAAATTGGTGTAGGTGAGCCCCATGTCCACGCAGCGATTTGACTGTGATTTGAATGATAACTAAATTGGTGTATGAGACCCCCTTGTTTGTGGGAAATGGGAAAAATTGGTGTAGGTGAGCCCCATGTCTGCGTAGGGATTTGACTGTGATTTGAAGGATAACCAAATTGGTGTAGGAGACCCCCTTGTTTGTGGGACATGGGGAAAATTGGTGTAGATGATCCCCATGTCCGCGCAGGGATTTGTCTGCGATTTGAATGATAACTGTTGAGATTTTCTGTTGTAATTAAAATAGGCAAAAATCTTAGTGTGTGACAAAAAATAGGAATTTGTTGCTAGATTAGCTCCAGGTTGTTGGGAGAGAGTTAATGCATCCTAAATTTGATGTGAGAGGATTTATGAGGCAGTTAGATTCTCTTTGCTATATAACAGGTATCCATTGTTAGAGTGTGTGAGAGTTTGTAATCTCCTGTTTGATTAATAAATAATTGCCGATGCCTATGTTGTGTGGACGTAGCCCAGATTGGTTGGGTGAACCACGTTAAAACCTCTGTGTCTTATGTGCTTGGTTTAATTGCTGTTGCTTGTCTTTTATTAAGTTGCGCTGAATGCTCTAACAATTGGTATCCGAGCGTGTTGGAGGAGCGCGCAGTGGAGGAAGTGCGTTTTGCTGCGTGGAGGTGCGTACACTGTCCAACGGAACTGCGTGATTGAGATTTGTTGGAGGTGAATCGCCAGCGCGCAGACCAGAGAACGTTGCTGCGTGGAATCGGAGGTCGTTTGTCCACCTGCGTGGAGGTGCACTGCTGCATAGAGAATATATCCATTGCTGCTGGTGCGTACTCCAGCATAGAGGTATTTCAAACCTGCGTTCTGGTGTGGTGCGGACGGATAGTCCATTCGCTGCTGGTGCTGGTCTGCGTGGAAGTCGTTTACCAAAACTGCGTGGAGGTATTTGTTTCTGTGCGTGGAGTCTTTTAAATGCTGGTTTATGCCTTCGACGTTTTATCCAAAGGTGAGCCTAAAGCTATGGTTCTGAGATCAGAAAATGGGTTCGATTTTATAAATCTGACGTTGTGACAGTCATATGCCATTTTTTTTAAGGTTCATTCAAATCGGTTTTTTATTACAATGTTAAAAAAAAAAAAAAAACAGAACACAAATCAATCTATATATATGAAGTGCAAATCGATATATATGAAGTGAGGATTTGAGTGTTGTTTTTTAAACACTAATCGATTGTATTGTAGTTTTTTGAAATCGATTTGAATACCATTTGCATATGGTATGGGGTTTTTAAAAAAAAAAAAAATGATTGGTAATTTGTATTAATTACCATTTGTATTAAAAATTAAGTGAGAGGCACTTAAAGGAAGGTGAAGGGTATTTTTTGTTTAAAAAGGCATTCTTTATTTAAAAAGTTGGTTTTTTGGAGATTATTGTGTTTTTTGCTGATACAAGATGGCGAAAACTCAAAATGCCCGGTTTGAAATTGAGAAGTTCAATGGCAAAAACAATTTCGAGATCTGGAAGCTAAAGATGCACGATCTGCTGATTCAACAAGGCGTGGCGAAAGCACTGTTGGGGAAAAGCAAAAGGCCTTCTTCCATGACGGAGGATGAATGGGATGAGTTGGATGACAGAGCTCTGAGCGCAATTCGGTTATGTCTGGCGGATGACGTTCTGTTCAACATTGTGTCAGAGAAGACCGCCGCAGGCTTGTGGTCGAAGCTTGAAAAGCTCTACATGACGAAATCTTTGACAAATCGGATTCTCCTGAAGCGACAGCTTTATGGTTTGCGGATGAAGGAAGGTACCTTGATTACTGACCATCTGAATGTTTTCAATACTCTATTGGTACAATTACAAAGTCTAGATGTAAAATTTGATTCAGAGGATAAGGCAATAACTCTACTGTGTTCATTGCCCGAATCGTGGGATCACTTTGTTACTTCCATAAGCTTTAGTACTGCAGACATCCTTGAATTTGATGATGTCGTTGGCGCTTTGTTGTCCGAGGAGACAAGGAAGAGGTCGAATTCTGACACCTCTACATCAGAGGCAATGATGGCTAGAGGTCGTTCTAGAGAAAGACGCTCTGGTAAGCACAGCGATTCGCATTCAAAGTCGAAAGGAAAGAAGAGCAAAGTAAAGTGTTGGTTTTGTGGCAAATCGGGGCATTTAAAGAAGGACTGCTGGAAGCGACAACAGCAAACTTCAAAAGCAGATTCTTCGACAGAGAAGAAGGAGGCAAATGCAACAGATACAGGTTCGACATCTGGTTCAGGTATGAGTGATGAGGTCTTATCAGTTAATGTGTCAAATCATGATCAACATTGGTTGTTAGATTCCGGCGCATCAAACCACATGTATATCCACAAAGAATGGTTTAAGACATATAAATAAATTAATGATGGAGTTGTGTACATGGGTAATGATGTAAAATGTAATATTGTGGGGATTGGGAGCATACAACTACAAATTTTTGATGGGACAGCTAGAATATTAACTGATGTAAGGCATGTACCAGATTTAAGGAAAAATTTGATTTCATTAGGAGCACTTGATTCGAATGGATATAAAACTGTAATTCAAGGTGGAGTTATGAAAATCTATAAAGGCATTTTACTAGTTATGAAAGCTAAGAAAGTAGGAAATCTATTTCAGTTAGAAGGAGGTATAGGGTCAGATTTTGTGTCTACTGTGTCTGAACATGACAGTAGTTCCATTCACTTATGGCATCAAAGATTGGGGCATATGAGTGAAAGAGGGTTGAAAATTTTGGCTAATCGCAAGTTACTTCCAAATCTGAAGTCTGGAAAGTTAGATTTCTGTAAGTATTGTCTGTTTGGAAAACAAAGTAAACAAAAATTTAAAACAGGCAAACATACTAGTAAAGGGATACTTGATTATATTCATTCAGATGTTTGGGGTCCAGCCCCTACAACCTCATATGGTGGTTCGTCTTATTTTGTATCATTTATTGATGACTTTTCTAGGAAGGTGTGGGTCTACATGTTGAAAAGAAAGTCTGATGTTTTTTCAGTTTTCAAGCAGTTTAGAGCATTGGTAGAAAACAACACTGGTAGAGCAATAAAATGTTTAAGAACTGACAATGGTGGTGAGTTTACTTCCAAGGAGTTTGACAGCTATTGCAAGGATGCAGGGATCGAGAGACATAAGACCACGGTTTATACTCCTCAGCAAAATGGAGTTGCTGAACGCATGAACAGGACTCTTCTAGAGAGAGCAAGAAGTATGCTGAGTAACGCCGGGTTGCAAAAGGAGTTGTGGACGGAAGCAGTGGCAACAGCTTGTTATGTGATAAACCGATCTCCATCGACGACGATAGACTGCAAAATTCCGCAAGAGGTATGGAAAGGACACCCTTGTGACTATTCTAAACTCAGAGTGTTTGGTTGTGATGCATATGCTCTGGTGCCTAAACATCAACGAACTAAGTTAGATCCAAAGTCTAAAAGGTATATCTTTGTTGGGTATGGTGTTGGAACAAAGGGATATAGATTGTGGGATCCTACTACCCGCAAAATCATCATCAACAGAGATGTAAAGTTTAATGAATCCTCTCTTGTACAGTCAGATGTAGATAGTAAATTGAAACGGGATGATGTATTTGATTTTCAGCACATTCAGTTTGACAGCACTTCTAATGATAGTCATGATGACCATAGTTCAGATACTAGTCATGAACAGGTTTCAGAATCAGAACATGAACAGGGTTCAGGTTTAGATCATGAACAAGTCTCAGATACTGATCGGCAAGAAGGTCCTACAGATGGTAGTCAGCCAATCGAGGAAGCGCCAGTAACATCCTTAAGGAGGTCGACAAGAATCAAACGGCCACCGAGAAGGTATGATGATTATGTTACTTCAGTTGCTTTGACAGCTAACGATGATGAACCTCTGTGCTATCAGGAAGCTATAGAAGGTTCGAAAAGTGACAAATGGAAAGCAGCCATGAAGGAAGAAATGATGGCCTTAGGTAAGAATGGCACATGGGATCTAGTTGAACTTCCCAAAGGCAGGAAAACTGTGGGATGTAAATGGGTTTTCAAGGTGAAACGGGGTGTGAATGATATGGAGGACAGATAAAAAGCGAGGCTGGTTGCAAAAGGGTTTTCTCAAAAAGCAGGCATTGACTTTCATGAGATATTTTCACCAGTTGTTAAAATAGTTTCAATTAGAATTGTGTTAGCGTTAGTTGCTTTGCTTGATTTAGAATTACAACAACTAGATGTTAAGACTGCATTTTTACATGGAGATTTAGATGAGGAAATTTATATGGAACAACCGGAAGGGTTTGTTCAGCATCACAATAAGAAATTTGTCTGCAGGCTCAAGAAGTCATTGTATGGTCTGAAGCAGTCGCCTCGACAGTGGTACAAGAAATTTGATTCTTTCATGTTGAGTCAAAATTATATAAGAAGTGAATATGATCATTGTGTTTACTTTAAGAAGTTAAGTAATGGCATGTTCATTATCTTAGTGTTGTATGTTGACGATATGCTTTTAGCAAGCAAAAGCATTGAAGAAATCAACAGGTTGAAGACTCAGATGGCAAGGACATTTGATATGAAAGATCTAGGCGTGAAGACGATTTTTGGGGTATGGAGATTTTCGGGACAGGAGTAATAAGTAAGTCAAGGTCACAATTAAGTATGTTTGACCAAATACTTTGAGGTCAGTATCCACAATGTAGAAGCTCCTAATGGTCCCTTTAGCTTCCCATTTTAAGCTTTCTTCGAGTTTATGTCCTAATACAGATGAAGAAAATGATTATATGTCTCGAATTCCATATGCCAATGTAGTAGGATGTTTGATGTATGCGATGGTTTGTACTCGACCAGATATTTCACATGCAGTTGGGGTTGTCAGCAGGTACATGGCAAATTCGGGTAAAGAACACTGGTCAGCAGTGAAATGGGTGCTTCGGTACTTGAGAGGCACAAGCAGTTATTGTATCACTTATAATAAGAGTAGTGAATTTGTTTGCGGATATGTTGATTCTGATTTTTGTGTGAATTAATAAGAGAATGTGTCATCCTCAGGGTCTCAGATTAATTCTTTGGTAGGAGCTATTGAATGGCGTCAAAGCACATTGTTGCTACCCACCATTAAAGCAGTATCATCACTATTGCCGATGCTCGTTAAAAGATTTTTGCTTATTGAAATGCCTTCTCAGAGTTTGTATTACAGACAATATCGTGTTATCAGATAAGCTAAAGTACCACGGCTATGAAACCTACTATCATAGTAAATCAAAGCATATTCCAATTAATTACCATTTTGTAAGACAGGTGATCACTGAAAGGGGAGTCTCTCTTCAGAAGGTGCATACAAAGGAGAATTGTGCAGACATGTTCACGAAACCAGTTTTATTAGAGAAGCTACGCTGGTGTTTGGCTTCTCTTGGCTTGCAGAAAAGATAAAATAATAAACAAAGAGGGCATCAGGCTAATTTTTGTCAAGGTGGAGATTGTCGAGATTTTCTGTTTTAAATAAAATAGGCAAAAATCTTAGTGTGTGACAAAAATTAGGAATTTGTTGCTAGATTAGCTCCAGGTTGTTGGGAGAGAGTTAATGCATCCTCAATTTGATGTGAGAGGATTTATGAGGCAGTTAGATTCTCTTTTCTATATAACAGGTATCCATTGTTAGAGTGTGTGAGAGTTTGTAATCTCCTGTTTGATTAATAAAGAATTGCCGATGCCTATGTTGTGTGGACATAGCCCAGATTGGTTGGGTGAACCACGTTAAAACCTCTGTGTCTTATGTGCTTGGTTTAATTGTTGTTGCTTGTCTTTTATTAAGCTGCACTGAATGCTCTAACAATAATCAAATTGGTGTAGGAGACCCCCTTGTTTGTGGGACATGGGGAAAATTAGTGTAGGTGAGCCCCATGTCCGCGGAGAGATTTGACTACGATTTGAATGATAACCAAATTGGTGTAGGAGACCCTCTTATTTGTGGGACATGGGGAAAATTGGTGTAGGTGAGCCCCATGTCTGCGCAGGGATTTGAGTGTATTTGGTTGTGTACTGCAATAGGATACCTTGTTGTTGACAAAATGTTTTGAATTCATTTGAGGTGTATTATCCTCCTTTGTCTGATCTGAGTAATTTCAAGAGTTTTCCACTCTATTTTTCTGCTTCTGCCTTGAACTCCAAAAATCTAGAGAAGGTATCTGATTTGTTTTTTAAAAAATACACCCATATCTTCCTGCTAAAGTCATCAATAAATTTCAAAAATTAGAAACTACCACAAATGGAAAATGTCTGCATTGGACCACAGATGTCGGTATGGAAAAGTGCCAAAGGCTCTTTCGCCCTTGAGGTTGATGAGGGAAAACTATCTCTTTTATGCTTGGACAAGACACAAACTTCACAATTACAGAAATTTTCACTGATAGTAGGTAGACCAATGACTATAGATTTCTTTTGAAGCAGACTGAGACTCTTGACTGGAATGTGACCATACCTAGAATGCAATAGATGAATTTCATCTATTCTTGATATATTGTGGACAAAATATTGGTTGGTATTTTGGCTTCTAAGGGTCAATGGAAACATCCTACTCTTGGTATTTTCAACTTTTGTTATCAACCTTTTATGAGGATCTTTGTCATATATATAGCAGGTGTTATTTTGAAACAATATATCATAGCCATGTTCCATTAATTGTCCTACACTAAGGAGGTTATGTTTGAGATGAGGAACATAATAAACATCAGGGATGTATTTGTTTTGATTCTTCTTAGTAAGAATAGGAATAGTACCTTTTCCTTCATCTTTAATACTTGCACAATCTCCAAGCGTTATCTCTGATGTTATGGAAGCATCTAGAGAAGAAAGAAGTCTCTTGTTGCCTGTCATGTGATTGCTGCATCTGCTGTCGATCAACCAAAGATCTTCCCTCTGTTTGTCTTCTAAGAAATGGCATGAAAGAAACATGGTCTTTGAGTATTCTCCTTCACTGTTGGAGAGATTGATATAGCCTCTGTGCTGATTTGACTATTTCTTTCTACATTCATGTTCGTAGTGGCCAAACTTCTTACAGTAGTAACATCGAACACTCGATGTGTTCCATGACCTTCCTCTCTGATTTCGGTTTTGTGGAGGTCTCCACTGCTCTGTTGCATGATGGTGATCAGATCTGCCATTGCCTCGAGCTCTGCCTTGCTTGTTGCCGCCTCTGTATCCTCTGCTTCTGCCTCTATCAAATGAGAGTTGTGCTTTGAAGGCTTTTTCCGTGGAATCTTCGGTCAGATTGAGTCTTGTTTCGTGTGCCAAAAGTGATCTAGTCAACTATTCTACTGAGAAAGTTTTAAAATATTTGGATTCCAACATGGCTGTGACAATCCTGTCATAGTTCTTTGGAAGTCTTCGAAGAACTTTTTCAACAACTTTCTAATATGTAATGGTTTCACCAATGAGTTTTATTTGATTCACTATTCGCATGACTTTGGTCATGAACTGATCCAGATTCTTAGTGTGAGACATCTTTAGAGTTTCAAACTGAGCTCTCAATGTTTGCAGTTTAACGGTATTTACTGTATCATCTCCTTGATACGCAGCTTGAAAAATATCCCAACATTCTTTTGCTATTTTCGCACCAGTTATTTTGTCAAAAATAGAGTCATCGACTAAATTTTGTATCTAGCATTTGGCTCTATGCTCCCTCTTTCCGAGTTCTATAACTGCATTTCTCTGATTATTGGTCATGGCCGCCCATGCTTCTTGGGTCGGCTCTACATAAGAAATCGGAAGTGTGTCCCAACAATCTTGTGCTTGTAAAAAAGTCTTCATTCTCAAATTCCAAAATTCATAATTTTTTCCAATCAGATTTGGTGTCTGTGGAAAAGAATTTGAAGAGGCCATTATTTCTTCAAATGCGGCTTTTGTAAATTTTCTCTAAATTTTTTAAATATCTTAAAGACTTAAATTTTTTTCTTGAAACCCTCTTTTAAATTTCAGCCCTCTTCTCTCTTTAAACAAAAACTTCACTCATACTCTTTTGAAACCCCTTTTTTTTAAAAACGTTTCAAAAACATTTAAAGTTATATATATATATATATATATATATATATATATATATATATATATATAACTTTTTCTTTATGACTTTCACCTTTTTTGAAGTCGACACTTTAAAGAAGAGCTTTCCTTTAAAACAAAAATCTTTATATCGAACTTTGAATACGTTGACCTTCGTATCTTTGAAAATCGATTTTTAAAAATCTTTAATACGAACGCTTCATACCTTTTTGAGAAACGATTTTTAAAAAATACTTACATTTAACGCATCATTTCTTCATGCATGCGTAACAAAATTTCAAGTTGACTTTAACGCAGATGCGTTAATTTTTTTTCTTGGAGACTTGCGCAATCCCGAAGGGAATAGACGCGACTGTTTCAAACCCCGAAGAAAGCATCCCATAGCAAAGGTGCAGATGATGAGGAACACACTCTTTCTTCTAATTATGAAATACAACGATCAGGTTAGTTCTTTTATAGTTGCATGTTCTAATGATTACTGGTTATGGCACATTCAATTTGGACACTTTAATTTTTCCTGTTTAATATTGTTGCAGGAGAAACAGATGGTCAGAGAATTACCTCCCATCAAAGAACCTGCTAGAACTTGTGAGTGTTGCACCTTGGGAAAACAACACCGTGAAAATTTTCGAAAAGGAGTTTCATACAGAGCAAAGAAACCACTTGAGTTGGTGCATACAGACTTGTGTGGACCTATGAGGACACAATTAATTGGTGGAAGTTGTTACTTCCTCACTTTTATTGATGACTATAGTAGAAAGAATTGGGTTTATTTCTTGAAGCAGAAGTCTAAAACCTTTGCAAACTTCAAAGAGTTCAAAGCCTCAGCAGAGAACCAAAGTGATCGAAAGATCGATGAATTGAGATCATATCATGGTGGAGAATATGATTTGAAAGAATTCCATGACTACTGAAAACAACATGGAATCAAAAGATAATTTACAACTAGATACACACTATCAGAATGGTGTAGCAGAGAGAAAGAACAAAACAATCATGAACATGACAAAGAGCATGTTGAAAGCAAAAAACCTATCTAATGAGTATTGGGCAGAAGCAGTTTCATGTGCTATTCATGTGATAAATAGATCTCCTACAAAGAGTGTGATGAAAAAAATACCAGAAGAAGCATGGTCACGTATGTCATGCAGTGTATCTCACTTAAGAGTTTTTGGATGTGTATCCTATGCACATGTGACTAAGGAGATAAGAGGAAAATTAGATGATCAAAGTGAAAAATGCATATTTACTGGTTATAGTGAGCAGTCAAAAGTTTACAAATTGTATAACTATGTTACGAAGAAGACAATAATTAGCTGGGATGTTGTGTTCAAAGAAAAAGAGTCATGGAATGGAAATTTATACAAAACAATCGATGCACAAACAACATTGATGGAAGAGGATGGTGTAGCAGAAAAGGAGAAGTGAGAATCAAAGGAGCAGACACCAAACAGAGTCACACCAACAAGGACACCAAGATTTTGAGAGCAGCATGGATCTTCAAGCAGATCAACAAACCAAAATTCTCCAAGCAGGAAATCAGGTAATGAATCAAGCAATGCTATGAAAAAGATGAGAACTTTAAAAGATATTTATGATGATTTGGATTTTAGTTCAAATTTTGCATTGTTTTCATTCCAACCTTCTTCTTCTCAAGAATCAATCAGAGATGAAAATTGGGTGCAAGCCATGGATGAAGAGATTAATTCTATTGAAAAGAATGATACATGGGATTTGGTTAATTTTCTAATGGATAAAAACCTCATTTGTATGAAATGGGAGTACAAGACAAAGTTGAATGAGAAAGGTGAAATTGACATATCTAAAGCAAGACTTGTAGCAAAAATATTCTCGCAACAAATGGGGAATAGACTTTGGCGAAATATTTTCTCCAGTAGCCAGATTGGATAGTGCAAGAGCAATTCTAGTGACAACAACTTATAAAAATGGAAAATATATATCGTATGGATGTCAAATCAACCGTATGACATCAATACAGGAGCATTGAGCCTACCCTGTACACAAAGTTAAATGAGGATGAACAAAATTTGATTGTTTTCTTATATATATGATTTTTACAGGTGATCCTTAGATGATCTTGGCATTGAAGTTAAGTAATCTAAGTAATATGAAAAAATGAATTTTTATTTTCCAAAATAAATATGCTAGAGATTTGGTGAAAATATTCAGGATGGATAATTTCAAACGTTTACCTATAGGAGTTGCAACAAGTAGAAAGTTAAGTAAGGATGATGAAGGACCATATGTCAATCCAACTCTATTCAAAAGATTGGTTGGTAGCTTCATGTATCTCACAGCTACAAGACCAGATATTATGCAAGGAGTGAGTTTGATTTCCATATTTATGGAGACTCCAAAATACACACATTGGACTATAGGAAATATAACTATGACATACATAGCATGAACTAGAGATTGTGGCATAATGTATGCAAGTACATAAAAGAAAGTTTCGATTGGATTTACAAATAGTGTTTTTTCAGGTAGTTTTGATGATAGGAAGAGCACATCCAGTTATGTGTTCCATCCTGGTTCAGGTGTTATTTCATGGGCATCTAAGAAGCAACCTTTTCTAACACTATCGTGAGTAGAAGAAGAATATGTAGCAACACCATCAGTAGCATGTCAAGTAGTATGGTTAAGAAGAGTGTTGGATGGACTCAAGCAGAAACAAAAATGATCAACAACGATACTATGACAACACATGAGCGATTGCATTATCCAAGAATAGTGTGTTTCATCAAAAGAGAAAGCATATTGATACTAGATATCACTTTATTAGAGAACTTGTGAGCAATGAAGAAGTCCACTTGAAGCCTTGTAAATCTAGTGATCAATTAAGTGATATATTTACAAATCCATAAGAAATAGATGTGTTTGAATTTTACAAAAGATACTTGAGCTATCATTCCCTCCATAAAAATTGACCAAGTGAAAATTTTTTTACGGGAGCACAACCATTGATACCATACAAATGTATTTTGTTCTAAATTTAAAGTTGCAATGCGTACCTTTTGTGTGTTTTGCACGTTATGGAGATCAAAATATTGCTCCATCTGTAGTATCCATGTTACAGGATCCTTTACATCAAACTTCCTCATATCCATTTTTGGAATATGTTGGTTCTTCCCACCAAAATTAGAGTTTATGAAATCATGACTAACATTTATTTTGTTCTCATCATGAGGGTCTTCTACTATCCTTTCACCATTAGGAAACATTTCTTGTATCAACTTTGTCAAACCTTCTGTGTCTGCTTTTAGATCATTCTTCATGTTTTCCATGTTATCTTTCATGTCATCCATCTTAGCTTCCATGCCAGCTTCCATGCCATCCATCTTAGCTTCCATGCCCTTCTTCAAACCATCCATCTTCACTTCAACGCCTTTCTTCAAAACTTCCATTTCATTTTTTGTTGCTCTTTGCGAGAGTGAAATTTGTTGCACTTGCTCTTGTAATTTTGATAGATCATGTTGCAATTATTCATCTTCCTGAGTCATAGTAGAGCCTTTTGAAGGCTTAATGGGTGTTGAATTATTTTTACGGGGCATATTTTAGAACCCAATATTGATATATATTCTACAATATGCCCTTGGAATCAATTCAAATTGATTCTTCAAACAAGACTTATGCAATTCAGAAAAAAAATACACACCTTTTTCTTGCTTTTGAGGAGCTCGATATTGAAATTGGATTATCTCTGTGATTGCAGCACTTCAATATTTGAATTTTGGTAACGACGTAGCCCTCTAAATTATCTTTTTAATTCCACAGGTCTAACCTAATTTGGATTCTCCAAGACAAAGTTGTGTCCAATCTCCCACAATGACCTAATTATGGATTGGTTCAGTAGAGTGAAATTGTACGAATTGCCACGTGCCATTGTTTCGTCCTTCGGCTATGAAATTGATAGCAAAGAAACTACAGTTCGTGTACTTGCGACCACATTTTATGGAACTCAAATCCGATTCTCAAAGAGAGATTTATGAATATTTTCCCATGATCACCTCTTTGAGATGAAATTCAGGAGCTTGAAAAAGCACTACCTTCCACAGATCATATCTCCGAAAATATTACGAACCAAGCTCTGAATTTTTTTTACCATTTTCCTTAGGATTTATTCTTCCCACCATAAACATTTTAGCTTCTGAAACTTTGTAGAAACAAATTTATAATGCCAATTCCATGATGACATGTTTAAGAGCCTGAAAAAATACCTAACTTACATAGATCATATCGCCAAAAATATTGTGAAATAAGCTCTGAAATTTTTTGACGATGTTCCTCAGGACTTCGGCTTCGTACGCTAAAACTTTCAGCTTCTGAAAATTCATAGAAAAAAA